>OX336397.1:50014142-51214142 GCA_946902985.2 Meconema thalassinum
CACAGCTATCCAACCATATATTTGCTTTTCTCCATGAGAAAAGGCAAAGGGGGCCTGGTTCAGTGAAGTAGAGAAAGATCTGTTGGAGATTGGGATAACATGTGAAGATAACCAGGAGCGTGGCCCACTTAGGGAACATCGGAGTTTTCAACTTAAGCCGAAACTAAGAACCGGGAAGGCATGGACGACAGAGAGAAAGGTGCAACATCGATTGCGAATGAAAGAATAAAGGGCCAACATTAAAATGCAGAAGAAACAGTTGACATGACGTGGTCCTTAGTTGGCCGTAACGAAGGAAGAAGAAAACATAAAGGACACTAAAAATTAAAATAAAATTAAAAAGTTAGAATTATAAAATTTAAAAAATAAATAAAAAATAGTATTTAAAATGAAAATAAAAATTAGAGTTGAAATGAAAATGAAAATTTAAAAAACTGAAGAAAAATTGAAAAAATAGTCTGCCCTATAAAGAGTTAACGATGCTTTGGAGAGTAAAGTGGAAAGATTTGGCCATTTAACGTAATTGCTTCATGTTATTGGTAATTTAACGAGTGTTTCTGTTTGATGAAATGCTCGTGCAAAGTTAAATAACCTTTAATGATGAGGTAATTGACGTTGGTGATAACGGCCCTAAGTACTCAGGATAACTCACCAGAAGATGTCATTGCACTTGTCTGGCAGGGCCAGTGCGCCGTCCCACACCCTGAGCTGAGAGGCGCACTCTTCCTCTTCCTGCAGCAGAGGTGTGATGGTGGAAGACACGTGGAACTTGAGGACTGACAGCCACACTCGGTATCTTGGAGGGAGCTTGGCTGCTGGAGGGTACCGTGGTGGAGGAGGGGTCATTGGCTGCTCGGGTCGTGGAGGGGCGTGCAGATGGTACAAGCACGAGGTGTTGCGTGGTAGCGAGTGACGAGGAGTCTCCAGGGTCCCTTTACCAGGTCCTTGTATCCAGAAACTGCAGCGTTTGTTCTTGGCGTAGGTTGGTGAATGTGCTGGCACAAACCGCACCTGTAATATCAATGGAACATATGAATTGAAATGGTGGTGGGGCCTGTGACGCTCTACAGAGCAGAAACTTGGTCCAAGAGAGAAAGATGGAACTGGCAGATATGAGAATGTTAAGGTGGATGAGTGGAGAGACAAGAAATAATAGAATAAGGATTGATTACATCAGAGGAGCTGTGAAAGTGGGACCCATAGGAAAGAAGGTCCAAGAGAGTAGGCTCCGATGGTGCTGAGAAGAGAGGGAGGACTACGTGGGGAAAAGAGTCAAAAATCTGGAAATTGAGGGGTCAAGGAGGAGAAGAAGACCAAACATGAGATGGAAAGGCAAGGTAGCAGGGGACCTCCGAGAAAAAGCATGAGATAGACATTTTATGGAAGAGGAGAATCAAGCAAAGTAACGCGGACCCTACGTGACGTGGGAAAAGGGTGTGATAAAGAAGAAGATCCGTGATTCGATGTTTCTCACGATGTAGCGGTAGTACAGTACAGCTGGAATGGTTTTGTAAATCGTTAGAAAAGCACAAAAAAGCTTAACTCTAAATTTCGGAATAATTTGTAGTATCATGTTGTCGAAAACTAAAAAAAAATTGAAAAGCGTTTTTCTCTGAATCTGCGTATTTAAAAGAAAAGTTTTTTAAACAAAAAATGTAGAGGACATTGTCAGCTACAATTTGTCTCATTGAGGTCATGTCATATGTTTTGAAATGCAGAAGCTAGGTGGCGCCAAAGTTGCCAAAAAAGTGTTTTTTCACTTTTTGTCCTAGATTTTTTTTCTTTTTCACAAAAGAGTGAATCAGAAATTTGTTCCTCTAAAAATTGTCTGCAACATTTATTTAAACGTTTGTTTCCTCCGACTTACCGTTCCAAAGTTATAGCGCAGCAAATGCATCGCTGCGTAGTCAAGGCCACTATTGTTACTGCGGAGAGAGCGGTGGGCATAGTTTAGACCGGGACCGGTGTCGGACAATTTTCACACTTCGGAAGACTATAACTTTGGATCGGTAAGTCGGAGGAAAAAAATGTTTGAATAAATGTTGTAGACAATTTTGAGAGGGACAAATTCCTGATTCGCTCTTTTGTGAACAAAACATTTCTTCTAGGACAAAAAGTGAAAAAAACACTTTTTTTGAAACTTTGGCGCCACCTAGCTTCTGCATTTCAAAACGTATGACATGACCTCAATGAGACAAATTGTAGCTGACAATGTCCTCTACATTTTTTGTTAAAAAAACTTTTCTTTAATTTACGTAGATTCAGAGAAAAACGCATCTCAAAAATGTTGAGTTTTCCGACAAAATGATCGTGCAAATTATTCTGAAATATAGAGTTAAGCTTTTCTTGTGCATTTCTAACGATTTACTAAAAGCCAACCATAGCACGGTTTTTGGAACAAAAGGGGTTTCTTCTGTGCAGCTGTACTGTACTACGGTGGTGCTTCCAACTTACCTCCACCTGTAGCTGGAAGCCATGAAGAGCATGTAGTGGCGCAGGGTACAGGAAGGTACCAAAAGGAGATGTAGTGAACTCGACAAGAAGCTCAGGCCCACTCGATACCGCCTCAGGCACTGCCTCACCTCCCCCACAGAACCTGAGCAGCAGCGGGTCTCGAGTCGTGTACCCGTCATACACGGTGACGTAGTCCTGAACATCGTCACACTCTTGCCACACCTGAAAAAAAATAGAGAATCTCATTTAGAGTCCATATTAACCCTTTGACCGCCAGCGTCTTTCTCTGCTGACATACCCTATACCACCAAAGCCTAGTCTGAATTTGCGGGAAATAACTCGCAATTACGTCCATTTTACAGTACTTATGTTAATGGGTGGCCTTTTTTTTTTGAAGGCAACATTTGAGGCATTGTATTAATTTATGTTAATGTAGCTTTATTTTATAAATTATATTTTACAAAGTTAACTCATTTAAGTATTTAGGTGAATGGATTACTATCAACAGCAATGAAAAAAAAAACAGCTTAGAGATCCGAGCAAAGAAAATGAACGTAGCATTTCAGATCACAAATGTATTCAAGAAGAAGGCATTATCATGGGACACTAAAATTAAACATTACAATACTGTGGTGAGACCTGAAGCACTCTTTGTAGCTGAAACATTAAAATTAATGCGCAAAGGTGACAAACAAAATCATGCTCATGGAAAGAAGATTGGTTCTATGCATCCTTTGCCCAAGGAAAACAGAAACAGACCACGACCTAACAAGAAAATATACAACCATGTGGAGAATAATTCACACCATTTTTGGGCATTTAAATAGAATGAATAATGACAAGCTAACAAAACAAATTGTTAATAAAATTTTAAAACTTAAAGTTCAACCAGCGTGGTTTACACAGACATTAAAGGATCTTAAGGAAGGAGACATTGACATTACATATACATATAATAGGATTTGATTTCGGGACAAAATTCAAAAAGTGATCTTCAGGGAGGAACAAGAAAGACAACGAAAACAGCCACGGAACATTGAACAGCTCCGAAACCAGAGATCAGAGAGGATGAAGCGAATGTGGCCAGAAAGAAAAAAGACATGCGGCAAGATTTGAAGTATTGATTTTACGGGCTCTGTAATAGTGCTATTCGTTAAAATAATAAATATTAGCCTATATTACATTTTAAATGAAGTGATAAATAAATATTTACTTTGTGTGAAAAAAGAATCATTATGAAAATTCGCTAAGAAAAAAATATTTGTATAAATCGGAAACTGCATTATCTCATAAATGAATTGTTTCTAACACCACATTTTAAAAAGTTCGAGTTGCAATAATTTTTCAGTCTATTACGTAAGCTTTTAAGTTGGTGCCTACAATAACTCCCGCCAACTACAGCAATTATATCAGCTACTGCAATGCCACCAGTGGCACCAAGTTTTAATGTAGCCTTATTTACTCCAATACTAGGCCAAAGCATGTTTTATAAACTATTAATACGATTAAATAACCTTGACAACATGTATTTTTGGAATGTCCGAATTATCGGACGTTTGCGTTTTTCGACTGAACTAGGAAAGTCCGATCAATCAGACTTTGGCGGTTAAAGAGTTAACTCATTTATGTCCCAAGTTTCTACCTGTTAAGGGAGACTTGGGACAGTTAAGAGAATCTCATTTGGAGTCCATATTAACTCATTTATGTCCCAAGTTTCCACCAGTTATGGGAGACTTGGGACAGTTAAGTGAATCTCACTTGGAGTCCATATTAACTCATTTACTGTATGTCCCAAGTTTCCAATGTTAAGGGAGACTTGGGACAGTTAAGAGAATCACACAGACTATATTAGTTTTGTAAGTATTTTTTAGTTGCAAGTACATAATTAATTCAAGTTGGACCCATAGTAGGTTCATAAAGTCCCAAAAACATTCTAAAATCTCCACTTAGTATAAAACAAAGTCCCTGATTCTTGGACGTCACGGGTAATCTCGAGAACCGATGATTGGATTTTGATGTGGTTTTCACCATTCTGTAAAGGATATCTCGAGGAAGGTTTCTGTAGAAAATAATTTATTTATGATCAAAGGAAGTCAAGCACTAACGATTTCAGTGAAAGGGTCGAAAGAAAACCTGGCGTCCGTGCGTTTTTTAAGCTTACGCTGGGCAAACCGTTAAAAATATCTACATACTGTGAGTGTAATAATTGTTCAGCATGAAAAGTTCTACAAAAATGTACGCGAGAGAATATCTCCATCTTCAATACATCGCCCACTATAAGAGATTTTTTCATTTCTTCCAACAATCTCCATTCAATTACTGAGGCGACAGTTTACGAGCTATCTAGGGGCGAGCCTATCACCCCAGTTACAGCCTAGCTAGCGGGCGAACCTATTTTCCCAGATACAGCCAGCAGCAAACTGTCGAGTAGTGTTGAGTTAATACTTCAGAGAAGAGTGGATGTGTTTGGAAGTGCAACTCGGCTTTTATTCATTTCGTCTGTGAACTTTTCGTTCCGTAAAATACACAGTCAAGTTATGATTGGACGAAAGGGGGATTTGTGTTTCATGCACCTCGCCATTCTTAAATTTCGTCTGACAAGAATGCATCTCCATGATAATATATTTAATAGTCCGGTCAGTGATTTTAACCCATCATGCCGAGACGTAAAACGGATATAGGTCGTAGTTCATTGACATCGAAAAGAAAGCGCTTATCACGTAATGCATTCATAACTGTTCCCGGGCAAAGCCGGGGCGGGTTGCTAGTTATGAATACATATTGACAGAAGGATGTATTTACTATCAAATATATGCAAGTCGATACGGATACTCTGACCATTATGGTTATTATTGGAGCTATTTATAAATTAAATAATTAACGTCGTTATCGCAAAGAGTAACCCGCAACTCTCCAACCCTCGTAATGAAATGAGAATTGACCTGGTCTGTCCAGCTCGAAACTCAAACAGACTTGGTGTAACATGGTAAATGCTCATTAACTAATACGGTGTGCTCAGCGCTATCCTATCACTAAGAGGATGAAATACAGTATAACACGTGCACAGCAATAGGATACAGCAGTACAGTTCAGCTGTTACCAATGGGAGGATTGAGAAACTTGGCTTCCTGGACTAGAAATCTTATGTTTTTCAGTCGGGCAACGTGATTGTGCCCATTTGTAATGAGTGCATCCCTATATAAGAAAAAAATTACATGAGATTAATAAATACATTTCCCCCGAAATATCTAGGAGTCACCCTGGACAGAACTCTACAAGGAACATCTCACCAAGCTCTCTCACAAAATCACCACAATGAATAACATCCTACACAAGCTTTGTGGTAGTTCATGGAGAACCTCGGCTATTATTATTATGGTAAAACACAAAACAAACAACATAAACAATATACAAACATACAATAGGTAACACATTACTACTTTAACAATCATGCAAGGGAAAGGGTGTTCAAAGATTAATGTCTAAATTTTCTAGCCATCTTATGGCTTCAGTAGAGACCATTACAAAGTCCTGTGTTGATCCAGTGCTAATACACTCAGTGACAATATGGTTCATAGTCTGTCAAACTGCACCACAATCACAGGTTGGGGAAGATCGCATACCCCATTTAAACATCATTGATCCGCATCTCCCGTGGTTAGTGCGGACTCTGTTGACAGTTACCCATGTCTTGCGGTGCAAATCAAAGCCGGCTGGCAGACTTTGAATGTTGAACAATGCCTGCCATTGCATTGGAGCTATGCTGTTCCACTCTTTTTGCCAATCTCCTTTTGGATCATAAACCTTCCTAACCAGTTCCTGTGCTGTTTGAATAGGTGGAGATCTTGACTTGAGACGGCTACATCTGATCCTAGCATCTTCATGAATGGGGAGCTCAGGACTGGCCAATATCTTGTTGTATTCCCTGTCCAAGTTGTTCAGTCTTCTAATTCTAGGCGGTTCTATGTGACTCAGTACAGGTAACCAGAAAACAGGGGTAGATTTTATTGTGCCACTAATAATACGCATTGTCTCATTCAGGACTGTGTTCACCTTTTTAACACGAGAGCTGTTGACCCAAACTGAGGAACAGTACTCAGCTGTTTAAAGTACCAGTGCCATCGCCGAAGTACGCAATGTAGTTGCAAACGCTCCCCATGTGGAGCCAGCAAGTTTGTGGATGATATCGTTACGTGTCCTTAATTTGGCTGCTAGGTTGGTTAGATGCTTCCTGTACGATAACGTTCGGTCAAGAGTAACTCCAAGATATTTGGGGTTGGCATTATGAGCGAGAGGGCCTACATTAAGAGACATTTTCAGGGTAGAGTTCGCTTGCCGGTTACGATTAACGGGTAGGCTATAGTCTTGTCTACTCTGCAGCGGAATACTGTGCCCCTGTATTGCTGGAAAGTGCACATGTACAGGGACTTTGTTTTAAATGTGACGGGGATTTTCACTCGCCCGCTCGCCCACGTTGTGAGCCTATCTCCCGTTAAGCACTTTGCCATAATGCGGCGCCCGCCCGGCACTGAGTCATTGAGTAAAGGAATTTGAATTTCACGTAATGAAAATTGCATTGGAACAGCACACTGAGCACTAAACACGTGAACAATAATTGACGAAACTGAACCTCACGCTGTTAAAGCTCTCAGCAGACTGCAAAGGAGGGACACTTGTTGCGCCAAGAAGCGCATTACTGCAAAGTGCTTGGCGGGAGATCGGCTCGCAGCGGAGGCGAGCGGGCGAGCGAAAATCTCCGTCACATATAAAACAATGTGTATACTAAGTTCAATGAAACCATTAGCTGCAAAACTGATACTGTAAAGTCTACACCTCGCCACTGGTTACCCGTTCTTAGCCATATCCCACCACCGCACCTGAGGAGAAAGGAAGCTCTGCTGAGAGAAGCAAAGACGATCTGGTCATCTCCCTCATTACCAGTTCACCAGGAATTTTGTTACCCATCGCCACAACGACTTCAATCTAGGAGAGCAACAAGTGTATTGGCCGGCCGCCTCTTGAGGGACAATTTTAACCTAAACCGGAGCTGGCAGGAAGAGTGGTCGAATTCAACATCTGGTACTAATGCTCATGAGATAAATCCAACTCGGAAAATGAATGGATTTGACCTCCCAAGAAAACTATGGTGTCGCCTCAACAGACTGAGAACTGCGCATGGACGCTATAATTTCTTGCGCCATAAGTGGGGCAGGATGGATTCTTCAATGTGTGAATGGTGAAGAGGAGCAGACCATGGACCATGTCTTCATGCGCTGCCCTCTTCATGCCTACTCTGGAAGCCCCAGCGACCATCTTTCAGAAAGTGCTGTTGTGTGGTTGAAAAACTTGGACCTGGACTTATGAATTCTTTGTTATAATCACCATACGATTAAATAAATAAATAAATAAATAAATAAATAAATAAATAAATAAATAAGTAAATAAATAAATAAATAAATAAATAAATAAATAAATAAATAAATCAATCAATCAATCAATCAATACATAAATCAATAAATAAATCAATAAATCAATAAATGAATGAATAAATGAATAAATAAATAAATCAATCAATCAATAAATAAATAAATCAATAAAAATCAATCAATAAATCAATAAATTGATAAATAAATAAATAAATAAATAAATTCACTAGGATGCAGTGGCGTAACAAGGATTTGCTTTTCGAGGAGAGGATAATCGGTGTAAATCTGAACTAATTGCGTTTTTGGTTTTTGTGTTTGTTGTTTTCTACTTTATTCTTTTCGTTTTGCTTTGTGTTTTTGTTTTGGGTTTTGAATTTGTTTTCTGCTTTTGCTCTATCCATCCCTACTGAACCTACTGCCTAGATACATAGACGAGTCAACTTGTTCAAGTAAATCATTACTTGTGTTAAAATCCTTCAGTATGCCTTCCTTCGGAGGGGAAGCAAAGCCGGCGGTCCCATGTAATAGATTTATGGCATGTAAAAGATCCTTCCACTAAATTAACTTGTGTGAAGCTAAATTTCTAGGTTAGATTTCGTTGAAATGCTCTATCGTAGTTCCAACATTCGCCACTATGTGTCAGTGACATCTGGTAGCGAAAGTTGGAATTACTTGAAATTGAACGGAACTTGTAGCTCACCCTATGGGTGTCCGCTTGAAGTAGCTACATCCTCTGGCGAGCCGAAGTTGTCCTCGGACACTCCTGGCATTAAAAGCCGTACGGTAAATAAATAAATTACCTATGTTCATTTTGGACCAGGGGGCGTGGTGGCTCAGTGGTCAAGCTGTTGGCCTCTCACCAAGGTGGACCGGGTTCGATTCCCGGTCAATGCGTGTGAGATTTTTGAAGGCGGCAAAAATACGACACGCATGTCATACGATGTTGGCATGTCAAAGAACCCTTTTGAATTCAGTAGGCCGAGTTCATAATGGCAAAATTAATGTCGGGAGTTCCCGCCAACACAAAGTTCCTCATTTCTCTACTAGAAAGCGCTCTAGTGTTCAAGGAGCTTAGATATTTAACATCTAACCTCCTTGACTTTCATAGTGATTCAAGGAACAACGAAATTCGACATGCAAGCTACCCTCTGGGTGTCAAATTACAAAGCTTGCACCCAGTATCCGAGGCCATACTGTACCCGATACCTAGTTGATGCCATCGGCTACGCCAGCAGACATTAAGCCGTAGTTGAGGTTTTGGGAAGAGTTAAGAAAGATAGCGCTCAGATTGAGTCAAGAGGAATGTCAGGATGACGTAGTAGGTCTAGGATTTAGAAGGCGCTGACCGCAGTTAAGCAGATGGATTTATGAATGGAATTATGAAGCTTTATTAAGATCTATATGGAACGTGGAATTTAAACATCTTAGAAGAGGAGATATAGCATGCATTATATATGGTTATAATTTGAAGGAAGTCAGATAACCCTTAAGTTATTTTATAACTTAATAGTCGAGATGATGGGGGTTCGAGATTATATTTGTGACGCAAGACCACGGTGGTGGGGAGGACGCCACGAGACCGCACCAAGCAGGTAAGGGTCGAGACAGTGCAGAGACAGGCAGTCTAGCTCTGTGAGCCAAGCAAGAAAGCAAGCTGAGTAACACACGCCAGGCGCATGGTATAGATCGTGCAGCGAACAGAAACTGTCACGGAAAGTGCAGGCGACAGTTTCAGCTTCACCGAGCAGCGAACAGAAACTGTCACGGAAAGTGCAGGGGACAGTTTCGGCTTCTCCGAGCGGCGAGCGACAAGTAGGTCAGTGGGCCAGGCGGACTTGCGGAGCAAGCAAGCATAGACGGCCGGGATATTCTAAAACAGCATTGCGAGTAGTTGGAGAACTTTATTCCAAGCTGCATTTTAACGTAGAACGACATGGCGAGGCTAGCTTTATGCGGAGATTATTATGGCATAGCAGTAGGGCCGTGCGGGTTAATTCCCATTATTATACGCAAGCATTATAACAGAAGCTGAACTTCATTACCACGTTGAGTTGGAACGTTTATTCAGCACTTGAATTATAAAGACAAATAGTTACATGATACTGCAACTGAACTTCGAATGAACATAGTTTTTCTCAATGACATTACGACTATGCATTTCATAGCGCATTCCAAGTAACAGTAACCATTTTAAGCAAACGGAATGTTGTAAGCAAATGCACTTAGGAACATTAGCTCGTGCATTAATGCAAGTCAGTCTTAAGAAGCACAGCTACAGGGTGTTTCATAAACTTAGACACTCTGATAAAACAATTTTATTTTCTACAAGTAAAACTAAACCGCTGTGGAAATTGAACTTTCAACACTCAAACTGAACATTGTATAGAACAGTGGCGTAACGTAGAAGAGGAATAGGGGGTCCGCTGTTTCTATGAACTTTTTCGTGAGGATTTGGACAATATCCGCTATGGATAACCAGAAGTTCATCATGTCGGAGTAAACGCAGACAGAGACGCGATGGCACCACGGAGCGATGGATTCGATTCCTGACGAGGAGGAGGTCTACCAGCTGATTCACTTGGGATTCGAAGGCAATCGTCATTGCATGGATGGAATGATATTCACGCCGATCTTTCGAGAAATTCATTACATAGGGAAAATCGACGATCTTTGAAATTTAATAACAGCTGATTATGAGAAGGTACTGTAAGAGTTATAACTACCTGATACGATTATTTTCATGAATACTGGGCACACATGTATATTTTTCTAATAGGAGTGATACGATTGTTTAAGACATGGCTTTGACTTTATATGCTTCGAATTTTGCTAGAATATGGCGTGACCATATGATATGGCAGGCATCATTATACGAAATTCTCACCATTGGTTGGCTTTATTAGGCAGATGTTTGGTCTTTTAGACATTTTTCCAGCAAGGATAGTTTTCATGAATAGTTTTTTTTGTGTAACGAGTATTTCGAACTCGTGATCTGCAATTGATTATCTAAATTACTTCGTCAGTTCATTGCATACTAGCGAGTGTGTATTATTCATCAGTAGGGATTTTTTCCATTGGATTGTTTGGAGATATTAAGATGTTATTCACTTTAGTGAATGAATATCGCTTTTATATGACAACTAGAGACTTGTTGATTCCTATCTGGTACTGCCACCGTAAATTGAATTATATTGAGACCACGGCGGTTGTATTGGCAAATATGAATTAAGTTATGGCTGTCATAGTTGTGACGTGGATATTCATGACGTAGGCACGGATGACGCAGACTTCACGCAAGTAGGCTGCTTGAGCTGAGATTCTTGGTGACGTCATGATTTCGTTCGAGAAAGATCTGAGATTTACGACGCAGTCGCAGGGAAACATGGAATTGTGCTGAGGAAGAAGTTACGCGATTGGAGGAAAGGCTCAAACCAATGAACGATAGTTTGGAAGGAGACGGAGATTACTGAAACTACTATATTTAATTACTTTTGGAATGCAGAATTGTGGAAACCTATTTTCAGTTATGGCTTTGATTTGGAATTTTGAAGAAATTAATTTTGAGTTTTTGAAATTTGAAAATCCGTCAAGTATAGCCAAAGTTAGAACTTCTAGCAATGACGGAGAAACAAGCTATGGAAGGGATGGATACGCCCCTTAAGAAGTTGATAAAAGGTCTTGCACAGCAGAGAGGAGCTCTCATATCGCATAGATAGCTCATGTGTCTCATATTTCTGATGTCATATAGTCGTTTTTCTGATTTGGTCAGACTTCGAGTGAATAAGTGAAGAAAGTAGTCTTTAGCGTGTGGTAAAGCCACCGCATCGAACGAGCACGGAGCGTGCCGCAGTTCCATTTTACGGTGTTTGAAACTAGGCGAAGTTGAAACGCACACATTAACGAGTCTACAAGACAATATATCAAGAGTTGACTAATGCCTTTAAGCTACTTCTATTGTGCAGTACTATATTAAAGTGTGTAGAAAGGTTGAACATTTTCAAGATTATAATTCGAAAGATATTGGCATTTTAACACGGCAGACAAAAGTGATTTTCTCGCCACCTGAGAAGCACTTTTAAAATATCACATTCTACGCTACGGCTGACACGTGTAGTGCAACCGTGATATTACATATTGCATTTGATGATATAACGCTGCATTCTAACATGGAACAATATAATATGGCAGTTCATTCAACTATTATAACGGAAATGGAGATGGAAGGCTAAGGACTTTAATGCAATTGGGACATATATCAATGGAGTGAAATAGCAGCATGGAACTTCGCTAATCGTCTTTCTACAAAAGCGAGCATGTAGTGAACATCCAACTACACTCATGCATCGTTGTCCAACGCTGAATTATATCAAATGGCAGTGGAAACATATTCATACTCCACGATTATGAATATTTCTGCGGAAATAACTGCAATAAACTTCATGGCGAATTTCTACCAGAACTTCAGGGAACTATCAAGAGAGGCCAGGGTAGACCCGGCTCACAAAGAAGAGTTTTGCCAGAAGGATGTCTATTGTCTACACGGAGCAGTGCAATTTCCGGAGGAGGAAGCAGTTCTATTCTCCGAGGGCGCTGGTTCCAGGTTCGAGGTCGGAGCACATCTTTTTGGTGAAATGGAACCATCACCAGTCTTCTTTGGAAGATTTTCCTCTGGAACTTCAATCAACAGATAAGGTAGTCGTGAACGTTTCTTGTTTTATTTGAGTCATTTAGCGATATCTGAGCAACCATTTTTCTCATATGTTCTGTCCTATATTTTGCCCCATATTCTTGCTTGATATCTCTGTACTCAGTACACTTCGATGATTTATGCTTTTTTCTACGATTTATTAAGACATTGTTATGTCAGTGGCATATTTAAATAATTTTGGATCAGTTGAGACTGATATCTAGATTCTTTCAGTAATTTGCATATTTTTGTAGTCACGATTTGACTGCAAAGTTAACGATTTTCTATGGCAGATTTGAATTCAGACAGCGTGTCATTTTATTAAAGTAATTCTCTTCAGTAAATTACTTTGACCAATTTTCTGTCATCATCAAGAAAGAAGAATAATTAAAAGATTTTAGAGCGTTAAAATCTATTACTGTATCGACGATCTTGGAAATACTAGTCGTTTTATGAAAATGATTGCAACATAGACATTTATCGTCAGTTCTGAAATTACCATTGCATTATAGACAATTTTATGAAATATGAACTTTGATTACGATTTATTGAATACACTATAGTAATGAACATTTGATAGGAGTTTTTCTCAATTCTAGATTGGAACAATAATGTTTGCATTCCACAATCTAATTGTATTCTATTCGACTATTATGCAGTTTAGATGAACTTTGTTTGAAGATAGTATTTTTATACTACGATACTTAGGAGATATTAATCTCGATTTTGATAGACCAGAGAGGCGTGTATAATCGTATTTGTTATTAAATTTATTTGTGATTGGCAAATTTTTACTTCATATCGATTCATGAATGAAACCCACGAAGGTTAAATAAATAACAGTTTGACACAATTAATGAATATAAGAATTTTTCAAGTGGAACTATGGATGTATAATCGTTAGTTCAGTGGACATGTAAAAGTCGCTGATGAATAATGCCCTTGAATAAGTGAAGGAGATTCCCACAGTAATATTAATGATGTTGAAGAATTTGTAAGTGGAGGTTTTTGAATATATTGTGGAAGATTTTTATGCCATATATATGGAAATATATGATGAATTCTGGGCCTATTTTATGCATTTTAGTGCATTTGAGCGAAGTATTTTTCCGCTGAGTTTATTGTCCAGGTCCTTTGAAAATTAATCATGTGAAATTACTGTTAAAATTAACAAGTGTTAAATAATTTGAGATAACGATTTTGAATGGAGGTTACCGTCACAAATAATAATAATAATTATTAAAACTTATTAAACCTGAATATAAGCATAAATATAACTAACCTTCATTGGTCGATTATATCAACCCGATATGAGTAATTATCAACCGGATAAACGTGTGGTTTAATGTATTTCTAAAATAAATAATATTAACATTGTAAATAATTCTGTAAATATCTTTAACAATAATTTGGAATGAAAGGAATTAATAGAGGCGTGTATAGATTTTTCAATTGTCGTTTGACAATATTATAAACAATTTATAATTGTTATAAACAATTAATGAGCATTTGTTATAAACATTAAGAGTTTTGTTAATATACTCTAAAGAACGCTAATTATACAAGTGGATTATGTAATTAAACAAGTTTTGGGATTAGTAGAGTAATCCAGTAACATGTGATTGAAGCATTTAAAAGATTTGCGTGATAATATTTGAGTTGAGTTGAGGACATTTAAAATGTTTGAAAAGGAGCTAGGCTCAGAGGTTACGAGCATATGCTAAGGCTGACTGGACAGGTGGGTCCACTTGACGACGTAGGCATGCGACTTGATGTAGGGTGGATCGCAGCTGGCCTGACAACTGTATGTTAGAGGCCAAGGTCGACCACATAACAGGCTTGCAGTTATAAATAAAGTGTGATGTTTATGAAAGAGGAAAACAATTGCTACATGTCTCATCCCAATTCCCTCATCCATTCCAAGTGTATTACTATTATTACGTTCTTTATAAGCTAGTAAAGCTGAGATTTTGTATGTAACGTCTACAAGTCCTACAGGAGGACATGATCATATTGACAATGGCTTCTGATTGCCACGTGTATTTTGTTGTTTTATTTTTGTTAGAATCATTCCCTTTATGTGAAATAAATTATTGTACAGTTTAAAGTTTCTTGTTTCGTTTTGGTTCATTTTAAATATCATGGTGGAGGTTATTGTGTGGGCATACTTTAAGTGATCCAGTTGGCAACCCATACCCAAGATTAATTTGAAGAGGTAAGTAAAGGTAAGTATGAACCCCCGTCCATTTTGGTGTGTTCCACAATAATTTCTTGTTAACTGCTGTGCTCTAATCTCGTTAGTATCTGTCAGTGCCATTTTCATTGATGTAGCCGTGACGGTGCGTTTGATTATTGGCAATCCGATTGAGGGGGCGGATATCTGACAGCCTACTATCCGGATTTACGGGGACAGTAGGATTGGCACCGCAATTACGTGGGGCACGTTCAACAAAATTGGATTACCAGGTTGAACGCTAGTAGAATTGACACGTTCGACTGAATAACATTGGATTACCAAGTTATTGCAGTAGAATTGGCACCGCAATTTTGTGGAGTGTTCGAATAACATTGGATTACCAAGTTATCGATGTCAATGGGATTGTGAAGACTCAAATAAAGAGGTTGATTCTTTGTTAGACGTCTTGGCCAATTGTAGAATTTGAGAGTGTGATTATATAGGGATTAAATGTTGTGTTGTATTAGGAAAATTACACTCAGAAAAGATCCGATCTTATACAACTTGAGAGAGGTTAAATAGGCTGGAAACTTAGAAATATCGCCTATGATCTGGAATCTTATTTTATTTGACCGGCTTATGACATGTTTAATCATATTAAAGATAAAATTAAACTATTTGGATTGTAAATGTAAATTATTTGTGTTAGGATATTTTAAAATGAACCAAAGAAATTTGAACATGTGCTTGAGTTTATTCCAACATAAGATGTCTACGAAGGTTAATTATAAGGTAATTATAAGTTAGATTTAAGACAGAAAATTGCTCAAATTTATATATGGTGAAAGATGTTGCTCAGATGTTGTTATTCTGCTCTGTTTGATGTATGTCCCTAAAGCAGTCTAGTTTTGAAATAATATTGAAATGGCAGATGAGAGTATGAGGATGATGTTAGAGGAGTTGAAAGCTAGCATGAATGAAAGTGCGAGGGAGATGGAAGCTAGGAGTGCTAGTAGAATGAAGCAGATGATGGAGGAGAATTCTAGTAATATGTCTGCTAATTTGAAAGATAGCATGAACGAAAGCATGAAGGAGATGGAAGCTAGGAATGCTAGTCGAACAAAGCAGATGCTGGATGAAAATCTGAAAATTCTTCAGACTAGTTCTGCAAACTTAGAAAATGATATGTCGCGTTTACAGATCAGTACCCAGGGAATCGAGAATGCTGTAAGTGACATTCATAAATACGTTTCTGATGATAAGACTGATGTTTCTAAGGTACAGAAAGATCTTACTATGTTGAATCTTGATGTTGCTAATGTCCGGGGTGATATTTCATGTGCTAGAGCTGAAGTAATTGTTGTTAGGAATGATGTTGCTACTGTACAAGATAAAGTAGAAGAGGTTCAAAGAGAGATTATAAATGTCCGAACCGATGTGTCTAATGTTCAAGTAGACATTAATAATATTCATTCCGATGTAAATGAGATGCAAAGCGATATAACTAAGATACAAGTAGAAGTTAACACTGTTTTTGTAGACATTGCTAAAGTTCAAACTGATGTTAATAAAGTAAGAGAAGAAATTGAAACTTCAAAAACACTTTGTACTCGTAACATTAGTGCATTAACAACTAGGTTGGTTGACGAGTCTGTTAGGACAACATCTTCTTTAGCAGGATTAAAGTATGATGTAGAGGTCATGAGAACCCAAGTCTTAGATCATAATCGTTTACTTAAGGAAGACATTGAAGTAGATATTGCGGAAATGTTAACTGCAAATGTAACGGTGTGGAAAGATGAATGGAACAGGTCAAGTGGGGAACATGTAACTCAGATTCAGGAACGAATTGAAAGAAAACTTGCCAGTACACAAGTAGACATAAATAATGAAGTAGTTCAAATTAGGAAAAATTTGAGTATAAGGATGGATTCGCTATCCGAAAAGCAGGTAGAGGATAGAACGCAAATAGGTCAGGACGTGCAAGCATTAAACTCCGCGTTAGAGGAACAAATTCATAAGGTTGTCTCTGATGTTAATGAAACTACGAGCAAACTTCAGAATTTGAAACTAGGAGAAGCTAGCATGATGGAAACCTATAAAGAAGAGTTGATCAGGAAAGTCAACTCGGAAATCACGGATAAGGATCCAGAAGGCTTGACTGGTGAAGATGATAGGAATTACGTCAGACGATGTAACCTCGCTACAGAAGAGAGATATATTAGTCCTGAGGAACGTATATCCAGATTCCGGGAAGAAGAAGAAGAGGATAGGAATATTGAACCTGAATGGAGATATCGTGATAGTGGGAGGAATTACATGGATTCATATCCGAGAAATGTGACAGTCATCCGGAACTTCGAGGACAAACCTCAAAAATTTAGCAATACTGATAGTCTAACACCGATAGAATATATCAGGAACCTGAAAGACTATTTCATTGAAGCTCACATTCCCAGAGAAAGAGAGATGAGGATAGTGGAGAGATTTCTAGCTGGAGGACCCCTTGAATGGTTCAGAGCATTTCGCTATACGTTCAGTAATTTTGACGAATTTGCAGAGGCACTGATAAAACGATTCTGGTCCATCGAAGCGCAGAATTCATTAAGAGCTGAGGTATACTCAAGGAAGTATTCAGGTACTCTTCCAACACGGTACGCTGATTTCTTCACGAGCCAGTTATCACGCTTGAGATTTTTGCAACCCCCATTGTCAACAGAGCAGTTGATAGATGCGATTTCTCGTATGCTGCCTGTGGAGGTGAGAAGACTCATCATATCGTCAAACATCAGGGATTTGACCAGTATGGACGAATTATTGAGAAGGCTTGACTACACGAGTCCAATGCCAAATGTGGTACAAAAAGGTCAGAGGCACGAATTCAAAGACATCAATACAGTCTATATGGATCAAGTTCAGCAAACTGACAAGCCCAATGAAGAGAAAACTGAAAATGTAGGTCATCACAGGAACCATCACTTTCGCAACCACAGATCGCAAGGTTACCGTCCATATCAGCAAAGAAGGGGCTGGATTAACAATAGAGGAAACTACAATAATGGAAGAGGTAGATACTACAATAACCAGGGCTACAATAGGAATTACAATAGAAATTACCAGAATCAAAATCAGAATTCTCAAGGTCAGGTTATGACACCCGACAAATATCAAGAGAGAGAGAAAGAAAGTCAGCAGTATCTTAAGGAATTACGGGAGAAGGAAGCTGAAAACCAAAAGAAAAGACAGGATGTAGTGATCGATCCTGGTCCTTCTACAAGCCAGCAGAACTTCGAGATTGGTAACACAAAAAAAACCGCCGATTTCTCAACGACAGTGAGAAACCATGAATACATTGCCACACCACACCTAATTACCATTAATGAAATTTATGAAGCTACGGATGAGGATTTATTAGAAGAGAGGGGAATTGTCAAAGAGGAAAGACCATGTGCCTTACCTATTATTTCTGTACTGATAGACGGCCAACAGTACAAAGCTCTTATGGATACCGGCGCAATTATTTCTATCATTTCTGATGAATGCTATCAAAGTCTGTTAAAAGGAGAAAACATGACAGTTTTACCTGTTTCTACCGTCAAAGTGAGAGGAATTTTCCAAGACAAGGCAGTGAAATGCAAGATCCAAGTGTTGTTGAACTTTGAAATTAATGGAAGGAATTATGAACAGATCTTTATTGTGGTGAACAAGATCCATTTCGATATTGTGCTAGGAATCGATTTTATATCGAAAGTTGGAGCCATTATTGACATGAAGAATAGGATTATTAGCTTTAATGATGGGTACATGATCACAGAAGAGATCGAAGAACAGGACGTGAAAAACAGTCTGGAGATAGACCTTAGGGAAGAAATATTAAATACTATTATCAATGAAGTGGAGAATCTAACAGAAATACCCAGTAGAAAAACTGAAGGATTTGAAGAAATTCAGGGGGAATTTGAGGATTTGATAAAGGAATTCCAAGATATTTTTGATGAAAAGTCTGGATTGATTAAAGACTATAAGTACAAGATAAGGCTGACCGATGAAACCCCTTACCAAAAGAGAATATACCCCATACCTGAGAAATACTATCAAGAAGTACGAGGGTTGATCAGAAAAATGGAGGTAGACGGGATTATTAAAAAACAGGCGTCGTCTTATATAAACCCCATCACGGTAGTAAAGAAAAGTAATGGTCAGATACGTCTTTGTCTGGATGCTCGGACCATCAACTTGAAGATTCTTCCAGAAAATGACCGACCACCTAAGATTAGAGATCTGCTTCGAAAGTTCAAAGGGAGAGCATGTTTCAGTGTTCTTGACTTGACATCTTCGTTTTTCCAAGTTCAACTGGAGGAAGAAAGTATGCAGTACACTGGATTCTTATTTGACCAGACGTCATGGGTCTTTGTGAGAATGCCTTTTGGAAAGGTCAACAGTGGACCAGCACTTATTCGAGCACTTGATAGTAAGCTCACTGACGAAGTAAAGGAAAATGTAATCTGCTACATTGACGATTTAATTGTATCTTCACCCAACGCCGCAGAACATTTAGTGCATTTGAGAAAGTTGTTTGAAAATTTAAGGGAGGCCAATATCAAGGTCAATTTTGGAAAATGTCAATTCTTGAAGAAGGAGATCAACTACTTGGGGCATACGATTGATAAAGATGGATATCATCCAAACATGCAGAAAGTAGATGCGATCACAAGGTTCCCAAAGCCAACTAAGGTGAAACAAGTCAGAGAATTTGTAGGCGCATGCCAATTTATCAGCAGTCACTGTCCGAGATACTCTGAAATTATGGCTCCTCTGTATGACTTACTCAAGAAGAATAACAGATGGAAATGGAGTACCGCAGCAGACGAGGCTTTTGAGAAAGCAAAGGAGATGCTCAGAAACAACGTCAAACTGGAGTACCCAGACTTTGAGAAGGTGTTCTATATTGAGTCTGATGCATCAAGAATAGGCATTAGTGCAGTCTTATACCAAAAAGACGAGGCAGGCAACAAGCACTACATTGCGTTCACTAGTCGAAAGTTAAGGAAACACGAGGAAAACTACTTTACGACAGAACTAGAAGCGTTAGCTTTTGTAACAGCTTTGCAAGCGTGGAAAAAAATGTTGCTGGGACACAAGGTTATCATTATTACAGATCACAAAACACTTCAGTTTATGCTGCAAACTGACATGTCTAGTGATAGATTGACACGTTGGGCTTTGTTCACCCAACAATTTAACGCCACTATAGTCCATCAGCCTGGGAAAGATAACTTACTGGCTGATGCTTTATCACGTAACCCTATCAAAAATGTGCAGATACACCATGTACAATTGGAGCAGCAAGATCAAGAGACCGTTAGGAGGTTAGCCCGAATCGGTGTGTCACAGAAGAGACACGCTCCAATCAGGAAAATGTACAGGTTCCTCAAGGGTTACATGGACAATACTGATGTTGACTATGCAGCTACACAGAGAGATTCACGACACTTTGTCTTGAGTGGAGACATCGTATGTAAGTATGCTGACTCTGCGCATACAAAGCTCTGAATAGTCGTGCCACCTAAACTTGTTGTCAATTTAGTGTGGGTAGCTCATCACGCAACTGGACATGCGGGTCTGGATAAAACTCTTGGTACTCTTAAAGAGAGGTTTATTTGGACTAACATGCGTTCCAGCATTGCTAATGTCATTCGTTCATGTGATAAATGCCAAAGAGCAAAGTATGCTTCCGCTCTATTAAAAGGAAAACCTAAGGCTATGATTCCCTCTAAACCAAATGAACTCATGGCGACGGACATATTTGGTCCTTGTCCGAAGGGATATCAGGGTAATCAGTATCTGTTGGTTACCGTGGATGTCTTCTCAAAATTTGTAACAATGAGTCCCATGCAAAAAGCTAACACGAGGAATGTTGTAAGCAGACTGGAACATGCTGTATTTCCAAAAGCTGGTAAACCAGAATATCTACTATCGGATCATGGAGCTCAGTTTACATCCTTAGAATTTGCTGCAGATATGGAGAGGCTTGGTATTAAGCACATATTTTCAAGCGTGCGCTATCCAGAATCGAATTCTTCAGAATGATATATGGCTGAATTTTCGAAATTTTGTCGAATTTTCTGTCCGAATGATCATTCTGGTTGGGTGAGATTTGTACCCCTTATTGAGGAATGTCTGAATTCTACAGTGCAGGAGAGCACAGGAGAGGTGCCAATGAGACTTCATCTAGGAATAAACCCAGAAAGACCGTGGGATAATCTTTTTAACCACGTTCCTAGAGATCCCGACCTAGGAAGGCAGCAGAGAATTGACAAAGCGAAGGAACAACTCCAGAAAGCAGCAGAAAAACGATTGAAAAGAGTTGCTGGAAAACGTTTTGGTGCTCCCTTAGAAATTGGAAATCTAGTATTACTACGCAGACCTGTCAAGGCTGATGTGAGTAAGAAAATCTACCCCAAGTTTGGAATAGTGTTCATGGGTCCGTTCAGAATTACGAATGCTTATGGCAACAACTGTTATGAACTCTACGATGACGAGAATAATGTCGTTTATGGCAAGTTCAATGCTGGAAACTTGAAGAAATATTATCCAAGAGTAAGCCAATGATAATTCAATTTCGTGTTCAAGTGAATTCTGATATTTATAACACAGAGTTTAAAAACAATTTGCAACTGTTTTTAAAACGTGGTGAAGGGAGAATGCCCCCGTAAATTGAATTATATTGAGACCACGGCGGTTGTATTGGCAAATATGAATTAAGTTATGGCTGTCATAGTTGTGACGTGGATATTCATGCGTAGGCACGGATGACGCAGACTTCACGCAAGTAGGCTGCTTGAGCTGAGATTCTTGGTGACGTCATGATTTCGTTCGACAAAGATCTGAGATTTACGACGCAGTCGCAGGGAAACATGGAATTGTGCTGAGGAAGAAGTTACGCGATTGGAGGAAAGGCTCAAACCAATGAACGATAGTTTGGAAGGAGACGGAGATTACTGAAACTACTATATTTAATTACTTTTGGAATGCAGAATTGTGGAAACCTATTTTCAGTTATGGCTTTGATTTGGAATTTTGAAGAAATTAATTTTGAGTTTTTGAAATTTGAAAATCCGTCAAGTATAGCCAAAGTTAGAACTTCTAGCAATGACGGAGAAACAAGCTATGGAAGGGATGGATACGCCCCTTAAGAAGTTGATAAAAGGTCTTGCACAGCAGAGAGGAGCTCTCATATCGCATAGATAGCTCATGTGTCTCATATTTCTGATGTCATATAGTCGTTTTTCTGATTTGGTCAGACTTCGAGTGAATAAGTGAAGAAAGTAGTCTTTAGCGTGTGGTAAAGCCACCGCATCGAACGAGCACGGAGCGTGCCGCAGTTCCATTTTACGGTGTTTGAAACTAGGCGAAGTTGAAACGCACACATTAACGAGTCTACAAGACAATATATCAAGAGTTGACTAATGCCTTTAAGCTACTTCTATTGTGCAGTACTATATTAAAGTGTGTAGAAAGGTTGAACATTTTCAAGATTATAATTCGAAAGATATTGGCATTTTAACACGGCAGACAAAAGTGATTTTCTCGCCACCTGAGAAGCACTTTTAAAATATCACATTCTACGCTACGGCTGACACGTGTAGTGCAACCGTGATATTACATATTGCATTTGATGATATAACGCTGCATTCTAACATGGAACAATATAATATGGCAGTTCATTCAACTATTATAACGGAAATGGAGATGGAAGGCTAAGGACTTTAATGCAATTGGGACATATATCAATGGAGTGAAATAGCAGCATGGAACTTCGCTAATCGTCTTTCTACAAAAGCGAGCATGTAGTGAACATCCAACTACACTCATGCATCGTTGTCCAACGCTGAATTATATAAAATGGCAGTGGAAACATATTCATACTCCACGATTATGAATATTTCTGCGGAAATAACTGCAATAAACTTCATGGCGAATTTCTACCAGAACTTCAGGGAACTATCAAGAGAGGCCAGGGTAGACCCGGCTCACAAAGAAGAGTTTTGCCAGAAGGATGTCTATTGTCTACACGGAGCAGTGCAATTTCCGGAGGAGGAAGCAGTTCTATTCTCCGAGGGCGCTGGTTCCAGGTTCGAGGTCGGAGCACATCTTTTTGGTGAAATGGAACCATCACCAGTCTTCTTTGGAAGATTTTCCTCTGGAACTTCAATCAACAGATAAGGTAGTCGTGAACGTTTCTTGTTTTATTTGAGTCATTTAGCGATATCTGAGCAACCATTTTTCTCATATGTTCTGTCCTATATTTTGCCCCATATTCTTGCTTGATATCTCTGTACTCAGTACACTTCGATGATTTATGCTTTTTTCTACGATTTATTAAGACATTGTTATGTCAGTGGCATATTTAAATAATTTTGGATCAGTTGAGACTGATATCTAGATTCTTTCAGTAATTTGCATATTTTTGTAGTCACGATTTGACTGTAAAGTTAACGATTTTCTATGGCAGATTTGAATTCAGACAGCGTGTCATTTTATTAAAGTAATTCTCTTCAGTAAATTACTTTGACCAATTTTCTGTCATCATCAAGAAAGAAGAATAATTAAAAGATTTTAGAGCGTTAAAATCTATTACTGTATCGACGATCTTGGAAATACTAGTCGTTTTATGAAAATGATTGCAACATAGACATTTATCGTCAGTTCTGAAATTACCATTGCATTATAGACAATTTTATGAAATATGAACTTTGATTACGATTTATTGAATACACTATAGTAATGAACATTTGATAGGAGTTTTTCTCAATTCTAGATTGGAACAATAATGTTTGCATTCCACAATCTAATTGTATTCTATTCGACTATTATGCAGTTTAGATGAACTTTGTTTGAAGATAGTATTTTTATACTACGATACTTAGGAGATATTAATCTCGATTTTGATAGACCAGAGAGGCGTGTATAATCGTATTTGTTATTAAATTTATTTGTGATTGGCAAATTTTTACTTCATATCGATTCATGAATGAAACCCACGAAGGTTAAATAAATAACAGTTTGACACAATTAATGAATATAAGAATTTTTCAAGTGGAACTATGGATGTATAATCGTTAGTTCAGTGGACATGTAAAAGTCGCTGATGAATAATGCCCTTGAATAAGTGAAGGAGATTCCCACAGTAATATTAATGATGTTGAAGAATTTGTAAGTGGAGGTTTTTGAATATATTGTGGAAGATTTTTATGCCATATATATGGAAATATATGATGAATTCTGGGCCTATTTTATGCATTTTAGTGCATTTGAGCGAAGTATTTTTCCGCTGAGTTTATTGTCCAGGTCCTTTGAAAATTAATCATGTGAAATTACTGTTAAAATTAACAAGAGTGTTAAATAATTTGAGATAACGATTTTGAATGGAGGTTACCGTCACAAATAATAATAATAATTATTAAAACTTATTAAACCTGAATATAAGAATAAATATAACTAACCTTCATTGGTCGATTATATCAACCCGATTTGAGTAATTATCAACCGGATAAACGTGTGGTTTAATGTATTTCTAAAATAAATAATATTAACATTGTAAATAATTCTGTAAATATCTTTAACAATAATTTGGAATGAAAGGAATTAATAGAGGCGTGTATAGATTTTTCAATTGTCGTTTGACAATATTATAAACAATTTATAATTGTTATAAACAATTAATGAGCATTTGTTATAAACATTAAGAGTTTTGTTAATATACTCTAAAGAACGCTAATTATACAAGTGGATTATGTAATTAAACAAGTTTTGGGATTATTAGAGTAATCCAGTAACATGTGATTGAAGCATTTAAAAGATTTGCGTGATAATATTTGAGTTGAGTTGAGGACATTTAAAATGTTTGAAAAGGAGCTAGGCTCAGAGGTTACGAGCATATGCTAAGGCTGACTGGACAGGTGGGTCCACTTGACGACGTAGGCATGCGACTTGATGTAGGGTGGATCGCAGCTGGCCTGACAACTGTATGTTAGAGGCCAAGGTCGACCACATAACAGGCTTGCAGTTATAAATAAAGTGTGATGTTTATGAAAGAGGAAAACAATTGCTACATGTCTCATCCCAATTCCCTCATCCATTCCAAGTGTATTACTATTATTACGTTCTTTATAAGCTAGTAAAGCTGAGATTTTGTATGTAACGTCTACAAGTCCTACAGGAGGACATGATCATATTGACAATGGCTTCTGATTGCCACGTGTATTTTGTTGTTTTATTTTTGTTAGAATCATTCCCTTTATGTGAAATAAATTATTGTACAGTTTAAAGTTTCTTGTTTCGATTTGGTTCATTTTAAATATCATGGTGGAGGTTATTGTGTGGGCATACTTTAAGTGATCCAGTTGGCAACCCATACCCGAGATTAATTTGAAGAGGTAAGTAAAGGTAAGTATGAACCCCCGTCCATTTTGGTGTGTTCCACAATAATTTCTTGTTAACTGCTGTGCTCTAATCTCGTTAGTATCTGTCAGTGCCATTTTCATTGATGTAACCGTGCCGGTGCGTTTGATTATTGGCAATCCGATTGAAGGGGCGGATATCTGACAGCCTACTATCCGGATTTACGGGGACAGTACATTCACTCATTTTAGTCGTCGAGATGGGGTCTTTCGTATTTATACGATTGTATGGTGGTTACTCATCTTACCCATCGCTTAGGGCACTATCATGATTAGTCGACGGGGCGAGGTCTTTCGTATTTATACGATTGTACGGTGGTTACTCATCTTACTTGCCATTGAGGGACTCATTTTTATCATCCGAGTGTACATGAGATTGTAAGTGAATCAAACAAGGAACTACTAGTCACATATCAGTCGAACTTTTGTTAAATAAAGTAAAGATAAATGTCATCAGGGTTACATTTGTAATTCTTGTTTGCCAATCCAATATTTTGTTGCTATACTCTTTTGAGTGTACTTTCAATTTAACAGCTGGTACAGCTGATGCTTTTGATGATTTTTATAATTGTGTTTGATACCTTTGAGAAGGACTTAAAGTAATTGAATCTTGTAAGATGAATCATTAATGGTCAGATTTATTTTAAGGCAGATCAGTATTGCAGATTTTGATATGAGAGATTATAGCACATTGGTGTTTTTCTGTGATGTGAATTATGAAAATTGTAAGAGAATTTATGCTATTTGAAAGCAGATCTTAAATTACTGAGGTAATATATTTTTTTCCAATTGTTTAAGAAGTTGTCTAGATGTGATCAGATTAATTACAGTTATCGGAGATTGTGTGCGTTGATAATTTGAAGCCAGTTATATATTTTTTGTAGATCATGCAACATGGTTAAGTGGAGTTTGTGATAGGCATTTTGTGGAAGTTGCCAAGTGAAAGTAGCAATGTTGCTAATGTATTTTGAAGCAGACATGAGGTCGTCGTACCCAGTCTAGCGTAATTGTTGAGATTCATGCTGTATGTGCTGAATATTTGTGGAGTTTTGTGGAATAATTATTGTATTCAAATGTGATATTTGAAGTATTGAGGAAATGTAATGTCGTTGTGGATAGTTAGATCCAACGTGATGTCGTGGAGGCAATAATATTTTTTGGCATGATAAATTAAATACGAGATATAACTTGGAAGTGATAAAACTGTAAGACAACGTTCTATAAACCATATTAAACAATTTGTTAGGAAATTAAACAAATAAATGAAGTTGATAATACAAGATTTTCTGAAAATAATAATTAATGAAATAATAATCTGAAATTTAAGCATATTAATGATCTGACCTAATGAAATAAAAATCAGAATGACTAGAGGAAATAATAAGAATCTAAATAACCAGAAGAATGAAATTTAAATAATTTGATAAATTAAATTTTGGAATAAATCAATGAATTAAATAAATGGATGAATTAAAGATTGGATGAATAAACTGATCTAAATAAATGAATAGGTGATTGGATAGATGATGAATAACTGAATTAGAAGGTGATTAAAGAAGCTGATGATTAATGAATTTATATGGAATTAAAATAAATTTAATTGAGATATAATTTGAGGAATTGCAACTTGAGTTGAGGAATTAAACAATTTGTATTGATGATTTAAGACGATTTAATCTGAGGAAGATGATAAAATAAGATTGTGTGAATAATTAGAAAGCATAATGAAGTGATGATAATAATTTTCATTTAAATGATTTAATGGTGATGAGTTAATGATTCTGACAGGAATATGTTGAATTTTGAGATGAGAATTAATGTGAGAAATGTTTAATTTTGATGATGATGATAATGATGACCAATGAGAAGTGAATTTTCTGTAATTCACAAACAAGTAATTTGTAATGACAATGTAAATAGTGTAAATTAATTATTCGATGTTTAGGAGCATTTGACTAATATGTTCAACATTTAAATTATGCCATGCAAGCCATAAAATACGTGATATTTAAAATATGTGATTATAATATGTGTATGTTTAGACAGATTAATAACTTTTTCAAATCCACATTCATGATGTTAAATTAAAGAGAAATTAGGTCTCAGGTATCACAAATGTCAGTGACGAAAGGCATAGTGCTACAGTGATCCTGAGAACCCAAGAGAACTTCAGAGATTTTTCTGTTTTATGTGGATGGAATATTTTTGATTAGAAAAGAGATGGTTCGATTTTTGGACAATGACAATTTAACGTTGGCATTCGACCATACTCTCAGGTAGGAGGAATATTTAAAATGTCTGTCTGACTATCAAAGTGAAATAAATTTGTTTTTATCTTAGTTGTGATCTGATGATGATGTGATTTTCCTTTTTCTTTCCTTGTCTTGAGTAAGGCTTAACCAGGAAAGGAGGTGGTTTTCTAGGAATTCAGTTGATGGCGCCCATTTATATTTGCATTTATTTTTTATTAAACTTAAGCCCGTAACGACCCTAGAGATACTTTGTCTCGTGTTACCCACTGCTTTTTCGATAACTCAGCTGAATTTCCGACACATTCCTTATTTGACTAGAGGTTCATTTAACTCCGCTCTGTCCTGGAACTCCAGGAATGCGATGTAATAGCAGATGGGTCATCGCATCCCCAGGACGAACGGGTGCAATACGATATTATTATTATTTCGAAGTGGAATACCATGTCCTGTGGTTCGGATTACACGTTAAAAGGAGGACCTGTAGCTCATGATCGCATGATTAACGGTCACGTAAAACTAAAAGCTTCCTTACTTCTTTAATTTGAACCTTGGCTTGCTCTTGTTTGTCACATACCGTCACTTTTGTTTTTGGATTTATTTACTTTTACATTACAATCCCCCCCCCCCCATCACCTTATCCATTCTAATTAGCATGGCTTTAGGGTCTTCTTCCCTCTCGGCTAGGACAGCTAGGTCATGTTTGGCCGTGTATTAATACCTCTGTCTGTGAATCTTCTCTGACTTTTTGAAGTGCCTCTTGTATGTATAGATTAAAGATAATTGCCCCCCAGGGGCTCAAATCTAGTGGGACGTGGGTTAGTGACCAGGGGACCCCGGCTGAGTCCGGCATTGCTCCCACTTACTTGTGCCAGGCTTCTCTCTGTCTTTTTTCCCGTCGACCTCTCTTGGTCAAGTCTTGTTCTCTTCCGACCACGACAATATTAGGGTATCCGAGGCCCAGGGAGTCACTTCCTTTCCCTCCTTAATTGGCACTTGTCTTAACTCTCCTGATACCCTCATTCTTCGAGGGGTCAGCCTTCTTTTTCTTTTCATGTTATCTCCTGCCTTCTGCACAAGGCCCTAAAGGAGGCAGGATGTATGTAGTCCCACCACTTCTGGTGCACCCTGGATAGTGCTACACCCTCAAGGGCTCACGGCTGGTGAGTTGGCGACCCAGGGGGATTCATGAGCTAGGTCCGTTTTGTTCCCTTTTTCCTCTGACTTTAGGGCGGGCCCTCTCCTCTTTCCCCTTTCCTATCTGCCTTTCATGACTCTCCTTCCTTCCAAGTCCCTCAATCCTCATTCTTCGAGGGTTGAGGGTATTTCTTTTCTTCCTGTCCTTTATTTGCCTCATCCTTTATTTGTTTACCATTCCTTCTTCTAGTATGTAAGTCTGTAGTTAGTATTAGTTATAGTTCTCATTCTCATCTCATGTTTCACTATCACACAAACCATTAGGGGCCGATAACCTAGATGTTAGGCCCCTTAAGACTAAAATTATAATCGGCAAAGATAATGGGTGAAAATGCACATCCCTGCCGGACACCTCTGCGTATCTGCACCTCTTCTTGTTTTGTCCTTCCATGTATAACAGCTGACTCATTTTTATAGAGGTTCCATATCATTCTTCGGTCTTTATAGTCTATTCCTACCTCATCCGCTATTTGAAAGTAAAGTTCTCCTACCGCCCTGTAATGTACATCTAATGTTTGACAGACGACGTTTTCTATGAAGTCAATGAAATCTCAATCCCAGAAAGTTCCTTATTGCCTTACTTCTCTTAATTTTATAAGTTTTCTCGTCGTCTTAAATCATCTTAGAAAGTTAGAAACTACGTTAAACTGTAGATAGCACGCCATGGCTATTCCTCCAAACTGCTAATATCATCTTCTTACAACCAAAAGTTTCTTTTTTTCCCCGGTAATTTTAAAATAAGTAAACAAGTGACTGTCGTGCTCCGTAACTTTACGGAAGGTGGTGAAGAGAAAGTTGATCTTAACTTCTCTCAATGTTGGTGGCGATGGATCATTACTGTTTATGTCTTGCTGAAGTTGGTAGGAAGAGAGAAAGCCCGAGAACTTGCCTCGTTCCTGCTCTTCCGTGATCAGGAGCACTTCTACTAAATTGACTCCATCCATTCTCAGTGTTGTCTTTGCTCTCCAGAGTTAGAGGTTACCCTTGAGTAGGGTTACCACAATTCTACAACTTGAGTCCGCCTCGTTGCTTAGTGGCTGTCACCGCGGAGGCCCGGAATCGACCTTCTGAACCATCTGACCATCATCATTCTCCTGTAACACCACATTTCAAATGCTTCCATCCTCCTTTCCCCCCACTAATTACACTTGTGTGATGCTAAATTATAGGTTAGATTTGACTAACGCTCTTGGTTCCAACGTTCGTCACCAGGAGCCAACTGCGGTGGCATCTAATAACCAAGTTCAGAACTAGTTGGTCGTTGACGGTGGCGTTTGGTAGCAAAAGTTGGAAATACTTGAAAATCAAATGTCTGCAGTCCTTACTTGAATTAAAAACAGCCATCACAATTAGCACCGGTTATCAAGATTCTACAGACATACAAAGTACACGGGGCTACATGACCGCATTGTCACAGCCCCTAAACTGAGGAACCAACCAACCAACTCCTTTTTTTTCTGCTGAGTCAACAGTTCAAGTTTTACTTCCATAAAGCGCCACGCTCCAGACAAAGGCTCTCAAGAATGACTTCCTAATACCTAAATCTATATTCGATGTCAACAGATTCCTCTTCTGTGGAAATGCTTTCCTTGCCTGAGCCAACCTACCCCAGGATGTCTACTACTCTGTAAAACATGGAAAACTGGGAATACTCAGGGAATTGTTAAATCCTGGAAAACTCAGGGAATTATCAGGGTATTTTAATGACACCCAGGGAATTTTAGTTTTACAAGGCCCAACCTTGAATAATTGGAAATTAAGCATTTAAATTTTGATGGGGGAAAAGTATATTGTGGTGATGACTGATGTAGATGTGTGTTCGTACTGACGTTGAATCAGTAAGGTCTCATTTCTTGCAAGATAGAGCACACAAATTACAATCATGTGTATTTGTATATAAATGTGCAACTATGACTATTGAGAGCATTACTATTGAGGGGCAACTTTCAATACTCGCAGGTACAATAGTTTTTCTGGATAAAAAATTTAGAAATTGGAAAAAAATACAAAAATGTTTCTCTTTTTGTCTTTTCAACTTTGCCATGCTACCCTTTATTGTTCAAGAACTTTTTGAAATGCTATTTAAGTACAAAGTCAGTTGTATATATTTATTATGGCCTCTACTGTTACTTAGGGAATTTTCTGATTTATCATGGAAAGATCAGGGAATTGTCTGGGAAATATGTTAGTTGGTTTTGGTAGACATCCTGTCATTATATCGTCTTTGCTTCGCCCATCACTGGTTATTTTGCTTCCTAAGTAACTGAAGTCTCCTACATCATTTAGCTTTAAGTGGTCGTATGAAAGCAATAAATAAATTAAAATTAAAACATAAAAAAATAAAAAATAAAGTTTTTAACATAAAAAAATTAAAATAAAAAATAAAAAATAAAAAATAAAAAATAAAAATAAAAAATAAAAAATAAAAAATAAAAAATAAAAAATAAAAAATTAAAAATTAAAAATTAAAAATAAAAAATAAAAAATAAAAAATAAAAAATAAAAAATAAAAAATTTGAAATTTGAAATTTGAAAATGAAAATGAAAATGAAAATGGAAATAAAAATAAAAATAAAAATAAAAATAAAAATTAAAATTAAAATTAAAATTAAAATTAAAATAAAAATAAAAATAAAAATTAAAATTAAAATTAAAATTAAAATTAAAATTAAAATTAAAATCAAAATTTAAATTTAAATTTAAAATTAAAATTAAAATTAAAATAAAAATCAAAATCAAAATCAAAATCAAAATCAAAATCAAAATCAAAATCAAAATTAAAATTAAAATCAAAAACAAAATCAAAATTAAAATCGAAATCAAAATCAAAATCAAAATCAAAATAAAAATTAGAATAGAATAAATAAATAAATAAATAAATAAATACGGTAATATCTTGTCATTATAACAAATGTACGGCCATGTACAGTGTATTTTGAAAGGATTGTAATAGCAATCTGACCTTGAGTTCTCTGCTGTGATGTTGTTGCTGTTGTTGTCCACCCCCACTCCCATACAGTGCAGACTGGCTTCTGATGGCCACGAGTTGACCATTAGTCTGTCGTACTACGATGAGTGCCTGCATGCCGGCAGGAACTTCATGTTGGCGCACTGCATAGTAGCAGGTAAGATTACGGGGATAAACCCCGGGAAAGTTGGGGGATTGGAGGCGACATAACTTGCGGTCACAGTCGCTGAAGATCCTCGAGCAGTATGTCCCGGAGATGAGTTCTCCCAGGTAGTACCTTCCTGTCTCTTGAGGAGGTGCTAGAGATGGTGGAGGAACTGGTGAGGTGACCAGAGAACTCATGTTGCCAGCTAAGTGTAGCACACCTGGAAACAAAGTACATTATGATGATGATGATAATTGTTGTTTTAAGGGGCCTAACATCTAGGTTATCGGCCCCTAATGGTTTGGGTGATAGTGAAAGATGAGATGAGAATGATAACTATAACTATTACTAACTACAGACTTACATACTAGAAGAAGAAATGGTAATCAAATAAAGGATAAGGCCTTTTTTTAGCGTATGGCTTTTACTGCCAGGAGTATCCGAGGACATGTTCGGCTCGCCAGTTTGTAGCTGCTTCAAGGCGGACACCCATGGGGTGAGCTGCAAGTACCGTCGCGAGTGGGGAGGAAAGTTTTGAATGTAAGGACGAGGAATTAGAAGGTAGCGGCTGTGGCTTATAGTTAGGGACGAACCCCGGCATTTGCCTGGAAGGAAGATGGGAAACCACAGAAGACCATCTTCAAGGTTGCCGGCGGAGGGATTCGAACCTCCTCGCCTCCCAGATGTGAGCGACTGCCTGCAGCCACGCCGTAACGACCACGGATAACTCATCCGGCATAAGGCAAATAAAGGACAGGAAGAAAAGAAATATCCTCAACCATCGAATAATGAGGATAGAGGGACTTGGAAGGAAGGAGAGCCATGAAAGGCAGATAGGAAAGATAAAGAGGAGAGGGCCTGCCCCAAAGTCAAAGGAAAAAAGGGACAAAACGGACCCAGCTCAGGAATCCCTCAGGGTCGTCAACTCCCAAACTCACCAGCCGTGAGCCCCTGAGGGTGTAGCACTATTCAGGGTGCACCAGAAGTGGTGGGGCTACATACACCCGGCCTCCTTGAGGGCCTCGAGCAGAAGGCAGGAGATACTGTGAGCCCCTGAGGGTGTAGCACTATTCAGGGTGCACCAGAGGTGGTGAGGCTACATACACCCGGCCTCCTTGAGGGCCTTGAGCAGAAGGCAGGAGATACTGTGAGCCCCTGAGGGTGTAGCACTATTCAGGGTGCACCAGAAGTGGTGGGGCTACATACACCCGGCCTCCTTGAGGGCCTTGAGCAGAAGGCAGGAGATAATGTGAGCCCCTGAGGGTGTAGCAATATCCAGGTTGCACCAGAAGTGGTGGGACTACATACACCCGGCCTCCTTGAGGGCCTTGAGCAGAAGGTAGGAGATACTGTGAGCCCCTGAGGGTGTAGCAATATCCAGGGTGCACCAGAAGTGGTGGGGCTACACACATCCGGCCTCCTTGAGGGCCTTGAGCAGAAGGCAGGAGATACTGTGAGCCCCTGAGGGTGTAGCACTATTCAGGGTGCACCAGAAGTGGTGGGGCTACATACACCCGGCCTCCTTGATGGCCTTAAGCAGAAGGCAGGAGATACTGTGAGCCCCTGAGGGTGTAGCAATATCCAGGGTGCACCAGAAGTGATAGGACTACATACACTCTGCCTCCTTGAGGGCCTTGAGCAGAAGGCAGGAGATACCGTGAGCCCCTGAGGGTGTAGCACTATCCAGGGTGCACCAGAAGTGGTGGGGTTACATACACCCGGCCTCCTTGAGGGCCTTGAGCAGAAGGCAGGAGATACTGTGAGCCCCTGTGGGTGTAGCAATATCCAGGGTGCACCAGAAGTGGTAGGACTACATACACCCTGCCTCCTTGAGGGCCTTGAGCAGAAGGCAGGAGATACCGTGAGCCCCTGAGGGTGTAGCACTATCCAGGGTGCACCAGAAGTGGTAGGACTACATACACCCTGCCTCCTTGAGGGCCTTGAGCAGAAGGCAGGAGATACTGTGAGCCCCTGAGGGTGTAGCACTATCCAGGGTGCACCAGAAGTGGTGGGGTTACATACACCCGGCCTCCTTGAGGGCCTTGAGCAGAAGGCAGGAGATACTGTGAGCCTCTGAGGGTGTTGCACTATCCAGGGTGCACCAGAAGTGGTGGGGCTACACACACCCGGCCTCCTTGAGGGCCTTGAGCAGAAGGCAGGAGATACTGTGAGCCCCTGAGGGTGTTGCACTATCCAGGGTGCACCAGAAGTGGTGGGGCTACATACACCCGGCCTCCTTGAGGGCCTTGAGCAGAAGGCAGGAGATACTGTGAGCCCCTGAGGGTGTTGCACTATCCAGGGTGCACCAGAAGTGGTGGGGCTACACACACCCGGCCTCCTTGAGGGCCTTGAGCAGAAGGCAGGAGATACTGTGAGCCCCTGAGGGTGTTGCACTATCCAGGGTGCACCATGAGTGGTGGGACTACACACACCCGGCCTCCTTGAGGGCCTTGAGCAGAAAGCAGGAGATACTGTGAGCCCCTGAGGGTGTTGCACTATCCAGGGAGCACCATGAGTGGTGGGACTACACACAGCCGGCCTCCTTGAGGGCCTTGAGCAGAAAGCAGTAGATACTGTGAGCCCCTGAGGGTGTTGCACTATCCAGGGTGCACCATGAGTGGTGGGACTACACACACCCGGCCTCCTTGAGGGCCTTGAGCAGAAAGCAGGTGATACTGTGAGCCCGTGAGGGTGTAGCACTATCCAGGGTGCACCATGAGTGGTGGGACTACACACACCCGGCCTCCTTGAGGGCCTTGAGCAGAAAGCAGGAGATACTGTGAGCCCCTGAGGGTGTTGCACTATCCAGGGTGCACCAGAAGTGGTGGGGCTACACACACCCGGCCTCCTTGAGGGCCTTGAGCAGAAGGCAGGAGATACTGTGAGCCCCTGAGGGTGTTGCACTATCCAGGGTGCACCATGAGTGGTGGGACTACACACACCCGGCCTCCTGGAGGGCCTTGAGCAGAAAGCAGGAGATACTGTGAGCCCCTGAGGGTGTTGCACTATCCAGGGTGCACCATGAGTGGTGGAACTACACACACCCGGCCTCCTTGAGGGCCTTGAGCAGAAAGCAGGAGATACTGTGAGCCCCTGAGGGTGTTGCACTATCCAGGGTGCACCATGAGTGGTGGGACTACACACACCCGGCCTCCTTGAGGGCCTTGAGCAGAAAGCAGGAGATACTGTGAGCCCCTGAGGGTGTTGCACTATCCAGGGTGCACCATGAGTGGTGGGACTACACACACCCGGCCTCCATGAGGGCCTTGAGCAGAAAGCAGGAGATACTGTGAGCCCCTGAGGGTGTTGCACTATCCAGGGTGCACCATGAGTGGTGGGACTACACACACCCGGCCTCCTTGAGGGCCTTGAGCAGAAAGCAGGAGATACTGTGAGCCCGTGAGGGTGTAGCACTATCCAGGGTGCACCATGAGTGGTGGGGCTACATACCCCGGCCTCCTTGAGGGCCTTGAGCAGAAAGCAGGAGATACTGTGAGCCCGTGAGGGTGTAGCACTATCCAGGGTGCACCATGAGTGGTGGGGCTACATACACCCGGCCTCCTTGAGGGCCTTGAGCAGAAAGCAGGAGATACTGTGAGCCCCTGAGGGTGTAGCACTATCCACGGTGCACCATGAGTGGTGGGGCTACATACACCCAGCCTCCTTGAGGGCCTTGAGCAGAAAGCAGGAGATACTGTGAGCCCCTGAGGGTGTAGCACAATCCAGGGTGCACCATGAGTGGTGGGGCTACATACACCCGGCCTCCTTGAGGGCCTTGAGCAGAAAGCAGGAGATACTGTGAGCCCCTGAGGGAGTAGCAATATCCAGGGTGCACCAGAAGTAGTGGGGTTACATACACCCCGCCTCCTTGAGGTATTTGAGCAGAAGGCAGGAGATACTGTGAGCCCTTGAGGGTGTAGCACTATCCAGGGTGCACCAGAAGTAGTGGGGCTACATACACACGGCCTCCTTGAGGGCCTTGAGCAGAAGGCAGGAGATACTGTGAGCCCTTGAGGGTGTAGCACTATCCAGGGTGCACCAGAAGTAGTGGGGCTACATACACCCGGCCTCCTTGAGGGCCTTGAGCAGAAGGCAGGAGATACTGTGAACCCCTGAGGGAGTAGCAATATCCAGGGTGCACCAGAAGTAGTGGGGTTACATACACCCCGCCTCCTTGAGGGCCTTGAGCAGAAGGCAGGAGATACTGTGAGCCCTTGAGGGTGTAGCACTATCCAGGGTGCACCAGAAGTAGTGGGGCTACATACACCCGGCCTCCTTGCGGGCCTTGAGCAGAAGGCAGGAGATACTGTGAGCCCCTGAGGGTGTAGCAATATCCAGGTTGCACCAGAAGTGGTGGGGCTACATACACCCGGCCTCCTTGAGGGCCTTGAGCAGATGGCAGGAGATACTGTGAGCCCTTGAGGGTGTAGCACTATCCAGGGTGCACCAGAAGTAGTGGGGCTACATACACCCGGCCTCCTTGAGGGCCTTGAGCAGAAGGCAGGAGATTCTGTGATCCCCTGAGTGAGTAGCAATATCCAGGGTGCACCAGAAGTAGTGGGGTTACATACACCCCGCCTCCTTGAGGGCCTTGAGCAGAAGGCAGGAGATACTGTGAGCCCCCGAGGGAGTAGCAATATCCAGGGTGCACCAGAAGTAGTGGGGCTACATACACCCGGGCTCCTTGAGGGCCTTGAGCAGAAGGCAGGAGATACTGTGAGCCCCTGAGGGTGTAGCACTAACCAGGGTGCACCAGAAGTGGTGGGGCTACACACACCCGGCCTCCTTGAGGGCCTTGAGCAGAAGGCAGGAGATACTGTGAGCCCCTGAGGGTGTAGCACTATCCAGGGTGCACCAGAAGTGGTGGGGCTACATACACCCTGCCTCCTTGAGGGCCTTGAGCAGAAGGCAGGAGATACTGTGAGCCCCTGAGGGTGTAGCACTATCCAGGGTGCACCAGAAGTGGTGGGGCTACATACACCCTGCCTCCTTGAGGACCTTGAGCAGAAGGCAGGACATACTTCGAGCCCCTGAGGGTGTAGCACTATCCAGGGTGCACCAGAAGTGGTGGGGCTACATACACCCTGCCTCCTTGAGGGCCTTGAGCAGAAGGCAGTACATACTGTGGGCTCCTGAGGGTGTTGCACTATCCAGGGTGCACCAGAAGTGGTGGGGCTACACACACCCGGCCTCCTTGAGGGCCTTGAGCAGAAGGCAGGAGATACTGTGAGCCCCTGAGGGTGTAGCACTATCCAGGGTGCACCAGAAGTGGTGGGGCTACATACACCCTGCCTCCTTGAGGGCCTTGAGCAGAAGGCAGGACATACTGTGAGCCCCTGAGTGTGTAGCACTATCCAGGGTGCACCAGAAGTGGTGGGGCTACATAAACCCTGCCTCCTTGAGGGCCTTGAGCAGAAGGCAGGAGATACTGTGAGCCCCTGAGGGTGTAGCACTATCCAGGGTGCACCATGAGTGGTGGGACTACATACACCCTGCCTCCTTGAGGGCCTTGAGCAGAAGGCAGGAGATACTGTGAGCCCCTGAGGGTGTAGCACTATCCAGGGTGCACCAGAAGTGGTGGGGCTACATACACCCTGCCTCTTTGAGGGCCTTGAGCAGAAGGCAGGACATACTGTGAGCCCCTGAGGGTGTAGCACTATCCAGGGTGCACCAGAAGTGGTGGGGCTACATAAACCCTGCCTCCTTGAGGGCCTTGAGCAGAAAGCAGGAGATACTGTGAGCCCCTGAGGGTGTAGCACTATCCAGGGTGCACCATGAGTGGTGGGGCTACATAAACCCTGCCTCCTTGAGGGCCTTGAGCAGAAAGCAGGAGATACTGTGAGCCCCTGAGGGTGTAGCACTATCCAGGGTGCACCAGAAGTGGTGGGGCTACATCCACCCTGTCTCCTTGAGGGCCTTGAGCAGATGGCAGGAGATACTGTGAGCCCCTGAGGGTGTAGCAATATCCAGGGTGCACCAGAAGTGGTGGGGCTACATACACCCTGCCTCCTTGAGGGCCTTGAACAGATGGCAGGAGATACTGTGAGCCCCTGAGGGTGTAGCACTATCCAGGGTGCACCAGAAGTGGTGGGGCTACATACACCCTGCCTCCTTAAGGGCCTTGAGCAGAAGGCAGGAGATACTGTGAGCCCCTGAGGGTGTAGCACTATCCAGGGTGCACCAGAAGTGGTGAGGCTACATACTCTCTGCCTCCTTGAGGGCCTTGAGCAGAAGGCAGGAGATACTGTGAGCCCCTGAGGGTGTAGCAATATCCAGGGTGCACCAGAAGTGGTGGGGCTACACACACCCGGCCTCCTTGAGGGCCTTGAGCAGAAGGCAGGAGATACTGTGAGCCCCTGAGGGTGTAGCAATATCCAGGGTGCACCAGAAGTGGTGGGGCTACATACACCCTGCCTCCTTGAGGGCCTTGAGCAGATGGCAGGAGATACTGTGAGCCCCTGAGGGTGTAGCAATATCCAGGGTGCACCAGAAGTGGTGGGGCTACATACACCCTGCCTCCTTGAGGGCCTTGAGCAGAAGGCAGGAGATAACATGAAAAGAAAAAGGGACAGTCAGTCTGAAAGACTGGACTTTATATAATTTTAAATGTTACAAATGCTGAAAAATGCTAGAAAGGCTAAAGGCTCTTGACATGTTCGATGATCAAGAAACAATCAGAACGCTAAAAAGTTACAAGTCATGAGGGAGCTGGAGCGCGCGGTGAAAGGAGGGAGCTGGCTGGATGACGTCAGGCTTGCCATGCCGTTGCCGTCTCGTAACGCCTGAGCTCACCAGTGAACTCAGTACACATGCACCAAGGGGTACTATGACGTCACACACCTCAGTGCATTCTCGGTACATTTCGTGACGTCGCCGTAACGTAACAATGAAGTCAACTTGATCATGTAAAATGATAAAAAAAGAGGTCTGACCCCGCGAAGAATGAGGGATCAGGAAAGATGAGACAAGGGCCAATTAAGGCGAGAAAGTGAAAGACTTCTAGGCCTCGGATACGCTAATACCGTCGGGGTCAGAAGAGAACAAGAGTTGACCAAGAGAGGTCGACAGGAAAGACGGAGAGGAGCCCGGCACAAGTAAGTGGAAACAATGCCGGACTCAGATGAGGTCCCGTGGTCGCCAGCCCACGTCCCACTAGATGTGAGCTCCTGGAGGGAGAAGTACATTATACAGATGTAGTCAAATTATAAGAATAATTGGCTTTCAAACGTAATGCTTTTCAGTCGGTCAACACAATTGTGTGGTTCCGCAATCCTGAAAACCATTCTTGAATAAATACACTTGGATGACCAGTTTCGATCGTCAAGCGATCATCATCAGATCCTTAGGATGTTAAATGTACGTCTACAAGCATGGGTTATGGTATTCACAATATACTGGATGTTTCAAAAAAAAAAAAAGTGTCCGATATTGCAACAGGGGTTGGGATTGTTCAAAACGAGAAGAAATGTTCCTATAAACATATGTCCGGAAACAAATACCTTTTGAGATATGAGCCAATTTACTTGTGTTGTGCATGTATTCTTCAGACAATGTACGTCTTGCTACCAGCTACTTCTAATGAGCACTTGACTGTCACACGCGTTTAACTGAACACGCGTTGGGCAAACATCCATCGTCACCACCGGTCTGTCCGCGGATACCATCTGCACGTTACAAGATATGCTCCACATGGTTACCACATGCTTTGCCTCTTCTTCGCAAGGAATCCCCTACTCGCCCAATAACATCTGGCTGCTCGTGGATGTGGGCACTCTCATTGGCCACACGCTCTTGTAACATCTCCACATTGTCGATGGGTGTGCATACACCATTGTCTTTAAATGTCCCCATAGCCGGAAATCTAATGGATTAAGGTCCAGAGAACGGGGAGGTCATGCTAATACCATTTTCTAATCCATAGCATACACCATGTTTGACATTTCCCTCGAGGAATACTCCATTGCACTGTTTACGTCATCCACACAGCACGGGACCAACAGTCTAGTGCGGGTACCACACTACACTGCCAGCACAACCGCATACTTTGACTGAACATCCGACTCATGCAAATACCTTCAACGGAAGGACGCCTGCTCCACCGAACATAACGCCTTCTCCATATGGGGGAAAATGGTGCGTATCTTAACATGTATTTGTTTTCGGATATTAGTTTATGGGAACATTTCTTCTCATTTTCACCAATCCCAACGCTGTTGCAATATCGGATACTTTTTTCGAAAGGTTATTGTGGATTGCGCACTTGGCTGTTTGAGCGATGTGTGGTCCGTTTCGGCGCAGTTTCCACTTCCCACTGCCTGCACTGAACTGAAAGGTATTTCCTGTCTTGTTACGTTATCGCTCAACCTCCTTGGCCTTTCCTCCCAAATTCCTAACTGCATGTGTTTGTCGTCTGTGATATATATATTTCTTGGAGGTCCGCCTTAGTTTCTTCTAGCCAATTTATTTTGACCTTCTTTCAGTTGATAATCTTTCGGTTAGTCTATCGCTGTCCATTCTATAGATATGGCCAAATAATTTCAAACGTCTCTTGCGTAAGGCATACGTGAATCTGTCAGTTAACCCTTTAGAGGTTGTGACTGTACCCGTAGTCACATTAAGGTTAGATGATGATGATGATGATGATGATGATAATTGTTGTTTTAAGGGGCCTAACAGCTTGCATGTCGAATTTTATCGCTCCATGGAGCGCTATAAAAGTCAAGGAGGTTAGATATCCAAGCTCCTTGACACTATAGCGCTTTCTAGTAGAGAAATGAGGAACTGGCTCTTCAGATTGTATATTTTATCAACATTTGCTTATTAATTATTGCTGGATCCATTATAACCCTGTGTCCATAAAAACTCGGTCATCTTTTCCTGATTGTTGTTTCTAGGTCTTCCACCCTCGTTTGATCTTATTCTGTAATTTCCCTGAACCATTCTTGGGCCGTAAATCCTCCTCAGTATTCTCCGTTCAATCTTCAGGAGCTTTTCCAGGCTCGTCAGGTTTGCCGTGTCCACACCACACACGATCACCGGGTTTACCACTGCAATGAAGTGCTTTATTTTTGCGTTAACCCTTTATAGGGCAAAACTTTTTTACTTTTATGTGTTTTTACATATTAATTTATTTAATTATTATAATTATTAATAATCCAGCCTCCGTGGCTTATGCGGCAGCACGCCGGCCTCTAACCGCTGGGTCCGTGGTTCAAATCCCGGTCACTCCATGTGAGATCTGTGCTGGACAAAACGGAGGCAGACAGGTTTTTCTCCGGGTACTCCGGTTTTCCCTGTCAAAAAATTTCATTCCAGCAACACTCTCCACTATCATTTCATTTCATATGTCATTCATTTAATCATTGCCCCAGAGGAGTGTGACAGGCTTCGGCAGCCGGCACAGTTCATATCCTCGCCGCTAGATGGGGGTTTCATTCATTCCATTCCTGACCCGGTCGGAGACTGGAAGCAGGCTGTGGATTTTCATTTTCTTTTATTGTAATTTTCTTTTATTGTAATTTTATTTCTAGATTTATATTTCATTTTTACACTTTACTTGTTAATGTTTTTAGTTTTAAATTGTTTAAAATGTTACCCAACACATTACGTCAAGTAGATACTGAACCCTTTATCCTCTGATGGATAAATGATTCGATGTTTTATTTCTTCAATTATTAAATATTTCCACCAGCGTCATGAAAAGAGCCAGACGGAGATGAGGAAATTTCAAGCATTTGTTGGAGACAATGGGGACATACCTGCAGAAGTTTGACAAAAGGCTAAATAATTAGGATTGTGAAAAGATAGACCCTAGCAATGTTTCAGAAGGACAGGTGGTGGCTACCTCAAAATAGAAAGGACGCGCAGTGAGACACGCTTATGGTATGTTCATTGTAATATTCGCGCCTAGAAAAAATATGATGCAGTAACGTGAGTGGCTGATGAAAATACTAGACACTCCTACGAGGCCAAGGTCTGATAAAAACCGCCAAGTTACTGAAAATGTGGAACCAATGGGAGATGAATGCTTACGAGCGCGGCAAGTCCAGCTTGGGCACGCGATGGCTAGCATTAACGCGGGAGATCGGCTAGACAACATCTCTACGATCGATTCTAGGATTAATGGGCATATTCTTGACCTGCGCAATTTTACGAGTTCAGTGATATTTATTTCATTCCTGTACCACTATTATTTTGAGAAATTTTTATATAATTTCCCCCTCTATCAATACATAGAGCCGGTTCATTTATAAGTGGCATGAAGAGCCAAGACATTGCTTATTATTCTTTGGTGTGTCGAGGACACAGGCTATTATACTTTTGTGTGTCGAAGACACAGGTTACTTTACATTTTGCGCGTCTAAGGACGTAGGCACTTATACTTTTGCGTGTCTTGAGGACACAGAAATTATTAATAAATGTGTTAAATTCAGTGATAGATAGTCACAGTACTATATTTTGTAGGGACAGTAGCATCGAAAATTCGCCAACAGACTGTTCTGGGGAAAGTAGTACCTGAAACGGCGAATTTAGTAGTCAGATATCGAGTGTATAATAATCTAACTTTTTGAATCAGCACGAGAGATGACATCGCTTATCCTGGAAGAAGTTTGGAACTATCAACACTCCGTCCAGATGGTTGAGATGAGCTAAGAAGCATTCAGTTGGGAGATGGCAGCTGATGTCCTTTGACGGGTGACTGGCCGAGGATGAGTACAAAATAATATTCTTATTACCTGATAAATTAACTTATGGTATATGGGACATATTTTGTTTTGTAAATATTTTGCTTGTGTTGATTAACGTAGTATATTTAGTTTTGGTCTGACACACCTTTTGCATGGAAACAGCTCGCATAAATGTTATTAGTAGAAGGTTCTTGTTTGTTTGTTGTTTTAACTAACGTAGCTATGTGGACGACCGTGTTTGCATATGTTACGCAATGCGGTTAAAAACGTCTCTCGGAGATATGTTGTGTTTCAGAAGTAGGACTGAAGTAATATAATTATACAGTAGATTGGAGGGTAATTAATCTTTTTAAGGTTTATTATTGATCAGATTCAGTGAGATTATTGCCTTTGGAGCAATGTGATTTGTGACGAAGAGCAGTCATCTCTATCGTAGGTTTTAATATTTTTTAAATAGTTTGTGAGCATCTATTCAGCAGACCTGTGTGAAAAACGTCATGTCATTCCCAGAAGTGTGAGTGTGTGTATTTTGTGGTCATTACAAGCGGGAATTTCAGCGTAGACTGATTTCTGTCAGCTTGGTGCCAAGTCCATATTGTTACCTTGCGAGGACATATGTGGCTATTTTGATTAATGTCTGACCATATGTTTAGGTGGTTGAGATTTGTTGCTGTTGATTCTTTGAGATAACGGCACAGCTGGCCAGTTATTTTTACACACTGGTGTTGGGGCAATGACAAGTATTGAGGAAGGGGGAGCTGTTTCACAAGGCGGACTGAAGGTTGCAAGCGAGGTCATTAGTGGGGAGTGCTTGTTGACTCCGTAATTACTTGAAATACAAAATTTAAGAACTGATCAATGATAAAAATTGTTTAAATAAATGGGAGTTGCCTACGAATCACGATAATCTCCGAAGCGTTAGCTTAACGTGCATTTTTGTTCATATAAAGTAATCTCAGCCGGTCAGGCTTTTGTTGTTGTTGGTTTAAGTCCATGTTTATATTCCATATCAGTGACCCGTGAAGTCACGTGCGATTCTGTCTTTTCCTTGTTTGTGTATTGAGCAATTGGCCGGAGTTGGCAGCTCATTTTGTCAAGTGCGTCATCGCGCTAATGGAGGGTCTCGAGGGAGATTCCTGTAAATAGTAGATTTTTAGTGTGTGTGTCAGCATTAAATTGTTAAGGGTTTTTATTAGTGTCATGTCCCATATCCGTAAACGTTGATTTACGAGATGATTGTTCGTAAGCATCATGGCTGTTAACCCGCTGTAAACGAACAGTCATCCAAGTACTCATTTCTCGTAGTTAGTCATTACGCGTACATAAAATCCAAATGCAAGTTAGTGGAACTAGGATCCACATTTTAATAAGGGGGAGATCCGTCTGACCCCTCAGCATTGATAGATATTCCTGTCATGGGAAAAATTCAGGGAGGATATTTTTTATTATTGTTGTTTATATTCCTTTTATGCACTATTAGTCATTAAATCATGTTATTATTTTACGTCTTGTCACCTTTCTTTCTTAATTATAGTTTAAATCCTATGACCCTTACCTCAGTAGAGCACGTTGTTTGGCGAACGTAAACATCACACTAAGAACTGAGCGCGACCCCTTGATCAAGATTCTTGCATATAAACACTGCTATTCTGAAGGGTTCAATACGTATATAATATTTCATTTTTAGAAATACTAGCACTTTGGCATGAAAATTCTCCGAAATTTGGCTACAAGATTCAACTATTAGCATCTTTGAAAACATAAACTGTCCTTGTGACAGGTGGTTAATAAAGACACCACTATCCCATAAAGGGTTTGGATAGGTTCTTTTTGTTGTAAGTTATATGTCTTCGGTGGCGATGTTCAGTTTTTCTAGGTTAAGTCTTCCGGCATTTAATAGATATTATTATTTATGATTACGAATGATATGGCTGTATTATTTCTAACAGAAGAGCTCTTCCATTGCAGAATATAAATACAACGAAATAAAACACGATAATTCAAAATGTATTCTAATTAAGAGGGAAGAACCCAACCACGTGCGTACAATATTTCATTGTCGGGATGAATTATTTCTTATCTTATTAATCTAAAAATAGCTCGTATGCCTGAATTATTGAGCGAGGATTTAATCTCTTTTAATAAGTTAAAAAATATTTCATGCCAATTAGCGATAATAGCCCTTCCTTTCGTTTGCCTGGAACTTTAGATAGCCCTTCTTAAATAAAGAGAACATCAATTCAAAAATAAAACGCCTTGCATTAACCTCATTATTAATCTGTTTATAAAACTGTATCTCTTGAGATAAGTGGATCATTTATTACTGAATAAGGATGAACTAGAGTGGCTCTACGAGGATTGGTCAATAATACCAACATAACAGTTTGCTTCACAAAAGAGTCGAGCCATTTCGTAATGATTTGGATAGACTGAGTTTGAAAATCCCCATAAAGACATTCATTTCTCTCAAGTTTAACAGATAATAATTATTAATCTCTACTTAGTATAAAACAAAGTTCCCGATTCTTGGTGTAACGGGTAATCTCGGGAATCACTGGATGGATTTTGATGCGGGTTTCACCATTCTGTAAAGGATTTCTCGAGAAATGTTTCTGTAGAAAATAATTTCTTGAAGACCATTTTGGTCTCAGCTCGTGGGCGGTACCTGGTTGATAACTGTGTTACTGCCGCCACAAGTCTAATAATTTGAACAGGTCAGTAATAATTGACGGGGTGGACGGGACATAGATATAAAACAGGGCGTATGACCACCCTGATAATACTTCTACGAAGCTAGCCAACAGGTGGGAATCATCTGTCTTGTTCAAGGTTTATTGAAGGCGACAAATTGCGATTCGGCATGATTCTCTCCAGGGTTGGATGACTTCATCTTTTTGTAATTTTATGCACTGTTCCGTATCATTATACCTGGCTGGAAGCAACAACCCATAGCTCTAAGCAGCGACGTCTTATAGACAGTCCATTAAGGTAGATTTACATTAACTTTTAATCTTGTTCTTTTATGGTATTTTCTAAATTTTTGTGAACTTTCATTTATTTACATTTTATGCTTTTTTAAGGATATGCATATTATCTTTGTAGGCCTATTTGTTAACATTATTTTTAAGATTCCTTTTATTTGAGGGGTCTAGATGCAAAACTCACGTTCTCCACTTTATCTAATTTTACAGGAACTTTAAAAAACTTCTTGAATGCATGTAACTAATGGAATCTCTAAGAGACTTTGCTTTTGTTGCAGGCTATACTTAATTACACCTTCTTGTATAAACTATGTTTCATTATTTATATTAATTTATCTGAAAAATAGGTTTTAATTTTGGAGAATGTGACTTTTGCATCCAAACATCGGAGACTGTGAGTTTTTTGTCTCAACAAGTTGGAGAATGTTACTTTTGACACTAAAAAATTAATTACTTCAGACAAAACAATTGACAAGTTGGCCAAGTTTGTGAAAAATTTAGACAAATGAAACCAATTGCATTGTTGGAATACACTTATATTATTACGCAGAGGTTACGAGTTGAACAGACAATAACAATATTGGCTTGCAGCAGTAGAAAGTCACATGACCAGAAGCTGTCTTGTGATTGACCAACACGGAGAATGATAGTTTTGCATCTAGACCCCTCATTTAATCTACGCTGACGAAGGTATCATTGTTTACCAAAACATGTACGTTTTAATTTAATTATTACACTACTTAGTGTTAGACAAGGTGTATTTTATAATTGGAGATTAATACTGTACCTGGCACCATTCCTCCATAGCGCACCACCGCTGTGTCTTTAGCCAGCATCTTGTAGGCCAGCCTGAAGTCGAAGTTGTACCCTGTCTGGTCTCGAGAGAGTCGCTGTAGTCTAAGAGCTAGAGTGACGGAACGAGTCTCGCTGTAGTACAGTGCTGGTCCCCAGGATGTCCCGCACCAAGATCCTCCCATCCTGGGGCGATCAGACTCCGAGATGTGCATGGCTCCATCAGGACAGCCCTCGGCGGTGAAGGACACGAACCGACCGAGCGTGAAGCTGTCAAACGTGAGCTGGAACAAAAGAAATAACATCTATACAAAGCAAAACTCAGACATTACAGTACAGTGGTAAAGCCAGAGGGTCTGTATGCCTCCGAGTGTCTGACCCTGAACAAAAAAGAGAGACTGTCAGTCTGAAAGACTGGACTTTATATCATTTTAAATGCTACAAATGCTGAAAAATGCTAGAAGGCAAAGACTCTTGACATGTGTGATGATCAAGAAACAATCAGAACGCTAGAAAGTTACAAGTCATGAGGGAGCTGGAGCGCACGGTGAAAGGAGGGAGCCGTGTCGTTACCGTCTCACCAGTGAACTCAGTACACATGCACCAAGCGGTACTATGACGTCACACACTTCAGTGCATTCTCGGTACCTTTCGTGACGTCGCCGTAACGTAACAATGAAGTCAACAAGATCATTTAAAATGAACTTGAGATAAAGGAAAGGAGGATCCTGAGGAAAATTCTCGGACCTCGGAAAGATGATGACGGAACATGAAAAAAAAAAAAAAAAAAAGGAAAAATGAAGATCTGTATATGCAGACCGAAACCATTGTGGTCACAATGCGTAAAAGGAGGCTAAAATGTTACGGGCATTTGGTGAGAACGGACGGGAACCGGCTGACAAAGATTTTTTTTTTAAATTCATCACAGGTTTGAAAGTTACTACAAAATGGATAAAAGAGGTCAAAAGAGACGCCATTGAAATTGGACTATCTGAACTTATCATTCACGATAGGAGAACGTTTCGAAGCCCAGTTGACGTTCAAAGAAAAACCACCACAACACAGGCCAAATTTGGTAATAACAGACGAGCAGAGAAAGATTAGAAGTGTAAGAATGAAGAGGTTCTGGGAAGAAAAGAAGAAAACATTGACCAGAAAGCCTTAGGTTCCATGCGGTCCACAGTTGGCCAAAGCCAACCTCATCTTAGGGCTCGGATTTTAAGGAATAATCATATTTATTTCTTTGCCTCTATTTTCTTGCCCGATTGGTTTCTGATGCAAATCAAGGGATTATCGTCACAATAAAGTGGTTTCTATTTGTCATATAATTGCATATTTCGAACATTTTTTTACCATTAGGTCATATTTTGAGCATTTTTGGTAAGAACGTCATATTTCGGTAGTTTGACGGCAGCTGTAGTTGTGCAATCATCCTCAACTTACCGAACGGGAACAAGTGTTTACAGGAATAGACTGTACTTAAACATGTACTGTATATTCAGAAAATTAGACTAATATGAAAATAGCAATAAAGAATGTAGTTAACAATGTAATCTCGAAGGGATTGTCGCTTGAATTTATAATTTGAGAAAAAAAAACAGTCATATTTAAATCAGCCATTTTCAGGTCATATTTCGTCATTTTGAGTCATATTTCGTCATTTTCAGGTCATATTTCGTAATTCTTGAGTCATATTTCGTCATTTTCAGGTCATATTTGCTTGCATATTTGGCCTATTGTACCGTCTTAAACATCCGAGTCCTGCTCATCATCATTATTATTTTCCGTTTTTCAGCCTAGGCCAGATTGAAGCAAATATGATACCCCTCCACTTTACTCTGACTGTTCACCATCTTTCCTCAGCCACTGAACTCCACTCCACTCACACTGTCCTTCACCAAATCCATCCACCGTACTCTAGGTGTTCCTCATCCTCTATTTCCAGCCATCCATCTCTCCATTGCTTGTTTCATCATTCATCCTTTTCACATGCCCATACCATGTCAATCTCTTCTGCTTCAGCTTATCATTCAGCTTCTTTACATTCACTTCCTTTCGAATGTCTTTATTTCCAGGCGGCTTCGGTGGCGTAGTTGGTAGCATGCTGATTCTATGCCCAAGATCGCGGGTTCAAACCCGGTCGAAGAGGGTTAAAAATCCCTCAGTATGCCTTCTTTTGGAGGAGAGTAAAGCCGGCGGTCCTATGTCAGAGATTTGACATGTAAAAAAACCTTTCCACTAACTAGACTTGTATGAAGCTAAAATTTGTAGGTTGGATTTGATAACGCTATAATAGTTCCCAGGTTCGTCGCCAGGTGCTGGTTGCGGTGGCATCTAGTAGCCGAGTCCACAGCTAGGTGTCGTGGACGGTAGCATTTGGTAGCAGAAGTAGGAACTTCTTGAAAATTGATCGTCTGTAGTCCTTACCTGAATCACAGATTATTATTTATTATTTAACGTATGGATTTTAGTGCCGGGAGAGTCCGAGGACATGTTCGGCTCGCCAGAGGCTGTAGCTGCTTCAAGCGGGCACCCATGGGGTGAGCTACAAGTTCCGTTTCTAATGGTGAACGTTGGAACTTTGATAGAACTGTTTATTATTATTACGTCATGTCCACTTCCTGGTGTAGTGCCTGGCATTCTTGGGGGCGACAGTCATATTATTAGTACATTATGCAACGAGCCTATAATGGCAATAATTAAGACACGAGTATGTTTATAAAACGAGCGTAAGCGAGTTTTATAATTTCCATAGGCGAGTTGCATACGACTGTTTATGTTCGACGATAATTATAACTTTATTATATGTTTTAACATAAATATTCATAAATATCTGTTGAGAGTCTGCCACTTGAATTTTGTGATCGGAGTGCGAGCGCTGGGTATGATATCTCTGTCTTTCAAGCTCTCTGACCGACCGAGGCATACGCTCTGTGTGCTTGCAATGCCATATTATGCAGGCCATATGTTTACATCTGCCGTCCCTCACTAATATTGTCACCGGAGTCGTTTGAAGGCAATGCGCAGTGTAGAAATTAGAGTTGGTGATATTAAGGTACAGTGCTATTTCTTGTCTCATATTCGCCAGTTTATTTACGCGAACAAATGGACGGTGCGTATTCCATGTCGGTAATTTATATAGAAATATGTTGTGATTATGTCCGACTTGTTGGATTTTGAGCGCATGGGCGAAGGTATCCTTACCTAATTGGTCAATGAATAGCTCTGATTAGCTGGAGAAACTGTATCGTAATGAAAAACAGTGTTATAATGACCATCATTATGATACAGTTTTCTGACACATAACTTAATGTTTACATTTCGACATCGTCGAACATAAATATATTTTAAATGGTTTACCCAGCCTAAGCTTTTAGGCGCACGAACGGCAGGTTTTATTCGACTCAATTCACTGAAATCGTTACTGCTCGGCTTCCTTTGGTCATAAATGAATGTTTTTCTACAGAAACCTTAGAAAAATCCTTTTCAGAATGGTGAAAACTGCATAAAAATCCATCCAGTGGTTCTTGAGATTACCCGTGACATCCAAGAATCAAGGACTTGGTTTTATATTATGCATCCCCCCAGGGGCTCATATCTAGTGGGATGTGGTTTGGCGACCACGGGACCCGACCTGAGTCCGGCATTGCTTCCACTTACTTGTGCCGGGCTCCTCTCCATCTTCTTTCCTGTCAACCTCTCTTGGTCAACTCTTGTTCTCTTCCGACCCCGACGGTATTCGGGTATCCGAGGCGTAGGGAGTCTTTCACTATCCCGTCTTAATTGGCTCTTTTCTCATCTTTCCTGATCCGTCATTCCTCGAGGGGTCAGCCTTCTTTTTCTTTTCATGTTACCTCCTGCCTTCTGCTCAAGGCCCTCAAGGAGGCAGGGTGTATGTAGCACCCTGGATAGTGCTACACCCTTAAGGGCTCACCGCTGGTGAGTTTGGGAGTTGGAGACCCCGACGAATTCCTGAGCTGGGTCCGTTTTGCTCCCTTTTTCCTTTGACCTTGGCGTGACCCCCTCTCCTCTTTCCCCCATTTCCTATCTGCCTTTCATGGCTCTCCTTCCTTCCAAGTCCCTCAATCCTCATTTTTCGGGGGGTGAGGGCATTTCTTTTCTTCCTGTCCTTTATTTGCCTTATCCTTTATTTGTTTACCATTTCTTCTTCTAGTAAGTAAGCCTGTAGTTAGTATTAGTTATAGTTTTCATTCTCATCTCATCTTTCACTATCACCCAAACCATTAGGGGCCGATAACCTAGATGTTAGGCCCCTTAAAACAACAATTGTGTAATGAAAATGGAAAAGGCTGAAAGTGCCACAAAGTAAAATATTCAGTATTCAATAAAAACTTCCTAAAACTTTACTTTATCCTTTAAATATGTATAAAATTAATTAAAAATACAAAATATATTTTTATTTGTTTTTCAAGAGTTTTTTTAAATGTACATATTGAACCCTTTATCCACAGACTGTATAAAGGATTCTAATAATTATTCATCATCTTTTGATACATTTCTACAGACAACAGATATGAGAGCCAGACGGTGTTGGGAAATATTGAGAAATCAGCGGCCAAGAGGACACAATGGTTTAAGCTCCTGTGGTATTTTAGGAAGAAGCATATATATTCTTGAGACATAGGACAGGTGCAACTTTTAGCGCGGAAGATGGCTTGGGGACGCACATTATGGCCTGTTGCTAGGAAGGTTGGCGCCAAGAAGGAAATCGAATGCTACGAAGCAATTGGTCTATCATCATGTTAACCACTCCCTACTGCTGAAAAGTATGTAAAAGCGCGCAAAGACATACAAGAGTCTGGGCCAATAATATCAAGACGCCTTGTTTTAGCGGCAACTCGGCTTGATAACGCACACTGGTAAATTAACGCGGGAGTTATCTGCAGATTAATTCCACGATCGATTCGAGCCGGCTACAACAAAATCGTAACCTCCACACTGCTACGAACTCAATGATACCGATCGCATGCTAGTCTGATAATTATTATGGAATATTTTTTTAATAAATCCCCTTCCACACCTACCCTAGTCAGTTTCATTTATAAGGATCCAAGATGCTTCGAGGATCACCACTTATTTCGTGCGTCTGAGGACGTAACGTTCATTCACTCATTTTGTACGTCTGAGGACGTAAGGTTCATACTCTTGCATATTTTCATGTTATTGAACATGGAACATTTTCGTCAAGTTATAAGTGTAACTTCAGTGACTTATTTGTAGTCCCAGAAATATCAGTAGGGTCCAGTTCATCGAAATAATTCACCAAATAGACTGTCAAGGAATATAGTACTTGATAGGTGAATATAGTAGGAATTATATCGTGTGTGTATCTGACAAAACTTTATTTAATTCAGCACGAGATGACGTCTAAGAACGAGAACGGAACTGGGAACCAGCAGGACATTTGCCAGAAGATGTCGATGACCAGATAAACATCTTAAAGGAGATGGCTGAAGACGTTTTTCCTGGCGCTGTTTTAAAGGATTGAGTACAAATGAATTTATTTATTTATTTATTTATTAAATCAGCTATGGTATTGTGGGACATATTTTGTAGATATTTGTTTGCTTGTTTGGTAATGTAGATTATTAGTTTTTGTTTTACTGACACATTAAATATGGGACTAGCCGAGCGTTGTGTAATTTGTAAATATTGTGATTGTATTTGGTTCAACTTTACGGGGCGACGCGCGGAGCCCGTGCTCGCGTTCGCTTGCGTAAATCACGGTCAAACATTATTATTCGGAGGTATGCCTTACAACAAAAATGGAACTGAATTAATTTTGAGATTAAAAAATAGAATTTGGAGGGTAAGATTATTTGTGAGTAGAATTTTATGACAGATCAGGATTATTTTGATAATTGCTTTCCAGCAGATTTGAACGGGATGGCACTTTGCACCCGAGTTTTTGTTGTGTATTTTTTTTAATGTGTCAATGGACGCAATATTGTTGATCTGTTTTGAGCCGACCCAGTGTGTGCGTAGGAGAGTCAGTCCAAGCTTTTGGTGCGTTGTGTGATTTTTTTATAATGTGCTAGCGAGAATATATCATGGTGATTATTCTGTCTTGCTCCACATTAGCCCAGTTCATGACCTCGCGAGGGTGAACTTGTGGTATATATTTGTGTTTCTCGCCATCCAGTGGATGGGTGAGATATGTTGACGTTTCCAGAGTGAAACTGCACCGAGCTTGCGGGGCTGAGAGAGATATTTGTGGCAGTGGTGACTCATACGAGAAGGGCGCGCTGAAATCAGATAACGTGACTTGTCATTAGTAACAGGCTTGCTTCCTGTACTGCAATTTAAGATGTTTTTTAAAATTCACAAAAACCTGATCGGTTATAATGAGTATTGATTGATTAAATGGGTGCTGTCCATAGTTGTACGGTAGCTTCCGAAATTCGTGTTTGTCTGGCGTTTTTTAAAAATGTAAACATAGTTTTTCAGCCGTTAGGCTTGTATTTTGTTGTTGTTGGTTCAATTTTTGGTGTGTTTATTTTTACGCGTTCTTGACCCGTGTCCAGTTAGGGTGCGCGAAGCTATGTTCCCAAGTTATGATGAGAGCGTTTTTGGCCTATTTCTGGCATGCTCATTTGTGTTCATTTTGTGCTCCTGCACCAGTTAGGATCTCAGGGAGATTCTTCATTCTGTTTATATTATTAAATCTTGCATGTGTAAGTAGTAATTATAGTGTATTAGTTAAGGGTGGGTCACATAGCCGTAGTGTGTTTTAAAAGATGCAACTCCGTAGGCAACATGACTGTTTCAGTTGTAAACGGACTCGCATCAGTACTCAGTTTCTTATTAACGAGTAGTACACCACACATTATATAACTTCTTGACCAGAAAAAATGGACTTGTATCCATAGATTATGACGAGTGAGTTCTTACCGCTCAAATGCTTTTGTTATGATTTTATCATTTATGTGAAGCTGCATTCACATTGTCTTGTTGTGACGAGCGAGTTCCTACCGCTCAGTGTTATTATTGTTTATTAAGGGGGTGAAAGTCAGGGAGGATTTGTTTTTATTTATTATTATTAGTATTATGCACCTACCTTTCAGTCATTAAATTTCTTTTATTCTACTTGTTATCCATTTTATTTCTAGTATAGCCTCTGTCATCAACCTTTCAATTCATTAGAGCATGTTGTTTTTAGCGAACTTTGCTGTGTATCGCAGTCTGGACTGAACACGACCCCGTAGATGAATCTTGAGAAAACCATGCTTTATTGAAGGTGCAATATATAACTTGAATTTGCATGTGAAAAGCTGAAAGTGCCATCGTATCTTTATTTTGGGAAACGCTGTAAGTGCCATACCTTGGTAATTATTATCATCATCATCATCATCATATCATATTATTATGTAGAGATACCGGCCTATAAGGAATGCTGTTTCCAGGCTTACAGGAAATAATTTTCTTAATACCAGTGTGCTCATTTCCACTTTCAAACAACTACGGCACTCTTAAATTTATGACAACGTTTTATTTTTGTTCGAATGGAGGAAAGAAAAAAGCAAGGAGACACTTTGCCGTTTCTGTATTTATCATGGCAATTAATCAGGCAGGTAAAACGGTTCCATTCTTGTGTGTAGCAGTTAAATCAGGTTAATGGGGTCGCCCTGTAGCGCTATCTGTTCGTAAATCCTCACACCTTCACTCCGCCTTCGCCCGCGCCTGCATCCTGCCGCCAGAGTTTTATTGAAGCTAGGATCTCAAGGGACACCGCTGGGTTCTAAAGTAGTCGAGATATCACCGGCAAGCCAACGACGAGGATACACGTATAGCTTGTTCAACATTCTCCTCATGTTATGGGTGATATCGCTCAACTATTTCTGCCTTGCAGTAAAACACGAGATAACCTACAATATTACAATCAAACACCTGCTGCCACGAAACTAACGAATACGTTTTATAAGCATGGAATACTCAGGGAATTTTTAAATCTTTGAAAACTCAGGGAATTATCAGGGTATTTTGATGACACTCAGGGAATTATCAGGGTATTTTGATAACCCTCAGGGAATGATCAGGGTATTTTGATGTCACTCAGGCAATTATCAGGGTATTTTGATGACTCTCAGAGAATTATCGAGGTATTTTGATGATACTCAGGGAATTATCTTGGTATTTTGATGACACTCAGGGAATTATCGAGGTATTTTGATGACCTTCAGGGAATTATAAGGGTATTTTGATGACACTCAGGGAATAATCGAGGTATTTTGATGACACTCAGGGAATTATCGAGGTATTTTGATGGCACTCAGGGAAATATCAGGGTATTTTGATGACACTCGGGGAATTTTAGGTTTACAAGGTCCAACATTGAATAATTGGAAATTAAGTATTTAAATGTTGGTGGGGGAAAAGTATATTGCGGTGATGACTGATGTAGATGTATGTTCGTACTGACGTTAAATCAGTAAGCTCTCATTTCTTGCAAGATAGAGCACACAAATTACATGTGTAGACTGTTTATTTGTATATAAATATGTAACTGTGTGAGAGCACTACTGTTGACGAGCTACTTTCAATATTCACAAGACAGTACAAGAGTTTTTCTGGATGAAAAATTTAGAAATTGCCAAAATATAGATTTTTTTTTCTTTTCCAACTTTGTCATGCTACACTTTATTGTTCAAGCACTTTTTGAAATGCTCTTTAAGTACAATTGTCAGGGAAATCTGTTGGTTTTTGGTAGACACCCTGATAAATAAATAAATTATGTATTTGATGAATACCGGGCCAGCTGATGGCTCGCTGGTGGTGGGAGAGCATGGGTTCGAATCCCTCCTCGGTCGTCCTATAAATGGTTTTTGTGTCAAATGCCGGGACGGCTCTTTACAACAGGTCGAGGGCCGACTTCTTTCCAAAATCCCTTCCCTAGCCCTTTCTTAATTAGACCCAGTTTAGTGGTCACGTGGTCGATTGGCTTGTCACCATCCCCAGTTGTATCCTCTTACAGTCTGATCATCTTCCAGATACCATCCTTGCGACGGTAGAGGAATGATCCCTGTCAGAGTCCGTGGGTGAAGCCGAGCTAGGAGGATAAATACATAAATAAATAAATAGATAGATAGATAAATAAATACATACTGAAAATAAATGAAAATGAAAATCCACAGCCTGCTTCCAGTTTCCGACCGGGTCAGGAATGGAATGAATGAAGCCCCCATCTAGCGGCGAGGATATGGACTGTGCCAGCTGCCGAGGCCTGACGCACTCCTCTGGGGCAATGATTAAATGCATGACAGATGAAATGAAATGATGGTGGAGAGTGTTGCTGGAATGAAACTTTGACAGGGAAAACCGGAGTACCCGGAGAAAAACCTGTCTGCCTCCGTTTTGTCCAGCACAGATCTCACATGGAGTGACCGGGATTTGAACCACGGACCCAGCGGTGAGAGGCCGACGTGCTGCCGCCTAAGCCACGGAGGCTTTACACTGCAAATAAATAAATAATTTAATTTATGAATACCTGCATAGTTAGAAATAATCACTAATACCCTTCACGATAGCCTGGCCTAAATGTTGCTGCGGCTTCAAGTGTTCTCTTGTCAATATTTTGATGAGTTTGACAGATATCCTATTTGCTTTAATATTCGATAACAGGAGTTCTACTCCACGCCACCCACCCCGTGCGATCTCTATCACTTACTTCAAAGCGGATTACAGGTAAATATCTCTCACCTCCCAGGTTGACAAAATAACACATGCTAAACGCGTTCACTATGTCCCAAGTCCCCGACTACCAGTGACCACGTGAACAGATTCTCAGGCGTGGTGGTTGTTACGTCACTGTTCAATTAAGAGTGTTGTTGAACATTTCAATCATCAAAACTTAATTCTTTTCGGTCGGTCAAACTTTTTTAACCAATTGTAATACGTGTTTCCCTAAACCTGGAAAATAAATGAGATAAAGAAATTCTCATGAAAAATTTTAAACAGTGTTGACCGACTGAAAAGCGTTACATTTCGATTAAGGCTAAACTGAAAAATGACTTCCAACACGATAATATTTCAAAATCATTTTAAAACGACCGTGGCATTTGCCTGGAGTAGAAGTGATAAACCACGGAAAACCACTTCCTCTTTTCAGTTTTGCCTCACAAGGCTGAGTGTACTCCATTCCAGCCCTCAGACAAGAATTAAAATTTCTTGTCAGATCTGGGAATCGAACCCGGACTGCTCTTTATAAACTACTGCAGATTTTAGAGACGACGGGGTGTCGGAATTTTTCCCCGATGAGGGTCTTTAACATGGCAGTAAATCTACTCACACGGCTCCCTCGCATTTGCGTACCCTCAAATTCCAGCTGACTGCGACAGAATTTGAGTTGTTGTTATTGATTGATTAAGGGGCTTTCTGACATCGTGGTCTTGTATCTCCGTGTATTTGGGTGTTTGTGTAATTTGTCTGATAACGTGTGTTATTGTGATGACTGTATTAGTGTGTGTATTTGTAAGTCATATGAGGATTGGAAAGATGTGTCCGTTGATTAATGTTAGGAACCATCCCAGCTATTTTTATTTATCTATCGTATTGCTTTTAGTGCTGGGAGTGTCCGAGGACATGTTCGGCTCGCCTGAGTCTGTAGCTGCTTCCAGCGGACACCCTTAGGGTGAGCTACAAGTTCCGTCCAATTTCAAGTAGTTCCAACTTTCGCTACCAGATATCAATGATACCTAGTGGTGAACGTTGGAACTTTGATAGAGCGTTCCGACGAAATCTAACCTAACAATTTAGCTTCACACAAGTGTAGTCTGTGGAATGATCTTTTACATGCCATAAATCTATGACACGAGACCACCGGCTTTACTTCCCCTCCGAAGGAAGGCATACTGAAGAATTTTTAACGCTCTACAAAATCCGACGACTTTGGCTGGGTTTGAACCCGTGATCTTGGGCACAGCAGTTCAGCTTGCAACCAACTACGCCACCGAAGCCGCACCAATCCAGCATTTACCTGGTGTAGAAGTGGCGGAAACCACGGAAAACCACTTCCAAAATGGCTGAGATGGGAATCGAACCCTCCTCTTCTTAGTGCCACTTTCAAAGCCTCAGACCAGAATTATTTTTGGCAGAGCTGGGAATCGAACCCGGACCTCCAGAATCCTAGCCACTACACCACTATCCTGCAACCTTGGGCTCAGCAGGTGAGAACATTAGCGCTGTGGAACGCAGCCAGTAATCAGATACACCTTTTATTTATTGATTGCTTGCCACGCTGGGTGAGTGGTTATCGTGTCGTTCTCCCCCAAGCTTGCAGGTTCGCTCCTGGCCGTGGTAAGTGATTTTTGAAAGGCGACAAAAATCACGACATGCATGTCAAACGTTGTTGGCATGTTAAAGAACCCATTTGAATTCAGTAGGCCGTGTTCATAATGGCGAAATTAATCTCGGGATTTTCCACCAACACAAACAAGTTCCTCCTTTCTCTACTAGAAAGCGCTATCTATCTATTTATCTATTTATTTATTTATTTATTTATTTATTTATTTGAAGAGTTTATAGTTTAGTGTGAAATATTTTTCTGTATTATTAAGAAACCTGACTTTTGGCTACACGTTTATTCGCGAAAACGTTCGAAACTCAACAGAAACCTCTAGTACATGAGATAAGTTTGTAGATCTCCGGCCGGTTGTCTAGGCGAAGAATGATTAACTTATAAAATTTATATTTTTGTCCAAGATTTTCAGTGAGAATCTACTTGATTCGGTCGTCACGGATTCTCCTCGCGTCTGAGTTATTAAATATTCAAAGAACTGAAGACGGTGAAAAGTGATGTGTATTGGTTAACCAATACCAAGTACATTACAATATTTACATTTATGTGAAGTCTAGCTTGCTTGCCATATTCTGGCAATGCGTACACAATATCTACATAGCTAGTATGCTTGTTGAAGCGTCTGACTTGTCAAATGACAGCTCGTACAGAATGACCACTTGGTCTGAATGTATAATTTGGTGAAGAGAGCTCTCGCAGCTCTTACATGATATTTTATACAGTATTAGGTTAGTTTGGAGGGGAGACGACACGAACCTCTTCGGTTTTCCGAATGGAGTTCACCAATAGGAAATTACATATATTAGTTAGTAACCAGTATGAAATAACAATGTGTTAGGAGGGAGTAACAACCAATGACAACGTGCTTGTTGGGGCGATGTCGGGGGCGTAACTAAATAGCACCACCTTGACTTCTAAAAAATCCTGTGACGAAGGAGCAGGACTTACCTTCCTCAAAAAGTTAGTCATTGTTTGGCAACGTTCTGATTTTCCGACAATCGGTATCAGAGCCGTGGAAGTAGCAAAATGTGTTCCTCTTGGAGTGGGTTACAAGACTTGACTCTTAAGGGAGATATGACAAACTCTGGGCTTGGTTACCTGCTTAGGGTGAAACTAGTAATTGCTCGAGGAAGTGCGTTCTGTAATATTGGAAAATGTTAACAGAATACAATTCCTGCGTTTCCAGCAAATAATAATAATAATAATAATAATAATAATAATAATAATAATAATAATAATAAAAATTACATTAAAATCCAAAGTTAGTGGAAGGTGCAGACTGTTCATGAATATCAACTTGGTCATTAGACAGGGTACATGACTCAAGAAGCTAAAATGACCACATTGTCCAAGCCCTCAATTGAAACAACAACTCCAACAATAGGACTGCCCACAACTTGCTGTGTGCAGTGTGTTGTGTGAGGACGGATGACAGGGGCGTTAAAAGCTTTGAGAAGTCCTGTACTCGCCACTTGAAATCAGCATTGTACACACCAGTAACATGCTCTCATCTACATGTACACGGGAACTTGGCATGGAAAGGCCATTTAACACCAAGACCACTCTTCACACGGACAGCTGAGAGGAAAGAACACTCATTGTCACATGCAGGTAACATACCACAGTTCTCCGGAACAAACCATTCATAACCATGACGTCAAGCGTGTTTATGTTCGACCCTGGCGAAATGTAAATATCATGTCAAAAAACTGTACTATAATGAGGCTCATTATACTGTAGTACAAGTTTTCATTATGATTCTGTTTCTCCCACCAATCAGAGCTCAATAAACAGTTGTGTGACCAATTAGGTTGGTTGGTTGGTTCCTCAGTTTAGGGGGTGTGACAACGCGATCATGTAGCCCCGTGTACTTCGGGAGTGTGTAGAATCTGTCTGATAACTGGTGTTATTTGTGATGGCTGTATTAGTGTGTGTACCTGTTTTTTTTTTAAATTCAAGTAAGGACTGCAACTTTGAATTTTTCAAATAGTTCCTACTTTTGCCGCCAAACGCCACTGTCAACGACTACTAGGCCTAGTTCAGAACATAGCTACTAGACGCCACCGCAGTCGGCTCTTGGCAACGAACGTAGAAACCTAACAGCGTTGTTTACATTCCTAACCTATACAATTTAGCTTCACACTGGTGTAATTAGTGGAAGGTTCTTTAACATGCCATAAATCTATGACATGGGACCACCGGCTTAACTTCCCCTCCGAAGGAAGGCATACTGAGGGATTTTCAACGCTCTTAAAAATCCGACGGCTTCGGCCGGGTTTGAACCCGCTATCTTGGGCATAGAAGCTCAGCATGCTATCAACTACGCCACTGAAGCCGCCTACCAATTGGGTAAGGATAGCATCGCACCCGAGCTGACTTCCAAGGCCTCCTATTTTAAATTTCACTGCGTGCCTAGTGTCATAGTGGGGTATTCCAGGAGGCCATGGTCATATACAAGGTATTCTCTGCGTCCCATGAGCTCTGTTCAGTACATAAAACTGATCTCGATAGATATTGATAAATATTTATGTTCGAACATAAAATAGTTATAATTATCGTCGAACATAAACAGTCGTATGCAACTCGCCTATAATGGAAATTACTGGACGCATGTATTAATTTAGTTTATAACGAGACACCAATTAATACTTGAAATTTAATGATTTTCAATCGGTCAACACGATTGTAACCAATAATTGTTGTTTTAAGGGACCTAACTTCGAGGTCAGGGCCAGTGCTCCGAGCGCTTTGGTGGAAGGTAGTATAGGTAGTGGTGGGAGGAGCTTGGCTGGCTAAGCGCGCGGTTTGCCCGCCGCGCCGAAGTGTGCAGACGATCCATCAGTCGCTAGTCGAGTCCAATGCGCTTTGTTGATAGCGTGTAAGTAAATCAGTTTCGCAGTGGTCATGACTGAATAGCATACAAAGAAAAGGAGTGGTGAAGCAGCGGACTTTAAAGCAGAATGAGAAATGTCATTTTTCTGTACAGCTTATAAAGGGCATGACAAATGTTTAGTGTGCCACAGAGATGTAATGTGTTAAAAAGAACACAATTTGTTGTTGAATTTTCCTCTCTAATATGTTCACATTTTAGTTTGGAATAAATCACAATATTCTTTACTTAACACTTGCGTTCGTTTCCTGCACATTCTCTACATCGGAGTATCATCCGATTTGCATATGCGGTATATTTGTTATGGTCAAACAGCCCTATTAATATATCAACAGTCCAAGAGCCATCGGGCGCACGACTGTACGTACGTATATAGTCAGCGTGGTCCGAACATCGTCTGTCTGTCTCAGGTCTCCTCGCTGCCACAGAGTAGTGGTGATAGGGGAAGGAGCGCTAGTGTAGTGCTCCCTGTGCGCAATGACTGGAAGGTCCTGATCTAGGTTATCGGCCCCTAATGGTTTGGGTGATAGTGGAAGACGAGATGAGAATGAAACTTTAACTAATACTAACTACAAACTTACATACTAGAAGAAGAAATGGTAAACAAATAAAGGATAAGGCAAATGAAGGACAGGAAGACAATAAATGCCCTCAACCCTCGAAGAATGAGCATTGAGGGACTTGGAAGGAAGGAGAGCCGTGAAAGGCAGATAGGAAAGGGGAAAGAGGAGGGGGCCCGCCCCAAGGTCAGAGAAAAAAGTGGACAAAACAGACCCAGCTCGGGAATCCCTCGGTGTCACCAACTCCCTAACTCACCAGCCGTGAGCCCTTGAGGGTGTAGGGGATCGGGAGAGGACAAGAGTTTACCAAGATAGGTCGACAGGAAAGAAGATGGAGAGGAGCCCGGTTAAAGTAAGCGGAAACGATGCCGGACTCAGCTGAGGTCCCGTGGTCACCACCACTAGATGTGAGCCCCTGGGAGGGCGAAAAGATGAGACAAGGGCCAATTAAGGCGGGAAAGGAAGAGGCTCCCTATGCTTCGGATACCCTAATACCGTCGGGGTCGGAAGAGAACACGAGTTGACCAAGGGAGGCCGACAGGAAAGATAACAGAGAGGAGCCCGCCATAAGTAAGTGGAAGCAATGCCGGACTCAGCTGGGGTCCCGTGGTCGCCAACCCACGTCACACTAGATTTGATCCCCTGGAGGGGGTTGTAACCAATTGTAATAGGTGGTGGTTCCCTAATCATTAGAAAACATTACATGAGATGAATAAATATACTTGGATGACCAGTTTTGATCGTCAAGCGATTATTATCAGATCCATTACACTTAGGCCATTAAAGCTATGTTGTTAAGTATGGGTTATGTGATATTTACAATATATATACACTTACTAGCAATCCACCCCGGAATCATTAACGGTTCACCCAGCATAAGCTTAAAAGGCGCACGGGCGGCAGGCCCCAGACGCAATTCAGAAAAGCCGAGGTGAACAGCGAAACTACAAATATACTCTTCTCTGAATCCTTAACACGTCAGTTTGATGCCGATGTATTAAAGATAGAGTTATTCTGTCACATACTTTTTTTTGTATAAGTTTTCATGTTGAACAATTCTTACACTCCTAGTACTGTATATAGATATTTTTAACGGTTTACCCAGCGTAAGCTTAAAAGGTGCACGAACTGCAGTTTTTTTTCGACTCGATTCATTGAAATCGTTACTGCTCGGCTATTTTTCGTCATAAATAAATGTTTTTCTACAGAAACCTTCCTTGGGAAATCCTTTACAGAATGGTGAAACCCGCATCAACATCCATCCATTGGTTCTCCAGATTACCTGTTACATCCAAGAATCGGGGACTTTGTTTTATACTATGTAGAGATGTCAAGATGTGTGATTTTCAATTCAGTTCAGTACTACGCTGCAGCAACGTCCTTGAATGGAAACTTTTTATTCACGCCTTATACTTGCTCTGTTGTAGCCGTTACAAGATATGGAACTGCTCTTGAAGTCAGCAAGTCTTACAGTTAGCAGAGTGCTGTCTGTCAGGATCAATGACAAAGTGTATAAATATAGCATTATTTTTGTTATATAAGAAGAAATTGACAGGTAAGCTTACTTTCACCTTTCTGTGTTTTTGGAATGTGATTTGTGCTTGAAGGATTGATTTTTAAAATGCCAGATGGCAGTAAAATGGCATCCAGTGTTCAGCAGTCAGAAATCGTTCTTCCCTTAGTTACCGTTTGAGAGGACGAAGATTTCTCTTCCTTAACACAGATCCATTGAAAATAAAAGCAACTAGCCTATAATAAAATCCAAATAAAGCAAATTTAGATTAAACTGATCATTGGGGATCTTGTCCTTGGGTCCACTTCCTAGGGTAGCGGCTAGCATTTTTAACCGTCGCTTCGCAGATCCGCATTCGATTCTCGGCTCTGCCAAGAAATGTAATTCTGGTCTCATTGCTGGAATGAGGTATACTCAGCCTCCTGAGGGTTCAATTCCAGTAAATGCATGTGAAATAAGCAAAACAAAAGTTACAGCCAGTCTGAAATACTAGTCTTTATATCATTATTTCAAATGACGTATGCTACAAATGCTACACATGTTAGAAAGGCAGGAGGACTCTTTCAACAGACTCCATTACCCATTAACTTAGGCTTCCCGCGCGGGGAACGGAGAGCGCGAGGTGCACTCTCCTGCATGACGCCACGCGCTCTCCGTCTCCGTATCGCATAACGCCATAGCTCAGGAGTAAACTCAGACTCGGTGCATATGCACTGAACAACATGATGACGTCATACGCACAAGTGCAACCTTAGTACATTTCCTCTCCGTAACCGTAACGCATAACGGTAGACCAGAGTATAACGATGAAGTCGACAAGATCATTTGAAATGATAAAACAAATGCAAAATACAAAATACAAAACAAAAAAGAAAATAATAATAATAATAATAAACTACATAAATAAATAAATCTCTACTTACTATAGAACGAAGTCCCAAATTCTTGGATGTCACGGGTAATCTCGAGAACCACTGGATGGATTTTGATGCTGTTTTCACCATTCTGTAAAGGATTTCTCAAGGAAGGTTTCTGCAGAAAAACATTCATTTATGACCAAAGGAAGCCGAGCAGTAACTATTTCAGTGAATCGAGTCAAGAAAAGCCTGTCGTCCGTTCGTCTTTTAAGCTTACGCTGGGCAAACCGTTAAACATATCAATATACTATGAGTGTAAGAAGCGTTCAGCATGAAAAGTTCTACAAAGCGTCCGTGACAGTATATCTCTATCTTCAATACATCGCCCACTATAAGTGATTTTACGTTTTCATTTCTTCCAACAATCTCCATTCAGTGGAAATTTAAATTACTAGCTTCGAAGCGAGTTTACGAGCTAGCGAGCGAATCTATCACCCCAGCTTCAGCCAGCATCACACTACCGAGTCGTGTCGATTAAGACTTCAGAGAAGAGTACTGTATATTTGTATGGAGTTTTGCAGTTCACCTGTCGTCCGTGCGCCTGGTTAATGATACCGGGCGATACTATTTCTAGTCAATATATCTATACTAATGTAATAAAGCTGAAGAGTTTGTTTGTGTGTTTAAACGAGCTAATCTCTGCAACTACCAGTGGAATTCGAAAAATTCTTTTTGTATATGATAGCCTGATTCGAGAGGAATAGTTTAAGCTACACCTCTCAAGTAACCTTAAAGATTGCTTTTTGTTCAGTAAGTCGGAAGAACAAGCGCTCCCCAATAGCTTCAATAATACCCAAGTCTATTGTTGCCTGGCAATGCGGGCTGCATCACGTCACCCCTACCAGTGTTCTGGTGCAGAATTGCGAGCTGCTTATTAATTGCAGTCACGGGGAGTAATTTCTTAGACCCCTTTAAACAGTTATAATCATGACTAGAGACGAGAATTATAGGCACTAAAAACAGTTAAAATAGACAGGCATATAGGCTCTTAAAATAGCCAAAATAGGCATGTAAATAGGCACTAACGTGTAAAATAGGCAACAAAATAGGCATTAAAATATTTCTTATAATTCAATAACATATTTCATTACTATAATAAGAATTAACAACAAGCAACTTTTCAATGTTTTCTGGTAATAAGTTTGTTCTCCTGTCATGAATAATGTTTTTTATATTGAGAGAAAGATCTCTCAACACACACATTAATTGATTGGGCAAAACTTTAACGAAGCCACTGCATCTGGTTTTAGGTCATTTGCTTCATCTACCTCATCTCGTAGCACACTGGCTACCTTTACCACTGCTTCCCATCATGGATTCCTCTGCAGGACCCTATCAAACTTTTCCCTGACAGCGGCTATCTTCCCAGAGGTTCCTTCCAAACTTCCCCTGACTACTTCAACAATCCTACATGACTCCACCAGGGGTATTCCACTCTTCTTTATTTTCTGTTGCCTGCAATAGATCCTGCATGATGTGTACCCACAAGCATGCAATCCTCGTTGAGAATTTGTAAACCGCGTAATTTGAGAATTGTGCAATTCGCCCATAACCTTACTTTTTCCACAAATTAGCAAGACTCTAGAGGGGATGCTAGAGGCTTGTTGGCAGCTTCGCGGCCCTAACCTAGGAGCTTAACACTCCCCCAGACTAGAGCCACACATAGAGCTGGTGAAAGTTATTCGCGACTTTTTTTAAAAAAATTGCCTTTACGTTGTAAATCTCTATTTTCACAGGAAATGAGTCAGAGCTCAAAATACCGATTTTTAATTTTCAACCACTCTGGCACAAGAGACCACCAGCGTTCTAACTCCTCGTTCAGTAATTAAATGATTATTTACATTTTATATACAAATTATTGAGAGTTCATGTCTAATACAGCATTGCAACAAAACAACTTGCCGCAATACATAAATTAATAGGCCTATAAATGCTACAATGAAATGCAACCGTACTTCTCAATCACAAAAACATAAAAGAAACAAACGAATTAACTCTTTACAGCAAGCTTGGCAGAAGACTATTCTTCCATCGGTAGTGAAATAGGTATCCCTTGTGATCCACTGCTTCAGCCAGTAAGACTTCGATAATTTATCTTTTGGCATTGCCACGGGCACACTTCTTCTTCGCAGTAAATCACACAAGTTCTGAATCTGAAGTGAAGATAAAGCGTACGCTTGCACAGTTCGCATCAAGAGGGAGGTAGGGGATACGGGTTGTGCAACATAATTCGACGTTGATTGGTTCTCGCATGAGTCTTGCGAGGTTGGAGGGGTTGACGGCTTCGAGGTCAAATTGTTCCTCGTTTCTTCTGATGGAAATTTCCCAAGCGCTATTTCTGGTGACTTCCGAGAATTCCCATTCTTGTTCGTGGGGTAAACACATATTAAGAAATGAGAATATCATTCTGTCGAGCACACCAGCTGCAATATAATGCAATTTAAAATACAGTCAAAAGGCATCAAATAGGCAATTATACTCCAAATAGGCACAGACCCTTGAAATAGGCATTTATAGGCTCAATAAAACCAACGAAATCTAGCCTAAAAGAACCTAAAACGGATTTATATCTCGAAAGCCTACGTTTCTAAACACAGGAATAAAATAGGCAAATAGGCAAATTCCCGTCTCTAATCATGACAATAGTATGCCTCTGTATAAGGGCGATGGTGTTGATGCAGTATACTGAGGTTATCAGCTGCAATAAGCGTTGGTGCTTTCCGATCCTCATCCTTGAGCGCTCCTGTTCTGTAGTAGTATTCGTTATCATCCATAAAACAACTAAATCCACCGGGCGAAGCCGGGCACTACTGCTAGTAAATAAATAAATAAATAAATAAATAAATAAATAAATCTGTTGTAATCTCGACTCAAATTACTCTGTAATAAAGGCCTCGTTTGACTCTACAATAACGTCATTGTCTCACTCTCGGAGCAATCCGAAGTAATGGATTACACAGATTGTTTATTAGGCAGGGTAACTTATCTTTTCGTTTAACGTCTTTGTTCACGCTTCAGTTTACAAGCCTTAAAATAAACGAGAATGCAAATGCTGACGAGCTTGTTCACAATAGCGGCTCTTTAAGGTCGATGAAGTTGTGTCTCTGACTTGGTTCAAGAGTCTTCTATTTATACACAAGTTATCTACTGGAAATTATGGTAATTAATTCAACTCAGGACAAGTCTTCAATTTACTGAACGAGATTAATGTATTTCCTTTATAAATTCCTGATGAATATCGTGTGTCCCAGATGAGAGTTTATTTATACTTGCCATTGGAGTCTGAACTTGGTTTAAGAAATTGCACAAGTCGACACGAGTTTCGAGTCTGGGTTCTGATTTGTCATGCCTAACTAATGAAAGAAAATACAGTTTTAACTAACGTAAACAAACGTTAATGTATATGTTTACATCACGTTTATTTACAAATCATAGTTATGATGATGATGATGATGATGATAATTGATGTTTTAAGGGGCCTAACATCTACTGCCGACCAAAATACAGTATTATGTGTACTCGAGTTTGAAGGTTGTTTGTGAAGTAACCAATAGACCTATATAAAATCCAATAACATCAACATTTTTGTCGTTCTATTTTACGTTAGTCATGTAGGTTTGGATTTTTAATTTATATTTTAATATTTTTTATCGCAGTTGGAACACAAAAAAGTGCCCGATTTTAAGCGTGTTTCAACCATGCGTCACATTTAAGAATTATTACCTCACAAACCCGTCATCTGATCGAATCCAAATTTTAACAAAATATACATTGGAATGTTGTATAACTGGTTTATTAATTTCAAAATTTTGTTTGTCCAAGAAACAAAGTTGTTATCATTTTTGTAAGGTAACTTTTTCTCGTCTCGGGGTGGTTGGAAAAAGTAGTTCTTGGTCGCGTTGTAATCCTTATACATCAAAACGTTATGCTGTATGATTGTGAAATAAGTAAATTAATTCACTTATTTTATATAGGTTTGTATTTGTACGGGTAATTAAGACATGGTTCACCAGTTAGCCACTCCGGTGAAAGCTGTACACCGTTGCCAAGATGGGCTCAATCACGCGTCATGGCGCGCCTCGCTCGGAAGTGATGGGCTCCATATCAGCAACGCTGTACAGCATTTCCGGAGCGGCATGTTCTTTGTACGTGCCCGTATGACAGTTTGATGCTTTCAATTATCACTTGTCGCACACATGTTTTTGTAAAGGTCTTGCTTCCATGTCGTCATAAAAAATCTTGTAAAGTCGTTTTGGGTAATTGTGTCTTGGCTATAGACGGGGATCTTTCGACCATATTGGCATCAGACGTTGGAAGTGTGGCCGAAAACTAAAAAAATAAGGGGCGGTTGACTCACCTGGTATATTGTATATGTTTCGACCTGATATTGACGTCTTCTTCAGCCCATTAAGAATAAAATCAATTAAAAAATTCGGAAGAATATTTAGTATTACTCATTTCAGGCAACTCAGTAAAAAAAAAAAAATGTTGATATTCAGCACTTGTTTTTTCTATATTTAATTTTCTATATGAATTTTTAATATAAAGCCCAATATTTTATTTACGCTTACTATTACATAATTTCTTGTTTTTCTATTTTGAAACTATTTAATGTGAAGCCCAATATTATATTTTATTTTGTTTACAAATAATATGACATATCCATTTTAGCCTATTTTCATTTTATGAAAAAAAAATAGGCTTATGAGATCACCTTTTGTCCGTGTGTGTGTGTGTGTCCCGAATAGCTTCTAAACGGCTGGAGCGAATTCAATGAAACTCGGTAAGATCATAGCACCATTCTGGTCAACCCCGACCGTATCCTTGAAATTTTATTGTGTCACACCAATCCAACATGGCGGCAGTGCGAAATATTTCACCAGCATTCAATACCTCCGAAACTATTACCGATATCTCCCTGAAATTTTGTACGGTGATCAAGGGCACTACTAGAAGTGTACCTATGAGACATTCAAAAACTTCGTAGCTACAGAACCAACATGGCGGCCAAGCAAAATTGAAACTTTTAAATGGACTTTTCTCGCGATTTAATCTCCAACCGTAATGAAATTGGTACAGCAAGTGTTTATACACATTGTGATATTCTGGCGTCTAATTTAGCTCAGTTGTTTACATAACCTCAAAATGGCGGCTGTGCGAAATATTTCACTGGCATTCTATATCTCCGAAACTATTACAGATATCACCCTGAAATTTTGTACGGCGATAAAGGGCACTGCTACAAGTTTATCTATGTAACATTCAAAAATCTGTAAAGTACAAAACGAACATGGCGGCCAAGCGAATTTGAAACATTTTAATAGACTTTTCTCGAGATTTAACCATCTGAGCGCAGTGAAATGTGGTACAGTAAATGATTATACATATTGTAATACACTGGCATCTAATTTAGTTCAATTGTTTACATAACCTATAGATGGCGGCTGTGCGAAATTTTAAAATTAACCTTTTATTTCTTGTGCGGTAATCATGCGATCGAAGTGAAAGTTTGAATAATGATGCTACGCAATAATTTCCCTTGAATGGAACATAACTCTATGGCCTATACATATAACAATCCAAAATGGCGAGCATCTGAAATATTTAGACGGTTCTCAGTATCTACGAATCTATTACAGCAATCAAACTGAAATTTTGTATGTTGATAGTGGCAATTAACATGACTAGGATATATGAAAATAGGCTGTATAGTTCTTCACGGAACTACTTGTTATTATTTTATTTAATTCTTTTAATTACAATTTATCTCATAAACATTTTTCACATCAAAATATATTAGGCTTAAGTACATATATACTATTTTATTTTTATTCTTAATTGATTTCATTCTTAATTGCGCTGAAGAAGACCTCAATATCAGGTACAATACATAATAGATTGGCGTATAATTTGAACTATGAATTGATCTATCAATACGGATATCTACAAACAATGTGCTATCAATGGTAAATGTATTTGCATTCTATGACAATTTAGGAAAATAAGTTTAAATATTGAAAAGATTGAAATTGAACTTACTGGGAGTCCTCGGGTGTTCAATTAAAAATACCCTGCCATGGCAATCGGCTGCAATTTATATATAAAAGTTAGGGACACTCCCAGAGTTTGGGAGGGGTAAAGTGGGAAACCTCGGAAAACAACTATGGATCATTGAGATGGGAATGGAACTCATGTCTTGTCTCACGTAGCTAAGTGTAGCCCAATCCAGTCCTCGAACTAGAAATTTCTGAATCTTGAGTTTTCAGCGGCTTTGAATCCTATTGACCGACTGAAGAACAATGGCAACGCATACTACCATCGACACGGAGCAGGCGGTCCTGATTGGTTGATGATGATGATAATTGTTGTTTTAAGGGGCCTAACATCGAGGTTATCGGCCCCAGGTCCTGATTGGGACCAATCATTTGCGTCTTCTAATTCTGTCACTGTTCAAGTGATTGAAGGCGATGTAGCTGATGAGCTCTTGTTAAACAATTTGAATTCGACTCTGGAGCTAGTCGCATTAATTAGCACAATTTCTAGTTGGGAACTACTTCTGAACATTGCTGCCAACTGTAGAAACTTTGCCTCCCCTACCCCACTAGACAGAGAGGATAGTTAAAGCTAACACTCCTAACTTATCTGTGACTCTAATGAATCTATGTGTAGCTTCTAGCCCTTATTAGGCTATTCTCTTTTTTTGCTTCCCACAGTGGATTAACCTTTAAGGTTTTAGTGACGAAATGGTTCGTCGCTATGCGCGCGCCTTTTTAGCCTATTTTCATTTATGAAAAAAATAGGCCTATGAGATCACCTTTTGCCCGTGTGTCTGTGTGTGTGTACGTGCATGCGTGTGTGAGATGGTGTGTGTCCCCCTCCCTAACAACTTCTAAACGACTAGAGTGATTTCAATGAAACTCGGTAAGTTCATAGGACTATTCCGGATGACCCCGACCGTGCCCTTCAAATTTTGTTACGTCTCACCAATCCAACATGGCGGCTGTGCGAAATATTTCACCAGCATTCAATATCTCCGAAAATATTACCGATATCACCCTGGAATATTTTACGGCGATAAAGAGAACTACTAGTTCATCTATGTGACTTTTGAAAACCTGGTAACGACAAAACCAACATGGCGGCCAAGTTAAGTTGTGACTTTAAATACACGTTTCTCGCGATTTAACTAACCAAACGCAATACAACTGGGTACAGTACAGTATATGGTTATACACATTGTAATGCACCGACATCTAACTTCGTTCAGTTGTTTACATAACCTCAAGATGGTGGCTGTGCGAAATATTTCACCGGCATTCTATATCTCCGAAACTATTAGACTACTGATATTACCCTGAAATTTTGCACGGAGATAATGGGCACTACTGAAAGTTCATCTATGAGGCTTTCAAAAACTTGTAGAATACAAAACGAACATGGCGGCCAAGCGAATTTGAAAGTTTTAAATAAAAATTTCTAGCGATTTAATCATCCGAACGCATTGAAACTTGGCACAGTAATGTTTGTACACATTGTAATGCACTTGCATCTAATTTAGTTCAAATGTTTACATAACCTCATGATGGCGGCTGTTCGAATTTTAAAATTAAGTTCTTATTTCTTATGTCGTAATCACGCGATCGAAGTGAAAGTTTGAATAATGAACCTACGCAATAATTTCCCTTTAATGGTACATGACTCTATGGCCTATACATATAATAATCCAACATGGCGACCATCCGAAATATTTAGATGGATCTCAATATCTACGAATCTATTACAGCAATCAAACTGAATTTATTAATGTTCATAGGGACTATGAACATAAGTTCACCTATAGGACTTTCAATAACCTGGTGATCACAAATCCAACATGGCGGCGACGCGAATTATAAATATTCACATGGTCGTTTCTCGCAATTTAACCATCCGAGTGCAGTGACACTTGGTACAGTAAATCCTTATACACATGTTAATCCACTGGCATCTAATATTTTTCAATTGTTTCCATAACCACAAGATGGCAGCTGTGCGAAATTTTAAAATCTCGTTTTTATGTCTTGTGTCCTAATCATGCGATTGAAGTTTGAATACTACTCCTACACAATAATCTTCATGTAACAGTACATAACTCTAAGACCTACAGTACATTTATAAAAGTCCAACATGGCGACCATCCGCAATATTTAGTTGGTTCTCAATATCTACGAATCTATTACAGCAATCAAAGTGAAATTTTGTATGTTGATAGAGGCAATTACCATAAGTAGGATATATGAAAATAGGCTGTAAAGTTCTTCGCGGAACTACTTGATAGTTCTACATTGAAGCTGTTTGAGGCGATGCCATTTGAAAGTAGACTTACCTGCTCTCTTGTGATGGTGCATAGAACCATTTAATTTACTTTTTTCATCTCTATGATTGGCGTAGTTGGTAGCATGCTGAACTTCTATGCCCAAGGTCGCGAGTTTAAACCCGGCCGAAGTCGTCGGATTTTTTAAGAGCGTTGAAAATCCCTCAGTATGCCTTCCTTTGGAGGGGAAGTCATAGATTTATGGCGTGGAAAAGAACCTTCCACTAACTACATTTGTGTGAAGCAAAAATTTGTAGGTTAGAATTGATAACGCTCTATACGTTCCAACGTCTTTACTTACAACCTTATCCACTATCTACCCCGAAATTACCTTCCGTGTCTTTCGGCTGCTGGGGTTGTCCGTCACCCCGATCTTGATACAGACGGTACCACAAGTGCCTCTTCATTTTCTTTTCCTCTTTCTACATGTTGCATTATTTACTCATAGGCTCCATCACAGTGTTTTTTTCTTTCTTTTTACAGTAGTTGTTCTTTTCTCTCCATCGACAGTACTTTCTCCTGGACGGCTCCACGCCTATTAGAGTTCTCCAATTACAACAGTGTTCATGTGTGTTTTCCCACCTGTGTTTACGTGTGAAATGTTTTTATGGCTGGACTCTTTCCCGACAATCTTGTCGATAGACAAATATACTCTCTCGAGACTTCTTCAGCCTGTATTCTATTCTGTTTGTTCCATAGTAATGCTATTGTTTTGCCCACTGCACATGACATTCCTGTATTATGTACTTGACCAATAAACGGGGCTATCGGGGTGAGGCCCTGGGGGTCGCCTTGGAGGTTGCGGTGTTCTTCTATGAATGTTTTTCCTCCATTTTTCACTCTTTCATATGCCCAGCATATTTTGAAAATTCTTTCATCTCAAATCACATGTATTATCTTTCTCTTTGGCACAAGAGCTCCTCGTTGAGGAGGGAAAGGGAAAGAAATAACACTTCCAAAATAAAAATAAATTCTTCGGTACGCCCTTGAAGGAAACTTATTTGAGTACATATGTGTAAAATGCAACCCAATGTAATATGTAATATATATGGAACCAATAGAACAAGGGAAAGCATATTAAATTGATTTAACTTAGGGGTAAAGATGTGTGAAAATAACTCAGCACATGGGTGTTTAATCATCTGGAAATACAAGGCGCTCCCAGAAAGTAAGTTTCCCTATTCTTAGCCTATTTACATTTACAAAAAGAATAGGCTTATGACATCACCTATTGTCAGTGTATGTGTCCCCCTCCTCCCCCTAATAAAATCTAAACGGCTGGAGCGATTTCAATAAAACTCGGTCAGGTCATAGTCCGATCGTGCCCTTCAAATTTTGTTACGTCTCACCAATCCAACATGGCGGCTGTGCGAAATATTTCACCGGCATTCTATATCTACGAAACTATTACTGATATCACCCTGAAATTTTGTACGGTGATAAAGGGTACTACTAAAAGGTCACCTATGAGACTTTAAAAAAACTGTTAATTACAAAACGAACATGGCGGCCAAGCGAAATTTATACTTTTAAATATACCTTTCTCGCGATTTAACCATCCGAACGCAGTGAAACTTGTTACAGGAAATGTTTATATACATTGTAATGCACTGATATTTAATTTAGTTCAATTGTTTATGTAACCTCAAGATGGTGGCTGTCTGAAATTTTAAAATTAAGTTTTTATTTCTTGTGTCCTTATCATGCGATTGAAGTTTGAATAATACACCTGCACAATAATCTTCAGGTATTAGTACATAACTCTAAGGCCCACATATACAAGAATCCAACATGGTGACCTTCCGAAATATTTAGACGGTTCTCAATATCTACGAATCTATAACAGCAATTGAACTGAAATTTTGTATGTTGATAGTGGCAATTAACATAAGTGGGATATATGAAAACCGACTGTTTAGTTCTTCACGGAACTACTGGTTTTGAGAAAAGAGAACATAGCTATATGCAAAACCTTATTGGCAACAGTTACAACAGTGTGTCAGCTATTCTTCAACCAAGGCACCAAATGAATTGAGATACTAGTCATATCCTGGTATCAACTATTGTAGTCCTGTGTCATACAAGTCTGCAAAGACAGAACGCCCTCCTAAATGCATATAAAATTAATTATCAATCCTCAGTTTCCAATCATATCTGATGTACCTGTACTTAGAAAAAGCCGATTAAAATCCAGACGGCCACCCATCATACTGGCAGAATCGTTGCAAGCAATGAATTTCAACATGAACAGGAAATGGTCAGGAATGTGGATTAGTGCTGCACACGAGGACTACCAGGCTCTCGTTAGACCAGGTACACAGCCAGTTGGTATGGAACTACCGCGACGTGTTTGGAAGACACTTAACAGGCCCCGTACAGGCCATGGCATTTGTGCAGAGAATCTCCACTGGTGGGGATTGGCGGCATCTTCCCAATGTGACTGTGGCAGTGAACATCAGACCATCAATCACATTATACAGCAACATGCTGCAGCAGACGAGCTTATTCTGGAAGTCCAGAAGATTTCTTTGAAGTGACGGCTTCGGCCCTTCATTGGATTTAAAACTTAGACATTAACTTGTAGATTTTTAATATTTCTAATTTTTTACAATTCGTAAACTATGTATATTATAAGGTGCGTTCCAAAAGTAACGAACCGGAGGCATAATTACAGAAACCAGTACCTGTATGTTAGAAGTATTGGCCTTGGCTGTTGAGGCACTTGTCCCACTGTGACGCGAGGCGGTGAATGCATGTCCCATAAAATTCCCTGGGCTGCGATGTGAACCAGTTCCGCACGTACAGCTGGACGTCGGCGTCCGAGGTGAATCGTTGGCCCCGCAGAGCCCTTTTCAGGGGACCAAACATGGCGTAATCACAGAGAGAGAGGTCTGGACTGTATGGAGGGTGGCCGAGAACCTCCCATTTGAATTTCTGCAGGAGTGCCGCGACTGTGTTGGCCGTATGGGGTCGTGCATTGTCGTGGAGCAGAATGACCCCACGGGTGAGATAGCCTGGTCGTTATGTTTTGATCGCTTGGCGAAGGGTGGTCAAGGTTTGCGAGTAACGCTGGGCATTCACTGTTGTCCCGTGCGGCATGAAGTGTATCATAAGGGGGCCATCTTGGTCAAAGAAAAACGTCAGCATTACTGGCAGCGTTGGACGATTGATGCATGCTGCTGCTCGCTTTGTATCGTCACGTGACGTGCACGCGTGCCCTCTAGCGACGGGCTGTGACCTCCCACGCTCTGGTCAGAACCACACCTCGTTTCACACGCCACGATTAGCCGATGTCGTCACCAGTTTGCGCATTCCAGCCTCCGGCTTGTTACTTTTTGAACGCACCTTATTGTTGCTCTTCCGTTGCCATATGCAAAATAAATACATAAATAGAATTCTGCCACTTGCGAATGGAACGAGCGTGTAATATTCGTCTTCAGAACTTTGTTATTGTGAAAATGCTGACCGGAGAACTGATTATTTCTTGAGGTTCAAGAAAAGGTGGAAGTCGCCGGGAGTAAGATCAAGACTGTACGGTGGATAGCTCCCAGCCAAACTTCTGAACTTGCTCCCAGCGATTTCCACCTTTTCTTGCACCTTAAAAAATGTTCACACTGACGAAGAGCTGTAGACGAAAATCAAGTGTCTCAATTCGTTTGGTGTCTATGTCGAAAAATAGCTGACACACTGCTGTACCTGTTGCCAGTAAAGTTTTGCATATAACTATGTTTCACTTTTTTTTTTAAACGGGAAAGTTACTTTCTGGATGCGCCTCGTACATAGCAGTTAAAATGTTAATAGAGTAGATTGCTCAAGGTCGTGGGTTCTATTCCCAACCGTTGAATTCAGAATTTCAAATGGTGGCAAAAATTCACGGCACTTCGACGAGTCTTAATACTGTATATCGGGTCATAAAATCACCTTTGGTGTTTGTAGGACACCAACCACTGGTCTCCCAATACCGTTTTGATTTCACTGACAGTCGAAAGATATTACATTTTTGCCGTTACCTATGCGTCTTCGATGGCGTAGTTGGTAGCATGCTGAACTTCTATGCCCGAGGTCGCGGGTTCAAGCCCGGCCGAAATCGTCGGATTTTTTAAGAGCGTTAAAATCTCTCAGTATGCCTCCCTTCGGAGGGGAAGTAAAGCCGGCGGTCCCATGTGATAGATTTATGGCATCTTAAAGAACCTTCCACTAATTACATTTGTGTGAAGCTAAATTATAGGTTAATTTGACTAACGCTATTAGGTTCAAATGTTCGTCGCCAGGAGCCGACTGCGGTGGCATCTAGTAACAAAGTGCAGAACACATGCAATAATGGCTATGCATGGAATAAGTTATATAATCCCTCCGATTAGGGACAGCAATGTCTTCATTTAAAGCAGAAATACTGCCAATATTGCCTTATGGCTGAGAAATTATCTGGCCGTATCTCTCAATTAAGAACCTCTCCACATTAGAAAGAGTAAAAGCAGTATACATTAAGAAAGCAATTGGAGTTTCAAAGACAACAAGATCCAGATTAGTTTATCTCCTGGCAAGAGAATCCTTCCTCATAGAAGATCTTTGGACACAATACATCTACCCAACACAAATGCATCAGATAACCTATTGGCAACACTCATCCAAAAGCGAGAAGACGTATATCCGGAGTTTTTTTTTTTTGATCTGGCGCCATGATTGATCGATCATGGACGAAAGCAAACTTTGAAATGCGTCACGTCTATACAAGACTGGCAGTACACGGCTTCCATAACATCATTTGTCACAACAAGACATATCATGAGTCATGAACCTTCAATTACATGCAAGTGTCAACTGTGTGGACATGCATGCGATCACTATGACCACTTAGAAATCTGTACAAAAAGAACAAGGACAATCAGTGATTATGCGAATCGAAATAAATTAAGTTTTTGTAAATAGTATTTTTGTAAACCTATGGCACTTGGCTGAATTAAATGTTTTATAATAAAGTGCAGAACTACTTCGTCGTTGACGGTGGCGTTTGGTAGCAAAAGTTGGAACTACTTGAAAATCGAATGTATGCAGTCCTTACTTGAATTTATTAAAACAGATAATACACACTAATACAGCCATCACAATTAACACCGGTTATCAGACAGATTATACACACACCCAAAGTACACGGGGCTACATGACCGCGTTGTCGCATCCCCTGAACTGAAGAACCAACCAACCAACCAACCAACCTATGCGTCAAGTGGTTTCCACAGTTTTGAATTTAACTTCCAGTCTAATGTTTTAAAAATACTTTACGCCTGTATTTACATAGATAAAACGAAATGCACAAATTGTTCTGAAGAGTGACAGAGCACTTCATTGAAGTGGCAGGCAGGCATCGAGCAAGCGCTTTGGTGAAGTGGTTTTGCTTTTTTTGTTGGCGTGAGATAATCTCATTAATAATGAGATCCGTGAGAGGGAGCGATATCTTGAAAAGTGAGAAGTGCCTCTTGTTATTTATTATACGACTCATCGTCACGAAAGTGTAAGGAGTCTTATGAGGCGCGTTTTTTTATAAGTACCTGGCATTTAACCCTTTATAGGGTGAAATATTATTAGTATACATACACCGCGGACAGGCCAACAAGGACCACGCAAATATCACTTCTTTACAGGTCTAGTTTCCTTCTTTCTCTTCCAGAAGTCCCTGGTCGACTGCGCAGCTCTTCTTTCAGCAGTCCATTCTCCTCTGTTGAGATTCTTCTCCTCCCCGACAAGAATTTTGAGGCCAATTTTTTTTTCTGTATTCTATTCGATTTAGACGATCTTCTTCAGTAATTTTGAATTTTTGAAGTTCTTCTTTTATTTGTTTTACATAGCCTCCTTTATAGCCCTTTATAGTTCCAGATTTTATCAAAAATTTGTTTGTTTAACCTTGAGCAATCCATGCGGACCATATGTCCGTAGAACTGAAGTTGCCGTTTTCTGATCATCAATTCAAGGTTGTCGGTTTTACTATAAATTTCTGCATTGGATCTCAGTCTATAACCTTCCTGTGTTTTCCTAGGACCATACATCCATCTTAAAATTCTTCTTTCTATCTTGAGCAAGTTCTCAATTCCGGTTATATTTGTAGTTTCCATACCATACAAGATGACTGGTCTTACAACTGTATTAAAATGTCGTAATTTTGCATTGATAGACAGGTTATTTTTACTGTAAATATTTTTTGCAGAAAAATTTCATCTTTCCAATTTCCCTTTTTTTGTTATTAGTATATTTTATAATTATTTATTTAAATTCAATGTTAATTATTTTGGCCTAATCATATATATTATTTCAGTAGTGTAGATCCCTCCCGCGGCACTCACAAGCGACCGATCGTGAAAATGAGCATTCAAATGAAGGAGAATATACATTAGCAGTGACGAATTGTACTCTTAATTCCATAAATATTGTTACGGCTGTGAGTTTGTGTCATCGCTCGCCGCTTGAGTCACAACTGCCCCAGGGGCTGGGCTGTGGCATGCCTCCTGTATTGCGTGTGCCTTATGCAACAGGGCTACTAAGACAAAGGGATAGTCCAGAAGATTCGTGACTGGACCAGCGATGGAAACCTCGAGAAGCCGTGGACCCTGGATGGATCTAGAACCATTTATTGAGTCACCGGCCTGCTATATAAGAGTGACCCGTGAAGCAGTTGTGTTGTTGTGTTTTACGAGCTAGTGTGAGCGTTTATTCTGAGCGACAGAAGTGTGGTGACTTGCGAAACCCCTAGTGTAGCGGCGAAGTGAGGAACATACAGGGGACTGCCGTGTTCTGAGTAAGTGTGCTTTCACTGAGTGTCAGATATTGTGGTGTCGAAATTAAGTGACATTGTTTCTCCCAGCTGGTGAACAGCGCGCAGCAAGTGCTCGTAAGTACTGTAGTAGGCGCACATTAGAAAGAAGTTGCATGTAGTTCTGTCAAGGCCACTAGGCTCATTAGCGGCAGGATTAACTTCTGTGGTTTGTTGCAAGTGAAAGGGGCCAGGAGCGCATAAGGAAGAGACTTGAGGAAACTGGAGAAGGCTCCTAATTGCTTGTATTTGCTGATTAGTGTAATTTTCTGGCCGCAATAAAGTTAATTACTTCTTTAAGCAGTAATTGGTGTTGTGTTTCCTACCCACCGTAATCCAGTTAACAAAAGTGCCACTAGGGGGGTGGCACGTAACAACTGGTGTCAGAAGCGGGATTACGAACTCAAGCACAACACCTGACGGTCCTGGTTTCAAAACCCGAGCAGGTCATTTTCTCTAATTTTCCTGTGAGTGCATGCCCTTTACAAGGCAAACAACTAAAATGGAGGCGCAATTGGCAGCATTGCTAGAAAAGTTAAATGGCATAGAAGACGGCCAGAAGAATTTAACCAAGGACCTAACTGCCAAAATGGAAGACGGCCAGAAGAAGATGGAGGATGGCCAGAAGAAGATGGAGGATGGCCAGAAGAAGTTAGCGGAGGACCTGAAGAAGATGGAGGACGGCCAGAAGAAGATGGAGGACGGCCAGAAGAAGTTAGCCGAGGACCTAACTGCCAAACTAGAAGACGGCCAGAAGAAGATGGAAGACGGCCAGAATAAGTTAGCAGAGGACCTAACCGCCAAATTTCTGGATGGCCAGAAAAATCTGGAAGAGTGTCTGCTGACGAAATTAGAGGAGAGCCAAAGGAAATTAGAACAGGGCCTACGTGAGGAAGTCACGGCAGTGGAAAAGAAGTTCGACGCCTTACAAGTGGAAGTTGCCGAGCTGCGCCAACGCCCGCTGATGGGGGTGGAGGAGAAATTCAACGCCTTACAAGTGGAAGTTGCCGAGCTGTGCCAACGCCCGCTGATGGGGGTGGAGGAGAAATTCAACGCCTTACAAAAGGAAGTTGCCGAGCTGCGCCAACGCCCACTGACGCGGGTGAAAGAGGAATTCAACGCTCTACGAGAGGAAGTTGCCGAGCTGCGCCAACGCCCGCCCACCGTTACACCGGGAATATCAGGAACGGGACATAGCAGAGTGACGCCCCCAACCTTCGACGGAAAGGTCCCGTGGAGCACCTACTTACGTCAGTTCGAGGCAGCCTGTTCCATAAATAACTGGAACAACACAGAAAAGGCTACAGCTCTCATTGTAGCGCTGAGAGGCGACGCCCTTAACGTCCTTCAGGCCATCCCGACTGGATCCCAGGACTACGCCGCACTGATCGCCCATATGGAGTCCCGATATGGAGATAGCCATCTTCAGCAGGCCTACCAGATGCAGCTCCGGACCCGGGTACAGAAGAACGCGGAAACCCTGCAGGAGTTCGAGATGGACATCGCACGCCTCGTAAGGCTCGCCTACCCAACAGCGCCGGCCGACTTTCTGGAGCAGATAGCGACGCAGACTTTCACCGACGGGCTACGGGACTCGGACACTCAACAGGCGCTGCGATTCGCGCGTAATAAGACCCTGGCAAATGCGCTGAGCCACGCACTTGAATTTGAGACTGCAAAACAGGCATCTAGGATGCACGCACGGGTGCGTCAAGTGGACGTCGACGAACCAGCAAAAACCAACGAGACCAAGCCCCTGGCCGACGAATTGATGGAGGCGCTAAGCCGTTTCTTCGATAGTCGCGGCACCACCAGCAACGACACAGCCGGAAGACAACCGGAGAGGCGGCCTGGAAGAGGACTACCGACCTGCTGGGCCTGCGGTAAGAAAGGCCACCTGAGCAAGGACTGCGGTGATCGCCGCCGCCGAGGGTATCCGACGGGAAATCAGTCGTCTGAAAACCGCGCGGCCCAGGGAAACGAGTATTAGCCAGCCTTGGGGGGCAAAGGTTGGCTTGTGACAGTCGTCAAGCCCCGGCAGTCCAAGTGCGTGTGACGAACTTACGGAGGGACAATAGCAGCCTGATGGTCGACGGAGTCATCAACGGAGTGAGCTGGCCCATGCTGATCGACACGGGAGCATCGAGGACCATCGTCAGTCCCACCGTGATCCCGAAGTGGAGAGTTCAACCCACACAAAGGAACCTCCAGCTAATAACCGCGACCGGAGAGACCGCACCGGTACATGGCGAAGCATCACTGGAGTTCGTCATTGGTCGACGGGCGATAAAGCATCCAGTGCTTGTGGCTGACGTATCAAATGAAGTGATCATCGGACTGGACTTCCTGGACCAGAACAACATAATCTTGGATCTGAGTACCAACACTCTGCACTTCGGAGGTGAGGAATTTGCTTTGCAACCTGCGCACGAGGCCATCACCGCACGACGAGTAAGGCTGAGAGAAGACGTCATCGTTCCCGCCAGGACGGAGGTCAGCGCTGCCGTAATTGTCGACGGAACTGCTGAGGGAGTGGCGGCTGTCATCGAGCCAAAATATGAGGACATCCAGACAAAAGGATTGCTAGTTGCCAAGACCCTCATCAACACGACGCCTCGGCCGTACGTCCGCCTGTCCAACCTGAACGACTACGATATTACGGTTCACCGGGACACCAACCTAGGAGTCTGCGAGCCCGTTACCTGGATTGCCCGCATCACAGAAACGACGGACGGACACCTGCAGACGGACAACCGAAGAAGACGCGCCCTGCCAGAAGAACTACAGAAGCTGTACCAAGGATCCCAGGACCATTTAGACGAAGAGCAATCACGCCAACTTCAGGACCTGCTACGCGAATTCCAGGATGTCTTCTCCGTGGGGAGCAAAGACTTCGGCAGGACAAGCTTGGTCCAGCACAGAATCGACGTTGGGGACAGCGCACCGATTAGGGCCCCATTCCGACGTGTCCCGCTCGCCAAGCAAGCCGAAGTCGACCGGATGGTAGAAGAGATGAAGGAGCAAGGGGTGATCGAGCCATCACATAGTCCTTGGAGTTCTCCGGTCGTGCTTGTGAAGAAGAAGGACGGTTCCACCAGGTTCTGCGTGGACTACAGGCGGGTGAACGACGTCACGAAGAAGGACAGCTACCCTCTACCCCGGATCGACGACACGCTGGACACCATATCAGGGTCAAGATGGTTCTCCACCTTGGATTTGAAGAGTGGCTACTGGCAGGTGGAGGTCCACCCTAAGGACCGCGAGAAAACGGCGTTCTCTGTGGGCAGCGGGCTCTGGCAGTTCACCGTCATGCCATTCGGTCTCTGCAACGCCCCTGCGACCTTCGAAAGGCTAATGGAGTCCATTCTGAGGGGACTACACTGGAAGACCTGCCTGGTATACCTAGACGACGTCATCGTTCTGGGAAGGAGCTTCGAGGAGCACTACAGCAATCTGAAGGAGATCCTGTTGAAGCTACGGGCTGCCCAGCTGAAGTTGAGCCCCAAGAAGTGTCAGCTCTTCCAGAAGCGGGTCCAGTACCTTGGGCATATCGTCTCCGAGGAAGGGGTGCGCACCGACCCAGAGAAGACCGCAGCTGTGAGGGAGTGGCCAGTTCCGAAGGACAAGTCCCAACTACGAAGCTTCCTGGGACTCTGCACTTATTACCGTCGCTTCGTGAGAGGATTCGCCGACATCGCCAAACCTTTACATCGACTGACTGAGAAGGACCAACTCTTCACGTGGACAGCAGAATGCCACAGTGCCTTCGAACAACTCAAGCAGGCTCTGTGCTCCGCGCCTATTCTGGCCTACCCCAGACCTGGAACAAGGTTCATCGTCGATACCGATGCCAGCGACTTTGTCATAGGGGGAATCCTGTCGCAGGTAGTGGACGGCGAGGAGAGAGTAGTGGCCTACTTCAGCAAGGCCTTGTCAAAGCCAGAAAGGAACTACTGCGTCACCAGGAAGGAGCTGCTCGCCATCGTGAAGACCATTGAACACTTCCACAAGTACCTGTACGGGCAAGAATTTCTCATCAGGACCGACCATGCATCCCTGCGGTGGCTCCTGAACTTCAAGCAGCCCGAGGGTCAACTCGCGCGGTGGTTATAGAGGCTTCAACAGTACAACTTTGAGATTCAGCACAGGAAAGGCCAACTGCATTCTAACGCCGACGCCCTGTCACGAAGACCGTGCCCCGAAGACTGCACCTTCTGTGCCCGACGGGAGGAGAACACTGGGATACTGTGCCGACGGACTACTGTGGAACTTCAAGGGAACTGGAGCCGCGAATCTTTCACGCGGGCACAAGCAGAGGATGATGACCTGGGACTGATAGCCGAATGGAAGAGGGCCTGTGTCCCCAGACCCGGGTGGAACATTGTGAGTGACTGCAGCCCAAAGTTTAAGTCCTACTGGGCACAGTGGGACTCGCTGATTGTAAGGGATGGCCTCATCTGCCGTACCTGGGAGAGCACCGACGGGAAGACATCTCGGGAACAAGTCGTCGTTCCAAAGGCTATGACGGAGGAAGTCCTGAAGGAAGTTCATGGAGGATCATCTGGTGGACACCTAGGGATAAAGAAGACCCTGGAGAAGCTGTGAGAGCGGTTCTACTGGATCGGATGCCGAACAGACGTGGAGAACCACTGCGCGAGGTGCCACGATTGCGCAGCCAGCAAGGGCCCAGGACGAAGACGACGGGGTCCACTGAAGACCTACAACGTGGGCGGCCCCATGGAGAGAGTGGCTATCGATGTTGCTGGGCCATTCCCGTTAAGCGAGGCAGGGAACCGCTACATATTAGTCGTCAGCGACTACTTTACCAAATGGCCGGAGGCGTATGCGCTCCCTAACCAGGAAGCCGCGACGATTGCAGAGACCCTGGTGAAAGAATTCGTCAGCCGGTACGGAGTACCCCTTTAGCTGCACTCCGACCAAGGGAGAAACTTCGAGTCGCAGGTGTTCCAGAACCTATGCCAGCTGCTGGGAATCCGGAAGACAAGGACGACGCCGCTACACCCTCAGTCCGACGGGATGGTAGAGCGATTCAATCGCACCATCGAGAACCATCTCCGAATAGTCGTCAGCGAGCACCAGAGGGATTGGGACAAACATCTTCCACTATTTCTCCTGGCCTACCGCGCCGCCATGCATGAAACCACCGGGTGCACACCAGCCCGGGCCATGTTTGGGAGGGAGCTCCGTCTACCTGTCGATCTTGCCTTCGGCCGACCTGGGAATGATCCGATCCCGGTAAGCCAGTATTGTCAAGAACTGGTCGACCAACTGGAGGACGTGCACGCGTTCGCGAGGAGGAAACTGCGGATCGAGACCGACCGAATGAAGACCCGATACGACCAGCAGACGGATGCCGGCGGATTCCACGAGGACGACCTGGTCTGGCTCTTCAACCCATTACGGAAGAAAGGCCTGTCACCCAAACTTCAGAAGTCCTGGGAGGGCCCGTACCGAGTCGTGAAACGGATCAACGATGTCGTCTACAAGATCCAGCGGAACCCGAGGGCGAAGATGAAGATCGTGCATCGAGATCGCCTGGCAGCCTACGGAGGGACACAGACGGACCAATGATTGATCGGGACGATCAGCCTTTTTAGGAAGGGGGTGGTGTTATGGCTGTGAGTTTGTGTCATCGCTCGCCGCTTGAGTCACAACTGCCCCAGGGGCTGGGCTGTGGCATGCCTCCTGTATTGCGTGTGCCTTATGCAGCAGGGCTACTAAGACAAAGGGATAGTCCAGAAGATTCGTGACTGGAACAGCGATGGAAACCTCGAGAAGCCGTGGACCCTGGATGGATCTAGAACCATTTATTGAGTCACCGGCCTGCTATATAAGAGTGACCCGTGAAGCAGTTGTGTTGTTGTGTTTTACGAGCTAGTGTGAGCGTTTATTCTGAGCGACAGAAGTGTGGTGACTTGCGAAACCCCTAGTGTAGCGGCGAAGTGAGGAACATACAGGGGACTGCCGTGTTCTGAGTAAGTGTGCTTTCACTGAGTGTCAGATATTGTGGTGTCGAAATTAAGTGACATTGTTTCTCCCAGCTGGTGAACAGCGCGCAGCAAGTGCTCGTAAGTACTGTAGTAGGCGCACATTAGAAAGAAGTTGCATGTAGTTCTGTCAAGGCCACTAGGCTCATTAGCGGCAGGATTAACTTCTGTGGTTTGTTGACAAGTGAAAGGGGCAAGAGCTCTCCACAAGCAAGAGACTTTGTAAACTGGAGTAAGGTTCCTAATTGCTTGTATTTGCTGATTAGTGTAATTTTCTGGCCGCAATAAAGTTAATTACTTCTTTAAGCAGTAATTGGTGTTGTGTTTCCTACCCACCGTAATCCAGTTAACAAAAGTGCCACTAGGGGGGTGGCACGTAACAATATCAATAATTTCTTTAAAAAAATACTTTAAAAATGTACGAAGTGTGCGATTTGCAGATACTGTTGATGTATGAAAATATGCTCCATAATTGCTGTCCACTTCACATTTTGGTCGCTGTGATGCCTGTTTCATGTCATTTTAACATTATGAGGTCTTTCCTTTATCATTTTGCATGGATTTCAGAAACAGTAAATCAAAGGAATGACTACTCAAATCGTATTAATTTCATAAATATCGAATAATCGGTGAGTGTTACAGCACACTCAACACACAAATTACATTATCAGTGGCAAATTGCATTCTATTTTCTTAAATATCAATTTTTGTAAAACCTATTGGGGAAAGTGTGGTTTATGAACATGGGAGATTTCTCGCACGGGCCCGCTAGTCTTAATTATTGTTCATTTTTGTTTACTTTAACATTTTAATTTTGATATTTTTTTTTAAATTTCGTTAGGGCCATCTATGGACCACGGTGCTTGTGTTTTAGCTGTTTCTTGATGTCATCGTCAGGCTTGCCACGATTGGTGTTCTTAGTGGTGGGTTTGGCAGCTGCTTTCATGTTAGTACCTTGAGCTTTTCTGATGGCCCAGTAGTCCTTCATTTTCCGGCTAAATTGAATCTTACGTTCCTCAGACCATTTCCTAGTCTCGTCTTTTGGTCTGTGGGTAACTTCTGTGAGGGATGTTACGAAGGATTTAATTTTAAGACCTGTATGATAGTTACTCCGGTCGGCTATGTCATTTTCATTTATATGGAGTTCCGAAAGATCCTTCTTCCACAAGAATCCAGTAGCTTTGCCCTTGTTAGCAGCCTTGAAGATCCTATGGGATAACCTGTTTGAGTCCATTCTGAATAGATGTCCGTAAAAAGCCAGTCGCCTTCTTCTGATGGCATCTATGAGATTTTCTTGGTGTTTATATAGCTCACGATTTGGTTGATACCATCGGCTTCCATCTGGTAGAATTCTTGGTCCTACTATCCGTCTCAGGAACTTTCTTTCTTGTACCTCGAGGGCTCTTAATGGGGTCTTCTTAGTTAGACATCGGCACTCTGCTGCATAGAGGACTGAAGGTCTGACTACTGCATAGTAGTGTCTTAGTTTGACATTCATCGACAATTTTTTTTGAAGCATATAGTTTTCTACAGGCATGGTAAGCCTTATCTAGTTTGAGTCTCCTGTGTTCAAGAGCCACTGTTTCGCTGATATTTATTTATATAACTTATAATAAGCTATTTATTAGATTGAAACCGTTGAGACCTTCTTCAGCGTGGTATCGGATGAGTAACTGTATTCACAGAGTAAAATGTCAAAAAACCAGATTTGTTACAATAATTTTGTTAATAAAGCATAAAAAAGTCTTGAAAAAACAGCGTAGAATTGAGGATATGTGTATGTTGAATATGTTGGACCATATTTCTCAGGAATCTCATCTCAGCTGCCTGTACTCTGCTCTCATCCCTCTTAGTCATTGTCCAAGTTTCCGCTGCATATGTCATTATAGGAACATAATATGCTTTGTACATAACTTCTTTAGCCTTAATTGGTATATCCTTGTTCCATACTAGTCCCCGTACCTGTTGGTAGAAAGCACTCCCGAGTTGTATTCTTCTGCTAATTTCCAAATCTAGTCTTCCATCTTCAGACAGTTCACTTCCCAAGTATTTGAAGTGTTTCACCACTTCCAATTCCTTATCTCCTACTTTGATTACTCCTTTTCCTTCTTTCTTATCTCTACTCATCACCACTGTTTTACTTTCTTCCACATATATCTTCAATCCCCATTGCTCAATCATTTCATTTATTACGTCTAACTGTTCTTGTACCTCCATCTCATCCTCGCCCCAGATCACAACATCGTCTGCAAACAACATTACCTTCATCTTTGCCCTACTATATTCTTTCATTGCTGCCTTCATGATGTCATCCATCACCATTACGAACAATAATGGTGACAACCCACTTCCTTGCTTTAGTCCAGTGTCAATTTTAAACCATTCCGATGTCCCGACTCTAGCCTTCACACTACTGTAGCACTCCATGCACATTCCTTTTATCATGTCTCTCATTTCCTTGCCTATTTGTTAAGCTTTCCCAAACTTCTCTTCTAGGGACACCTAGCTGTAAATTTGGCTACTAGATGCCACCATAACCAGCACCTGACGACGAACGTTGGAACTTATAGAGTTAATTAAATCTAAGCTACAAATTTAACTTCACACAATATTGTAGTTAGTGGAAGGTTCTTTTAAATGCCATAAATCTATGACATGGGCCCGCCGGCTGCACTTCCTCTCCGAAGAAAGGCATACTGAGGGATTTTTAACGCTCTTAAAAATCCAACGACTTCGGTCGGGTTTGAACCCACGACCTTGGGCACAGAACCTCAGCATGCTAACAACTACGCTACCGAAGCCGCCAGTTATAAATCTACAGGGGAGAAAACTTTACCAAGTAGGGTGATTAAGGATGTCATCCGTTGTTTAAAAAAATATATTTTAAATGATGACTGATTTGAATTATTCTCTAGTTGATTCTAATAATTTGCACATAGATGTAACGGAATGCAAAATAATGGTGTTGTTGTTTGAGTGTTCACTCTTTTGACTGGTTTGAAGCAGCACTCCATACCTCCCTGTCCTGAGCTAATCGTTTCATCTCTATATAGCTACCACACCCTACACCCGAGGCAGTCTGTTTGACATATTCTAACCTTGGTCTACCCCTACAGTTCTTGTCCTCAACCCTTCCTTCCATTACCAAGCTTTCTATTCCTGGGTGTCTTAGTATGTGTCCTACCAACCTATCTCTTCTCTTTATTAGCAGTCGCCAGAAACATCTCTCCTCTCCCACTAGTCTCAATACCTCTTCGTTTGTAACCCTATCTACCCATCTGATCTTCATCATTCTCCTGTAACACCACATTTCAAACGCTTCAATTCTCCTCTTTTCTGCTGCACCAATAGTCCAAGTTTCACTTCCATAGAGCGCCACGCTCTAGACAAAGGCTTTCAAAAATGACTTCCTAATATCTAAATCTATATTCAATGTCAACAGATTCCTTTTTTTTTGTAGAAATGCTTTCCTTTCCTGAGCCAACCTACTTTTTATATCGTCCTTGCTTCGTCCATCACTGGTGATTTCTTAGAGAATGTCAAATTTCTCGGCTCCAAAAGGGAGGCAAGTGCTGTCTGTGGAGGTGGAATATATCTGTCCGCATGAGTTAATTTCATCAATACTAGGAGCGCAATATCCTTCAAGAAAGAGCGGAATGTTTTGTGTTGTTTGCTGAAGGAAGATATAACATCTCTGTTTTATTAAAAGGAAGATGCGGTTATGGCACTCACTTGACTACTAGTAGACCTCAAGAGTTACTCAACTAGAAACTCAAACTTCATATAACGTGCTTTGCGGTGAAGTCTCCAGAATTATTAACTGAGACTGTGATGTAAGACATCTCTGTTACCTCGCCTTTTTCATAAGAGGTCTATTATTTTCAAGTTTGAGGTAAAAATAGGAAGTTCAGAAGGTTGGCGTATAATTCTTTACTGTGAATGTCTTTGAGACTTCATTCTTTTGACTGGTTTGATGCAGATCTCCACGCCTCCCTGTACTGAAAAAGCTAATCGTTTCATATCTACATAGCTATCAACACCTTGTATACGTACGGCTCCGTGGCGCAATAGGCTTTGGCCCAAAATGCCCCGGGTTCGATTCTCGGCCGAGCCATCAGGGATTTTAATCACCTGGGGTTAATTTTCGTGGCCCGAGGACTGGGTGAATGTGAAGTCTTCATCAACACTTCATCCTCCGGAGGCCGCACGATTATTATTATTATTATTATTATTATTATTATTATTATCCGAGACAATCTGTTTAACATATTCTATCCTTGGTCTTCTCCTACATTTCTTGTCCTCGACCCATCCTTCCATAAGTTTACTATTCCTGGGTGTCTAAGTATGTTTCTAAACAACCTATCTTTTTTTCTCCATTTACAGTCGCCAGAAACATTTCTCCTCTCCCATTCGTCTTAATAGGCCTACATCTTCATTTCTTATCATATCTACCCATCTGATCTTCATCATTCTCCTGTAACACCACATTTCAATTCTCCTCTTTTCTGCTGCGCCAACATTCCAAGTTTCACTTCCATAGAGCGCCACGCTTCAGACAAAGGATTTCAAAAATGACTTTCTAATACTTAAGTCCATATTCCATGTCAACAGATTCCCGTTCAGTAGAAATGCTAGTTGGTTGGTTGGTTCCTCAGTTTAGGAGCTGCGACAACGCGGTCATGTAGCCCCGTGTACTTTGGGTGTGTGTAGAATCTGTCTGATAACCGGTGTTAATTGTGATGGCTGTATTAGTGTGTGTTATCTGTTTTTAATTCCAGTAAGGGCAGCAAACATTCGATTTTCAATTTGTTCCAACTTTTGCTACCAAATTCTACCGTCCACGACACCTAGCTGCGGACGTAGCTACTAAATACCATCGCATTCAGCACCTGGCGGCGAACGTTGGAACTAATATAGCGTTATCAAACTAACCTACACATTTTAGCTTCCACAAGTGTAGTTAGTGGAAGGTTCTTTTACATACCGTAAATCTATGACATGGTACCGCCGGCATTACTTCCCCTCCGAAGGGAGGCATACTGAGGGATTTTAACGTTCTTAAGAAAATCCGACGACTTCGGCCGGGTTTGAACCCACGATCTTGGGCATAGAAGCTCAGCATGCTACCAACTACGCCACCGTAGCCACTGTCAGGTACGTTATTTGGCTGGCTATCTTCACTGAAAGGAATGCTCTAGTTCTGGACCACGTTTGTGTATTCTGCGAGTGTTTTGTGCGAGAAATCCCTGTTCTATCTGATTCTCTGGAACTAGCTGTCCCGTGGGACAGGCAAGGCACGGTCTCTCAGATAACAGAACACGGAGAGGGAAACTCAGATTGCTACACGCACCTGGGGAGGAAAATATGCTACTTTAATTTACCTTATCGTACTTGTGCCGCATGTTGGCCACACATTAGCGATAAAGGATGTCATTGGTTTAACAATCACTTGATGACATGTTTTGTGGCAAATGACAGTATATTCGGTGGGAAATATAAGACTACCTTACATTAATCACATAAAGTGCCTTTGAAAAAGGATGTGATAGTGTACATCAAAACAATAAAGAATGTACAATTAACAAGGGTCCTACAACGCTTATTTTCTGACAGGAAGGGACGGAAAGGTCTGGGAGGACAGACAGGGGGAGCAAAAGGAAGTGAAGAGTAGGGAAGGAAGGGGTGGGAAAGGAGGGGTAGTGAGGATATGACAGCAAAGGGAAGGAAGGGGTGGGAAAGGAGGGGTAGTGAGGGTATGACAGCGAAGGGAAGGAACAGGTGGGAAAGGAGGGGAAGTGAGGGTATAATAGTGAGGGGAAGGAACAGGTGGGAAAGGAGGGGTAGTGAGGGTATAATAGTGAGGGGAAGGAACAGGTGGGAAAGGAGGGGTAATGAGGGTATGACAGCGAAGGGAAGGAACAGGTGGGAAAGGAGGGGTAGTGAAGGTATAATAGCGAAGGGAAGGAACAGGTGGGAAAGGAGGGGTAGTGAAGGTATAATAGCGAAGGGAAGGAACAGGTGGGAAAGGAGGGGTAGTGAAGGTATGACAGCGAAGGGAAGGAACAGGTGAGGAAGGAGGGGTAGTGAAGGTATGACAGCGAAGGGAAGGAACAGGTGGGAAAGGAGGGGTAGTGAAGGTATGACAGCGAAGGGAAGGAACAGGTGGGAAAGGAGGGGAAGTGAAGGTATGACAGCGAAGGGAAGGAACAGGTGGGAAAGGAGGGGTAGTGAAGGTATAATAGCGAAGGGAAGGAACAGGTGGGAAAGGAGGGGTAGTGAAGGTATAATAGCGAAGGGAAGGAACAGGTGGGAAAGGAGGGGTAGTGAAGGTATAATAGCGAAGGGAAGGAACAGGTGGGAAAGGAGGGGTAGTGAAGGTATAATAGCGAAGGGAAGGAACAGGTGGGAAAGGAGGGGTAGTGAAGGTATGACAGCGAAGGGAAGGAACAGGTGGGAAAGGAGGGGAAGTGAGGGTATAATAGCGAAGGGAAGGAACAGGTGGGAAAGGAGGGGAAGTGAGGGTATAATAGCGAAGGGAAGGAACAGGTGGGAAAGGAGGGGAAGTGAGGGTATAATAGTGAGGGGAAGGAACAGGTGGGAAAGGAGGGGAAGTGAGGGTATAATAGTGAGGGGAAGGAACAGGTGGGAAAGGAGGGGTAATGAGGGTATGACAGCGAAGGGAAGGAACAGGTGGGAAAGGAGGGGTAGTGAAGGTATAATAGCGAAGGGAAGGAACAGGTGGGAAAGGAGGGGTAGTGAAGGTATAATAGCGAAGGGAAGGAACAGGTGGGAAAGGAGGGGTAGTGAAGGTATGACAGCGAAGGGAAGGAACAGGTGGGAAAGGAGGGGTAGTGAAGGTATGACAGCGAAGGGAAGGAACAGGTGGGAAAGGAGGGGAAGTGAAGGTATGACAGCGAAGGGAAGGAACAGGTGGGAAAGGAGGGGTAGTGAAGGTATAATAGTGAAGGGAAGGAACAGGTGGGAAAGGAGGGGTAGTGAGGGTATAATAGCGAAGGGAAGGAACAGGTGGGAAAGGAGGGGAAGTGAGGGTATAATAGCGAAGGGAAGGAACAGGTGGGAATGGAGGGGTAGTGAAGGTATGACAGCGAAGGGAAGGAACAGGTGCGGAAGGAGGGGTAGTGAAGGTATGACAGCGAAGGGAAGGAACAGGTGGGAAAGGAGGGGTAGTGAAGGTATGACAGCGAAGGGAAGGAACAGGTGGGAAAGGAGGGGTAGTGAGGGTATGACAGCGAAGGGAAGGAACAGGTGGGAAAGGAGGGGAAGTGAGGGTATAATAGCGAAGGGAAGGAACAGGTGGGAAAGGAGGGGAAGTGAGGGTATAATAGTGAGGGGAAGGAACAGGTGGGAAAGGAGGGGAAGTGAGGGTATAATAGTGAGGGGAAGGAACAGGTGGGAAAGGAGGGGTAGTGAAGGTATGACAGCGAAGGGAAGGAACAGGTGAGGAAGGAGGGGTAGTGAGGGTATGACAGCGAAGGGAAGGAACAGGTGGGAAAGGAGGGGTAGTGAAGGTATGACAGCGAAGGGAAGGAACAGGTGGGAAAGGAGGGGATGTGAAGGTATGACAGCGAATGGGAGGAAGAGGAGGGAAAGGAGGGTTAATGATGGTATGACAGGGAAGGGAAGGAAGGGGTGTGACAGAAGGGGAAGGGAGCTTACGGCAGGGAGGAAAAGAGAAGCGAATGGAAGGAGGAATGCAAGAGAAGGGAAAGAGGACCATGAATGATCGGACCACCAACTTGACCATGATGCCAAACAAAGTATAAACGACTCAAATGAACCCTAACAAACACACAAACAATTATAATTTGGTAACATTTCTTGTTATGTTGTTTAGAATTGAAATACACAAATTACTACGATAAAATAATAACTAGCCAAGTGGGGCGGTCCTAATCCCCTTGTAATCAGATTGCTAGGAGTACAGTCATGTTTTGATTCATGCAGCATGGAAAAAGAAAATCGTGCTGGTACAGTTAACATGATTATATCTGTTCGTAGGCGTTCGTAATGCTTCTGTACATCTCATTTGATCTTGTGGTTGACGGCAACCACTGACGCATATCAAACAGAAATTGAATTACTGACACTCTTGTCATTGTCTGACAATGCTATATTGAATTAGGCATTCCACCCACCACGCAAATACTGTACATATCTATACAATCGGACATAAATCCATTGTTCTACCTTGTCAGCGTTGTTTCTCGCTGTTGCAGATCAAAGAATATTAATTCAATTACATTGTTCGTTAGCAACAATTATTATTGTTTGAATTATGTGACATCATTTTGTGAATGCTTTCAGCTAAATGGGTCAATGTAATATCCCTCCCTATATTATTCTGCTAAGGTCCCATTCCAGTTTTGTACCGAAAATAAGATCCCATTAACACCAACCTACACATATGGGGTACCTACAGGTTCAGCATAACCCAATGCGGAAGCGAAACGCACTCACTTACTCTTTAAATGCCTCACAATTAAATAAATACCTTAAAACATACATATTTACAATGAAATAATGAAAGAGTGGAAGACTGTAACCATGGTAACAGAATCTCACAGGTCCATCTATTTCTGTAAGACGCAATGCAATTCCAATTATTACATTACTGTGAAAGTTTCCAGATGGTTATAAGGTTATCACTGAACCAAATTAAGCTGTAAAATTCATCAATACATACAGTATAATGCGTTTAAGGGGGTCAAGGGGCACTCTAGAATTTTTTCACGCAATTTTCACGTGTGTGGTACTAAAGGTCTTTTTTCACCCGACTATAAAGGGTCTCCGAAAACCACATTTAAAGGCCCTTAAATTAACAGTGTCTGGGATATTCTCAGAAAACTAACTTCGCTCTGATATACCTATGAAGGAATGACAAACCCCTAACCACTGCACCAGTAGCTGAATTGATAATGTCTGATTATTCATACCAAGGATAAATCAGTCATAGCATTCATGATTGAGATTTTGATAAGTGTACTCTTTACAACTAGAATATTCGCGGGCGAAGCCGCGACGGGTAATGCTAGTTTGCTATTATATTACCTGTTGTCACGAAGTGATATGAACTGAACCATATCTAATAGCTTTTCTTATTGACGTTTAATCTACAATGAATACCAATTGCCAAACATCCGGGTCCTAATAATGATATTCCACAAGTTCGGATTGTATTCTAAAAAACTTACTCCAAACATTATCCGCAGCTTATCCGATATCCGCACAACCACATGGCGAAAAATTTTGCGTGTATCCGCAGAATGGACAACACAATATATGCAAAGAAACAGCTTCAAATACCTAGGTGTTACACTACAAACAACTGGAACTACCTTCTCTCTGCATACACAAGAGAGAGTGACGGCTGCAACGAAAGCAACTTACGACATCTCTAAGCTCCAGAAGCTATCCCTGACAACCGCGATCGCGCTGTTCAAACTGAAAGTTGCTCCGACTGCAATGTACGGAATACAAATAACATGGCCCTACATGACGGCAAACAACCTTAGGAAAATAGAAAGCATTAAAGCCAGATTCCTAAAACGAGCCCTCTCGATCTCTAAATTCTCAAGGAACAGCTACGCGTATACAATAGTACGAGAGTCATTCTTCATAGAGGACATAAAACTCTGCTTCGGATTACCGGAAACACACGCATACAAAACAGTCATCAAGGAAAGTCAGAACAAAGCCAACAAGGGCCCGGAGCAAATAATGGACACAGAAGCGATGAAAACAGAAACCTGGAAGGGACCGAACAATGAGCTTCGCCATCTGTACACAATATTCGCCGCCCACGGGTTCCATGGGAAGATATGTCGGAACAAAACATACCATGAACCGGAGAACGACTGCGTCTGTGAATTATGCAACAAACCATGCCCCAAGTATCACTTGCTGAAATGTGGAAACAGAACCCAGCCGCTAAACACGCTTACGAAAGACTGGTGAAAAACAGAAGTAAATATGTAAGCAAATGTTTGTAAATTAATGTACACATTGTGTTTAATAAAGTATTATAATAATTAATTCAAAGAAGGCCAAATCAGTTGGTTAGAAGAAATGAAACATGTCTTAAAAGAAATAAACATCACAAAAGATATCATGATGAATCGCAAGGCTTTTGGAACTCTTGTTACAAATCTCTCTTTCACCAAAAAAAAAAAAAAAAACTAAAAAGACCACTGGAAAAAATGGATGGAATAACGTAAGAAGGGGCATAGCAAGTACATGAGGAGATTTTAGAAGGAGAAGAAGAGAAAAACACCATCAACCCGAGTCAACAAGTTCAAACGCGCTTCCTGAGTGGGCTAAACGAAGAAAGAATACAAAGGAATGCGTACAATCGATTTGTCATAGCCTACTCAGCGGAAGTATTGTATCACCTTCACATTATTCGATGCCATTTGTGATGGTTGAACCGTTTGTTTTTGTTGTTGTTTTTGCTTATTTAAGTACAGTAGTCCCATGTGTGTAGAATGTGTGTGATAACCTGTGTTATTGTGATGACTGTGCTAGTGTGTGTATTTGTAAATTGGGAATAGGATTAGGAAGGGGGCGGCCGTAGCCTTACGTTAGGCACCGTCCCTGCATTTGCCTGGCGTAGAAGTGGGAAACCACGGATGGCTGAGGCGGGAAATGAACCCTCCTCTTCCCATTTTTGCTTCACATGGATCTGGAGTATCTGGTGAAAAGTGGGTTTGGAGTGGGGACACCACGCCCCTCTGTTCCGCGCAGCTACTGGTCGAGCCGAACTCCCCTGATTTGAATCTATCCATTTTTAGCCTATTTTCATTTTGTGAAACAAAAAAAAACAAAAAAAGGGCTTATGAGACCCCTTTTGTCCGTGTGTGTGTCTCCCTCTAATGACTTCTATACGGCTGGAGCGATTTCAATGAAACTCGATAAGTTTATAGTAATATTTTGGCCGACCCCAACCGTGCCCTTCGAATTTTGTTACGTCTCACCAATCCAACATGGCGGCTGTGCGAAATATTTCACTGGCATTCTAGGCTATATCTTCGAAACTATTACTGATATCACCCTGAAATTTTGTACGGTGATAAAAGACACTACTAGACGTTCATCTATGAGACTTTGAAAAACCTGTTAAATACAAAACGAACATGGCAGCCAAGCGAAGGTGAAACATTTTAATAGAATTTTCTCGCGATTTAACAATCTGAGCGCAGTGAAATATGGTACAGTAAATGTTTATACACATTGTAATGCACTGGCATCTAATTTAGTTCAATTGTTTACATATCCTCAAGATGGCGCTGACGCAATTTTAAATTTAAGTTTTTATTTATTGTGCATTAAACATTCGATCGAAGTGAACGTTTGAATAATGAACCTACGCAAAATCGTCATCGAATTGTTTATAACTACATACTCTATATAAAAATCCAACATGGCGACCAACCGAAATATTTAGACGGTTCTCAATATCTACGAATCTATTGCAGTAATCAAATTGAAATGTTGTATGTTGATAGTGGCAATTGACAAAAGTAGGATATATGAAAATAGGCTGTATAATTCTTGTTCATAGTACATCAGGACAAACTCAACTACAGTACATACATCTAGAAGAATGCTCAATGTTACCAATCGAGACGAATTAATAAATAAAAACAAGTAGTTCCGTGAAGAACTATACAGCCTATTTTCATATAACCTACTTATGTTAATTGCCTCTATCAAAATACAACATTTCAGTTTGATTGCTGTAATAGATTCGTAGATATTGAGAACCGTCTAATATTTCGGATGGTCGCCATGTTGGATTGTTATATGTATAGGCCATAGAGTCATGTACCATTAAAAAGAAAATTATTGCGTAGGTTCTTTATTCAAACTTTCACTTCGATCGCATGATTACGACACAAGAAATAAAAACTTAATTTTAAAATTCGCAAAGTCGCCATCTTGAGGTTATGTAAACAATTGAACTAAATTAGATACCAGTGCATTACAATGTGTATAAACATTTCCTGTACCAGATTTAATTGCGTTTTGGAACAGTAAATCGCGAGGAAAGTCTATTTAAAATGTTTCAAATTCGCTTGGCCGCCATGTTCGTTTTGTACTTTACAGGTTTTTGAAAGTTACATAGATAAACTTGTAGCAGTGCCCTTTATTACCGTACAAAACTTCAGGGTGATATCATAAATAGTTTCGGAGATATTGAATGCTGGTGAAATATTTCGCACAGCCGCCATGTTGAATTGGTGAGACACAATAACATTTAAAGGGCATGGTCCGGGTCGGCCAGAATGGCGCTATGATCTTACCGAGTTTCATTGAAATCGCTCCAGCCGCTTAGAATGTATTAGGGGGGACACACACACCGTCACACACACACACACACGCACACACAGACAAACACACGGACAAAAGGTGATCTCATAAACCTATTTTCTTCATAAAATAATAATAATAATAATAATAATATCGTGTGGCCTCGGGTGCCGCAAGCTTTGTTATTTGACACCCAGAGGGTAGCTTGCATGTCAAAAAATGAAAATAGGCTAAAGAAAACCCTCATGTGTCGAGTTCGCCCTTGTGGTCGGGAACGCCTAATTTCAACCCATCGGATTTCTCCTGGCCAGGGTGCCTACTCCTCTGGAAAACTTGGAAAACAGGGAATACTCATGCAATTGTTAAATCCTGGAAAACTCAGGGAATTATTAGGGTATTTTAATGACTCTCAGGGAATTTTATTTTTACAAGGCCCAGCCTTGAATAATTGGAAATTAAGCATTTAAATTTTGATGGGGGAAAATTATATTGTGGTGACGATTGTTGTAGTTGTATGTTCGTACTGACGTTAAATCAGTAAGCTCTCATTTCTTGCAAGATAGAGCACACAAATTACATGTGTACACTGTATATATCTATCTCTATCTCTCTATATATAAAAATTAAAGTTTTTCTGAATTTCTACGGAAATTTGCGTTATTTACGCGTTTCAGACTGTTTTATGACGGATACGCGCGAAAATATATTTTTTTGTCTGTCTGTCTGTTTGTTTGTTTGTTTGTTTGTCTGTCTGTCTGTCTGTCTGTCTGTCTGTGGACAATTTTGTTCCCTTATAACTCGAGAACGGCTGGGTGAATCAACGTAAAATTTGGTACAGATATCCTTCAGAGGCACGACACTAATCATTGATGTAACTCTTCTCTGTACCTCTCATAAAAGGGGACCTACCCCCTTAAAATACTTACTGAAATAGGCGTAGAAGGGCGAGACAAAGCTCATTTTCAGCCCCTCAATGTGAGAAACGAAACTAAACCACATTTTAAAGCCCTAAAACCAACAGTTTTTGAGATATTTCCAGAAAATTAATTTCATTTAATACAATAATGAAAGAAAGCAAGCTAACCATGGCAACATAAACTCTCAGGTCCATCTATTTCTGTAAGACGCAATACAATTCCATTTATTACATTACTAAGATAGGTTGGTTGGTTCCTTAGTTTAATTACTAAGATAGTTTGTAAACGGCTATAATGTTATAACGGAACCAAATTAAGCTGTAAAATTCATCAATGCATATAATGCGCTTAAGGGGGTCAAGGGGTACTCTAGAATTTTTTCAAGCGATTTACACCTTCTGGTGTGGTACGGAAGGCCTATTATATCCTTATCCCTATATTGTTATATTATTATTATAATAATTATTATTATTATACTACGGCCTACAACGACGAGACAAAGCTTATTTTCAGCCCCTTAGTGTCAGAAACAAAACTCGGGGCCCCTAAAGTGTCGTAAAGAGTCCCCGAAAACTACATTTTAAGGCTCTAAAACCAAGAGTTTCTGAGATATTCCCAGAAAACTAATATCATTTAATAAACTAATGTAGGAATGCAAGTCAGTAACCATGACAACAGTGTCTCAAAAAGTTACATCCAGCTTTCCATCTATTTCTTCAAGAAGTAATGCCACTCCATTTATTAAATTTTTGCAAATGGCTACAAGGTTATCACGGAACCAACAAAAACAGTAAAATTCATCAATGCGCTTAAGGGGGACAAGGGGTACCGCATATTTTTTCAAAGACCTAAACGTGCGATATGTCGTACAAAAGGTCTATTATATCTTCAAACAGCAACATTATATTCAAAAATTCCTGAATTGAAATTGTTTATTTCTTATTTTATTTTGTTGCTTTTAGGAATTTGGGCCATTGGAGGCTAAAAAACCTGAATTTTCATGCACCACAAGCCTTTATAATTTATTAAAGGGGTCTTCCTCTGGATGCGGACTTGACACAACAGTGAGGGTCAGATTTTATGTGACGTGTATTGCGTTTCGTCTACGAGGTTTTCAATTTTATTTTCACGTCAGGAAGTACACGTTAGGTAAATTTAGTTTCAGAGCATATTTCAACTAATCATTTTTCTTTGTCGAAAAACAGGTTCCAAGCCCCTAACCATTGCAACAGTAGCTCAATTGATTACGTCTGGTTATTAATACCGAAGACCGTTCGAAGATTGGTTACTTCTGCTAGTTCGTATATAAATGTGTAACTATGATTTTTGAGAGCATTACTATTGCCGAACTACTTTAAATACTTGCAAGTACGATAGATTCTCTGGATGAAAAATTAAGAAATCGGCAAAATAAAGAAAAAAAATCGTCTTTTAACTTTATCATGCTACCCTTTATTGTTCAAGCACTTTTTGAAATGCTCTTTAAGTACAAACTCTGTTCTATGGCTGCTACTGTTAGTCAGGGATTTTTAGGATTTATCCTGGAGAATCAGGAAATTGTCAGGGAAATCTGTTAGTTGGTTTTGGTCGACATCCTGCTGTCGCACTCACAATACTGTGTATCTTGTTTCTCTCTGCTCCAGAGAAGCATTTTTAATGGATTGTTGGCTGAACCAGCTGTGTCGTAGTATTCCCATCCCTCCAGGTCTGCCAACCCACACAACATTACGGTGTAGGTACAGTATTAAGATCTTAAAAGTGTATTTACTTTAAGGACACCATTAACGCTGTAAGTACACAGCTACGTTGTAAGGTTTAGAAGGCGCAAGCGAGGCACATCTTGGCTTTTGAAATATGGTGTTATTTTCTTCCGCCAGACGGGGAAAGAGCAATGGACGGGAAGGCATCTTTTATATAAGAGCTTCGCCATTTACATCTTCTGGTTTCTTTCTCGTAAGCGATCCCTCAACGGACAGCATCGCCTCTGCTCTGCCCGTGCATCGCATCGCTCTGTGAGAGAAGGGTATCAAGTCCTTGTTTATCATTTAATAGTGGTCGCTTGCTGTTTGTCTGCTAAAAGTAAGTAAGTAAGTAAGTAAGTAAGTAAGTAAGTAAGTAAGTAAGTAAGTAAGTAAGTAAGTAAGTAAGCAAGCAAGTAAGTAAGTACGGAATTAAGCAAGCAAGTAAGTAAGCAAACAAGCAAGTAAGTAAGTACGTAAGTAAGGAATTAAGCAAGTAAGTAAGTAAGTAAGTAAGTAAGTAGGTAGGTAGGTAGGTAGGTAAGTAAGTAAGTAAGTAAGCAAGCAAGCAAGTAGGTAGGTAGGTAAGTAAGTAAGTAAGTAAGTAAGTAAGTAAGTAAGCAAGCAAGCAAGCAAGCTAGTAAGTCGGTAGGTAGGTAGGTGAGTAAGTAAGCAAGTAAGTAAGTAAGCAAGCAAGCTAGTAAGTCAGTGGGTAGGTAGGTAGGTAGTTAAGTAAGTAAGTAAGTAAGTAAGTAAGGAAGTAGGTAAGTAAGCAGGTAAGAAAGTATGCAGGTATGTATATAAGTAGGTAAGTAAGTAAGTAGGTAAGTAAGGTTGCAGATTTAGATGACCGTTAATCGCGTTATCATAAGCCACCAAAGCTCCTTATTACTTGATATCCGAACCACCGGACGCGGCCTACGACCTCAAAAACCCCACTTGCATTTGCCGTGAATCGAATTCGGCCCATCATAGTGAGAGGCACGCTACAGTATCCATATTAACCGACACCCTGCTAAAAACCACTGCTAGAGTGTGATGAAAATCTCTTAAGATGATCTAAGTGCCGCGAGTGCGCACGCTCAGGAAGAAAAATGACTTACAAACCCCATAGCCCTTCTACTAAAATCAACAGCCTATCGCAGTGGCGGCCCCACTGCGAGGTAGTTCTATATCACGACAAATACCAATTAATTGAATTGCATAGCTCTGATTTTATCGTGTGTATGACATCAATGCTTGCAGAGGAGGGAAAACAGTATGAAATATTTAATAACTTGCATGGGAAAATAATAAAAATATGATAAAATTACTAAAGTGTTACGTCAATTAGTGCCCCATGTGGGTAGCAACAAGTGTAACAGTTTGGCTGCCCCTAACTGTTGGGTGATAAATGTAACTGTTTACCTTTGCCTAAGCTATGTTGTTTTAATGGGCGCCAAGACCTCAATGCAATGCTGAAATCTAAATTTGTATTTAACAACGTCTAGCTCTGGTAGAACACCTTCAAGAATCAATTCACTCAGATCGTGGTATGATTTGATCATTAACCCAAAAAAACAATTGTATCAGGAGAAGGAATTGGTCTATATCTAATGCTACCTACTGAAAGCAAAGATTGCATTGTAAAAGAAATGAATTTATTATATAAAACAAGTATAGCAAAATTAATAATAATAATAAGTATAAAATTTAAATTGGAGCGTTGCGATTTTAATATTACCGATAGAAAATTACGTGAAAACGGAGTCTGATAAATTATTGATTTCACTCTTATTCCCAAGCTATGAAGTTACTGAAATATGAAATATAAAAAAAAAGAAACGAGAGATTGCGTATTTCTGCGTCATTCGCGCTTACCCCTGGAAATTGCCGAAACATTTCCCTCGTACTGGATGTTGAAGTGAGCTTCCCATAGCCTCCTGGATGTCGTCATCTTCTTCGTTGTTGATGATATTCTTGTAGATTTTGTGACTTTATGGTCCTAACCTCGGATCCATACCCTCGTACAACCACACTGGTTAAGTTTTAAACAGAAAGTTCTCCACTCCACGGAACATTGGAGCGACACACACTTGCAACCGAACTAGTCAAGTCTTTCACAGATTGTCCACGCTCCACGGCGCGCCGAACGATATATCCACCTGTCGGCTCCCCCACTCTTCAGCCGACTTCTAGCTTACGTGGTCTCCACTGATTGGCTGAGCACCCCGCTACTTCCCCTTCTCTGGCTCATTACACCCGGCGGGAGGGCGAAGTCGTTTTCCGTTCCATACATCCGCCTTTTCGTTACGCTGCAACGCAGGATTGCGTCATGCTTCGTGACAAGAGTCAGCATGTATCTGAATTTCCAGTGAGTCATGTCTCTCATAATATCTTAACTGACGAAACTCCGTAAAATTCCGTAATCACATAATTTATCTATGATATTGTCGTTCGTAATAATTTGCTTGATAGTGTTTTCTAAGACATAGAAAACCTATCTGTATGCTTATAATTTTTATAAAATGCTCCGAAAATATCTTAATAATAATTATAATAAATTAATAATAATAATAATAAATTAACATGAAAAATTCTCTTGGCTGAACAATTTGCCGCGTAAATAAATATAGAATGGCTTTCTACTGACTTATGCCAGTTGCATAAAAACCCCTCGAAAAACACGTTACATATTCGCCTCGGATCATCGGATGATTTACCGTGACGACGGTCCATTATCCGATTATCCCAGACACGTTGATAAACCCCATCCAAAATACATATTACATAAATGAAATCACCCTAAATTACAGATATATACACTCATAATTTTTCTTCACGCACTTTGCGTCAAAGTTTGTTGTCACTATGGATTGCACTTTGCAACCAGTCCAATGTTTTACATATAGAATAGAGTTCCACGGATATTTCCGCCTCTCAAATTTCTCTATGTTAGAAAAATAGACATAATTAATGTGTGAGCACTATGTACTTATGATGTCATATCACACACATTGAAGGTGTTCTGATATATTTATATCACCATAGAACTTTCTAATTTCACTGGAGGTTCCTTCCTTATTGTGAAATTAATCCCATTTATCACTGAGCACACGATCACACTATTGTGGCAGCGCCTCGTGACCATAATACGTGATCTCTCTTTATAAAAGTTGAAATTAATATTGACTTCTGAAAAAAAAAAAAACAACAGTAAATGCGCATTACATATAACACCAAATATTTCTGTGCCGTAATCGCCCTGTCTTGTTAAGTTCCCGTAGACCATATTCTACTTAATACTAGTTCTCAACACAGACCAGTTCTCCTAACAAAAATAATACCTTTGTACAAATTACCTTAAATTACACACTTACAAATCTTACATGGCGAGGCCGTAAACAGAAATCACGTGTGCTGATATGTATGAATTTCATGAAGGACTGTCTCGCATTCTGATGGCCCATCTTTTGCCTCGTGGACGCCTTAAGCAAAAATACCCTGTTCAAGCGCTCACCCATCTCTTGGAGGCAAATGGGAATTCACCAGCGCTACCAAATTCTGGCCTTGGTGTATCGAGACATTTTAGTGCTCAAGAGCATCCGACAATCCCGTCATATTTCCCTGTACCTTAAAAACTCTCATTTACTTACATACTACCCCCTGTGTGACTTCTGATACGCCTGCCTGGAAGTCCATCTTCTCCCACGCACCAAATACCACACTTACTCATTTGATAGGCTGGCTCGCCAGCTAAACATCCTCACTTTATGACACATACTTTCGGAGACTATGTATATCATACGTCCCGTATAATCTGTTTCCCTCACTATTCTCCAGCACATATGCTGTTTTGCCAATACGTTTGGAAACTATAAATGTTTCTGAGTCACCTGCTTCCAACCTTGCAAGTGGCTCCCTTAAATGAACGTCATCACGTTGCTCTACCTAGCGTATTTCTCAGTATCTGTAACGATACCCTGTTGCTACTGTCCACACATGCTAACCCTACTTTCCTCTGGTGTAACACCTCTACTTGACACTCTATGACCTAAAAATGTCACTTCTGACTGACAGAATGACGACTTAGACAGCTTCAAAGTGAACCCTGCCTGATCTATCTTCTCAAAAACTATATTTAAATGACGTAGATGCTCCTCAAAACTGCGTGAACTTATTACCATATCATCTATGTAAATGGTTACAAACTCTCCTGTGTCATCCCCTAATGCGATGTTTAAAGCCCTAATTAAAGCTGCTGAACTACTCTTTAACCCATAAGGTGTTCTACAAAATTGATAAAGGTTATATTTATGACTAAAAGCTGTAAATGGTCTATCTTCGTACATAAGTGGCACTTGCCAAAAACTGGAACTCAAATTTACACAAGTGAAATACTTCTTCCCCTCAAATGTTTGCATTAATTCCTCTATTGACATAGATTTCAGCTGATCTGAACTAATTATACTGTTAACCAAACGAGCGTCTAAACAAATACGAACCGTGCCGTCGGTCTTGGGTACCGTGATCAAAGAATTAACATACGGACTGTTAGAGTGCTCAATAATCCCATCTTCAAGCATCTGGTTAATTTGTGCCTCAACTGCACTCTGATAAGCGAAAGGTACAGGATATCTATGTCCTGTGAATACTGACCTATCAATAACGTTCAATGAATGTGTATAGCAATTGGCCATACCAATGCGATCCTCAAAAACTCTCCTATTACACCATAACACATCATAGAGCCGAACACATTGTTCCACCTCTATATTTCCCTGAAATGCAGCATCACGTAACGAGTCCTCTAGACTTCCGTTCGTAATCACACTGCCCACAAAACATGGAGAACCCCGCGCTACGGCTGGCGATATCTCATTTAAAGTACAAATCACACCTACAATACTACTCCTCTGAATATGGTCATTGAACGCTACTTCTACTTCAGAATCTCCCCATTTAAATTTCAAACTCCCTACATCATAACATAAGTTACCAGACACTCTACTTAGCCACTCTGAGCCCAAGATAACACTGAATACTAAATTTGGAATTACAAGGCAAATCTGCTTCTCTACATGATTATTAATTTTAATGTCTACTAAAACTTGCTTAGAAATTACTTTAGACCTCTTCCCAACAGCTGTGATAACAAAATTGCTTTTAATTGGCATCTCCTCAAAATTTACTCCAGTTCCTTTCATTTTATCATAAAATGCACTACTTATGCAACTCTTCATACAACCACTATCAATTAAAACATCTGTGTACGCCTCGGACACGTTAAATTTAACTATGGGGCTCTTACTAACCACTTCCTGAATAATACCTTCATCATTTAGTTCATGTAATAATTCATTTCTTACAGTTAGGTCATAGGGTTCCTGTATAATTGTATGGACAGGGCTTGCTACAGACTGAGATTCTGACCTTACTTCGCAGCCTGGTTCGCGTTTAAAGAACCGCTACAGCTGGCCGTAATACTACTAACTACTGAACTGGTCTGGTTGTTCTGGGCTGTGTTGTCATTGTTTGGCTGTATATTACTACCACTAGGCTGTCCTCTTCCTTGACCCCTATTCTGGTTGTAATTATTGTCATTATAATTTCTCCCTTGATTTCCCCTGAAATCATTGTTATCCCTTGATTTCCCCTGTAATCATTGTTCCTCCCTTGATTTCCCCTGAAATCATTGTTCCTCCCTTGATACTGATTACCATAGCCATTTCCTCTGTTCTGATTTAGCTGATTATTATTATTTCTATTTTGAGCGTTGGCTCCTTCGCCACCGTTCCCTTGAACTTCTTGATGCCTGGCTTCATTAGGTCTATTATTATTATTACCCTGGTTCCGATTGAAATTGTCCCTAGTGCATCAAATATGCTTAACAAATTTTCTACTTGTGATATTGTCTTTACATTCTGGATACAAACAGCCTCCTTGATCCTACAGGGAAAGTGCCTAAGTAGCAACCTTACCACATCACTTTCCTCCTTCAAGCCATCCAGATATTTACACACTAATACCTGCCCTAAAAAGTATTCGGTCATGGTGGAGCTTCCTTTAGGGTTATATTTACCACACACTACTCCCTCACGATACTGCGACTGAATAATCTCATTCCAGAACTTTTCACAGAATTTCATTTTAAAATCATTAATATCAGCAAACTTGTCTCTGTAGACAGCAAACCAATTCCTCGTTTCCCCCACAAACACTTGTTCTAAAATTTCAACTACCTGGCACCACTCAATACTACCATTTTCCAACCTCTCCCCGAATTTATTTTCTATAGTGTTCATGAACTCCATTGGGCACCCCTGTCGATTGCTGAACTTACCCAGTTCTACCTCCCTGTGTGTGCTATTCACAAAAACTGGCCTATTCTGACTATTTTCTTGCCTGATCCTAGCTTTTAATTTTAATTCTAATTCTGCGATTTTCTCCTCAGCCTTCCTCTCAATACTGTTTACTGTTAATTTAATGTTTCCTTCTGATTCTTCTACTTTATCATATAGCTTTGCTTGTTTCTCCTCAATCTTGCTAATGCTCTCTCGATTACTCTCTCTTAAATCATTTACTTCTGCAACTATTTGTGAGTGGACTTTCTCAATTCTACCCCCCAGCTGTTCCTTAACCTCTTTAGTTGCTACCTGAATTTTGTCAATTTCTCCCCCCAATTGCTTTTTGACCTGCTGTGTTTCCAGTTGCACTAGTTCTTTTAAATTTTCAGCCTGTGTACTGATTCTAATTTCCAACTCCTCCTGTACTTTTCCTAATTTTCTGTCTACATCTGCAATAATCTCTTTAGCCTTTTCTTCCATCACCCCCCTGATCTCACCTCTAATCAGTTCGAATTTGTCACTCATTTCCCTACTGTTTTGTTCTAATTTTGCATTTAAAGTTTCAGTACTCTCCCTATTTTCCTTACTGTTTTGTTCTAATCTGGCGTTTAAAGTTTCATTACTCTCTCTATTTTCCCTACTGTTTTGTTCTAATCTGGCGTTTAAAGTTTCATTACTCTCTCTATTTTCCCTACTGTTTTGTTCTAATTTGGCGTTTAAAGTTTCATTACTCTCTCTATTTTCCCTACTGTTTTGTTCTAATCTGGCGTTTAAAGTTTCATTACTCTCTCTATTTCCCTACTGTTTTGTTCTAATCTGGCGTTCAAAGCTTCATTACTCTCTCTATTTTCCCTACTGTTTTGTTCTAACTTTGCATTTAAGGCATCACTACTAACTTTGTTCTGATACATAAACTCGAGAAGTAAAGTTTTTAATTCTGGTTGGCCGCCTACACTCCCTGTTTCAGTATCGGGATTTACCTCCGCTAGCCCGGTACTACCATCACTCGACATACTGCTCGTATCACCACTCTCCCGTTGATGACCACTACGTAACCTCATCTGTCTTTCTTTCTCATCCCCCATATTGATATACACTGATACAGACAAATAACCCCCAAAATACAGGCACAGAAATATATACCCTTCTCCTTCCACGAATGTTATTAGGTTTTCAGCCCCAAGTTGTCGGCGACATTTGTAACGTCAATTAGTGCCCCATGTTGGTAGCAACAAGTGTAACAGTTTGGCTGCCCCTAACTGTTGGGTGATAAAAGTAACTGTTTACCTTTGCCTAAGCTATGTTGTTTTAATGGGCGCCAAGACCTCAATGCAATGCTGAAATCTAAATTTGTATTTAACAACGTCTAGCTCTGGTAGAACACCTTCAAGAATCTATTCACTCAGATCGTGGTATGATTTGATCATTAACCCAAAAAAACTATTGTATCAGGAGAAGGAATTGGTCTATATCTAATGCTACCTACTGAAAGCAAAGATTGCATTGTAAAAGAAATGAATTTATTATATAAAACAAGTATAGAAAAATTAATAATAATAATAAGTATAAAATTTAAATTGGAGCGTTGCGATTTTAATATTACCGATAGAAAATTACGTGAAAACGGAGTCTGATAAATTATTGATTTCACTCTTATTCCCAAGCTATGAAGTTACTGAAATATGAAATATAAAAAAAAAGAAACGAGAGATTGCGTATTTCTGCGTCATTCGCGCTTACCCCTGGAAATTGCCGAAACATTTCCCTCGTACCGGATGTTGAAGTGAGCTTCCCATAGCCTCCTGGATGTCGTCATCTTCTTCGTTGTTGATGATATTCTTGTAGATTTTGTGACTTTATGGTCCTAACCTCGGATCCATACCCTCGAACAACCACACTGGTTAAGTTTTAAACAGAAAGTTCTTCACTCCACGGAACATTGGAGCGACACACACTTGCAACCGAACTAGTCAAGTCTTTCACAGATTGTCCACGCTCCACGGCGCGCCGAACGATATATCCACCTGTCGGCTCCCCCACTCTTCAGCCGACTTCTAGCTTACGTGGTCTCCACTGATTGGCTGAGCACCCGCTACTTCCCCTTCTCTGGCTCATTACACACGGCGGGAGGGCGAAGTCGTTTTCCGTTCCATACATCCGCCTTTTCGTTACGCTGCAACGCAGGATTGCGTCATGCTTCGTGACAAGAGTCAGCATGTATCTGAATTTCCAGTGAGTCATGTCTCTCATAATATCTTAACTGACGAAACTCCGTAAAATTCCGTAATCACATAATTTATCTATGATAATGTCGTTCGTAATAATTTGCTTGATAGTGTTTTCTAAGACATAGAAAACCTATCTGTATGCTTATAATTTTTATAAAATGCTCCGAAAATATCTTAATAATAATTATAATAAATTAATAATAATAATAAATTAACATGAAAAATTCTTTTGGCTGAACAATTTGCCGCGTAAATAAATATAGAATGGCTTTCTACTGACTTATGCCAGTTGCATAAAAACCCCTCGAAAAACACGTTACAAGTAAGCAGGTAAGAAATTATGCAGGCATGTATATAAGTAGGTAAGTAAGTAAGTAAGTAGGTAAGTAAGGTTGCAGATTTAGATGACCGTTAATCGCGTTATCATAAGCCACCAAAGCTCCTTATTACTTGATATCCGAACCACCGGACGCGGCCTACGACCTCAAAAACCCCACTTGCATTTGCCGTGAATCGAATTCGGCCCATCATAGTGAGAGGCACGCTACAGTATCCATATTAACCGACACCCTGCTAAAAACCACTGCTAGAGTGTGATGAAAATCTCTTAAGATGATCTAAGTGCCGCGAGTGCGCACGCTCAGGAAGAAAAATGACTTACAAACCCCATAGCCCTTCTACTAAAATCAACAGCCTATCGCAGTGGCGGCCCCACTGCGAGGTAGTTCTATATCACGACAAATACCAATTAATTGAATTGCATAGCTCTGATTTTATCGTGTGTATGACATCAATGCTTGCAGAGGAGGGAAAACAGTATGAAATATTTAATAACTTGCATGGGAAAATAATAAAAATATGATAAAATTACTAATATTTTGTTGAGTATTGGAAAATATATTTTTGCGTGGTAATAAAAATACCTCCCTTGTGCGGTTAGAATAACCCAGATATGGACAATAAATATTTGTGTGCGCGGGAATTTTATATACACACTTAATTGCAAGTTTAATTCCATGTCTCTTGTAACGTTATGGTTCATATTAAATGTATCAAACATCCAGAGTTCTAGCCCTTTAGTTAGTTAGTTAGTTAGTTAGTTAGTTAGTTATTGTTGTTTTAAGGGGCGGAACTACGAGGTCAGCTGCCCGTTCTAGCCCTTTAGGCAAGCACGTCAAAGTTCAAAATCCTATATAAAAAAACCACAACATAATAAAACGAAAACCAAATTCAAAATCAAAAACAAGCAAAATAAAACAAAAACAAATTCTAAAGCAAAACGTAAAACCCAAAAGCAAAAAGCAAAAGCAAGAAGGAAAAATGCAAAATGCATAAACAAAACAAACCACAACACATAACAAAACACTACACACAAAAACACAGAATAAACAATAAACACAAAACACAAAATCAAAACACGAAACACAAAAGAACAGAAAAAAACAAAACACAAACAAACAAGTAACAAAACACTAAACACAAAAAATAAAACAGAAAAAACCACAAGGAACCAAAGAGTAAACACACAAAAATAAACAGAAAAGCACAAAACACAAAAAACACAAAGAAAATCACAAATCTCCAAACACAAAACAAAAAACATAACTGAAAACACAAAAACAAAAGAAAACAAAAGAAATATTTGAAAAAAAAAAAATACCAAAAAAATTAAACGAAATCAAAACAATGTTGCGATCTAGAGTATTCTGCAAGAAAGAAGCTAGTGCAGCGTCAAAACTCTCCCTACATTGCTCAGTATTTAGAACCACCTTGCTGTATGGAAGTGAAAGCTAGAGGTAACTGATATGAGGCTAGCTGGGACAAATAGGTGGGATCAATGGCAGGAAGGTTCTCGTAATGAAAAATAAAGGCTACGTTAGAAATGAACACACTACATGAGAAGACTCAGATGGTGGGGTCATGTGGAGAAAATGGAGGAAGAGAGATTACCGAAGAGATTGATGAGTTCGGCTGCAGAGGATAAGATTTTTAAAAACCTTTTTTCCATATCGTATGGCCTCGGGAGCAACCTTTGTTATTTGCGCCCAGAGGGCAGCTTGCATGTCAAATTTAGTTGTTCCTTGGAGCGGTATGAAAGTCAAGGAGGTTAGATATCTGAGCTCCTCGACACTATAGCACTTTCTAGTAGAGAAATGAGGAACTTTGTGTTGGCGGAAATTCCCGAGATTAATTTCGCCATTATGAACACGGCCTACTAAATTCAAATGGGTTATTTAACATGCCATCATCGTATGACATGCGTGCCGAATTTTTGACGCCTTTCAAAAATCACTTACCATGGCCCGGAGCAAACCTGCAAGCTAGGGGTTGGTAGTCTGACACGATAACCACCCACCCACCGTGACAAGCAGAAGCTAAGATAATAATAATAATGGTATTCCTTTCACGTCCCTTTTAACTACTGCGGCTTTTAGAGATGCTGGGGTGCTAGAATGTTGCCCCGAAGGCGATCTTTAACGTGCAAGTAAATCTATTGACACGACTCCCTCGAATTTGCGCACCCTTAAATGCCACCCGACTACGTCAGGATTCGATCCTGCAACCTCGGGCACAGCTGGAAAGAACACTACCGCTGAGCCACGCAGCCAGCCCAGAAGCTAAGATGATGATGATAATTGTTGTTCTAAGGGGCCTAACATCTAGGTTATCGTTCACTAATAGTTTGGGTGATAGTGAAACATGAGATGAGAATGATAACTATAATACTAACTACAGACTTACAAACTAGAAGAAGGAATGGTAAACAAATAAAGGATGAGTCAAAAAAGAAGACAGGAAGATCAGAAATGCCCTCAACCATCGAAAAATAAGGATTGAGAGTTTTGGAAGGAAGGAGAGCCATGAAAGGCAGATAGGAAAGGGAAAGAGAAGAGGCCCGCCCCAAGGTCAGAGGAAAACGGGGACAAAAAGAACCCAGCTTAGGAATCCCTCGGGGTCGCCAACTCCCAAACTCACCAGCCGTGAGCTCTTGAGGGTATAGCAATATATAGGGTGCACCAGAAGTGGTGGGGCTACATACACCCTGCCTCCTTGAGGGCCTTGAGCAGAAGGCAGGAGATGTGAACAGAACAGAAGAGGTCTGACCCCTCGAAGAATGAGGGATCAGAAAAGATGAGACAAGGGCCAATTAAGGCAGGAAAGTGGAAGACTTTCTAGGCCTCGGTTACCCTAATACCGTCGGGGTCGGTAAAGAACAAGAGTTGACCAAGGAAGGTCGATAGGAAAGATGTCAGAGACGAGCCTGGCACAAGGAAGTGGAAGCAATGCCGAACTCAACTGGGGTCCCTTGGTCGCCAACCCACGTCCCACTAGATGTGGAATCCTGGGAGACAGAAGCTAAGTGAAGCAGAGGAAGCCGCAGTGCTAACTGCCAATAGGGCATCTTGGAGGGGACCTGTTCGCACACAGAGGCTTCCAGACTGGACGCTGAAAGGCGAAACAGTCTCAAATGGAAATGAATGTATTATTATTACTATCGAACATACTGAATACTTAAATGAAATAATTGGAATTCAAAATTAGGGGTGTTGCAAATTAGGCCGAATCCATGACAGTGCTGACAGCGAGATCAGTAAAAATAGACAGAGCAGGGCTACCACAAATAAACAAACAAACACGATCAGAGCAGAGTCGAGAGATCGATAAGGTGCGAGTGCGTGAGAGAGCGGTGTTGTGGAGCAGACTTGACTCTTTTTACTGTCGCCCCTTTGTAGAGAGAGAGAGAATAGCGCTCCAATCGATAAGTCAGTATCAGCTCATAATTCACTGCGTGTAGCTGTTAATCTCCTTTCTACTCCGTGCTACTGAGAGCTACATAGCCTCACGTGTTAAGTTAGGTAGCACAACTGCAAAGGAGTAGACTTGTTGCCCTCGGAGAGAGAGAAGAACGCTCCAATCGATAAGTCAGTATCAGCTCATAATTCACTGCGTGTAGCTGTTAATCTCCTTTCTACTCCGTGCTACTGAGAGCTACATAGCCTCACGTGTTAAGTTAGGTAGCACAACTGCAAAGGAGTAGACTTGTTGCCCTCGGAGAGAGAGAAGAACGCTCCAATCGATAAGTCAGTATCAGCTCATAATTCACTGCGTGTAGCTGTTAATCTCCTTTCTACTCCGTGCTACTGAGAGCTACATAGCCTCACGTGTTAAGTTAGGTAGCACAACTGCAAAGGAGTAGACTTGTTGCCCTCGGAGAGAGAGAAGAACGCTCCAATCGATAAGTCAGTATCAGCTCATAATTCACTGCGTGTAGCTGTTAATCTCCTTTCTACTCCGTGCTACTGAGAGCTACATAGCCTCACGTGTTAAGTTAGGTAGCACAACTGCAAAGGAGTAGACTTGTTGCCCTCGGAGAGAGAGAAGAACGCTCCAATCGATAAGTCAGTATCAGCTCATAATTCACTGCGTGTAGCTGTTAATCTCCTTTCTACTCCGTGCTACTGAGAGCTACATAGCCTCACGTGTTAAGTTAGGTAGCACAACTGCAAAGGAGTAGACTTGTTGCCCTCGGAGAGAGAGAAGAACGCTCCAATCGATAAGTCAGTATCAGCTCATAATTCACTGCGTGTAGCTGTTAATCTCCTTTCTACTGAGTGCTACTGAGAGCTGCATAGCCTCGCGTGTTAAGTTAGGTAGCACGACTGCAAATCAGTAGACTTGTTGCCCTCGGAGAGAGAGAAGAACGCTCCAATCGATAAGTCAGTATCAGCTCATAATTCACTACGTGTAGCTGTTAATCTCATTTCTACTCGCTGCTACTGAGTGTTACATAGCCTCGCGTGTTAAGTCGTGAACCACGACTGCAAAGCAGTAGACTTGTTGCCCTTGGAGAGAGAGAATAGCGCTCCAATCGATAAGTCAGTATCAGCCGATAATTCACTACGTGTAGCTGTTAATCTCCTTTCTACTGAGTGCTACTGAGAGCTACATAGCCTCACATGCTAATTTAGGTAGCACGACTATGCAAATTAACCTAATTTGGTCTCGAGACATTTTCGGACCGAAACTTTCCACTGGAAATAATGCATTATCTTTCTTTTTCTTGTTGTTGCTTATTTTAGGGGTGGCGATATCGTGCTCTATAGCACCGTGTATTTGGTTGTGTGAATTTGTGTGATAGCTTGTGTTATTGTGATGACTGCACTAGAGTGTGTACTTGTAAATTGAGAGTAGGATTGAAAAAGGGAGGCGGCCGTACCTTTCGTTAGGACCCGTCCCATAATTTTGCTGTAGTAGAAGTAGGGAAACCAAGCTAAACCACTACCAGGATGGCAACGTGGGAATCGAACCCTCGTCTTCTTAGTTTTGCCACCAGCCCTCCCTCAAGAATTAAATGTTCTTAGCAGAGCCGGGAATCAAACCCGGACCTCCAGGGTGACAGTCAAGAATGGTAGGTTGGTAGTCTATCTTTCTTTAGCAAGAATCTGGCCATTAATGTCCCTTTTAACTTCTCAGACTTTTAGAAACGCCGAGGTGCGGGAATTCCGCCCCGAAGAGGATCTTTAACGTGCCAGTAAATCTAATGACATAGCTCCCTCGCATTTGCGCACCCACAAATACCAACTGACTTCAACAGGATTCGATCCGGCAACCTTGGGCACAGCAGTTGAGTCAGTTTCACAAGTAAACGATCGTAACAAATGAGTATTCATAAGAAAGAGAATTACCCGCAGCAGTGGCGAATTACACTCTGTTTTCATAAATATCGATAACTAGCAGTAGTGCCCGGCTTCGCCCGGTGGATTTATTTGTTTTATGGATGATAATGAATACTACTACAGAACTGGAGCGCTCAAGGATAAGGATCGGAAAGCACCAACGCTTATTGCAGCTGATAACCTCAGTATACTGCCCCAACATCATCGCCCTTATACAGAGGCATACTATTGTCATGATGATAACTGTTTTACAGGGCCTAAGAAATCATTTTGCACTAATTGCTCCCCGTGACTGCAATTCATAAGCAGCTCGCAATTCTGCACCAGAACACTGGTAGGGGCGTCGTGATGCAGCCCGCATTGCCTGACAACAATAGACTTATGTATTATTGAAGCTCTACAGTAGCGCTTGTTCTTCCGACTTACTGAACAAGAATCAATCTTTAAGGTTACCAGATTGTTGTAACATAATGCTACATAGCCTAAACTATTCCTCTTGAATCTGGCTATCATATACAAATATAAGTTTTCGAATCCGACTTGTAGTTCCAGAGATCAGCGCGTTTAAACACACAACCAAACTCTTCAGCTTTATTATATTATAGTATAGATTTGTTTAAAAAGTGTCATTAAACAAATAAACAAGATGACTGTCTCTGCGAGAATGTCGCGTCGAACCCAAACACCAATAAAACTGGGCGGGTGAAGGGGTCAGGTACAGATTACCATGGTAAAATTTTAACAACTATCTTTTTTCTCCTTCAAAACCACAACTGTTATAAGGTTTTGAATATTCCCAAAGGGAATATGATGTAGTTTCCATTTGAGCGGATGAATTATCAATAAATGATAAAAATGGTCCGGTAAACTCAAACATAAAATGCCAGCGTTTCGCCCCAGTGTGCCGTTGGGCTCGTCAGTTGGTACACACACACCTACCAATAAGCGTGGCTAGCACATACTGGGAAGGCCATGCAAGACAAAAAATACAAGCAGTATTGACGTCACGAGCATGCCAATGTGCTACGGCAGTCAAACTCCCTTTCATAAAAGCAAAAGCCTTACCTTGGCAATCCAAATAAGGTTTGAGCTAACCGGGCCATTTTTACCATTTTGGTAGGTGTGTCAGTACCAACTGACGAGCCCAACGGCACACTAGGGCAAAACGCTGGCATTGTTTGAGCTAACCGGACCATTTTTATAATTTTTTGATAACACAACAGTTATAGCAATGCAATTTATAGCACATGAAACATTGGCACTATTTTATATCAAAAACAGCATTACATTCATGTCAAAAATAATTTGGGTATTTTTAAAAATTCAAAAAGGTGGTTGTTCATCATACAAGGCTGCCGCGTTTTAGGCCGGTATTACACTATCAAAGAAATTTCTCAACGATCTTTGATAAAAGATCTTTTATAAAAGATATGACAGTGTAATGGGGAAATCCTTTATAAAAGGTGGTTTTATAAAATTTCTTTATGTTCGACCCTAACTATTATGTGTCAGAAAACTGTATTATAATGAGGCTCATTATAACACTTTTTTTCATTATGAAACAGTTTCTCCCACCAATCAGAGCTCAAGAAACAGTTGTGTGACCAATTAGATAAGGATACCTTCGCGCATGCGCTCAAAATCCAACATGTCTTTATAAATTACCGAAATTGCACCGTCCATATGTTCGCGAAAATAAAATGGTGAATATGAGACAAGAAATGGCACTGTACCTTAATATCCCCAATATCAATTTCTACACAGCGCGTGGTTTTGAAACGACTTCGGTGACAGTTTTACTGAATACTGGAGCACAATCTGAACATATGGCATTGAAGCACACAGAGCGCATGCGTCGGTTGTCCAGAGAGCTTGGAAAACAGAGATATACTACCCACCGCAGCACCCGATCACAACATTCTAGTGACTGAACAGATATTTATGAATATTTATGTTAAAACATATAATAAAGTTATAATTATCGTCGAACATAAACAGTCGTATGCAACTCGCTGCCGCCCCGGAGGTCCTGGGTTCGATTCCCGGCTCTGCCACGAAATTTGAAAAGTGGTACGAGGACTGGAACGGGGTCTACTCAGCCTCAGGTGGCCCAAATGAGTAGAGGGGGTTCGATTCCCCCTCAGCCATCCTCGAAGTGGTTTTCCGTGGTTTCCCACTTCGTCTTCGGGCAAATGCCGGGATGGTACCTACTGTAAGGCCACGGCCGCCTCCTTCCCTCTTCCTCGCCTATCCCTCCCAATCTTCCATCCCTTCCCATCCCTCATGAGGGCCCTGTTCGCTTTGCAGGTGAGGCCGCCTGGGCGAAGTGCTGATCACACCTCCCCAGTGGTATCCATCCCGACCAGATGTTCCAAGCTCCAGGACACTGCCCATAGAGGCGGTAATGGTGAGTTCCCTCACTGAGTCCGTGGGAACCACCAACCTAGAGGGTAAATTGACTAAATAAAAAAATAAAAATAAAAATAAATTCGCCTCCGTAGCGTAGCGGTCAGCATGGTTAGCTGCCGCCCCGGAGGTCCTGGGTTCGATTCCCGGCTCTGCCACGAAATTTGAAAAGTGTTACGAGGACTGGAACGGGGTCTACTCAGCCTCGGGTGGCCCAAATGAGTAGAGGGGGTTCGATTCCCCCTCAGCCATCCTCGAAGTGGTTTTCCGTGGTTTCCCACTTCGTCTTCGGGCAAATGCCGGGATGGTACCTTCTTCAAGGCCACGGCCACCTCCTTCCCTCTTCCTTGTCTATCCATCCTAACCATCCCTTACCTTCCCTCATGAGGCCCCTGTTCGCTTTGCAGGTGAGGCCGCCTGGGCGAGGTGCCAATCCCACCTCACCAGTTGTATCCCTTCGGATTCGATGTTCCCAGCTGTAGGACACTGCCCGTAGAGGCGGTAGTGGTGAGTTTCCTCGCTGAGTCCGTGGGTTCCACCAACCTGGAGGGTAAACGTCAAAAAAAAAACAAACAAAAAACAAAAAAAAAACAAAAAAAAAAACTGAAATAAGCCGTGAATATTAGTGCATTTTATGTTATAATATTTGTATTATCATTTTTCAATTACACTTATGGTATTACAAACGAGTGTAAATAAGCACTTTCACCTTACCGGTAGATGTAATGCATCTAACCAACCATAACACGCCAGTGTCTAGTTAGCGGAATGAGTAGAGCGCTCGACTCTGGTTTGAGGGGACCTGGGACGAATCCCACTAAAGGCGTCTTTTTTACTTCGAATGTTTCAATTTTATTTGAGTAGGGGGGTGATAGGGGTTCCAAGCCACTCTAGAACCCTCCTCTTACCACTACTAAGCCTCAGCCATGTTAAATATCTTTCGAACGCGTGGTCCGATTTTGACAAATGAGGTATCGTTGGACTCGGGCTGACGTCCTCTTTGCTATGGACTACTTGTTATATTTTTGAATTTTTTTTTTGAAAATTTTTGTTTTCGAAAGTTGGTGATAGTTTGAAAACCAAACATGGTAGAACGTTGTTCCATGGCTTAAACGAATGGTCTTTATGACCTTTATTTTTTGTAATAAAACTTTTTTATTTTTTATATTTTTTTGAAAACACTCGAATTTTGAAAATCCTATATTTTGGAAACTAGGAACTCTACAAAAAAAAATGTTTAACGTAAATCAATGGTCCCTACCCCCTCTACCCCAAAATAAATTTCACGTCTCTAGGATGAAAACCTGTAGTAGTGGGGTAAGGAGAGAGCTGCTCCACTTAGCAAGTGGTGAGCCCCTGCGACCTTGGAATGGAAGGAGCCATGCTAGGAGGGCGTGCTTGGATTCGTTTTTTTTCGTCGCGTCGTGCTCTTTACGGGAATGTAGGTGTCGAAAAGGTGAAAATCTGGAAACACGGTCTTTTTTGGGTAAAAACGTGATTTTAGACTTTTTGCTATATCTCGCGAACCAAGTATGCTAGAGACATGAACGAGGGGTCCAAGGACTCGGAGTGACGTCCTCTTTGCTATGGACCACTCGTTATATTTTTTAAAAAAATTTGGAAACTCGATTTTGGGGTAAACACGTGTTTTTTGTGATTTTTGCCGATATCTCATGGACCAATAACGCTAGAGACGTGTACGAGGTGTCCTAGGACTCGGGGTAACGCCCCCTTTCAAATGTGGTAGATATTTTTTCCACAAAATAATTCACAAAGGGCCTAACGCCATACATGTTGAAAAAACGTTTTCTTTTTCTTTACCTGTTTATAATTTTCATGGAGCGTGGTGGTTGAGAGAGACGATACTGCTGGATGTGTGTGTTTCAACAAACCTGTCGCTGACCAAGGTGGCTGTGTTCAATAGATCAATCGCTATTTCGGCGGGTCGGTGTATGACAGAGCGAGGGTGCGTTTTCTGATATTTTACCTTTAACGTGTAAACGGTGATGAGAACTAGGTTCTATGTTGGTCGAAGCGAGTAGAGAAAATAAACTTGCCGACGAGCAGGAGGTGAATGTCATTTGAGCTTATTGGAAGGCTCCGATCTGACTTGACAACAGGTGACGCTTGAAGGTGAAATAATCTGACCATCGTGGTGGCAGGGGAGTGTGAAATGCATGCACACACGTGTGAGATGGCATGTACGCTAAACCAGTGACATCCTGTCTTGCTTCGTACGTGACAAAACGCAAGTTCAGGTGGAATTTGATCTACCGCAGGTGTTCACCTTGGACGTTAGCTGTCCACGTGTGCGATAACTGTTAACAAGTCACATTCTGTTTTGCTTCGTACGTGACAAAATGCAAGTTGACGTGAAATTTGATCCGGCACAGGTGTTCGCCTGGGACGTTATCTGTCCACGTGCACGATAAGAGAATCTTCAAAGCATGGAAAAAAAAAAGATTATACATGCAACGTAGCATATATAAAGACATGTCGTTATCATTTCCACGCTCACTTAGGTGACTACCTTTGAACACACTGCGTTGCATGAAACCCCTGGTCTTGTTTATCAGTTTTGGTGTTGGTGGAAAATACTTAACTTTGTTGTGGGGTAGGTATATATTTATATATTTATTGATTTTTATATAAATACATGCAATTATTTATTGATTAGGTAATTAATGATTTTATTTATTTATTTATTTGTTTGCAGATAACGTGTATAGCCTACCTGTCGTGTGTCTGTGGGGAATATATTAAAGAAAGAGAAAGACAGACCGATAGAAGAGGAAACCATTTCCACACTAGCCCACGAGACGGGAATATAGCAAAGCATTACACGTCAAGGTGAGATTTGTTTTTTATATATATAACCTGTTTGATTTTGTTTTGTTTATGAAATGCATAAACTATATGGAATGGATATACTTATGGTGGTTTATTTTATTTCTTTTTAGATATTTGGAAAACAAAAGGTTCACTGCTATTGCAAATACAGTTGAAAACCAAGTGGCTTTAGAGTGGAATCATTGTCAAGCAGTCTACAGCTGAAAACTCAGGTGAGAGTGTTCTTTCAAAATAATGTCTTTTGCCACTGCTACCGATAGCCTAACTTGGGAACCCTTAAACAGTTGTTTCAAATCGCGTGTGTGCTCTGGTCGTGTGGTCAATGTTAGAAAAAGTTTGATTCCCAAAGAATTTTTAGAATCTTGTTTTGAAATTTTTAAAATTGAAATTTGTACAGCGCAAAGGTTGCATATGGCTTTAAAGGTGAATGCAGAACTGGTTTGCGATTTCATATATAAAAAGAATGACGTAGAGCATAAAGAGACATTTTATATTTGCAGTAAAATGCAAGAGCTATTCATAGCCCATAATTTGGAACAGTGGTATGAAACCCACGTGGTGAATGTCTTGCTATCAAAATTTGATAAACTGCAACAAGGACCGAGTGGCCTTGCCTTAGACAAAATTCATCATTTACAAATCAACATTTGTCAATTCAACCCGCTGAATGCTGGGTCTAGCTACATTAAAACACCACCAGCCATAGCTTCGAAAAATGCTGTGGTCAATATAAAGAATCGTGACAATGATTGCTTTCTGTGGTCTGTGGCTGCGTATTTGCAGCCAGTACAACAGCATTGTTACAGACCGGGAAAGTACAAGGCCAAGTTTGTCGAATTGAAACATACTTGAAATTTAACTCGAGTATCGTTCCCTATGGACTTAACCGAGATCCATAGGTTTGAACAAGATAACCAGGACTTTTCGTTCATGGTCTATGGCCTTGATGGTAATGAGATTGTGGGTCCTCTTTATGCTACAAAAGAACCGAAACGACACCACATTCATCTTTTATATTTATCTGTAGGAGAGGTGAATCACTATTGCCTCATTAAAAGCCTGAGTAGATTGCTAAGCAGTCAAATGTCTAAATATAAATGTAAAAAACATATTTGTGATCGTTGCTTGCAATATTTTACAACCCCTACGCTTTTGGAACGTCATAGGGTAGATTGTGTTTCTCAGGAAGCGGTGAGACTGATATTGCCATAAGGGGACAAGGCTGTGTTAAAGTTTAAGGACATTCATAAGCGTGACACTGTCCCTTATGTGGTATATGCAGATTTCGAAGCTCTCACTACACCCATGGCGGGATGTGAACCAGATCCCTCCATCAGCTCAACCACACCCATTCAAAAACATGAACCCTTTGCCATAGGATTTAATGTGGTGTGTGCCTATGACCCCACGCAATCCGTTTACAAATACCGCGAGGGGCCAGATTGTGCCAAATGGTTCTTGGATGAACTTGTCAAGTTGGCCGACCATGTACAGGAATTACTGGACCACCCAGTACCCATGAGCCTATCTCCAGAACAACAGCAGCAGTATGAGCATGTCACGACATGCCATATTTGCGAAAAGCCTATTTTATGTGGAGAGGAAAAAGTCAGAGACCACTCGCATTTTACAGGGGAGTTTCGTGGAGCTGCGCATAGTAAATGCAATTTGAACTTTCCGGCTCCTCGTTTCATCAGTGTCTTTTTCCACAATCTGGCGAATTATGACATTCAATTTTTGATTCGTGAATTGGGACGTGTCAACAAGGGCTCGTTTACCATTATCCCCCAAAACCATGAGCGTTTTACAGCCCTGACATGGAGGTTGAGCAACTTTAGCATTCGATTTTTGGATTCCTTTAAGTTTATGGCATCCTCGCTAGACAGCCTTGTGAATGGCTTGAATGAGGAGGAATTAAAAAATACTAGAATGCATTTTAATGATCCTGAGCAATTTCAATTGTGCATTCGGAAAGGTATATTCCCGTATGATTTCTGCAACAGCTGGGACGTGTTAAAGCAAAGAAAACTCCCACCACAAGAGAAATTTTACTCGAAACTAACACGCAGTACCGTTTCCGATGAAGACTATGCACATGCATGTCAAGTTTGGCGAGTGTTTGGCATGAAGACGCTAAGTGAATATGCTTTGCATTACCTAAAACTGGATGTATTGCTGCTCACTGATGTGTTTGAAAAATTCCGTAACTTGTGTCAACACATTTACGGTCTTGACCCGGCTCACTATTATACGAGTCCTGGGCTCTCGTTTGATGCCGCTTTAAAATACACTCAAGTGGAATTGGATTTACTCACTGACGTAGACATGGTTCTATTTTTTGAAAAGGGCATTCGTGGCGGTTTTGTATCACTTAACCAGCGCCATGCCGAAGCAAACAATGTCTACATGCCTGATTATTCACCAGACAAACCAGAATCGTACTTAATGTACTATGACGTGAATAATTTGTACGGTTACGCCATGAGTCAGCCTTTGCCCTATGGGAAGTTTGCTTGGCTGACAGACAAACAAGTGTCAGAATTTGATGTGAACATGGCTAGCCAAGAAACAGGCCGTGGATATGTGCTAGAAGTGGATATTGAATATCCCTCATCCTTGTATGATGAACATGCCGATTTCCCATTCTGCCTTGAGCAAATGGTTCCCCCTGACAGTAAAGTGAAAATTGAAAAACTCATGGGCACACTTTACAACAAAAATCGGTATGTGCTACATATCCAAATGTTGGTGCAATGCCTCGCCCAAGGCTTGGTGTTGAAGAAAATCCACAGGGGTATTTCTTTTGCTCAAAAAGCATGGCTTGAGCCATACATGCGACTCAACACAGAGCACCGACAAATGGCAACACAGCAGTTTGAAATTAATTTTTTTAAATTAATGAACAACTGCATCTATGGCAAGTCTATGGAGAATGTCCGCAAATACCGTGACATTAAATTGGTGAATGTCTGGGAGGGGCAGTGGGGTGCCCGGCGGTACATTGCGAAGCCAAATTTCAAATCGATCAAAATTATCGATGAGGATTTGGTTACTATTGAAATGAGTAAGACCAGCGTGACCATGGATAAACCCATTTACTTGGGTCAAGTCATTTTAGACTTTTCTAAATCGGTCATGTATCGATTCCACTATGAGTTTGCGAAACGCCATTTTGAGGACGTTTCTCTTTTGTATATGGACACGGACTCATTCATTTACCACATTCGCCACTGCAACCCCTATGACGTCATGAGGCAACATAGTGACTGGTTCGACACCTCTTGCTATAGCGCTGACAACGTGTTTCAGCTGCCCATAAAAAACAAGAAGGTAATGGGCGTTTTAAAAGATGAATGCGGTGATTCCATTATGACGGAATTCGTAGGTTTGGCTTCAAAAATGTATGCTTACCGCACACTCGACTGTAAGGAAGCCAAAAGAGCAAACGGTGTAGGTAGGGCAGTGGTAAAATCGCTACGTGTTGATGACTATCTAGCGGTTTTACGCACGGGCAAAGCTATGTCTCATACACAGTGCAGGATACAATCCAGCAACCATCATCTGTATCTTGTGGAACAGAGAAAACGCACCCTAGCCTCCATGGATAACAAGCGTGTGTGGGCTGATGACCTGCTCACCAGCCTGCCCTGGGGTTATGATCGCAAGGAGGAGGAGGTGTGATTTCATTGTTTAATCGTTTATGGGACATGGCTTTTTGTAACTTGTAGATTTAGAATTTTGTAAATATTGGTTTCTGTCATTGTAAATAGTAGATTTTGTAAATAGTGGCAACCCACTTGGACCTTTTGCTCTTTAAAAGTTCTATGCAACCTTATTTTTTTAAATTTTTTGATTGGTAAATAGTGTGATTCTTTTAACGCTGTACAAAGTTGAGTTTTTTTTGTAAATATGAAATAAGTAAGATTTTTAGTAACTTTAATAACTAGTATTTAATTATTTTTCATAATGTAAATGATAAACTAAAAAGTTCTTTTGGAATGAGTGTGCATGTCGAGAATGTGCTTTTGGGAATAAATAAAGTGGTTGTGTTTGTTCCCAAAGACAGGTGTGAATGTATGAGTGGAGAGAGAAAACTGGTGTGTATGATTGACCAGAGCAAACACGGTGAGGTAGGGTGGGTGGGTGGGGAGGGGGGTAAATGGTCATTTATATACTCATTTTGTTTTCAATAGTTTCGTTTTTTCATTGAAATGTGGCAGACAATAGACATTATTTTTGTAAAAACAGTCTTACCTGCAGTAGTCGTAGACCTCGACGTTTCTCCAAACACTCATAAACTCACTGCAGCATCGCCATGGTCATGCACTTGCATCAACATCATTATCAAATCTCAACTTTCGACATACACCAAATGGAAAAATGTGAAAACAGCAAAATGGAAAATCCATGTTTCCATATCACCAAAAAGGCAAAACTTAAAACGGACATTTTTAAAAACTGGAAATGGTCATGTGTTAAATTTGAAAATTCAAAAACTTCAAACGGACATTGTTTAAAATGTGTCATCAACAAACTGGAAATATCCATATCATCAAAATCGCAAAACTTGAAACGAACATTTTTAAAATCTGTAAATTGCAAAATGACAAATGGCAATGTGTGAATTCATTATGTGTGAAATGTGTAAAATGAAAAAATCAGCCATCAACATCACGATTTCTTAAAATTAAAAATAACACAACATCGTGCTCTGGTAAACCTTTGTTTTTATTTCATAGCCATAAGGGAATTGACAAAAGAAAAATAGAATACAAACACATCCCAATTCCTCACTCCTCAATGTTTATGTCCATGCATCATCAACTTTCCTTTCATAGCACTCATGACAATTAGGGCTGCCATCCTTTCACCTACTGAGGCATCACTGGATGTGAAACGTTGTTTAGCTTTCTTCAATAACAATTTATCTGCCACATGTCTTAAACCAGGATGACTATGGCGATAAGAAAGGTCATGTTCCTTGCATGCTTGATCCAAAAGATTAATGGGTACATCACCACGTTGTAAACGTTTTTCGAGACGAGTTCCAGGGCCGCAAAAACTATAACCTGGAAGATGGATTTCGAAAGGTAAGTATTGAATCACTTTGTCAATGACGCCATTGCCAGTACAGGTCTGGCATATCCTTTTCCATCGATGGTAAAAAGGTTTGGTCTTTCTCCTCCTCTGTGGACGATGTTTGTGTTTGTTGTTGTTGCTTTTTCTCGCCATGACACTCGTGGAATGATTCAACAAAGTCTTTACATGGACTTTTATGACCGTGATACAGTTTCACTAGCTGGCAAGTCGCACACTGACGCATAGACGGTATTTTTGCCATGGCCACTTGCTTATGGTGATCGTAATCCGTACAGGGTTGCAATTCACTCAACACAGGGTCTTGAGTCCATGATTTTGGTACATGTTGCCAGATTTCTTTCACTGCGTTGGCGGCCACATAATAAATGAACGACTTGGGCAGCGCCAAGAGTTCCTCTTTGGTAAAACTGTCTAGTTTCTTTTTGCACACAAAGAACTTGCCGATGGCTTTGTCCGTAGCATTGCCTTTCTCCATGGTATCACGTGCTGTAGATGTTTACACGTCGCTTGTAGAAATCTCACTGACGTCATTCACAGGTAAATCTTGAGTTATAATTTTGTTCAACAACTCCCAGCAGGCATGAGTGGTTAACCAATGAAAGAGATGCCACGCATGCGATAGGGCTGTATGGGTAATGTTGCCACAGGAACAAGTATCCATGAGCGTTTGCAGGGAGGGGCAGCCCAACTCCATGAGGTCGATACATTGGCAGTAAGACGCCAAAATTGGTTGCAACCATTGACGTTTTTCATTACGTTTCACAAATACCACATTGGCCAAGGACAAGTGTGCTTTCATAACCACATCCAAATATTTATAGGAAATGGTTCCCTGATTCCAATCTAGTTGCCTATGATTTTCAATCCACTGGGTTTGTTTACGGTCTTTTTCACACAACAAATCAAAAGCATGGGGTGGTTTAAATAGCAAATGCGTAGCTTGTGATATCCAAAACGTGGTACAATCGATCACGGCCACTTGTTTAAATATAAATTTGTTGTCACCAATTTTAAACCCTTGGCAATCCACAATGAGTGTGCGCAACATGTTGACGCTTGTCTGGACCAAGTTCAACTGACGACTGACTGACGATCAGGTGTGATCATGGCATGGACTTACCTGCCATGCTAGTTCCAAAAAAGAAGGTTAGGGTAGGACAGAGGCAAAAGCAAAAAAATAAGAATTTAAGAATTACATCATTTTATTATCATTACACGTCTTACAGGCCTTTGTCATTTTGGGATAAGGACGATAGCAACTGATACAACAATATAGTCTCTTGTGTTTGTAACGTCCATAACACCGATGATGTCCCAATGTCTCTAAACTAGGTGTTTTTGATGGTGAGCTGATCACCGAAGCACCATGGATACCATACGGTCCACACGTATCGTAACTTGTTTCTTTTTCATCACTCAGTGACACAAGTGAGGGATAGCTTGAATGACAGGGTATATTTCCCACTTTCATTCTGCACAGGTAGGGGCAGGTGGGTGACCAGCGCTGATGTACCTGCATGGGTTCATCGCCCTCCTGCCATTGGTCTATGATGATGGGACAAAAGGCACATTTCACTTCATCTCTTGTTTTTAAATAGTAGAATCCAGCGGCCGCCAAGGCTTGAGGGTTTATGAAAGGCACTGGCCATGTGGCAAAAGTCTTGAAACGTTGTTCCTCAGAGTTTAAATTCATGGATGTAACGTCTCTTGAGGCTTTAAAGCAAGACATGACTGAGCGACTTGACGTGGGTTGAGCTGTTATTTATACACTCGTTACTTGGTTGGACAGTGGATAATAGTTGACTTGTTTGTGATGAATAATCAAACAGTAGGCCGTTGTATTGGCTGGTACATTGTCATGCGTTTCAAAATCTAGTCGAATGTCGATATTGGATGGCTTGACAGACTCTTCCAGGTAAGAACAGTCAAAGACAATCAGTGGCGCTCTTGCCTTAAACGCTTGGGGTAGTAGCATGGGGCCGTTCTCTTTTTGATAATACGACCATCGAAATTTAGAAAACAAGTCGTACAGGGGGCCAAATTTATTTTTTGAAAAATCCAAATCCAGTCCTTCATAGGGAAACACAGCTCCGTTGAGGAAAAGACGTGCATTTCTCAATTGCAGGTGATCAAATTGCGTGGCATCTTTGGTTTGTTGATACTTGCGATTCGTTTGAAAACCCACGATCAGGTAGAGAGGTCACTCTGTATAGCGAGCTGTTTTTACAGACCAACTGTGTGTGTTGGTGGTGGGCAATAGCGGATACTCATGGAGTGCCCAGCTTCTAAATTCCATGGGTAGAGGCATATCTCTCTTTACCATCTTGAGTATGTCCAGTTTTTTGCTATCGTTAAGGGTCACATGAGGCACTTTCCATAGCAAGCGTTGTAGTTGAACTTTTGAATCGATGGGGGCATTGTCGGCTCCCTTGAGTGCATTATTATCACTCCTGTCTCTCACCAGATAAAGCACTTGCCTTGCGTTAACCACAATGCGTTGGTGATCTTCAGCAAAGCCTAGAATCAGTTTAAGAGGTAAATATCCAGTAAAGGTTCCATCAGTGTGTACCATCCAGTCATTGGTCGAGTCAGGACACCAACCTGCCATGCAAAGTGTTTTACCTTCTTCCTCACTATAAGAGGGGTATAGTTTCATGACACTGGAAATGCCCACATTTCGAGTGCTATCCACCACGATATCGTTAATGACATACCGCACTTCAGAAAACAGAAAGGCCAAACCATGGTTGGCCAACTTGGATGTGGTGGGTGTAGAGCCATCGGCTTTGGTGAGCCGACCTTCAATCTGAATGACACTTTCATGCGGTAGAGTGTAAATATCTTGGTTGTTGATAACAAATTGAATTTCATCATTGTTATTGAGTCCAGGTGTTTGAGCTTGATAGGAATGGAGATCAATTCTTACCACTCCTGGTTGCTCCTCGATGCGGTTCGCTATCTCTAGGATAGAATTCATCGCGGGGGTTAATGTGGTAACCCAAATGCTGTAAAATCTGCTTGTTCTGAGATGTTAACGTGTATTCACGTGGCAAACAACTAACACTATTCCTAGACGGTGTAGTTGCTTTATACACAAACTTCATTGTGGCTTTAGCACCAACTTGTAAGTCACTGGTGTGGTAGAATCTAGATCAATGAGTTGTTGATCTTTATTGATCAGTCTTAATGTTATATTACTAATACTATCGACAGCCACAGCATGAAAAAGCACCACTGGAGGGTTTTCACGAATAATATACCCATTGGGCGATGTCACAATAAAGTCATAAAGCGAATGCGATGGTTCTTGATTGGTGTACACTTGGCTAATAATATTACACGTCACCGACACATGATGGTCCTCAATGAATTTCACTTCATGGTCCGATTCATGTTTTTGTTGGGCTCCAACACACGTGGTTTAAATCCTAGTAATGGACCAATGGAATCGGGGAGTGTTTTAAAGTCAATGTTGAAGGTAGAGAAAATACTGCAGCGATGAGTGTTGGTATTTCCTACAAGTTCAAACTTGTGCGTTCCGTCGAGAAATGACTTTAAACCATATTGATTGATCAACACCACATAAATGTGTTCATAAATATCATCGATCGTGTATCCACCAGAGTTCAAGGTGAGCACAGAATCATCATAGTAAAACTTGTTGTTCACATTTTCACGTATGTTGTATATTCGATTGTACGTTTCAAGAGAAACAAGTCCTAAACCATAGGGTTTTTCACTCAATTCGATAGGCGGGTAGATGTCTAGGCTGACTTCAGGTCCACGTCCATGCAGTGTAAACGTTTTACTTTCTGCCGACATACTGGTGGCGTTTTAGCTTATGCTGCGTCTTATATAAAAAAATTAAACACAAACGTCCACACTGTTGGCTGTTAAACGTTTGCTCACGTTTCACATTATAATATATCTTGATCCTGTTTCCAAAATAGGTCACTAGTTCCATGGGCGGGGGCAAATTCCCAAAACTGTCAAAGTACCATACCATGAATCCCTCTTTGACATAAGCTACATAATGCGTCCCTGGTCCTCGGTGATCATCCAAATTGACAACAGCACATTCCTGTTTCCAGGGTCGTGGGGGTAATTGGTTTCGCATAAACACACCTCGAAAATGAGAAAGCTTTAGTTGTTTAGCATAGCTTTCCACTTGTTGATGCGTCAGGGCATGTCTCGCTATGGCTGAGGTTATTTTTTTTTTAATATTTCGAAATGGTGAAATCCCAAATCCTTGTTGATAAAAGGCTGGCTTTAAATTGGCATTTCTAGCCCCCATGGCAATCGCTTCCATCGTTTCATTGTGTCGCTGACTTTCTTTGAGTTGTTGCTTGCCCTGCTGCGCGGCTTTAATGGTTTTCGCCACTGCACTGGCACCGCCCAAAAGTGAACCCAGAGCAGCCAAACCAGCAAATAATGCAGGTAAAAATCCAGCTCGTTTTGGGATGGGAATCACTCGCCCTTGGTTTGAAACCTGTCGCCGACGTTTTGGAATAACATGTCTCTGTGCTGCTCGAAGGGCTTTCCTTATGGTCAATACATTATTTTTTCTTTTTTTCTTTCGCAAGGGCTTGTCCTCGAATGTTGTAAGCCCAGGCTTTGCCAAGGACAAAGTCCTTTTTTTAGTCTTTCTCACTGCATACCTTTGTTTCACCATGATGATAATGACCCACAACCTTTCACAAGAAAGTTTAAATCACAACTAACGTCAGATGGTTATTTCATGGCTGTATATTCCAATTCCACATAAAGTGGGAAATCGTTTATGGTTTTTCCCGCTTGCTTTTCATCCCATGTCAACATGAGATAAAAGGATAATTCGTCCCATGCATTGACCATTTCATGGTTATGGATCAACATCCTATGACCATTTATCTTTATTTGTAAATGGTTCTCATCAGGTATGGCATATTTGATGTGAATGGTTCCATCATAGTGTAATCGATAGTGGCTTAAACCCGAAGCAAGCACATAGGTCGAGTGCTGATCATGGACTAGCGGTAAATGGTTTCTCTCATTCAAAGGTTTTTCATTTGACAGATACACTAAAAATACACATGGGATAAATTTATAAAGCCTTTTCATTTCATGGGTCACGTAACGCTTGGTACAGACATCGTCTTCGTCTTGTGGGTCTTCCACGTGAATAATCCGATGGTGATTAGCGCTATAGCCATTCACCATAAGCTGTGGCACTTTGTCATAAAACTCATACACTTTGTTATCCACATACTTTTTCGTAGTAACGTCTGTAGACACTTGAGGATGTTTTACATGGGTTAACCGCTTTCCCTTAAAGTCATAATCTCCCTGTTTTGTGCGTGGCACTACTGACGTATCCACATAGTGTTTATTAGCAGGATCTGTTTCTTGTTTAGGATCATGTATGGGGACAGGCCTACCTTTGGCCATCAACGCACGTCCAAAGACATCCATCGTCAACCTGTAGTACCAGTCTACTGTTTCTATGACAAGGCTCGGTGTCCTGTATATAGACAGCCTGCTAGCCTGTCTAAGCCTTAGTTGAAATGAAGATTATTAAGCAGCAAGAATCATTCCCCGTGGGGGACATGGTTTCCCATCTCTGTCCCACATCACGTGAACAACGCCATGGTTCACTGTTTCCATCTTCCATTCGCTGCATCATTGTGGGGCCTTCCGGCTGTGGAAAGACTAATCTTTTGCTAACGCTCATTACAGCGCCCAATGGTCTGCGTTTTCAAAATATTTATATTTTTGCAAAATCTCTCTACCAACCCCTCTACGTGTTTCTGGATCAAGTCATGTCTGGATTACAAAAAGAGAATATGGGTTATTTTACATATTCCATGCAAGAAAATGTGATTTCACCGGATGAGGTAAAGCCTGATTCACTCATGATTTTCGATGATGTATCCACTGAACGTCAAGGCATCATTCAAAGCTATTTCAGCATGGGTCGTCACAAACATATCGATTGCTTCTATCTTGGACAAACGTATTCAAAAATGTCCAAACAGTTGATTCGTGACAATGCCAATGTCATTGTTTTATTTCGCCAGGACGAGAGGAACAGTCGTCACATTTATAATGAACATGTGAATCCGGATATGACCTTTCAAATGTTTACAGAATTGTGTGCCAAGTGCTGGAACACTCAACGTCATGCCTGTTTAGTGATTGACAAACAAAGTGAACTCAACCAAGGACGGTATCGCTTAGGGTTTGATCATTTTATTGCTATTTAAGGCCCTGTCTCATTCCCCATCAAGTCATTTGTCAAGACACAATGGCGTTAGCAGAGAGTCAATTGAAAAAGCATATTATTAGAGCAAAAAATACTATTCGCCAAAAGTTTCGTCAATTGAAACAATCACGTGCAAATCATGCTTTGTTTATTCAGCAACATTTAGCACCTCCACTAAAAGCCATGTTGAAACCCTCTTTCAAGCCATCTGAAACGCTACCCACCGTTTCACAAGCCACGCAGACGCTGCACGAGGACCCTGAGGAAGAGGAAGAGGAACAGGAAGATTTGACTAGTGTTAGTGAAGTTCAGGATGAGGAGGAACAAGTGTTTACGCCTCAAAAAAGGCCGCACCCCTTGCAGAGTTTTTGAGAAAAAAGAAATCCTTGGCCATGGTCGAAACACCTTGCCCTTCCAAAGCGTCTCCGTTTTCACAACTCTTGGCCACCCCTCAACATAAAGCTCAACTGAAAACCATTTTAATAAAATATTATGGATCAACATTGGAACCCTATTTCACCGATCTATTTATTGGAAACACAGATACCACGTATGGTGTTCGCTATGAGAATGATAGTTTTAAAATTGGCGATTCATCCATTAAATTTGCTCGTACTAAAGCTGTCATTAAAAACATCAACTATAAATTAACGCCAGGACTATTAAAGCTGCTCTTTTCTCGGACCCCCTCTTCCCATGATTATACGTCAGAGGATCTTGACAAATATAAATCCATTTTATTGGATACCCATGCCCACAAAAGACAGTATGATCCCACGCAACAAGTGAATGCCAATATATCTCAAAAATATAAAACCATCATTGCAAAAATGTTTCCCACCAGTCAAAGTACTCGTCGTAAAGCATCCGCTTCGGGAGTGACATTTAAACCATTAAAACCCCTTGTGGATGTTACCTACTGGCACAATCCCAATAAGCTCGTCCAGCGGCTACAGTTGTTGCATGCCTCACGTCAAGCTGGCCACACCGGTCACGATTGGGAAATTCAAGAAATTGAACAAGAACTTCGAAATGCCAAAATTATTGTTTAAGCCCTCACCCATTAAAATGGGTATTGCTCACGAGTTGCATCGCCCTGCTAGGCGTCATTATCCACGACTCAAGGTGATTTCACGAGGTGTGGATGAACTTTGGCAGGCTGACTTGGTTGAAATGATACCCTATGCTGGCGTTAACGACGGTGTACGCTATATGTTGACCGTCATTGATGTCTATTCCAAAATGGCCTTTGTTGAACCTGTGCGTCGCAAGTCTGGTCCACTAGTTACCAAGGCCTTTCAACATATTATTCAACACTCCAAACGTCAACCTCAGCTGCTACAAACCGACCAGGGGAAAGAATTTTTCAACAAGGACTTCTCCAGTTTTCTCAAATCTAAGGATATTCACCATTACACCACGTATAGCAACCTCAAAGCCAGTGTGGTCGAGCGGTTCAACCGAACATTGAAAACCCATATGTGGAAAGCGTTTACCGCTCAGGGCAGTTATCGCTGGTTGGACATGTTACCTGAGCTAGTGTCACGTTACAATGACACCAACCATAGAACGATTGGGACCAAGCCACGTCTCGTAACTAAAAATATTCAGCGATTGGATAAACTGTTTAACCCCATAAAAACAGCCGATCCTAAACGTCACCGACTGAACATTGGGGATTTTGTTCGTGTGAGCAAATTTAAGTCTGCCTTCAATAAGGGCTACACGCCTCAGTGGGGGACTGAACAATTTCGAAATCGTCGAGTCAACTTGGACACTCCAGTCACCTATTTACTCGAGGACCTCAACCATCAACCCATAAAAGGTAGATTTTATCTCCATGAACTTCAGAAAACAGCATTTCCTCAGCATTATCTTCTGGAAAAAGTGTTGAAACAAAAAGGAAATAAACTCTACGTCAAATGGTTAGGGTTTAACTCTACGTTTAATTCTTGGATCAATAAACTACATGTTGTGTGAACCTGTGTACTTTTTATTTATTCACACATGTTGTACACCACCTATAGCTCTATGTGTACAGCGCTCCGCGCTTCGTGCATATTCATACATGTTTGTCTTTCCCTTTCCTCCTGTGTTCTCTCATACATTACCCCTCCCCTCTCCCTCCCTTCACCTCCCACCACTGCTGTTTGCAGTTCTTGCCTATCTATTGGTTGTGACATCATTCCGACAAGTTGCATCATACTTTTTACTGATTCAGCGATTCCCACGCTTTGAACATTCTCTTATCGTGCACGTGGACAGCTAACGTCCCAGGCGAACACCTGTGGCGAATCAAATTTCACGTCAACTTGCATTTTGTCACGTACGAAGCAAAACAGGATGTCACTTGTTAACAGTTATCGCGCACGTGGACAGCTAACGTCTCAGGCGAACACCTGTGGCAGATCAAATTTCACCTGAACTTGCATTTTGTCACGTACGAAGCAAGACAGGATGTCACTGGTTTAGCCTACATCTGGTTTCACACAAGTTCACATGCCTTTCGCACTTCTTTGCCACCACGATGGTCAGATTATTTCACCTTCAAGCGTCACCTGTTGTCAAGTCAGATCGGAGCCTTCCAATAAGCTCAAATGACATTCACCTCCTGCTCGTCGGCAAGTTTATTTTCTCTACTCACTTCGACCAACATAGAACCTAGTTCTCATCACCGTTTACACGTTAAAGGTAAAATATCAGAAAACGCACCCTCGCTCTGTCATACACCGACCCGCCGAAATAGCGATTGATCTATTGAACACAGCCACCTTGGTCAGCGACAGGTTTGTTGAAACACACACATCCAGCAGTATCGTCTCTCTCAACCACCACGCTCCATTAAAATTATAAACAGGTAAAGAAAAAGAAAACGTTTTTTCAACATGTATGGCGTTAGGCCCTTTGTGAATTATTTTGTGGAAAAAATATCTACCACATTTGAAAGGGGGCGTTACCCCGAGTCCTAGGACACCTCGTACACGTCTCTAGCGTTATTGGTCCATGAGATATCGGCAAAAATCACAAAAAACACGTGTTTACCCCAAAATCGAGTTTCCAAATTTTTTTTAAAAATATAACGAGTGGTCCATAGCAAAGAGGACGTCACTCCGAGTCCTTGGACCCCTCGTTCATGTCTCTAGCATACTTGGTTCGCGAGATATAGCAAAAAGTCTAAAATCACGTTTTTACCCCAAAAAGACCGTGTTTCCAGATTTTCACCTTTTCGACACCTACATTCCCGTAAAGAGCACGACGAGACGAAAAAAACGAATCCAAGCACGCCCTCCTAGCATGGCTCCTTCCATTCCAAGGTCGCAGGGGCTCACCACTTGCTAAGTGGAGCAGCTCTCTCCTTACCCCACTACTACAGATTTTCATCCTAGAGACTTGAAATTTATTTTGGGGGTAGAGGGGGTAGGGACCATTGATTTACGTTAAACAATTTTTTTGTAGAGTTCCTAGTTTCCAAAATATAGGATTTTCAAAATTCGAGTGTTTTCAAAAAAATATAAAAAATAAAAAAGTTTTATTACAAAAAATAAAGGTCATAAAGACCATTCGTTTAAGCCATGGAACAACGTTCTACCATGTTTGGTTTTCAAACTATCACCAACTTTCGAAAACAAAAATTTTCAAAAAAAAAAATCAAAAATATAACAAGTAGTCTATAGCAAAGAGGACGTCAGCCCGAGTCCAACGATACCTCATTTGTCAAAATCGGACCACGCGTTCGAAAGATATTTAACATGGCTGAGGCTTAGTAGTGGTAAGAGGAGGGTTCTAGAGTGGCTTGGAACCCCTATCACCCCCCTACTTATTTGCTCGGGCAGAGGTTTTTTCGAACGTTACGATCATTCATTTCATCATAATTATTAATAAATAAATTAAGAAATATTAATGTAATTTTTCAAGTCCTCGTACTACAGTACGTTCACCAAGATTTTACTCTTATAGGCCTAAATACCTTTCATGTCACGCGGGCGAACTATGGTTTAACTCATAGACGTTTAGTTTATCTTTCCGTTTCTTTTACATATCGGTAGTCCTCGGACACTCCCGGCACTAAAAGCCATACGCTAAAAAAAAACATATCGGTAGACTATTGTCATTGCAGAATTTCAACTACCGGTACCGTAATGTACAGTAAAGTGAACAAGGAACTGTCCTTCATCCATCTTGCTGAACTATTACAAAACATTTGATGTAGTGTAATGGTGTGATTTCTTGTTATAATTTTTATAAAAGTTCAGTTTTATAAAATATTTGATAACATTTCTTTGACAAATTTCTTTGATAGTGTAATACCGGCCTTAGAGATAACTCCTGTAATTTTCAACATTTGTAGGTTCTGTTAATTGAATTTTATTGCAAAAATACTGTATTCCTCTAAAAATGCAAGGACATTCAGCTACATATCTTAACAAAAATTAATTTTACTTTGGAATTGAAAAGAAAATGTCAAAAGTTTACAATATTTCTTGCTACATTTTTTAAGGAAACTATCACAGAGAGAGACATGAATTTACATAATTTTGTAGATATAGTAAGCAGAAAAACACACAAAAAAGTTCATTAGTGTATGCCAATTAGTTTTTGAGTTATCATTAAAACGGGTGCCAAAATGAGGCCCTTCTTTTAGTGGAAATTCTATATAATCATTTTACTATACATTTCTTAAAGTAAAATGTAATTAAGGCCAATGGTTAAAATCAGAACCCTGAGAAAATTAGTGATAAACATTTGTACATAAATCTAACATACCATTAACCAGGACAAATATTGGGTGCAGGGCATTGCCTTTTAAATCATAACTCAAAAACTATGGCGCATAATGACATATTTCTTGCACCAAAATGTTCCTAAAGGATAGGAGCATAAAATAAAACATATTTTGAAAAAAAAACCCCGATTTTTTTAAGACCATAAGCTGTACCCCTTAAACACACGCGAGAGTTCTCGAATGGGTCCGCTAGTGCTCAAGAGTACAGTCAATAAGTTAGAATTCTATTGAACATATACAGGGCGCCCGGTAATGTTCTCCGCAGTGGCTACGCGCAGCTTCGAGTGGTTGCGTCATCAGTTTAGTTGGCAGCACTTACTTACTTACTTACTTAATTCCTGCCACTCCTTCCGGAGGATATGGCCTTGGTGAAATTTCTCCACGCAGTACGGTTCCTGGCCATTCTCTTCACTTGACTCCAGTTCTTGTCCACCTCTGCAATTTCATTTTCGATCGTCCTCTTCCAGGTCTTCTTAGGTCGACCTCGCTTCCTGGCGCCTTGAGGATTCCAGTCTAGCGCCGCCCTCTCAATAGCTCCGTCCGGCTTCCTTAGTGTGTGACCAATCCAGCGCCATTTCCTCTCCTTGATCTGGATGCTAATCGGTTGTTGATTGGTGATGGTCCAAAGATCTTCATTTGAGATTATGTCCGGCCACCTCACATTCATGATGCAACGCAGACATCTGTTAATGAACACCTGTAGCTGGTTGTTGATCGGTTTTGTGACTTTCCATGTTTCACAGCCGTAGAGAAGAATCGACTTTACGTTGCTATTGAAAAGGCGGAGCTTGGTCTTCCTGGAAATGTTTCTATTTCTCCAGATGGGGTAGAGCTGGACAAAGGCACCATTTGCCTTCCTGATACGGCTTCGAACATCTTCCTCTGCTCCCCCATCATTTGTGACTATACTTCCAAGGTAGAGGAAGGACTCAACTCGCTCAATGTCCTTTCCGTTGACTGTCAAACTAATCGTGATGTCAGAATTTATCCTCATCTCTTTGGTCTTGTTGGTGTTGATCATCAGTCCTGCACGTTCTGCTTCTCTCTGCAAACTCCCCAGCTTATCTTCTATGTCTCGGTACCGTTGTGCCATAAGACAAATGTCGTCTGCGAAATCCAGATCTTCAAGCCTGTCATTTATACCCCATTGGCAGCACTGTGTCCTTGAAAAGGGGAATCCCGCGCGTGTGGGCTGTAGGCTGTCGAAATCGTCAGAGTGTATTGCGATAACCAAGCGAGCGTGTATGTCTTCAGTGTGTATTGCGATAAGCGAGCGTTCAGATAGATTATTGGAAAAGTGCAACAGTATACAGTATGTTTACTACTGAAGAGAGAGTTTTTTTTGGTGGAATACGTGTTTCGCGAAGGCGATCGGTTTACAGGAATTGTAAAATTAAGATTACAGGCGCAGTTTCCTAATTCAAAGTGTCCAACCCGTGATGCCGTTCGGGATTTGATAAGTAAATTTCGTGTGACTGGCTCAATTCACGATGTACCGGGATCGCCTACGCTTTTAACAGACGAAAAACTTGATGAAATCTTCGATATAATGCTGTGTAGTCCTAGTAAATCAACGCGAAATCTGAGGTATACAAAACTAATCCAAAAACGATTGAAGAACTTAAAGTGAATATCATCTCTACTTAGTATAAATCAAAGTCCCCGATTCTTGGATGTTACGGATAAACTCGAGAACCACTGGATGGATTTTGATGCAGTTTTCACCATTCTGTAAAGGATATCTCGAGGATGATTTCTGTAGAAAATAATTTATTTATGATCAAAGGAAGCCGAGCAGTAACGATTTCAGTGGAAAAGTAAAAAAAAAACCTGGCGTCCGAGTGCTTTGTATGCTTACGCTGGGCAAACCGTTAAAAATATCTATATACTATGAGTGTAAGAATTGTGTGCCATCCTAAAGAATGGCACACGTTTCTGCCCATCCCGCAGCTCCCCGGCGACCCTTCTGCGACACCCTGTGTCCCTTTGCTTGGGATATTTGAATGTCCCGCCGCTGACGCCGTCCTCCCCTCTTCCCGGCGAATGAACTGTCCTGGCTCTATGTGTGAACTGTTCCGGCCAGGCAAGACTAATTCCCGACCTTCTTCTTGGTCGCTATTGGGCCGGCTATTTCAAATGGACCAATGGTGTGCTCCCACATTATCTCCTTGTACTGTGGATAAACTTACCTAAGGCCTGCCAACTGAAATTGCCTTCTGGCTAGGCCAATGTGTGACTTTGGAGACCTACTAATGTTGGTAGCGCCTACCTCCCAAATTCTCCGCAAGGCGCGCGCGACACACTTGCCGCCCGTCGACCCGCGTGCTCTGTAAGCGCGTCCCTTCCCACTTCGCCTACAACGATGAAACAAACTGGTTGCTTCGCGACCGGTCTCTCGGAGCTCGGGCATTTAAAGGCCTTATGGCCACATCACAGACTAAGGTATAAACTATATGAAATTTTCTGGTCTACAAGTGATTCTTAACTCACAGAGTCGATGTGAGAAATGCAACTAATTTCAAGATTAATCTACTTAGCCCATTTAAAACATTTTTGAACTGAGATGAACTACAAGGCACATGGCCAAGGCGGCTTGCCTTTTCAGACAGGTTTCTTTCATATCGAACTACATCGTAGTAATTCATAGGCCGTGTATGCTATTATTTAATTGATTATAATTGACTAGTTTGGATTTTACATGTTTGGTGTTATCTTTTGGAGGGCAAGTTTATGATAGGACGACAATGGGTACATTGTCCTTGTATGTGGTCTACAATTGCCAACGGCTTGCCTCTTGATAGGCAGCCGGCAGCAATTTCGCTATGTGGGCAACGGTCATGTTAAGGCGTTCTCTTGGAGCTTCTGCTCTGGGCCAGTGGTTAGCCCTTTTGTCTCCTTTTATTTTATCTTGATATTTTGGTCCTTTTGCCATCCGCTTTGTTTTACCATGTTTCATTTTATTTTGGAGCTTTCGTCTCATGGATTTCTCCAAAATGCCTCCCGGCATTTCAATTTTTGGTTAGCGTGTAGTTATTCTTATTTTAGCTCGTGTTCTCACCTTCAGCCTGTTGCTGGGGCTAGTATTTCTTGTCACCAAGAAATACGTTGCTTTTGCCCTAACATGGTAAATTGTCGTTGCGTGACCGCGGTTTCACAAAGACCACGTGGGACCTAGATTACTGTTAGGAGTGGTCATTATGCCTTGTTGTTTGTTAAGTGTTTTCTTTTCCACATGTTGTTCTGTACCCAATTCTTTATTATCTCAATATATTTTACATTTGCATATTTTCTAACCCATGAGTATATGTCTACCACCTCATTGCATTAACCAGACCCATGCCTTTGTAACTCGAGGCCCTAATCCACACCCCGGGTATTCTACCCGCCTGGTTGGTCATTTCCAGAAATGGTTGCCAGAGTCGCGTGCCTACGGAAATCCCACCCGGAACCCCGGGGGGCGCGACAAATTGTTCAGAATGAAACGTTCTACAAAAAAGTCCCCGAGAGCATATGCCTATCATCAATACATCGCCCACTATAAGTGTTTTTACGATTTAATTTCTTCCAACCATGTCCATTCAACTTCTGAGGCGACAGTTTACGAGCTAGCTAAGGGCGAGTCTATCATCCCTGTTATAGCCTAGCTAGCGGGCGAACCTCTTGCCCCAGATACAGCCAGCAGCAAACCGTGGAATCATGTTGAGTTAAGACTTCTGAGAAGGGTGGTTGTGTTTGGAGTTTCCCTGGAAGTGCAACTCGGATTTTCTTCATTTCGCCTGTGAAACACAGTCAAGTTAAGATTGGACGGAAGGGGGATTTGAGTTTCATTCACCTCGCCATTCCCTGGAAGTGCAACTCTCATTTCGCCTGTGAACTTTTCGTTCCGTAAAATTCACAGTCAATTTAAGATTGGACGGAAGGGGGATTATATTATATTAAATTATACTGATTGGCGTTTAATCTCTACTTAGTATAAAATTAAGTCCCCGATTCTTGGATGTCATGGGTAATCTCGAAAAACACTGAATGGATTTTGATGCGGTTTTCACCATTCTGTAAAGGATATCTCGAGGAAGGTTTCTCTAGAAAGTTATTTATTTATGACCAAAGGAAGTCAAGCACTATCGATTTCAGTGAAAAGGTCGTAAAAAAAACTGGCGGCCGTGCGCTTTTTAAGCATACGCTGGGCAAACCGTTAAAAATATCTATATACTATGAGAGTAAGAATTGTTCAGCATAAAAAGTTCTTGAAAAATGTCCCCTAGAGCATATCTCTATCTTCAATACATCGCCTACTATAAGTGTTATTTCGTTTTCATTTCTTCCAACAATCTCCATTCAGTTACTGAGGTGACAGTTTACGAGCTAACTAGGGGCGAGTCTATCACCCCAGTTATATCTTAGCTAGCGGACGAGCTTATTGCTCCAGATACAGCCAGCAGCAAACTGTCGAGTCGTGTTGAGTTAAAAACTTTAGAGAAGAGTGGTTGTGTTTGGAGTTTCCCTGGAAGTGCAACTCGGCTTTTCTTCATTTCGCCTGTGAACTTTTCGTTCCGCAAAATTCCCAGTCAAGTTAAGATTGGACGGAAGGGGGATTTGTGTTTCATGCACGTCGCCATTCTTAAATTACGTCTGACAAGAATTTGTTGCACATACATCTCCATGATAGTATAATTAATAGTCCAGTCAGTCATTTTAACCCATCATGCCGAGACGTAAAACGGATATTGGTCGCTGTTCATTGACATTGAAAAAAAAAGCGCTTATCACGTAATGCATTCATAACTGTTCCCGGGCAGGGCCAGGTCGGGTTGCTAGTCTAATATATAAAACAAAGTGTCCTGGCTGACTGACTGACTGACGAATCATCGACCAGCCAAAGCTATTAAAGTTAGAAACATGAAATTTTGGGGATATGTTCGTTGTATGTCGAAAACGCCCACTAAGGAAGGATTTTCGGATATTCAGGTCCTAAAGGGGTGTTAAGGGGGTTAAACCTGCATTTCATTGAATAACAATATCTCACGAGTGGTTTTATTTCGGGATGTAATAATCGGTATATAAACTAATCATTAAAAATAAGCAGACATAATATGTCTAAGGTTTTTCGAAGTGTGGCGTATTTCTCGGAATACACGGTCAGTCAGAGTTAGCTTTTGCTGCTCTTTGCTTTAATTTATTCATTAATTCCTTTTTCGCAGACGCCAACAGTGATTCCTTACATTCTATTTTTCTCCGTGCATTTGCTTATGTTTTGTATAAGTCTGTTCTATATTGTGACCGATCAGGGGGATAGGGATCGATAGCATGCCGAGTTATCGGAGACCTCAGGATCGATCGCATACCGAGCACGCATAATTTGCGGTGTTCTCAGTGCCGAAATTGTGGGGGAACCATATACAAGGAACGATAGTGCTTGGACCGAAATTAATACGACATCTGAGTTGCCAGTCCAATATGATGTTAAGAACAATAATTACTCTACTGCCCATAGCACTAAGAAAAACACGGAGGTTTGGAATACGAGCAGGACAACAACGTAGCCTGACTGGGTGAAGCCCGCATTTCCAAGAATCTTGTGGACAAGAGCTCCTATTGTTTAGCCAACACATTGTGCAGCTGAAGTGCTGGATTTACGACACCCTAGCCTCGATAATCCTCCAGCACTGGAGCCCGCGGAATTAGACAATGTAAAGTAGCGCCGAGATGCTAATTTGAGATCCGCCTATGGAATAATTGTAATAAAAAGGCCCAATCAGAGAAGAGGCTGAGAAATGCATTTCGGAATTTTAATCACGGCCCAAGCCCAAAAACTACCAGAGTTACGGGGATATTACTGAGTCAGCCGCGGAGGAATATTTCCCCCCCTGCACGACACTCAAGACATGGCGCCAAACGAGGATCTACCCTGTAGCGTCATGATGCAATTTGATTTGAAGAGGTTCCTGCCGATCGATTTCGAATTTAATCCTATGAATATTGCCGTCCTCATCTTGACCTACAAGTTGAACCAAAAATTATTGCGGTGTGACGTTTGCCATGGGAGCGGACTTGACAGAGGTGACAAGTCCATTGTCCCAAAGTTGAGGGTGGATATAGGCACTGAGCGCACACACTAGTCAGTCAGTTTTGCGGCCACACCGGACATAGTCCACGCTGCTCGCGACTTTGATACCGCGTAGCCGAGTGAGAAAACATTTTCTAAGTGATAAACTTTTACCGCCAATCATTCACAGAGGTCATGATAGTTATCGAAAGCGAACACTATTTATACAAATCTATACAGACGGGGTTTGCCACCCACGTCCATTAAAAACTTAACGCCACGCCGTGCGGAGCCGAGAGCGCGGAGCGGCGACCAGCAGCCCATTCGAGACCCGAGCAGGGAACTTTGTGGAGCTAACGAGTTGCAAGCGAGATCGCTGAACCTATAGGCTTGTACTCATATGTTTCGACGGTCTAGGAAATCGTAGGAAATACCAATCTAGGACTGAACGGGATAGGGGTATGTCGGCCTACTGAGGACCTGCAAGCCCGATTCGCAGTAACGGTACCGCCAGCCACATATCCTAACGTTTCGCAGCGAATGAAGCCCGTGGATATAAGTGTAGAAAGTGTCTTATGTGATAGGGTGTGCAAACTAAGTGCATCGATTAGTGTTAACAGTGTATTTATGTGTATGTCATCGCCTTGTAAGATGACCCAGTGGAACGACACCGGATTGATGATGGGCTAAAGGCCTTACGTCCGGGTGTCGAAGTGGTGACCCAGCAGCCGTCATGGGCCTGTCTACTCCAGGAACAAGTGATGAGTATTAAACTTTCTATATTTGGGGACGTAATGTAGAAAAGGGGACGAGATATTTGTACAGTAGTATTAGCTTTGTTTTGACTTTTGATGTCAATATTTCGTTTAAGACAGGGGCTATTAGTTTTTTTTAGTCAGCATGTCAGTCCTTTTTATTTTGTTTTGTCCGTCAGTCCTTAAAAATAATGCATGTTTGTTGGTGGATGACGGAGGTGTCTGTAATTTTTATTTGCCAAAGGCATCATAAGTTAAATTGCCGTGTGTTTTAGGATGGATTTGTTGTGGCTATATATTCATGTAAGACTAGCTGTAAGTTAAGTGTACGACCTGACAAGTAGATAGGGTAAGAATTTGGTTTTTTTTGGTGACATTTAGTAACGCCCAGCTAGGTTAGACTAGTTTTGCCACTTTAGGAAAATAGGTCAGATGGTTAGCGACCCATGACCCACTTTTCTTTTTTCCCAGACCGGTTGCGAATTGACCAGCGGCAAGCAGGACGATGTCTGTCACAGTTTTTTTTTTTATGTGTGTGTGCTTTAATTTTTTCCCGGCAAGGAGCCGTGAGGTTGTATTTGAGCGCATACCGGCCGAATGTTGAGCCCATAAGTGATTCCGGATGGTATTCCGAGGTAAGTGTTTCCGGATTGTATTTCCGATGTAAGTGATTCCGGATGGTATTCCGAGGTAAGTGTTTCCGGACAGCGTAGTCCGAAGTAATTAGTATGCACACAAAGTACGTTCTGGTTCATCATGTTTGTTTTGTGTACACGCACACGCGATGTGTTTTTTTTTCACAGGTTGGAGGAGTTCTGACGTCTCTGTTTTTTTTTGCGCAGCCCTGGTCTGTTATAAAATTTATTTAAAACCCTGTAAATGTCACAAATCGTAGCATAGCCACAGGCGTTTTTAGTAAGAGACCACATTTTAGAATGTGATGTCATCTCTCCAGCTGGCTCGTGGAAGCGTGCTCGCTACCCATGGGGAGTGTCACCCCGGCTGGTTGGTCAAGGTCGATTAGTTTATCAACACACGGAAGATTGAAGTAGATTTTAGACAGGATAGGGGGTTTGTTTATTAGTAGTTAGGCATGCTGGCATTTTCTCTGTTTAAGTGAGCCATTGTTGGGCTATTTTCTTTATGTAGTTTCTGGTTCGAACCCAGAATGTTTTGTGTTGCATTTGGTGTAGTTACGCCCCCTGTTAATTTGCGTTATCTCGTTTGCCCCGATATTTTCTATATTATTGTCCACCCGATAGGCTGAACGACCAAATGTCAGATGCCTATCAGAAAGAATACTCTCACACTACGTCCAAGTGTATTTACAGATGTGTGTGCCAGTAAGAGGGATCAGAATATTTTATTTTAGTATTTTAAGGGCAACTGCATTTTGTTTGAGACCCTGAATTTGTCGTAGCAGTTGACATTCACCGTAGTAACTTTGCCACCCCTGGCAGTCAGCTGTTAACGTAGTGATGTAATCTTTGTTTGCTCACAGCTGGATCAGAATATTTTATTTTAGTATTTTAAGGGCAACTGCATTTTGTTTGAGACCCTGAATTTGTCGTAGCAGTTGACATTCACCGTAGTAACTTTGCCACCCCTGGCAGTCAGCTGTTAACGTAGTGGTGTAATCTTTGTTTGCTCACAGCTGGATCAGAATATTTTATTTTAGTATTTTAAGGGCAACTGCATTTTGTTTGAGACCCTGAATTTGTCGTAGCAGTTGACATTCACCGTAGTAACTTTGCCACCCCTGGCAGTCAGCTGTTAACGTAGTGATGTAATCTTTGCTTGCTCACAGCTGGATCCAATTAATGTATTCTATTTTCGTTTCTTTTAAGCTGTATTGAGGCCGATGATGAGCACTGGGAGAGCCGTGTTTTTCATTTACTATTTTGATTTTGTTATTTTAAACTTAATTTGTTTTTCTCTTCTTATTTGGGTTTAATTTGTAACGTTATTGTAACTTGTTTTTGCCGTTGCATTTATATTTTTGTTCTTTTGAGTTAATATAATTTTTCAAACCGGATTTTTGAGTTCAATAAATTAGATTTTACCTGTTAACTAGTGTACGCCATTTCAGTAGTTTAGCGAACCTGTTTCCTGTTGACCTAGGCCATTAGTGATCATTTAACGAACGTACCGCACCCGAGATTATTATTATTAGTATTATTATTATTTAATTTTTAGGCCTAGAGATACCCAATCAGGTACATAGCAAATATTTAGGACCCATTTTCTATTTCAAATCAGGAACAGTGGCGTACACAAGGTTTTGTTCGTGGGAGAGGAGTTGGCAATCGCTCCGTTTAAAGTAGTTTACTTTTTCCCCACATGTTTGCACTACCTGATACCTAGATCTACCGATGCGGTGATCTATTTCTCCTAGTACCCACCAGTGACGCTGGAAGTAATGAAGACAGCTCACAGAGGTGACTGGATGTCCTACCGGGATGATTTAGAGACCCGTAGCATTTCGTTGCACCACAGGACCACCCCACATTATAGTAGTATGAAATGGCGCCCATTGTGGAGGCTAGATCCATTGTGGAAGGCGGATCTATTGAAAAAGGCGAAGATCTATGATCTAGGATGAATAATCATGTAATTATCCAAGCCAAGGTAGGAGGAGTGAACCAATAAACGAGATTGCCTATACTGGACAAAAATGTGTTTGTTTCTGGGTGAATAATTAAAATCACGCATAGACAGCGTTGTTAAATTCACGGGTAAAACCCAGAAAATATTAAATTTTGAAATAAATGTGTTTTGAAAGATATCAGTCCAGAAAGGGGAAGATTTGGTTAGGTAGCCCACACTTCTGAGAGCTAACTGCGGATTCATTAATCCTCAATTAATGAACTGTGTTGTTGATTTTTGCGAACGGGTTAGGCATTTTATTAAGGCATCCCAGAGGAGTTTAAAATTGTTATATGTTATTGTATTTGGAGACCTGGATACTAGGAGGCCATTCAGGCAGGTTGTGGTTGTTGTTGTTGTTAACGTAAATATTGTAACAGGTCCAAAAATTATTCTGATTCCAACTACTACAAAAGACAGGTGCATGATGGTGAATGGGGAACCTAGACACCCGTATTCTCAGTGATTATATTATTGTTGTGTGTGTTGCAATGGCTACTTCCGAGGAGTTGCAATTTATGTTTGATGTACTTTGTAAAAAAATTGAGGAAAGCGTGGCAGCGAACATTGAGGAGCTAAGAGACACGTTAGAAGCTAGCGACAAGAAGCTTAAAGACACTTTAGAAGTTAGTGACAGAAAGGCAGAGGAAAGGTCAGAAGCCACCGACAAGAAGCTTAAAGACACTTTAGAGGCTAGTGATAGAAAATGGGAGCAAAGATCGGAAGCCGCGGATAAGGAACTCAAAGATAGTTTAGAGGCGGTTAAGGCAGAAATTAACTTAAAGACCGAGCAGCTAGGGCAAACTTGCATAGCGCAGGGCAAGGAGTTGAGGGCCGCAGTGGAGCAACTTACACGGTCCACTAGAGAGCAGATCGATAAACTAACACACAAAACGAGGGAAATAGAGCGCAAAGCGGACAAGAATTATCAAGAATTGCTCACAGAAGTAAATAAGGTGGATAATACCGTCAAAGGTATGGATAAGAATTTGGAAGAAATAACGAGCAATATGGAATTCATGGACATTAGAGTTACGAAACAGCTAGAGGAAGTCCAGGGGCAGATTAGCGCCGGAGCTGAACGCGTCATTGCTATGGAAGGCCGAGAACAAAATGTCACCCGACACATTAAGATGATGCAAATTGGGATAAAGGAATTGAAAGAGGAAATCGATGGATTAACAGAGCGAAATGAGGAAGACGCCCACGAGAATAAGAAGGGAATGGAAAAAGAAATGGAGGCCAACCTAGAAAGAGTCCGGAAGTTGGAAATGGAAATGATATCGAGAATTGAACGCCAGGAGGCAAAATTAATTAAAACAGACCTGAGAGGGCAGATTCAGGACGAGGCAATCCTCGAACTGCAAAGAGAAGCTGCACGGACGATGGACGACGCCCGGAGCAATAGTAATAATAATAATAACCCCCGGAAGACAGGATGTCAGACACAGACGACGCCAGAGCCGCCGTTAAATGGATTACTCGGATTTCCAACAAGCATAACACTCGGGACTCCGAAAGCCAGAACTTCGACGCCGAACGACGCCGCGACGCCGACGCAGCTTGTACATGTGATCAGGACCGGAGAGACCGCCCAAAACGATCCAACGAAAATAGCGTCATGACCCCTAAACAATTCATTCGCGAACTGGACGCTTACATCTTGGACAACCGCATACCGGAGGAAAGGCACTTGCGCACGGTGGAGAAACTTTTGGAAGATGCCCCCTTACAATGGTTTCAGAGTTTCCGCTATACTTTTCAGTCACTGGCAGAGTTCAAAGAGGCTTTCCTAAAAACTTACTGGAGTCTCGAGCGGCAACAAAATTTGAGACTGGAGTTATATTCCCGTAAGTTCTCAACGCAAAGCCCGACAAAATACGCGGAGTATTTCATTGCACAATTCGCCAAGATGAGAGAACTCGATGATCCCCCTTCCGAGCGCTCTCTGGTAGCCGCAATAGGTAAACAGCTACCTGTTAAAGTCCAAGAGACGCTTATCGCCGCAAACGCCCAGACGGCAATACAAACGGAAGGAATTTTGAGACAGCTGGACCACACTAGCACGCATTTACAGCGCATGAGGCCCACTGAACAAATTCATGCGACGGAAGTCCAAAGAAGGCCAGCCACACGGGAGCAGGGGACCACTACAGCGAGCGCGCCCCACGATAACAACTGGAGGAGATATGAGAACCGACCGCCGAGGGGTTATGAACCAAGGTACCAGGCAAGGGGAGAGCGAGGATGGAACAGGCAGTACCATCCTAGAAGATCCCGTGGACGTTGGGACCAAGGACGCCACGACTCAGCGCCGTACCAACCGCAGGAGGGAAGGCATGGAAGCTACAGGCCACGGCCGGCCCAACAGGGAGACAGGATTTCCAACGAACAGGCGCGGACGGACCTCGAACAAAGATACGTGGAGTCTCAACAATATCTAAAAGAACTCCGTAGTATGAACGGAGATGGACAGGCAAGGACCGAAGCCGACAAATGGAGAGAGGCTATCCAGCATCGCGAGGACCCAGACAGGCACTATCAGGGTGCCCAGAGCTTAGAACTCCAGCGGGAGAGAGAGGAGGCACCGCCACGGGATAATGGGGCGAGCAACAAAAAAAAATCACAGTTCTAGATAGGGAAGACAGCCCCAGATTTGACCAAGATGGCGGGCACCAAGAATGGGTGGTAGCGAAAATCGAGAAATGGGTAGCGCAACCAGAGGACCTCATTGAAGATATGTACAAGGAAGAAAGCCCCACCATTAAGGAGTTACCCGTAATTTATGTACGCGTGGGAGGACTTATGGTCCGAAGTCTGGTCGACACGGGAGCCAGTATTTCGGTAGCGAGTGGTGCGCTAATGAAAGAACTGGAGAGGAAATTTAAAGTACCCGTAATTCCAGTAGCAAATGTCAGAGTGAAAGGCATAATCCCCGACCGTACAGTGGAATGCAAATACCAAGCATATTTGGATTTTGAAATTGGCTCGCACCCATTCTTAATTATGAATAAAATCAGCTTCAAATTGATCCTCGGAGCGGATTTTATAAGAACCAATGGAGCCATCATAGACATTCGCGCAAACGAGATTAAATTTCGCACGCATGATAAAAGGGAGATTGACCTATGGTTGAATGAAGTGGAACCAAGGGATCAAGGTCAAATTTGGAGCATTGACATACAAGATGACGTCACGAGGAAAACTACGGTATTATTACATACAATAGGGGAGGAGTTCATTGAGGAAGAGGTCCTAAATGTCACTACAGAGTTCGGCGCTATACTTGAAGAGAAGGTGGCTGAGGCGAAAATCAAACCCCATGAATGAGAGGAGCTGCGGACAATTTTAACAAAACACCAGGAAGCTTTCGATAATAAACCGGGGAAGATTAGAAATTTTAGCTACGCATTCCAAGTATATGACTGGAGTCCATACAAGAAAAAGGTGTACCCCATAGCAGAGAGGCATCACGAGGAGGTAAAGAAAACAATTAAAGCCATGGAAGAGGCCGGAATAATTACGAAGAAATCTACCCCATTCGTGAATCCCATTTTCATTGTAGAGAAGGCGGACGGAAGCGTGAGATTGTGTCTCGATGCACGCGAAATCAACTCCAGGTTACTACCCGAATTCGACCAGGCTCCGCCGATTAGGGAAGTGCTGAAGAAGTTCAGAAACAAGAACTATTTCTCGAGCATCGATTTAACGAGTAGTTTTCACCATGTGGAACTAGAGGAGAAATCCCAACTTCTCACGGGATCCATTTTCGACCAGCAGACGTACACCCATAATCGTTTACCGTTCGGGATTCGAACCGCAAGTTGTGCACTTATCCGAGCCCTGGATCGCAACTTGACGGAAGAAGTTAAGGAATGCACAGTCCGCTATGTAGACGACATCTTACTTGCTTCAGAGACGCTACGAGAGCATGTTGAAAATTTAGAAAAACTTCTTTCGAATCTTCAGTCGGCCAACTTCAAAATTAACTTTAACAAGTCCCACTTCTGTCAAAAGGAAATTTTATATCTTGGACACTTTGTCGACGGGGAAGGAATTCGGCCTAATCCCACTAAAATTGCCGCTATTCGAAATTTTCCCACGCCTAGACGGATTAAACACATCCGCATGTTTCTGGGCATGACTGTTTTTTTCTCAGAACATTGTCCTAACTATACGGAGGCGGTCGCGCCACTTCAAGAACTTTTAAAGAAGAATAACCGATGGATATGGAGTAAGGAGGCAGAGGAAGCGTCCCAGCAAACCAAAGACCTTCTGTTAGAGAGCGTGAAACTGGGATATCCAAATTTAAATTGGAAATTCGTGCTACAATCGGATGCATCGAAAGTAGGGATCGGAGCAATGTTGTACCAAGAAGACCCCGAAAACCCAGAGAAGAGAATATATTTAGGATTTTTGAGCCGAAAATTGAGGAATCACGAAATTAATTATACTGTCACTGAAATTGAAATGCTCTCAGTACTCCACGCATTGCAGCACTGGCGAAAGATTATATATGGTTTCCCGATTCTTTTGAGAACAGACCACAAGGCACTCACCTTCATGTTGAAGACCAGCTTAGCTAGCGAGAGAGTAAATCGTTGGGCTCTCTATGCACAACAGTTTGACATGCAGATCGAACACTGCCCCGGTAAACAGAATGTCATCCCAGACATTTTATCCCAGAACCCGGAGGAAGATGAAGAAGGGGAAATACATCACGCCACGCTTGAGCAGGAAGACCATGATTTTCTCGCAGACTTACCGCGACTAGGGATGGAACAAGAGGCTGACCCTTGGGCAAAGCTGATGAGAGATCATCTCAGAGGATTACTTCCGGAAGATTCACCAGCCAAGGCCGAGATGGAGAAACTCGCGCCAAAATTCAATTTCATGAATGGATTTATACATCAGTTTATCGATGAGGAGCACACACAGCTTCGCATTTTAGTTCCACCGATATTCCAGCGCCGACTAGTCTGGCATGTTCACCGTGTCTATGGACATGCGGGCTGTGATAAGACGTTCGCTGTGATTCGGGAGGCATTCACATGGCCACGTCTCCGAATTACGATCCGAGAGGTATTGAGGACATGCGATACTTGCCAACGCATAAAGCACAATACATTTTTGATGAAGCAGCTACCTCGACCGATCTTACCATCGAAGCCGAGAGAGATTTACGCCATTGATTTTTATGGGCCTCTCCCAGCCGCCAGACGAGGCATGAGGCACATACTAGTACGCCTAGATGTGTTTTCAAAAATTGTGAAACTGTGTGCGGTACAAAAGACAATCTCAAAACAGGTGGTAAATAAAATCAGAAACAAAATTGTACTGGAACTGGGGAAACCAGAATTTATATTATCCGACCATGGGTCTTGTTTCACAGGCGGACTTTTCAAGAGAGAGCTAGAAGGAATGGGAATTCGGCATATTCTTAGTTCTATACGCCATCCTGAGAGCAATCCTTCAGAACGCCTGATGCGGGAGATTGCAAAGTTTTGCCAGATATATTGCCCGGACGCGCATTATCGTTGGATAGATGTCCTGGAGACCATAGAGACGTGCATAAACACCACAGTGCACGAATCTACATCGGAGGTGCCAACGGTAGTCCACTTCGATCAGTATCCCGAGAGACCATGGAACAGGATCATAAGTTGCCCAGTAGACGTGAGGCCTGCGCTACCGCTAAAAATTGAGCAACCTAAAGCAAGCCTGCGCGAACAAGCCGAGAAGAGACTGAAGCGGGTGAGAGGGAGAAGATACCACCGACCCCTGAGATTGGGAGAGTACGTTTTAGTGAAGAAACCTGCCGTATCAAACCCTTCAGCGCGATTCTACGCAAAATTTGCCGCCATTTACGAGGGACCTTACGAAATAATTCAATGTTTGGGAAACAACGCTTACAAAATTCGAGAATTAGGAGGACAGAACGAGGTCACCCACAACGCGCAAAATTTGAAAGTATACTACCCCAGCAATGTATTAGACGAACCGCCGCCTGCCCAAGTGAATGCCATTACGGACGAAAGAAGCAACACCGAAGAGCGACCCCACAGATGTGAGCTAGTTACGCTGAGGGACGAACTGGGAAGGCTACTCAGTGCAGCCTTGAAGACCAACGGGGATTTGCGAAAAGAACAGCGCGAACTATTACAACTCCGAGAACTAGATAGAGAGAACCCCGCTGAGGAGGAAGAGAGAGCGTTGAACTCGGCATTATAATACCAAATGACCATGGTATGAGGACTGAAAAATGGTTCTGATTCCGATCGTACACATTTTTCAAACTGAGCAGGGGGAAATTGTGACCGATCAGGGGGCTAGGGATCGATAGCATGCCGAGTTATCGGAGACCTCAGGATCGATCGCATACCGAGCACGCATAATTTGCGGTGTTCTCAGTGCCGAAATTGTGGGGGAACCATATACAAGGAACGATAGTGCTTGGACCGAAATTAATACGACATCTGAGTTGCCAGTCCAATATGATGTTAAGAACAATAATTACTCTACTGCCCATAGCACTAAGAAAAACACGGAGGTTTGGAATACGAGCAGGACAACAACGTAGCCTGACTGGGTGAAGCCCGCATTTCCAAGAATCTTGTGGACAAGAGCTCCTATTGTTTAGCCAACACATTGTGCAGCTGAAGTGCTGGATTTACGACACCCTAGCCTCGATAATCCTCCAGCACTGGAGCCCGCGGAATTAGACAATGTAAAGTAGCGCCGAGATGCTAATTTGAGATCCGCCTATGGAATAATTGCAATAAAAAGGCCCAATCAGAGAAGAGGCTGAGAAATGCATTTCGGAATTTTAATCACGGCCCAAGCCCAAAAACTACCAGAGTTACGGGGATATTACTGAGTCAGCTGCGGAGGAATATTTCCCCCCCTGCACGACACTCAAGACATGGCGCCAAACGAGGATCTACCCTGTAGCGTCATGATGCAATTTGATTTGAAGAGGTTCCTGCCGATCGATTTCGAATTTAATCCTATGAATATTGCCGTCCTCATCTTGACCTACAAGTTGAACCAAAAATTATTGCGGTGTGACGATTGCCATGGGAGCGTACTTGACAGAGGTGACAAGTCCATTGTCCCAAAGTTGAGGGTGGATATAGGCACTGAGCGCACACACTAGTCAGTCAGTTTCGCGGCCACACCGGACATAGTCCACGCTGCTCGCGACTTTGATACCACGTAGCCGAGTGAGAAAACATTTTCTAAGTGATAAACTTTTACCGCCAATCATTCACAGAGGTCATGATAGTTATCGAAAGCGAACACTATTTATACAAATCTATACAGACGGGGTTTGCCACCCACGTCCATTAAAAACTTAACGCCACGCCGTGCGGAGCCGAGAGCGCGGAGCGGCGACCAGCAGCCCATTCGAGACCCGAGCAGGGAACTTTGTGGAGCTAACGAGTTGCAAGCGAGATCGCTGAACCTATAGGCTTGTACTCATATGTTTCGACGGTCTAGGAAATCGTAGGAAATACCAATCTAGGACTGAACGGGATAGGGGTATGTCGGCCTACTGAGGACCTGCAAGCCCGATTCGCAGTAACGGTACCGCCAGCCACATATCATAACGTTTCGCAGCGAATGAAGCCCGTGGATATAAGTGTAGAAAGTGTCTTATGTGATAGGGTGTGCAAAATAAGTGCATCGATTAGTGTTAACAGTGTATTTATGTGTATGTCATCGCCTTGTAAGATACCCAGTGGAACGACACCGGATTGATGATGGGCTAAAGGCCTTACGTCCGGGTGTCGAAGTGGTGATCCAGCAGCCGTCATGGGCCTGTCTACTCCAGGAACAAGTGATGAGTATTAAACTTTCTATATTTGGGGACGTAATGTAGAAAAGGGGACGAGATATTTGTACAGTAGTATTAGCTTTGTTTTGACTTTTGATGTCAATATTTCGTTTAAGACAGGGGCTATTAGTTTTTTTTAGTCAGCATGTCAGTCCTTTTTATTTTGTTTTGTCCGTCAGTCCTTAAAAATAATGCATGTTTGTTGGTGGATGACGGAGGTGTCTGTAATTTTTATTTGCCAAAGGCATCATAAGTTAAATTGCCGTGTGTTTTAGGATGGATTTGTTGAGGCTATATATTCATGTAAGACTAGCTGTAAGTTAAGTGTACGACCTGACAAGTAGATAGGGTAAGAATTTGGTTTTTTTTGGTTACATTTAGTAACGCCCAGCTAGGTTAGACTAGTTTTGCCACTTATGGAAAATAGGTCAGATGGTTAGCGACCCATGACCCACTTTTCTTTTTTCCCAGACCGGTTGCGAATTGACCAGTGGCAAGCAGGACGATGTCTGTCACAGATTTTTTAAATGTGTGTGTGCTTTAATTTTTCCCCGGCAAGGAGCCGAGAGGTCATATGTGTGTGCATACCGGCCGAATTTTGAGCCCATAAGTGATTCCGGATGGTAATCCGAGGTAAGTGTTTCCGGATTGTATTTCCGATGTAAGTGATTCCGGATGGTATTCCGAGGTAAGTGTTTCCGGACAGCGTAGTCCGAAGTAATTAGTATGCACACAAAGTACGTTCTGGTTCATCATGTTTGTTTTGTGTACACGCACACGCGATGTGTTTTTTTTCGCAGGTTGGAGGAGTGCTGACGTCTCTGGTTTTTGTTGCGCAGCCCTGGTCGGATATAAAATTTATTTAAAACCCTGTAAATGTCACAAATTGTAGCATAGCCACTAAGGCGTTTTTAGTAAGAGACCACATTTTAGAATGTGAAGTCATCAGTCCAGCTGGCTCGTGGAAGCGTGCTCGCTACCCATGGGGATTGTCACCCCGGCTGGTTGGTCAAGGTCGATTAGTTTATCAACACACGGAAGATTGAAGTAGATTTTTGACAGGAGAGGGGGTTTGTTTATTAGTAGTTAGGCATGCTGGCATTTTCTCTGTATAAGTGAGCCATTGTTGGGCTATTTTCTTTATGTAGTTTCTGGTTAGAACCCAGAATGTTTTGTGTTGCATTTGGTGTAGTTACGCCCCCTGTTAATTTGCGTTATCTCGTTTGCCCCGATATTTTCTATATTATTGTCCACCCGATAGGCTGAACGACCAAATGTCAGATGCCTATCAGAAAGAATACTCTCACACTACGTCCAAGTGTATTTACAGATGTGTGTGCCAGTAAGAGGGATCAGAATATTTTATTTTAGTATTTTAAGGGCAACTGCATTTTGTTTGAGACCCTGAATTTGTCGTAGCAGTTGACATTCACCGTTGTAACTTTGCCACCCCTGGCAGTCAGCTGTTAACGTAGTGATGTAATCTTTGTTTGCTCACAGCTGGATCAGAATATTTTATTTTAGTATTTTAAAGGCAACTGCATTTTGTTTGAGACCTTGAATTTGTCGTAGCAGTTGACATTCACCGTAGTAACTTTGCCACCCCTGGCAATCAGCTGTTAACGTAGTGATGTAATCTTTGTTTGCTCACAGCTGGATCAGAATATTTTATTTTAGTATTTTAAGTGCAACTGCATTTTGTTTGAGACCCTGAATTTGTCGTAGCAGTTGACATTCACCGTAGTAACTTTGCCACCCCTGGCAGTCAGCTGTTAACGTAGTGATGTAATCTTTGTTTGCTCACAGCTGGATCAGAATATTTTATTTTAGTATTTTAAGGGCAACTGCATTTTGTTTGAGACCCTGAATTTGTCGTAGCAGTTGACATTCACCGTAGTTACTTTGCCACCCCTGGCAGTCAGCTGTTAACGTAGTGATGTAATCTTTGTTTGCTCACAGCTGGATCAGAATATTTTATTTTAGTATTTTAAGGGCAACTGCATTTTGTTTGAGACCCTGAATTTGTCTTAGCAGTTGACATTCACCGTAGTAACTTTGCCACCCCTGGCAGTCAGCTGTTAACGTAGTGGTGTAATCTTTGTTTGCTCACAGCTGGATCAGAATATTTTATTTTATTATTTTAAGGGCAACTGCATTTTGTTTGAGACCCTGAATTTGTCGTAGCAGTTGACATTCACCGTAGTTACTTTGCCACCCCTGGCAGTCAGCTGTTAACGTAGTGATGTAATCTTTGCTTGCTCACAGTTGGATCCAATTTATGTATTCTATTTTCGTTTCTTTTAAGCTGTATTGAGGCCGATGATGAGCTCTGGAAGAGCCGTGTTTTTCATTTACTATTTTGATTTTGTTATTTTAAACTTAATTTGTTTTTCTCTTCTTATTTGGGTTTAATTTGTAACGTTATTGTAACTTGTTTTTGCCGTTGCATTTATATTTTTGTTCTTTTGAGTTAATGTAATTTTTCAAACCGGATTTTTGTGTTCAATAAATTAGATTTTACCTGTTAACTAGTGTACGCCATTTCAGTAGTTTAGCCAACCTGTTTCCTGTTGACCTAGGCCATTAGTGATCATTTAACGAACGTACCGCACCCGAGATTATTATTATTAGTATTATTATTATTTAATTTTTAGGCCTAGAAATACCCAATCGGGTACAATATATATATATATCTTCTATGGAAACCCTAGCGACATCTAGCAGCTAACTGCCGAAGTTCTTCAATTTATCTGAACTCAAGAGGACTTCCTCACCAATCCAATCCACCAGGCATCGTTATTTTCGCCAGCTAACATCTCCTTGAAGACTGCTCCATGAAGAAAATTTACACTAGTACAAAGATGTTATTTTTTGTATGTTGGTCATTCTGATGTATATTCGCTTGTCACTTACCCCCTCTACCTCGTCTCTTTGGTCCCCTCGGTGCGCCGTTCTGCTCTTTCACTATTGTGTTCGGCCGTCTTGAGTACAGTGCATAGCCCTCTCAGGGCCAGTCTCCTGTTTTAATGAGACATTTTAAACTAGACGCCATGTCTACATTTTAAACCAACCATCACCAGGAACCATCGCCTGTTCTACATGAAAAGAAAGCTAAGTACAAAACTTCAATGTTTTTAAACATATTTTAATGGTTTTTAAAGAGCTAAATGCTTTTTAATTTAAATTCATTGACAGCGTGGTATTGCTCACTGTTGTGCAATATCCGTCTTCGAGGGATTTTGCTTGTCATGCTCTAGCTATCTAAGCTGACTTTAAAACATGAAAATTTAGTACTTCTTGTACAAATTAACTGGGAATACTTTCTCACACCGAGGGATTCATGTTAATTAAACCGCTGTCTATAAAACTTAGCATTCCACCGTGGGACCTCTCTTGCCCCATTTAACTGTCATCATTTCTGGAATTTTCTACGTAAACCAATCCTTCTAATAGTCAAGAAACCTAGCATTTCCTACAACAAATAAGGGAATGCGCTACCCCACCGAGGGACTTCTACTGCATCAATTAACTGTTGCTACAATTCTGGAACTATTATGTGCATCTTAAACTTGTACAACGCAAATAACATGTTAAAATTCAACTAAGTGATCTTCACAACTGCAATAACTTTTCGCTTCATAAACTTTCTGTGCTGCAATAGTGAACTTTTCCAATCCATCAATAGACTTTAGTGCAAATCAGTGCCTGTTCAACTATCAACCGCGCCGCGTTCGTTAGAGCAATAAATCTGGCCAAGACTTTTTCCTAAAGTCCCTATTTCCTTTTCCCAAGTACTTTTACTAACTAAAGTAGAGTTACTACTGTTTTTTTCTTTTTCTACGAGGCTTAGCCCATAGAGGCTCTCTCCCTATTTGTTGGATTTACAATACCTTCATTCTGCATAAACTGTGGCTAGTCCACATTTTAATATGTATCTTTCCCTTAAAAAATTAGGGAATCGTACGTTTTCTAATCATAAAGGAGTTAACTAATTGTAATCTAGGTTTCGTTAATACGACCTATGCAATTTTTTGTGCAACAGTTGCTATTCGTATAAGATTTTCACAAAAAAAAAAAAAAACAACAATAACAACATCGCTAAAATCCTTAAAACACTTTTTATTTTCACTCCCTGGGAGCATTCGGTCGGTTTTTCAGAGGTCCAAGAGTGCTCAGAAATAAAATTATTATACCAAATTCAAATCCTTCCAGCATTCTTGAATGCATCATAAAAACTAACCCTTCTGAAGTGAAAATTAGTACGCCCTTTCCTTTCGGCTTACTTTCCTTTGCCAGAGTGCCAACCGTTCCCACAGTACCGGAATACCGGCTCGGGAAGGAAAGTGCAATCGCCGAGAGCTTGCAGGCAACCTCAACTCACGCTACGCTCTCCGCTTGCCTTAAACAGTCCCCCACTAAAGTTAGGTTCCTACCAGTTGTAGCCCTGCGAAATTTCTCTGCATGTGCTGGATTCTCATCCTATCTACCAATACTTGTCTCCACGCCGAAACCCATCTCCTTTTTTTCTTACCATCATCCCTTAGGTAGTGTTAATCCTCAGCTAATACCTACCAACGTGGTGCATATTATGAGGTGAAAGGGGTGAAAAGTGGGGGTTGAAGAACTTTTAACTGAGCGTGTATCTCTTAAACGGCATAGGCGAGACGTTTAAAAGTCAGCGGAAAAATCAGCTTAAAAATGAGTGAATAGGTGTCCGACCGTTTTTTCATAAATTCAATTTAACGGGCCCAAGGGGAGGGGTGAAATTCTGGGGGAAAAAGAAAGAAAGTGTTGTCCTAACTGACTGACTGACTGACTGACTGACTGACTAACTTACTCATCAAACTCAGGGGAAAAACTGCTTAAAAATAAGTAAATAGGTGTTCAAACGTTCTTTCATAAATCTAATTTAAGGGGCCCATGGGGAGAGGTGAAATTCTGAAAAGAAAAATCAAAGAAAATGTCCTGACTGTCTCACTCACTCATCATCGCCCATCCAAAACTATTGAAGTTAGAAACATGACATTTTGGGGATATGTTCTTTGTAATTCGAAAACGTCCACGAAGGAAGAATTTTTGGATAATCAGGTTCTAAAAGGGGTGTTAAGGGGGTTAAACCTGCATTTCATTGAATGATAATATCTCACGAGTGGTTTCATTTGGGGATGTAATACTTGGCATATAAACTAATCATTAAAAGTAAGCAGACACTTGTGTGGAGGGGTTTTTCGATGTGGTGTATATTGTGAGGTGAAAGGGGTGAAAAGTGGGGGTTGAAGGATTCTTAACGGAGCATGTATCTCTTAAACGAAATAGGTGAGAAGTTTAAAAGTCTGCGGGAAATATCAGCTTAAAAATAAGTGAATAGGTGTTCGACCGTTTTTTCATAAATTAAATTTAAGGAGCCCACGGGGAGGGGTGAAATTCTGAAAAAAAAAGAGGGAAGAAAGTGTCGTAACTGACTGACTGACTGACTCACTAACTCATCAAACTCAGGGGAAATAGTAAATAGGTGTTCTACCGTTGTTTCATAAATCCAATTTAAGGGGCCCATGGGGAGGGGTAAAATTCTGAAAAGAAAAATGAAAGAAAATGTCCTGACTGTCTCAATCACTCATCATCACCCACCCAAAACTATTGAAGTTAGAAACATGAAATTTTGGAGATATGTTCGTTGTATGTCGGAAACGTCCGCTAAGGAAGGATTTTTGGATATTCAGGTTCTAAAGGGGTGTTAACAGGGTAAACGTGCATTTCTTTGAATAACAATATCTCACGAGTGGTTTCATTTGGAGACGCGATACTTGGCATATAAACTAATAATTGAAAACAAGCAGACACGTGTCTAAGGATTTTTCGATGTGGTGTATATTATGAGGTGAAAGGGATGAAAAGTGGGGGATGAAGGATTCTTAACGGAGCGTGTATCTCTTAAACGACATAGGTGAGGTGTTTGAAACTCAGAGGCAAACAATCATCTTAAAAAATAAGTAAATAGGTGTTCAAACGTTTTTTCATAAATCCAAATTAAGGAGCCTTTCGGGAGGGGTGAAATTCTGGAAGAAAAACGTACACTAAGGAAGGCATGACATGACATTTTGGGGATATGTTGGTTGTATGTCGAAAACGTCTACTAAGGGAGTTTTGTTTGGGATATTCAGGTTCTAAAGGGGTGTTAAAGGGGTTATACCGGCATTTCATTGAATAACAATATCTCACGAGTGGTTTCATTTGGGGATGTGATACTCGGCATATTAACTAATGTTTAAAAGAATAAGATGACTCATGTCTAAGGGTTTTTCGATGTGGTGTATATTATGAGGTGAAAGGGGTGAAAATTGGGAGTTTAAGGATTCTTAACGGAGCGTGTATCTCTTAAACGACATAGGCGAGAATTTTGAAACTCAGCGGAAAAAATCAGCTTAAAAACTAAGTAAATAGGTGTTTGACCGTTCTTTCATAAATCCAATTTGAGGGTCCTTAGGGGGGCGGGAATACAATTCTGGAAAAAGGAAAGATAGTGTCCTAACTGACCGACCATCAAACTCAGGCAATAAACAGCTTAAATATAAGTAAATAGATATTCGACCGTTTATTCATAAATTAAATTTAAGGGGCCCATGGGGAGGTATGAAATTCTGGGGGAAAAGAAAGGAAAGAAATTGTCCTAACTGATCCACTCACTCATCAAAATCAGGGGAAAAACAGCTTAAAATAAATAAATAGGTTTTCGACCGTTTTTGCATAAATCCAATTTAAGGGGCCCATGGAGAGGGATGGAATAAAAAAAAAAGATTATGAACTGACTGTCTCACTCACTCATCTTCGCCCAGCTTAAACTATTGAAGTTAGAAACATTACATTTTGGGGGTTATGTTTGTTGTATGTCAAAAGCGTCTACTAAAGAAGGACTTTTGGATATTCAGGTTCTAAGGGGGCGTTGAGGAGTTTAAACCGGCATTTCATTGAATAACAATATCTCACGAGTGGTTTCATTTGGGGATGTGATACTCGGCATATTAACTAATGATTTAAAAAAAAATAAGGCGATACATGGCTAGTGGTTTTTCGTTTTGGTGTATATTTGGAAGTGAAAGGGGGAAAATGTGGGCGTGGAGATTTTTTACATGTGTAATTTTATGATGTGTACGGCACTGTTTTTCATATGAATTTAGGTAAATGGATTTTTAGTCAGTGTGTTTAATATACTTTATCTCATTTATTTCCTATTTACGTTTGTGGTCGGAAACCGTGTTGTGATTTTGAGTCGAATTTTATACATGCGATGCGACGTGACGTTGGGGAGATTTTGATATTTATGTGCCTTGTGCTATATTGTCTTTACTGTCTGATCGTGTACGGTCTTTACCAAAATAATATAATTATTATTCAAAATTAAACGATAAATCAATCATAGTATTCATGATTGAGACGTTGCTAAGTGTTCTCTTTACAACTACAATTTTCGCGGGCGAAGCCACGACGGGTAATGCTAGTTAATTATATGCAGTCCATTCCGCAAGAAAGCCTTCGACAATATGTGTAGACGTGTTGATGTCTGTCTTCGAACACAAGGACAACACCTCCAGCATCTCTTATGAATGGCTGTGGTGAGTACAAAGTTTACTGTTTATTTGTTATGATGCAAGCGGCAGCCGTGCTGCCAACGTAACAGCTGTAGCTAGCTCTCGCAGACGCATGTAGGCGCTGCGGAGAACATTCCCGGACTCACTGTAGAAGGTGAGACGTGATTGTGGTATTGATTGTTTCATAGTGAATGCTTACACAGGTCAACAGTATTGATGATACGTGCCGCTGCGTACATAAATGATTTGTTAGCTACAGATTGGAATTTTGGAGCATGGATTTGGTGTAACGAATTCCTGTATTGTAGGCAAAATGCATTATTGCTTGAAAAGCATCATAAAGGTATGAAAAGGTCTTTGTATACAAAATTTAGTGCGTTAGAATGGAGCGAGTGAGTGAGAGAGAGTTTGTGTGTTTATGTGCGTGTGTGAGAGAGAAATAATTCAATCGATGAATCGATATATCGATTCCAAAACTCATAACTCTCGAGATATAGCTTACAGTAGAGCACACAAACAACATTAATTAATTTCTCTTCATCCACCTGATACGAAAAATAGGATGTTTAGAAATTGTTTGGCTCAATCCCATATCAGTCTGAACCAAGTCTGCGTTCTCATGTTGTATAAACATTAGTAATGAAATAACATTTTCAAAGCTAAATAACGTGTTGTAAATGATCTTTTCAGCGAACTAACAAGTAAGCAAACAAACAAACAAATATACACACAAACACACAAAAATCAAACACATTAAATTAATAAACAAACATACTACAGACAAGCACACAAACAAAAATGCGCAAATAAGAAAACAAACACACAAATACACAAATAAACAAATACACAAATAAACAAACACACAAATAAACAAAAACACAAATACACAAATACACAAATAAACAAACACACAAATACACAAATAAACAAATACACAAATAAACAAACACACAAATACACAAATAAACAAATACACAAATAAACAAACACACAAATACACAAATAATCAAACACACAAATAAACCAATAAACAAACACACAAATAAACAAACACACAAATAAACCAATAAACAAACACACAAATAAACAAATACACAAATAAACAAACATACAAATAAACAAACACACAAATGAACAAATAAACAAACACACAAATAAACAAATAAACAAACACAAAAAAAATACAAATATAAACAATCACACAAATAAAAAACAGACAAATAAACAAACACAAATAAACAAATACACAAATAAACAAACACACAAATAAACAAACACACAAATAAACAAATACAAAAATAAACAAACACACAAATAAACAAATACACAAATAAACAAACACACAAATACACAAATAAACAAATACACAAATAAACAAACACACAAATACACAAATAAACAAATACACAAATAAACAAACACACAAATACACAAATAAACAAATACACAAATAAACAAACACACAAATACACAAATAATCAAACACACAAATAAACCAATAAACAAACACACAAATAAACAAACACACAAATAAACCAATAAACAAACACACACATAAACAAATACACAAATAAACAGACACACAAATAAACAAACACACAAATAAACAAATACAAAAATAAACAAACACACAAATAAACAAATACACAAATAAACAAACACACAAAGAAACGAACCTACAAATAAACAAATACACAAATAAACAAACACACAAATAAACAAACACACAAATAAACAAATACACAAATAAACAAATACACAAATAAACAAACACAAAAATAAACAAACACACAAATAAACAAATACACTAATAAACAGACACACAAATAAACAAATAAACAAATACACAAATCAACAAATAAACAAAACGCTAATAAACCGACACACAAATAAACAAACACACAAATAAACAAATACACAAATAAACAAACACAAAAATAAACAAATAAACAAAACACTAATAAACAAACACACAAATAAACTTATACACAATAAACAAACACACAAATAAACTTATACACAATAAACAATCACACAATAAACAATCACACAAATAAACAAACACACAAATAAACAAACACATAAATAAACAAATAAAAAATAAACAAAACACTAATAAACAGACACGCAAATAAACAAACACACAAATAAACAAATACACAAATAAACAAATACACAAATAAACAAACGCACAAATGAACTTATACACAATAAACAATCACACAAATAAACAAACACACAAATAAACAAACACACAAATAAACAAACAGACAAATAAACAAATAAACAAAACACTAATAAACAGACACACAAATAAACAAACACACAAATAAACAAATACACAAATAAACAAATACACAAATAAACAGACGCACAAATAAACAGACGCACAAATAAACAGACGCACAAATAAACAGACACACAAATAAACAAATACACAAATAAGCAAACACACAAATAAACAAATACACAAATAAACAAATACACAAATAAACAAACACACTAATAAACAAACACACAAATAAACAAATACACAAATAAGCAAACACACAAATAAACAAATACACAAATAAACAAATACACAAATAAACAAACACACAAATAAACAAACACACAAATAAACAAATACACAAATAAACAAATACACAAATAAACAAACACACAAATAAACAAATACACAAATAAACAAACACACAAATGAACACACAAATAAACAGACACACAAATAAATAAATACACAAAGAAACAAACACACAAATAAATAAATACACAAATAAAAAAATACACAAATAAACAAACACACAAATAAACAGACACACAAATAAACACACAAATAAACAACACACACAAATAAACAAACACACAAATAAACAAACACACAAATAAATACACAAATAAACAGACACACAAATAAACAAATACACAAATATATAAACACACAAAGAAACGAACACACAAATAAACAAATACACAAATAAACAAACACACAAATATACTAACACACAAAGAAACGAACACACAAATAAACAAATAAACACACAATTACACATAAATAAGCAAACACGCAAAACAAAAACGAACAAACATACACGAACACAAAAGAACACATACAATTATTTATGAATCAAATGAGAAAAAAACCCACAAATATAGATCCAGTTAACACGCAAACAAATACACAAATCAAGTAAACATACGACATTAACACATAAAAAACAAACAAGCAGACAAATACACAAACATGTGAATGGACAATTTGGTGGTCGGCAGTTCTGGCATTAAAGCTTCCTCAGAAGTCAACGATTCTCATGCGATTTGATACCGCATACTTGGGCAGAAATTGCAAACGTCAGTAAAATAGTTTGGTTTTTGATTTAGGTGACTCCGATTGTACAAGTGATGTTGCATCATTGCTCTTCATGCCATAGTGACGTTATCAGTATGGTGACTAGAACTTGCTACCTAACTTGATATTCCGCACACAACCTCACGAGCTAAATTGGGGCAAAAGATGCAAGCTTGCTGTTTGAGTTTCAGAGGTAAAGACACACACATATCGCGGGATTTGTATCCTACTCTACAATGCAAAGTGGCACATGTTAATATACATGGCCTTTTATGTGAAACTACCGAGTCATAGTCCACAGGATGATGTCATCAAACCGAGCGAATGAACCGTTAACTTCAAGGTAACATAGAGCATAATAATTGTTATACGTCTTGTTCAGATCCCTGGAGCAAACAATCAAACTAACAAGTAAATAAATAAGCACGGGTATAATATCGTAGTTTAACGTGTCTCCTTAACCTCTTGACCGCAAGCCACGGTACCAATGTTTAGCGAGGATGATAATAATAATAATATCGTATGGCCTCGGGTGCCGGGTGCAAGCTTTGTTAATTGATGCCCAGAGGGCAACTTGCATGTCGAATTTTATCATTTCAAATGATCTTGTCGACTTCATCGTTATGCTTTGGTCCACCGTTACGGTTACGGCGTGTATGACGTCATTATGTTGTTCAGTGCATATGCACCGAGTCTGAGTTTACTCCTGGGGTCTGGCGTTATGCGATACGGAGACGGCGAGTGCGTGACGTCATGCAGCAGGGCTGCACCTCCCGCTCTCGGTTCCCCGCGCGGAAAGCCTAAGTTAAAGGGTAATGGAGTCTGTTGAGTCTGAGTTTACTCCTGGGGTCTGGCGTTATGCGATACGGATACGGCGAGTGCGTGACGTCATGCAGCAGAGTGCACCTCCCGCTCTCCGTTCCCCGCGTGGGAAGCCTAAGTTAATGGGTAATGGAGTCTGTTGAAAGAGTCCTGGGGCTTCGAGCGAAGCGAGAAGCCCACCCGAGCCTTTCTAACATGTGTAGCATTTGTAGGATGCGTCATTTGAAATGATATAAAGTCTAGTCTCTCAGACTAACTGTATCTTTTTATCGCTCCTTGGAGCGCTATGAAAGTCAAGGAGGTTAGATATCTAAGCTCCTTGACACTATAGCGCTTTCTAGTAGAGAAATGAGGAACTTTGTGTTGGCAAAATCACGAGATTAATTTTGCCATTATGAACACGGCCTAGTGAATTGAAATGGGTTCTTTAACATTCCAACATCGTATGACAAGCGTATCGTGATTTTTGTCGCCTTTCAAAAATCACTTACCACGGCCAGGAGCGAACCTGCAAGCTTGGGGTTGGTAGTGCGACACGATAACCACTCACCCACCGTGGCAAGCTTTAGCTAGGATGAACCATTGCATTTGATTTTTCACCTCGGAAATCTCACTTAAATTGACGAAGCTCACCTTGATAGAAGGCAAGCAGCTTAATCGTAGGGCCATCACGCCCGTCCCCATTTGTACAGGTTGCCAAATAATGGGCAAGTGAACAAGTAATATAATTGAATTATTCAGATGCTGCGTAGATAAGGTTTGAACTGCATTAGAAATGCGTTGCCAGTAGATTTTAACAGCTAGAAACCATTGAATGACGTTAGTATCACAAACTCTGACTGACAAAATGTTTTATTGTTGTGCTAAGATGTTGAAGCCAAAGTAAAACAATTGCTTTCGGTCAGAATTCTAAGGGTAGTGTACACAAAGGTAGCAGCAAGTTGTAATAACATTCCTCAGAATGTTCTGTATTGTGTATCTCCGAGGCTGGGGACACAAACTTGAATACGCACATATTGTCTCAACTTTCTGTCAAACAAATGTATGGGGTTTCCTCTACTATGTCTTCTCGTCAGCGACAGTGTGGTATACAGTGTTGCCAAATCTTGAAATGGCAAAGAACTAAACCCTATGATTTAAAACACCAGAAAAGCACCAGCTGGACTCCATGATTCAAAACACTAGAAAAACACCAAAAATTACATAAACGGATTTTTACTTACATTTCTTTAATTAAAAATCATCTTCTTCATTTGCGGAGCCGGCTACCCCTATTACATTTTTAGAGCAGGAAGGTGTAGTACTGCTGTAGCTCTGCATACTTCCAATTTTTGCCACTATTATATCCTTTGGACGTTCGTAGTCGTGATAGCATTTCCCCTCTGTTTTTAGTCCAAATCGCACACTCAGAATGGAATGCAATTTTTGAACTTTCATTCGATTTCTTTGCTTTGTTTTCACCAATTAAACTTGGCTAAACACTCTCCCTACATCTGCATTAGAGTGAGGGAGCGAAAGTACATAAACTGCCTTCGCATGAAACTGGGCAATCCCCTGGGAGCTGGGAAGAAAATAGATGATAGGTCGATTCTTTGTACAAGTGCACTTGCACTGAGCCCTGCATGTTGCACTTACGTAGCACTTATGCACGCGAATGAGAATTTCAGGGACTTACCCTGTTGGAGTGTTGATATTGACACGTGTAAGGCTAAACATTGCCTATCTTAATTGATTAACTTTATTAAAACTTTTACATGGCTTCGGGGATTTACTTATTTGTCATAGTAGACAATTTCATGGAAAAATCCGTTAAGCACCAGATTTGGCACTGGCTTTATTGAAACAACACCAGTATTTTGCTATGGCGCTATTAGAACATTTCTGGTACCAGACGAACTTCAGAAACACCAGATCTGGTGCAAAAACACCAAATTGGCAACACTGGTGGTATAGTTACCGCTTCATAACAACGGCTCCCCTCTCTCAAAATTTTGATGTGTGGGAGACGCTTCATTTCCTTATCGTCATATATGTGTGTGTGTCGTGTACTAATCGTTTCATCTCTACATAGCTACCACACCTTGCATTCATTTAACATATTCTAACCTTGGTCTACCCCTACAGTTCTTGTCCTCGACCGTTTCTTCCATAACTAAGCTTGCTATTCTTGCGTGTCTTAGAGTGTGTTAAACCAACCTATTAGCAGTCGTCAGAAACATCTCTCCTCTTCCACTCGTCTTAATACCTCTGTATTTGTAACTCTATCTTGTAATTGTTCAAACCCGCAAATAAATTCTGTTGGGCGCCACTCATTACTATAATGAGAATAAAATACATAAGACACTAATCCCGGGCAGCAGGAAAATACGCTTCCTATATGGCAACTCACTCTTCCCCCTTTCCTAGAAATCATATGTATAAAGAGTAACTATTGAAATGATCTCATCACCTTGTAATTGCAAGGTAATTTATAATATTTCATGAATCGAACTATGTTTTACTAACCGGAAAGCGCCGTACATTACATTTCCATTTAGCTAACCTTGTCTTACTTGATATTTGGGGCATAACGTTCATATAGGTGTTCTTTATTTTCATCCACAAACGATATCTCAGGTTCCTTCTATGAAGAATCCCTTTACGGATACTTCTCCGTGATATATAAGAATGTGAATTCTTTCTAGAATACAATTACATTCACAAATACTTGTAGCAGCTCGTCGTATTATAACAGAATGCATCCATTCGATGCCGAAGCGATCAACTAACAAACTTTTACCAGAGTATCTATATCTCATTTCACCGCCACCTAGATCCTTATAAGTTTCAAACAAATCATTAGTTCTACGTTATGCCGTGTCGCTTCTTAGTCGGTTTCATTTCGTATAACACAAGGCCATCAGGCAACAGCCTGGGTACTAACTTCTACTCTATATATCTGGGCACTTTCCGATTGAATAAATATAATCTACAACTATATATATATATAACAATAAACAATAATGAGGAGGGTCTGTGCAGATCCATGATCTGTCACAATCTATCCATCATTCTCTTGTAACACCACATTTCAAATTCTTCTATTCTCCTCTTTTCTGTGGCTCCAACAGTCCATAGATCACCACGCTCCAGACACAAGCTTTCAAAAATCTATAATTGATATCCACAGATTCCTTTTCTATAGAAATGCTTCCCTTTCCTGTGCCAACCTACTTTTTATATCGTCTTTGCTTCGTCCATCACTGGTTATTCTACTTCCTTTAGTTTTTCACCTGCCAATTTGACGTCAAGATTGGTTTCTGACATATTATAAATCACTGGAAGCGAGCCTCGAAAAAGTTCAAAAATGTTTTCTAAGGTATTTATATTACAAAGACAACAATATATCTGCATTTAAAGCAAATAAATCATATACTCAACAACTGGATGAATTCAACTACACTAGCTTGGCAGCAAGGCGCCAAAATTTACAGCGGGTGTTTTTGTATAAAAAGTTAATGGAATGTTGGACAACAGTGGCTTCTTGCAGCAGATTCATTTCAATGCCAGAGCAGGAAATTTGTGAAATCGGGATCCCTTAGTTTGCAAAATACCAAAAACAGTATATTATAAAAATTCACCATTAGTAAAAATGTGTCTGGTGTACAATAAACGTGCCAAAATCATCAATAGTTTAGACTTCAGCTCTGCATTACCAGTATATATTAAGGTTTTAAGAGCTACAATTCTTACATTGTCAATGAATAAATTGTAAATGTTAGCAACTACCGGTATGGATGTAATCTGTAATTTTGTCTGTATGTGTAAATATACATAGTAGGCCTACTTATGTTATATCTGAGCTATAGTGTGACTTATGTATCATCGTCAAATATTTTTATAAAACTTCTTTCCATTTTTGTTTGTAATATAGACCTAGTATGTATTTTTTTAGTTTGTTAAATCAGTAACAATACAATACAGTGCAATGCACGCCTCCTGTAATTGGAGTCTAAGCTCTGTTGAAGGTATAAATAAATAAATTACGGCTGCATTCCAATATATTTGATTTATATTTATTGATTTTCATCATGAATTCTTTCCTTCATTTGAAAACTCATTCAAATCCTCTGGTGAAACGGCTAAGATGGCAATGTCATCAGCAAATCTCAGAGTTGAAATTATCTCTCCTTTATTACCTTTACAGAAGTCTAAAATTATATATGTTCATAACAAATATGCTCCAGGTATGCTGGTTGGTTCCTTAGTTTAGGGGCTGCGACAACGCGGTCATGTAGTCCCGTGTACTTAGGGTGTGTGTAGAATCTGTCTGATAACCGGTGTATTAGTGTGTGTTATCTGTGATTCAGGTAGAAGGACTGCAGACGATTAATTTTTTCAAGTAATTCCTACTTTTTCTACCAAATGCTACCATCTACGACACCTAGCTGCAGACCTGGGTACTAAATACCATCGCAGGCAGCAAACGTTGAAACTAATATAGCGTTATCAAACCAACCAACAAATTTTTGCTTCCACAAGTGTAGTTAGTGGAAGGTTTTTTCAATGCCATAAATCTATGACCGCCGGCTATACTTCCCCTCCGCAGGATGGCATACTGAGGGATTTTTAACGCTCTCAAAATATTCGACGACTTTGGCCGGGTTTGAACCCGCGATCTTGGGCATAGAAGCTCAGCATCATTTTTAGATTCACGATGAAAGATAAATCTTGTACGGTGCTGCGCTCTGTACTAAAGGTGGTTCAACCAGTGCCCACGAACGGCAGCGCCCGTAGCACAGTCGGGAATCTTTGAGCATTCTGTGTGATGTCATATCTATGGATTCATGGAGTTCTTTGACCTATATTATTATCAAATTTTTTCCTTGTTGGAAGTAAGATCTTGTTAGAATTAAGATACGGTAATAAATCATCGTAAGTAGTTAATTGCTACCAGAGAGGTGTTGAATCAACAACAAATATGTTGAGAAGACAGCTCGAAGTGGAAATGTCAATGACGTGGAAGTGATGCAGCCTAATGGTTCATTGCAAATGTTTGAGGTTGGGATGATTTGTAATAAATTGTGATCATATGTTTACGTTGAAATAATAACAGTGAACTCTGTTGGTGATTGCAATAACTACTTGTAAAACTGCAGTGCCAAATCCTGACCGGTTTTCAGCAAATATGATTTAATGAATATTTTCACACCAAACAACAACAACTTGAAGATGATTTATTGTAGGAAGAATTTCTTTAATGGGGCCTCCAAACCTTGAAGTAATTTTATATGCGATATAGATTCCACATAGCCACATGGCCGACAGTACCTCGATTGCTGACATTAAATAAGAATACTGTTCAGCCCCAGGGTCGATACGACCCTAGGACCTGAAACGCCAATACACCCTCTCACCTTTCACCTATAAAACTACCCCTACAGGCTAAGACATGGGCCTACACAAATACACTTCCTGTACACAAGCAGGAGCAGTAGTCTAGCTGTCAGCCAAGCTTACATCATTCATACACAAACACACTATCGCCGGAATCTAGAACACCAACAGTGACGAAACGCCGAGTCAGTAGCTCGGGAAACCTTAAAAGGAAGGGCCCGAGGACACCAAATATCTGTCGCGGCCGACGGCCCTGCAGCTCCAGTTCCAGCTCCAGCTCCACCAGGTGAGATAGAGTGTGCTCAGATCTCCTTATAAATTTGTACTCCATTGCCCACACCCACACTTATATTGAAACTCATTGTAACACACTTGTCCATCAGTAAAAGGGACATCAGATCACCTAACTGACCAAATAAATACTTGGTCAATAAACACACACATTTGTACTAATTTCACTTGTCTTTACATCCTTACGCCCAACCTGCTCTCATTCCTAATTGCCCCTGACCGTGAACGTCAGGAATTGCATCGTCAGGCGCTCCATTGTCTTCGCATAGCAGCCAGCCGGCTAGCGGCCAAGTGCCGACTTTGCAAGTGAACTCGCTCTCGCTCGCTCACATTTAATTGCTAATCTAAGTTAATAGCTCCTTCTATAATTGAATGGTTACCCCGAATAATGATCTAACCCACAAAAAATCTCAAGTTGAGCTTTCGGTGGAATCATGATCTATCTGAATGCACTCACGGTTTTGTGAACGGAAAACAACATAAATGTCTTTGAAAGCAGATTTATTTATTTTTCAATGTTGGCATCCCGGCGAATACTGATCTATCTGTAAGAAAATGGCTGATGAACACAAGAAAGTTCTTAGCAGCAGTACTGAAAAACAATTCAACAAGGGTAGAAAACGCAGAATTAACATATCTGAATGGAGGGATAATAGAAAGATTGAGGAATGCTGGGGAGCCCTACAAAAGCAGGAAAGGACTTTTCGAGCTAGGAAAATGCTTATCACAACAGGTGAGTGGAACAGTGATCTAACCTTAAAATGTACTGTAAGTTGTTTACGTAGTTATATCTATGTTCATAAATATTAGCAATGTTAAGTGACGTGTTTCAGTAAAGCGTATTTCATTAAAGTTGTATTCAGTGCACAGGAGTGATGATTTGAGATAACAAAGTAATTTAAACATATTATTTTTAGGTTTACTTTCGTGATAATTCGAACCTACAAAAGAAGCTCCACCTACAACAACTTCCCTCAGGTCTATGTCAACTGTATAATGAAGGTATTGCTGAAAAGAAAGCAAAGAAGAGAGATTTTATGCGCCAGTTCGTCCCACTCCAATAACGCGAGTTCTATCAGAATCTGAAAGAAACGGAGTGAGAGTGACATAACAACTTGATTATATCTAAAGCAATACCCAATATGTATTTTTCATTCATTATTGCTTTCTTATTGTAGTTTTCACTTCAATTTTGCATTATATTGTAGTTTTCACTTCATTGTAGCATTTATATTGTAATTAAAGCTTAGACCACTTTTCCACTCTTTACAGATAGATCTCTTTTCCACTAAATTTTGCATTGTTATGTTTGTATCTATGAAAACTGTATTATTTTTCCTAACGTGTGACATTCATATGTTTTTATATTACATAGACAGTTGATAAATGAATTATTTACTGATAAGATTGAACTCAAAATAAAAATAAACGTTTTACTTTGCTTCCCAATAATTTTCTATTTGTGGGTTAGATCTTTATTTGGGGTAACCATTCAATTATACATCCCTTAACGAGTAAACGCACCCCATAGGATCGACCCCCATCACATTACGTCCTATAAACAGACACTTACACTAGCGGTCTCCCCCATTTACGGGAAACTGCACCTTTTCGGAAACCACCCCTAAATTATACATCTACACACCCTTGTTCATCCCATCCCCTAAAACCGGGATAGAACAGATTGGTGGAGGCCGGGTCCCACGCAAATTAAGGGTAGGGACTCATACAACGAGCCCTCGTGGTAGATCGGTAAAAGTACCTAAGCAGCCAAGCGAAAATATATATTTTTTAAGTACGCATTTATTTTTTCTCTTCAGCGAATGTAGGGGGACATTTTTAGTCCACCCACCCTCCCTAGGAAGAATCCTCAAATTTAACACGCTAAAAGCAATACACACTTATTTAACACACACATAAATCAAAATGGCCCCCCTATACCGTTTAGTCATGCTCAAGAACATTGGGGAGTACCAGGACTTAATTGCCTGGGACAAGGTCTTCGCGACGAGGCAGGATTACCTGCAGAAATACCAACAGCTCCTCCACGCACAGTATATTCGCGTGATTAAGGTACTTGTCCGGCCGAGGAGAATGGGTCAAAATAGGAAAATGAGAGTCAAGGTTCCCACTCTTCGTAGAGAACTGAATCGCTCCCATTGGAGAGTACACTGTCTACACGATGTCATGTTCCAGCAATATGATGCTCTTAGGGAACAACATTAACTCGTATGGACTTGTGGGACAGAAGTCGCTGAGCAGGCCATACGCCTTAACAGGGAGTATGCCCAAATTTGGGATGACTACCGTGAACTCCAGGCCAATAACGCCATATTTGAGTTCGCAGCAGGGCCGCCAGTGAAACCAAGGGAGGACATCGACATAAACACGCTAACACAGCAATTCGCACAGATGTCCATCTCTATACCTACTAAAGCACAGGGGAAGGCGTCCGCCGTGGCCATAGTTCAGAAAACGGCCAGGCTAGGCTCCAATACACTGAAGGGACACTTACACACAGACACACATCCCGCAGCTCCGGTTCGAGAGGCAATTTTGCCAGACCGAGGGACTAAACTCACACCAACCCCCTCAGAACAAATATACGAGAGGGAGTTGCTGCCAATCCATCAAGAGACACAAACTCACACAAAGAGAGACATAGAGGAACCTATATCATGGGCAGACGATACAGAGGACTTGCCACAGCAAACTACGCCCATACCTACACACACACATAGCAAAGCACATGGGAAGGAGTCCGCCGTGGTCATAGCTCAGAAGACGGCCAGGCTAGGCTCCAACACACTTAAGGGGCATTTAAATACACCTACGCAAGGCACAGCGCCAGTTAAGAAGGCCGTTGCGTCAGAACAAAGGCGTCAGGTAACACCAACCCCCTTAGCACGTAAAACAGAGGGGGAGGAGAAGGGCATGACTCGTAGACAGGAGCATGCCACACCGATCTCCAACACTACATATGCACAGACAATTACACGACCCCTACCGCCAGTTCAGAGGGCGATTTCGCCAGAATGGAGGCGGACACTGACATATGCACCCCCAGTGCAAATAAGCAGAAGGGTGTTGCTTGCAACTCCCCAGGGTGAAACACACACGCCTCTACGCACTATCCAGCCTCGAACACAGACTGCACGGGGCATAAGGGAAGTTTTGCCACCCACCCCACGAGGCCAGGTAGATAGGACACCCCCCCACAGACACGGATAGGGTAGTGCGAGGTCAATGCAGCCCTTCAGGCGCCAGCACACCTAGGCCGATAAACAGACACCACGATGAACGTAGGCCCAGGCTCACCCTACTGAAAACCCCGCAGGAAGGCAGTGGGGACCCACCCCAATGGAGGACAGAGACCTATGTCGTCATTTCAGGACGAGCACAATCACCCCGGCGGGCAATAGCGCTCGGGAGGGCATAACAGCAGCCACAGTGAAAAACCCACCCTTACAATAACGGAAAGCGGCCTAGGAAAAAGGCAAATCACATGGCATAGTAAAATTGAAGCCATGGCCATACACACAGTGATAGAGAATTACACGGACGACATCTCACAAACAACATAAAGTTCACAATCACATTAAAACCATAGTCTCCCATATACGCACTGTATCCCATATGTTTAGGATCATGCATGCACAAAAGGTTTTATATTATATGTATATGATCTTGCTTATCATCATTATGTAAATGTCTTAAATAGACACCAGGGTTGATATATAAAGTAAACTAATGTCACTTACAACACAAACATACACACGGGTAGGTTCTTTTACATACAGGGAATACATAAATTGCCACGGGGACACAGAGAGAGAGAGGCAGGCCCGGAAACAAAAACTACGAGGGCCCAACCAAATCACAGGGAATAGAGACACCGACGTGTAGCTACGAGACACGATACTAGGGGCCAGGAGGTACAAGTACATAAACGCATGAGCTACACAGAGACACCATACTCAACTGGCATACATGCACCAAACACTGAAGAACACAGAAATAGGACGCGGTAATTGTAAGTAGACGCAGGGTCTTTTACAAGGCATTCGGGAGAGTGGTTGGAGCAAAGCACACAACTCTCACCGTGCACGTAGCGTCATTACATAGACTCGACAAGGGTGGATACATACACAAAGTACACGGGGCGAAAACATACTACCATTAGTGTGGACGAGTGGCGGAGCAACGCACGCAAAGGCATAACATGAGTACTGGACATTTGACATGTCAACAGCATTAACAAATTCACAAAGAAATTTGATACAATGGTCCGGCTAGCTCAAAACAGTTGCCAGCGTTTCGCCCCAGTGTACCAATGGGCTCTTCAGTTGGTTATGGTACACCTCACCAAGACGCGTGGCTAGTACATACTGTGAAGGCCGCTGCAAGGCACAAATGTTGCCACGAGCAGCGCCAATCTACTATGGAAGTCAAAACTTCCTTTCAAAAATAATGTTAGCTTACCTAGCTAATCCATATTGGAAATATCTGTTCCCCATTGGTACACTGGGGCGAAACGCTGGCAACAGTTTTGAGCTAGTCAGACCATTGTATCAAATTTCTTTGTGAATTTGTTAATGTACATAGCTCAATCGGACAATTTTACATCCTGTTTCCTACGGGAATAGATATTTCCAATATGGATTAGCTAGGTAAGCTAACATTATTTTTGAAAGGAAGTTTTGACTTCCATAGTACATTGGCGCTGCTCGTGGCAACATTTGTGTCTTGCAGCGGCCTTCACAGTATGTACTAGCCACGCGTCTTGGTAAGGTGTACCATAACCAACTGAAGAGCCCATTGGTACACTGGGGCGAAACGCTGGCAACTGTTTTGAGGTAGCCGGACCATTGTATCAAATTTCTTTGTGAATTTGTTAATGTACATGGCTCAATCGGACAATTCTACATCCTGTTTCCTACGGGAACAGATATTTCCAATATGTCAACAGCAGACAGGAAGCAATCTCTTGGCTAGCGGTGTTATCGCATAGGCCCGATACTGTGCAAAGTCAGCACTACACGCGTTAAAACACTGTAAGACAGCCACAAGCTAGACCCGGACTACACTCACGGTAACATTACGGTCGCCAGAGGATCATTCAATATAGATTCGAGACCGCACTACGATCACAAATCAAGACGAGGGATAACCGAAATTCGCACAGACAATATACACAGGGCATATTTACACGTGCGTAGGCCTGTTCCATGGTACTCGCTATAATAACCTGGTTAGGGCACTAGCGACCCCGGGACTACCAATAGGGGACATAAAAGGAACACCAGGCCAATCCGACACCACAAAATACTCTTGCTAACCGAAACGCCCGAAATCCAAGTACGAGGGACGTTCGTGAGTATACAGAACACTTACACTAATGGACACGGACACGCGCGTCTCACACACACTATACACGCCACGGGACGGAAATTACCGAAATGAAGGTCCCGAAATAAGGCACAAGGCATACATTGGCGGGTCGCGGCAGGGCCAAATAGCTAGGAAATACACAGTCATACAACGCAAACAGAAGAGGTAACCTACAATCTCCGATAGAGTAGGCGGAACTAAGACAAGTTACCCAAAGACACTTAGTTGCGTACTACTATACCAGAGGCCACACAGTCACACACAGTAGTGGGTACGTAATATAGGGCCCGCATTATATCTAAGAACGGGCGTCCCAACAAATAACAAGGGGAGGCGTTGACCGACTGAAGAGCAACCAATTAAGGTGCACAGGTCACAGAACAGCAAGAGCATACACTCACACAAACAGCGACACAAAGATAGACATGTACAGGACACATTTCAGAAACACGGGGACTCTATAAACGAACCCAACAAACATTAACACAAAAGTTGGGAATACCACATTTCAACACTAGACGGTATGAGGAATTAGCGCGGGACACTTAGAAATGCCCCAGAAATAGGTCAAGATACGCTCCGAAAGAGGAGACGATAGGTAAAATGACACAGAGCAAACAAATTAGGAAGGACAGATTCCGAAAAACAGCCCAGAAATAGACATCCTAGGGCAGAAACACGCTTTATCACACAAAAATACACCTGCACAGACATATTCCACGAACACGGGGAATATTATGGGACCAGGCATACACTGACACACAAGCTTAGTAACACCACATTTCAAAGGCCGAAAATTAAGTACATTCAGTAAAGGGGCAGTTAGATTACCCCGGATACAGGCCGAGTAGACTCTCTAGAAGTAAATAATAGGTAATTGCATAGAGCAGAGAAATTACGGAAGCAAGTTCCAAAACAAGCTTAGTAACAGCAAGGCCACAGTTAACACATTGCTATTTTCAAAACAAACACATGACGACACACGGACATCGGATGACAGCACGTTTTGTTATTCTTCCCGCACGGGCTGAAGACATTCAGTACACAAAGTACGGTAAAACAAAATATAGGAAATAGCGCGCGACACACGCATGGCGCATTCCTGCGTGACGACACTCTCTGTATGCGGAAGAAATTTTGCAACAGCAAGCTGGCACAACAATACACAAACATGCTGACGATAGAGGAAGCAATAGCAGGAAGCCATACACTGGCAACACGGATGATTACACAGGAAGTGAGGACGATACTACGTTAGGTTTCACCTAAAATATTACACATCTATTACAGACCAGATTTGATTTGGGAGGCTACATTATTTCAGGCCAACCAGTGATAAGTTTTGAACATGCATACACCTGTAATAGTGAACACTAGACGGCGTGTGGCGGGTAGCCCACGCGACGTAGATAAACCCGCTCAGGTGACAAGGCACGCGCAGGCGAGAGCTCAGCCGGCAGGAAGCCTCGTGCACAAAGCGCGCTGCAAACTGAGGCCACGGCCGCTTCCCTCCCACATGCGCCCAGCACTTAGGGATAGCAAGGCAATTCCACACGAACACACAAACTAACTAAGGGCGGGTACACACAGATTCCATGGAGGAACTACCCCCCCCCCAATAATTTTTCTCTTTTTCGAGTCACGAAGGCAATTATGATACATATGCCTATAATCACAAAACACATGGATATTACAGAGACATAGGGGGTAGGATGCAATATATATATATATATATAAAGAACACGGATACATTTAAGGCCCGATAGACAGGCCAAAGGGCGTAACTACACTCCAGCCACGTTATACACATAGGAGTGGATAAAACCGTGAGCGGTACAGCCGTCACTAGACCTAGCGTTAACAGGAAAGCCAGAAGGCGTTACCTAGGGAATATATATGTCACAGACCGTAAGGGATGATAGTCCCACGACAGTTATATAGAGAGATAGTTTGGTAGACACTAGATGCGTAAGGCATCTCAACGGCACATAGACGCTCAGTGAGCGCGAATTTCAACACTATCAGAGAGTGGAAGAGAACATAGCACAGCCAAGAGAGGCTGATACACTATAACAGGAGCAAAGGCGGATAACGCCATCAGGATGACCATAGTATAGCCTACGGGCAAAACATCCTCACACCCTCCCTTCCATTCATCCTAATTGTTAGGTAGTCAGCCCGAAGGCTGGTTGGATCCTCAAAAAGTACCGCCGTTACGTTATGTGAGTAGATACCTAATACAAACTCACATAAACACACACATACACGTAAAAATATATACACTACATAAAAAATATACATAGGGGTTGATTAGACATTCCGGCTTTTCACAACTTAAGGTCCACTGCACCTTGTGCCATACTGCCCCACCTGAATATTAGAGGTGGTTCGGACACTAATATTTAGCGCCGCATGCACATCTCTATATAGAGATGAGGCCACATTGAGATACTAACCAATATTTCAGTAAATAATCCTGCATGCAGATGACATAAACTTATTACGTCCTAACACACCCCCTCTCCTCAATTGAGGGCAGACATGCGCTCAAATCCATCTCGATGCATGAGATATCCCAATCAAATACCAAGGGTTATATTTTTAGCATACCTGCATGTCAAATTTTCAATTTTGGACACCTGGGAAAAACCCACCCCATCCACTCACAGTAAAACATCCTAATAGCATCACCGACTCTCGGCCACCATAAACAAAGAGGCCAACGATGCGTAACCCTTCCTTACCACGTTTCAACCATTACATCATAAATAACACCCCATCGGACCCCACTAGCAAGGACCCCTAGATTCCATGGTCCTACTAACATGTCAAAAAACAACATAACAAAGCATCAGCGCGGGAAATCCGAAAGGCAATGGAAGGCCTAAAGCAGGCACTGCGTTTAGAATGCTCTACAACCCCAAAACACTAAGAATTTTACCAGAGTCACACTAATTGCTACACATACAGAATTACACTTCCCCCAAATGATAAAAAGGAATCTGAGGTCACACTAGGTGGTGACAGGTACTACGTCATGACGACGTAAAGGGATGATAAGAGGCAGAGCCGGGGACGTTGGCACAGACCCTGACGACCAATTAGACTAGACTTTTAGGTAGTCTGTAACCTAAGTAGAGTTCCTATGGCGGGGAACTAGTCTTCCATTCGTGTGAAGTGAAGCAGTGGACCGGGGATCAGCGGGACCAACCCTTGGCCACGCAAGTCCTCATTCCGGAAAATGGGGTGAAGATGTAAATGAATAATAAATAATGAATAATAAATAATGTATATGGAATGAATGCGATCATTCAGCCCCGTGCCCACGTAAATGGAGGACAGCGAGTCCCCGGAGCTTAAATGGGAAGAGCAGCGAGCCCCCAGAGATGTGCATGGGGGAATGCAGCGAGCTCCCAGAGGGGCCTGGGCAACCCTTTAATAAATATGAATGATAAATAAGGCGGCTATAAGCCATATATTCCGATACCGGCAAATGATCATGGATATCCGCGCGAAGGTGTTTGCTATTTTTAGCAACACAACTACACAGGCCTTCATACACGAAAGTAGTAAGCGTTTGCTACACTCCAAATATTGCATCATCATGACCAGAAATTGCGTAATCCTGATGACGTCATGGGATGACGTCATGGGTCCTTAGAGCGAGCACATGGTCCAGGAGCGAGCATGTGCACTGCACGTGTTAGCGTGGGAAGGGGTTGACCTTTTGGCTTGTTTGTGCGATGGTGATAAAAAGTTAATGGGTGTTGACGTCATGGGGGTTGTTTATTAGGATTTTAACTGTCATCTGACACCCGTGCGACTGTGAGCATGTGTGCCAGTGCGAGCAATCCACACATGTGGTGTGCAGCTATTATGTTTTTTTGCTCGCGATTGAACCCTCGTCGTATCGGTCCCGAACCTGATATCTCGCACTCGTAGTAATGCCCCCCTCTTTTCCTATAGCCTCGTTATTTAAATAAAATACCAAAACAAAAGGTCATTCGCGGGTAGTGGGGTAGTGTATGTTCTCTTGCAAGTCGCGTGTGTGCTTGAATACGTATGGCTATGTTGGGAAAATGTTTGGTGGTGGGCGAGGACTAGGTTTGAGTGAGGGCTCGTTTAAATGCTATTTTTCCCGCTCTATTTGATGGTGAGGTAATTTTTTAAAATGGGTGGAATTTGGAAACGCAATTTGAGGTAAACGTGCGTTTTTGACATTTTGGCGAATTTAATGAGCTTGTAAGGCTAGAACGATGTGTTATTTAGGAATGGTGTGACGTCCTCTTTGCTATGAATGCGTGTCGGTATATATATATTTTTTAAATTGTTGTTTTTGAAATTGGTGCTATTTTGGAAACGGTGAAGATGAGAGAAAAGTTTGTTTGAAGTCAATGAAAGGTCCCTATGCCCTCTAGGCTGACAGCAAGTTTGAAGTGTGTAGGACAAAACAAAATGATAGCCTACTTTCTGGCGAACATTGGCGATGATTCGCGAACGCATGGTCGGGTTTGAGCATATAGGGTGTCGTAGGACTTGTGGTGAACCACCCCTTGCTATGGACGGGAGTATATCCACCCCAAAATAAATCTACCCTTACCCGGAGGTTAAGTAGTGGTTATTTTTGTATGCATGCGCACTTGAGGGCTTTTGTAAGAGAGCGGAATTTTTAAAAGATTCTTTATAGATGAGGCTTTTTAAAAATTTATTAAAAAAACGAAAACTAATAGGTCATTCGCTTTTTAGTATCTCGCTAACCAATAATGCGATTTAAACATATGGGGTGTCATAGGACTCGTAGTGAATTCTCCTTTTGTATGAATGAGGTATGTCAACCCCCAAAATAAAAACTACCCTTACCTGGGGTGAAAGAGCAATTTTTGTATGTATGCACACCGGTGGCTTTTGTCAAAAGGGCCTAACTACACATTTATAATATTTTCTGAACCCAGGATGGGATTTTCCCATAGGCAGTATCCTAGCACTTGGGGTGACACCTCGTTTTTGAAAGTATCATTCATTTATTTTTTTGTCAAAAGGGCCTAACTACACTTTTGTTAATATCTCGTGAACCAATCATGCTAGGGACTTGTATGAGGGGTCCTAGCACTTGGGGCGACGTCCCCCTTTATGGGGTGAAACTACCCCCCAAAATTGAAAACTCAATATCTTGGAAACTATGAACCCTAAAATTAGGCGTTATAGCTTTAAAAATAGGTGATGACATAGGCTTTTACCTGGATTGGTCATTTCACCCCTAAAACAGTAAATAGTCATGTTATGGGAAAAAACGTGTTAAACACCTAAAAATGATAAATGAAACTAAGATCTTTTGTTTTTGATGAAAAATAGCAGGGGGGTGAAAACTACCCCCAAATTGAAAAATCGATACCTTGGAAACTAAGAACCGTAAAATTATGTGTAATAGCTTAAAAAATTCGTTGTGACATAGGCTTTTACCTGGATAGATGATGTCACCCCTAAAACAGTAAATAGTGATTTTACAGTGGGGAAAAGGTCTTAAACGGGTAAAAATGATAATTGAACCTAAGATCTTTTGTTTTTGATGAAAAATAGCAGGGGGGTGAAAACTACCCCCAAATTGAAAAATCGATACCTTGGAAACTAAGAACCGTAAAATTATGTGTAATAGCTTAAAAAATTCGTTGTGACATAGGCTTTTACCTGGATAGATGATGTCACCCCTAAAACAGTAAGTACTGATTTCACAGTGGGGAAAAAGGTCTTAAACGGGTAAAAATGATAATTGAACCTAAGATCTTTTGTTTTTCATGAAAAATAGTAGGGGGGTGAAAACTACCCTCAAATTGAAAAAATCGATATCTTGCAAACTAAGAACCCTAAAATTAGGTTTGAAAGTTGAAAAATAGGTGATGACATACGCTTTTACCTCGATAGATTATTTCACTCATAAAACAGGGAATAGTAATGTTACATGAGAAAAAGGTATTAAACACTTAAAAGCATAAGAGTTTTTTGAAACCATGCTTTTTAATGAATGTGTGTTTGGAGGATGACAGCTTGAAAATTAATATTATTATTATTTTTATTATTATTATTAGGTAATTATGGATTAATGTGTTTATAGCTAATGAATAAGGCTACAGAGTTGTATCAGGTGTTGTAAAAATCAGGATGGCCAAACCGTTGCCATTCCCCATGAATATACCCAAAAGAGCCAAAACGTTATTGTTATCGACCTGAGATTTTATAAAACTAATTATCGGAGAGGGTGAAGTAAGGTGTTGTTTTGGACTGACAGTGGCTAACCCTTTCCCATGATTTATGAATTCACCCAAAATGTTTTACCTGACAAGACTGAGTGTACCTGTTGCAGCCTTTAGAAAATAGAACCCGGACCTGTGTGGTGACAGTCGAGTTATATTAATGATGCTTTTTGAACAAACACAGTCTTGCATACTATCGCTGGGTTGAATCTGCACAGAGACACTGGCTTTGTTTGTGTAATGAGTCTTGGTGATAAGAACACGATGCTCTTGCCAGCAAGTTTCATATTACTCGTCTGCTTGATGGTGGACGTGATTCGCACCGTGTTAACGTACATGACTTGATAGTTGTTAGGTAAGGGTTGACAAGGCTCAATGAACCTTATTGCAACCTTAAGATGAATATGAATTTCTTGGTATAGTCGGGGTTGCAAGCCAAGGCCTTAGGGTAGACAACCAACTATGTTAAACACTACACTGTGAGATGGTCAAATGATAATGTAACAGAACATATAGAAAAGTTTTATGTAGTTTAACGAATTGACTAAGAGCCATACCATGAGAGGTATAGGTAATTGAAATTGAATCCTTAGCTGTTGACCCTACTACATGTAAGCTATAGCAATGCCCACCTATAAGCTATCATGTTAGAAAAAGAAGTGTATGGGTTGTTTTAAACGGAGAATGATTGTGTTTACTGTGAAACACAAATCTGAATTTAAAAATAGTTTATGTCCTACATGATGTTTGAACTCTCTTTTTATTTATTCTGAATTTAAAAATAGTTTATGTCCTACATGATGTTTGAACTCTCTTTTTATTTATACTTTAGACAAACGCTAACATAGTTGTAATTCAGATGCCATGGCTGCCTCCTTTCCAATCCTACACGTTACACTGAAGTTAAAGTTAATAATGATCACGTTACAGGCAGCCAGTTTCAAAGCCATGAGAAATAAGTGAACAAAGTATACAATTCTTGACCCAGCCGGGAAATCAACATGGTGTTGTTTCAAACAAAAGACAAGCGTTCTATAAACTTGACCACCAAGCTGTCCTATCGACCCCTAATTGTTTGGCTGATGGTGAAAATAAAATTAAATGTAAACTATAACTAAAACTAACTACACACTTATAACTAGAAAAATGAAATGTAAGACAAAAGGATAACAGGACAAATAAAGGACAGAAGGAATAAATAATGCCCCTCAACCCTCAAGAATGTGGATTGATGAACTTGAAAGGAAGGAGAGCCATAAAAGGTAGATATGAAAGTAAAAGAGGAGAGGGTCCCGCTCCAGAGGTAATCGATAAAAGGAGGAAAACTGGGCCCAGCTCAGGAATCCCTTGTGGTCGCAAACTTCCAAACTCATCAGCCGTAAGCCCCTGAGGGTGTAGGCATATCCAGGGTGCACCACAAGTGGTGGGGCTACATACACCCTACCTTTAGTGTGGCTTGTGCAATAGGCAGGAAATAACATAAAAATAAAAAGAAGGCTGCCTCCTCACACAAGGAGGGTATCAGAAAAATAAACAAGGGTCAATTAAGTCAGAAAATAAAGAGACTCCCTAAGCCTTGGATAGCCTAATAATGTCGGAGTCGGTAGAGAACAAGAGTTGACCAAGTGTGGTCGACAGGAAAGAAGACAGACAGGAGCCTAGCACAAGTCAGTGGGAACAATGACGGATTCAGCTGGGGCTCCATGGTCGTCGACCTACATTACACTAGATGAAAGCCCTTGTTTGGGGGTGGTGGAAAATAAACACCTCTTTTGTTTTAAATCACTGGCTTTAAGGACGGTAACAAATGGCATGCCATTATAATGCGATACTGGTCCTAGGGATATGCAAAATTGTATTAGATACTCAGCTAATAATAGTGTACATGACCCCTTATTATTTTCCCTAATTACAGTACATGGGAATGATGACCATGATTTCCAAGCCCCTAAGTAAGACAAAAACATATTATTTCCATTCCCAAACAGTTGGGGTGAGGTGAGGCGAGTTTTCTAAACGTCAAACACATGTGGTTTTCCACTTTTACTCCAGGTAAATGCCATGTTTGCCCACAGACAAGTGCAAAGAAAATCGAAACATGTTATGTTTGGATCAATTCCTTACCTACATGACAACATGTACTTGAAATAACAAGTAATGAGCATTCTATGTTAACAATAGTGAGATGCTTGCAAACTGCCAATGCTTAGAGCTCATTAGCGGCTTCTAAGGGAGGCAAGGAGTACACTTACTTGAAAAACTAACAAGAGGAGTGTTCGATTTTCCCACAACACCCAATCTGAAAGTAAATATAAATGACTATGCACTTAAGTCCATAACCACCTCCTTACCATTCCTACCCTTCATAGTCAAAGGCACACATTAATACAGCCATCACAGTGACAGAGGTTATTTGTAAAATATCTAAATATCTGAGATTTATCTTGAAATTGACCAGAATTTTGTAAAATCCACAAAATTTACCGCAAATTTAGCAAATTCCACCAAATTTCAGCAAAATCCAACAAATCACTACCAGATTTATTGAAATGCCATTGAATTATTAAAGAATGGTTTGAACTAGCTCAAATGTATATAAAATTACCCGAATATTGATGAAAATACACCAAATTCTACCAAATTTAGCCAAGAGGTCTACAAACCATGAAATTTAACCATTATTTTTTTAAATTCACAACATATACTCGAAAATTCCATAATATTCCCTTTGCGTGTATATTTTTTTAGTTGTTGTTTCGTTTCCCACACTCCCTGCAGACAAATACCTGAACATGGCTTTATTCTAGACTAGGAGCTCCACATTCGACATGATAGCTGAGTTTCATCTCCCATAAACTCGTCTCTGAGGTGGGTGCCAGAAAAGGCATCCAGCTGTAAAAACCACACCCTCTCATAGACTTTCATAACTTCTTACGTTGAGGTTCATAACACTACGTTGATTGATTTATCGGTTTCCTTTTCACAATTCCTGTCTATACATTCCTCTTGAAGGTTGCAAGATGCGTGCAAGGTTCCTAAAATGCAATTCAATTTAATAAATACCTTAAGATGGTTTGATTTGTTTAATGATATGGTGTTAATACTATTTTTAGGTCTTGACTGGCTTTGCAATAAGAATTGACTAACCAAACATGAGTTACCTATCAGGGAAACATTTTGGCCACTATGTTGGCTATTGACCAATGAGTTTAGCTGTTTATCATTTTTTTCATCATAAACAACAGAGGCTTAAACGTATAGATAAACCGTGTGACCATGTTTGTTAAACAAGACATTATACCAGAGACAATTAGGATACTTATGTAGAGTTTACCAAAAATAATGTTGTGTAACAGTAAATGCTAGTCAACAGTTATACACTTCTAAAAAAAATCATCATACAATACCTGAGAGCTCTTCTAAAATTATTGATGTGTAACATGTTTCCACTAACTTGCTATGTATTTTTTGGCTTGGGGGTGATTTTCAAGAAATGCAAATGGAACTGAAATGCAATACAAACAATGAGCGCGCCTGGTGGCTGAGATTGATACCACGACGTACTGTCGGTTATGTAGCTATGTGGAATGTATATCAAATATGGTTTACTTCAAGGTCTGGAGATCCCTACAATTCCTACAATAAATGATCTTGAAATGGTCATCCTATGGTGTGAAAATATTTATTAGGTATATATATATTTACTGAAAAACAATTATGATTTATTAAATGTTTATATGTTTACAGTATTGTTATTTAATGTAAGCACTTGAGGCACTACCGACCAAAATACAGCACTATCTGCAATATGTATTGCATACTTGAAGGTTTGGTGGTCCCATTAAAGGTATTCCTACAATAAATGATTTTTCAAGTTGTCATTCTATGACGTGAAAATATTTAATATATGATATTTGCTAACAGAATATGCCACTGGAATTATTTTACAAGTAGTTATTTTAATGACAACAGAGTTCACTGTTAATAACGGAGAGCCCTATGTGGAATGTAGGATAACATGTAACATAATATACGTGATATGTCACAACTGTAAGGCTTGTGATTTTTTTAAGATGCCTTTATACCTATATTAATCACCCAGTTTACAAGACTGATAACTGTAATGCTACGGAAAAATCATAACAAATCAAAAATGTGCATTGGAAAACCAAAAAGTGGTTGAGCAAATATACAGTCAACATGCAAAAAAAACAAGAAATATATACAAATTGTGTTAATTAATTTAATTCAAATATATATATTTTTACAATAGGTATACACACACACACACACACACACACACACACACACATACAGAATACAGCTCTTTTTTGTTCATGTTTGCCTGCTACAGTTTTTAAATATAACACTTGCTGAACATTATTTTAGGGGTGAGGGTGTTGCTACGTTGACCAATTACACAATAATACCAGCTTTACGAAGTTCATCTTCTATTTTTAACAGCTCTTCCTCATAACCAATATGACCAGCCTGTTTACAGGCATGCAAGAGCTGTAGACGTTCGACTAATATATTAGGATCGTTCCATTTGCTATTTTTTATGAATGGTTTCAAATACTCGGGAAGCAGTCCATCATTTTCACCATCAACATCATTATCATCCTCATCATTATAATCATCTTCATAATGATCATCATCATCCTCGTCATCTTTACCATCATAATTTCCACCTGTGTCCACAGTCTGTTCAATGGTTTGAGTTCCCTTTGATAGTGTTGAAAGCTTCTTTTTAGATGTACTAGAGTGCTTTAACAATATGTTATTATTATCACCATCATCATCCTTTTCATCTTCCCCAACCAACTTCTTGATGGGGTATGTTGTCTCTGATAGAGTTGAGGGCTTTTGAGATGTGTGTGTGTGTCTGATCATGGGTTTTACTGGAGGTCTTAAAGGTTTCTCATTAAATAACTCGCTAACAGCATGAGTGCGTTGTAGTGCCCCATATTAATGCCAACTCTTATAATTATAAGCAGCAGCAGGGTAGGTTAGGTTATGTTAGGATTGGTGAAGTTAGGTTAGGTGAGGTTGGGGCAGGTTAGGTTAGGTTAGGTTATGACTAAGTTTGTTATGCTTAGTTGTTTTAGAAAAACACTACATTGGCTCTCATATTTGCTTCCATATTTTCTTTGCACTTTCAACTGTCTTGAATTGTGTATTTACTTTTGCCGGCATATTTGTTGACATATTTGTTAGCATATTTGCTCCCACTTTTTATATTTGCTTTGCTCCCACATTTCATCCCATATATGCTCCCACTTTTTGCTTCCCAATTTTTGCTCACAGTTTTTGCTCCCACATTCATCCCATATATGCTCCCACTTTTTGCTTCCCAATTTTTGCTCACAGTTTTTGCTCCCACATTTGCTCCCACTTTCGCTGACACTTTTTACCCCCACTTTTGCTCCCTCTTTTTGCATCTATATATGCTCCCACATTAATCTATTGTTGTTATTTCCAAGTTATCTTTACTAGAAATTAGTTTATGCTTGACAGTTGATATGGAAGTATCAGTGACTAGGTATGGTAAGCCTTATGCATACTATAAAGGTTATTCATATATTGTGAAACGAAGCAATAAAAATGGAACTGTTATTTGGCGCTGTTCAAAGCAACGATCGAAACAGTGTCGAGGAATGCTTAAGACAAGAGAATTGGACATACTTTCTTCAAACAGTCAAGATTGTAAACTTAATAATCATGCTAGTGTAAATGTAAGGAAAACTCAAACCGAAGCAAAAAACCAAGTCCAAGAAAAAAATAGTGCTGCTCAAGATAATATTAACCTCGGGTTTAATACACTACAACGCACTCATGCTGTTAGGGAGTTGTTTAATGAGAAACCTTTAAGACCTCCAGTAAAACCCATGATCAGACACACACACACATCTCAAAAGCCCTCAACTCTATCAGAGACAACATACCCCATCAAGAAGTTGGTTGGGGAAGATGAAAAGGATGATGATGGTGATAATAATAACATATTGTTAAAGCACTCTAGTACATCTAAAAAGAAGCTTTCAACACTATCAAAGGGAACTCAAACCATTGAACAGACTGTGGACACAGGTGGAAATTATGATGGTAAAGATGACGAGGATGATGATGATCATTATGAAGATGATTATAATGATGAGGATGATAATGATGTTGATGGTGAAAATGATGGACTGCTTCCCGAGTATTTGAAACCATTCATAAAAAATAGCAAATGGAACGATCCTAATATATTAGTCGAACGTCTACAGCTCTTGCATGCCTGTAAACAGGCTGGTCATATTGGTTATGAGGAAGAGCTGTTAAAAATAGAAGATGAACTTCGTAAAGCTGGTATTATTGTGTAATTGGTCAACGTAGCAACACCCTCACCCCTAAAATAATGTTCAGCAAGTGTTATATTTAAAAACTGTAGCAGGCAAACATGAACAAAAAAGAGCTGTATTCTGTATGTGTGTGTGTGTGTGTGTGTGTGTGTGTGTGTGTATACCTATTGTAAAAATATATATATTTGAATTAAATTAATTAACACAATTTGTATATATTTCTTGTTTTTTTTGCATGTTGACTGTATATTTGCTCAACCACTTTTTGGTTTTCCAATGCACATTTTTGATTTGTTATGATTTTTCCGTAGCATTACAGTTATCAGTCTTGTAAACTGGGTGATTAATATAGGTATAAAGGCATCTTAAAAAAATCACAAGCCTTACAGTTGTGACATATCACGTATATTATGTTACATGTTATCCTACATTCCACATAGGGCTCTCCGTTATTAACAGTGAACTCTGTTGTCATTAAAATAACTACGTGTAAAATAATTCCAGTGGCATATTCTGTTAGCAAATATCATATATTAAATATTTTCACGTCATAGAATGACAACTTGAAAATCATTTATTGTAGGAATACCTTTAATGGGACCACCAAACCTTCAAGTATGCAATACATATTGCAGATAGTGCTGTATTTTGGTCGGTAGTGCCTCAAGTGCTTACATTAAATAACAATACTGTAAACATATAAACATTTAATAAATCATAATTGTTTTTCAGTAAATATATATATACCTAATAAATATTTTCACACCATAGGATGACCATTTCAAGATCATTTATTGTAGGAATTGTAGGGATCTCCAGACCTTGAAGTAAACCATATTTGATATACATTCCACATAGCTACATAACCGACAGTACGTCGTGGTATCAATCTCAGCCACCAGGCGCGCTCATTGTTTGTATTGCATTTCAGTTCCATTTGCATTTCTTGAAAATCACCCCCAAGCCAAAAAATACATAGCAAGTTAGTGGAAACATGTTACACATCAATAATTTTAGAAGAGCTCTCAGGTATTGTATGATGATTTTTTTTAGAAGTGTATAACTGTTGACTAGCATTTACTGTTACACAACATTATTTTTGGTAAACTCTACATAAGTATCCTAATTGTCTCTGGTATAATGTCTTGTTTAACAAACATGGTCACACGGTTTATCTATACGTTTAAGCCTCTGTTGTTTATGATGAAAAAAATGATAAACAGCTAAACTCATTGGTCAATAGCCAACATAGTGGCCAAAATGTTTCCCTGATAGGTAACTCATGTTTGGTTAGTCAATTCTTATTGCAAAGCCAGTCAAGACCTAAAAATAGTATTAACACCATATCATTAAACAAATCAAACCATCTTAAGGTATTTATTAAATTGAATTGCATTTTAGGAACCTTGCACGCATCTTGCAACCTTCAAGAGGAATGTATAGACAGGAATTGTGAAAAGGAAACCGATAAATCAATCAACGTAGTGTTATGAACCTCAACGTAAGAAGTTATGAAAGTCTATGAGAGGGTGTGGTTTTTACAGCTGGATGCCTTTTCTGGCACCCACCTCAGAGACGAGTTTATGGGAGATGAAACTCAGCTATCATGTCGAATGTGGAGCTCCTAGTCTAGAATAAAGCCATGTTCAGGTATTTGTCTGCAGGGAGTGTGGGAAACGAAACAACAACTAAAAAAATATACACGCAAAGGGAATATTATGGAATTTTCGAGTATATGTTGTGAATTTAAAAAAATAATGGTTAAATTTCATGGTTTGTAGACCTCTTGGCTAAATTTGGTAGAATTTGGTGTATTTTCATCAATATTCGGGTAATTTTATATACATTTGAGCTAGTTCAAACCATTCTTTAATAATTCAATGGCATTTCAATAAATCTGGTAGTGATTTGTTGGATTTTGCTGAAATTTGGTGGAATTTGCTAAATTTGCGGTAAATTTTGTGGATTTTACAAAATTCTGGTCAATTTCAAGATAAATCTCAGATATTTAGATATTTTACAAATAACCTCTGTCACTGTGATGGCTGTATTAATGTGTGCCTTTGACTATGAAGGGTAGGAATGGTAAGGAGGTGGTTATGGACTTAAGTGCATAGTCATTTATATTTACTTTCAGATTGGGTGTTGTGGGAAAATCGAACACTCCTCTTGTTAGTTTTTCAAGTAAGTGTACTCCTTGCCTCCCTTAGAAGCCGCTAATGAGCTCTAAGCATTGGCAGTTTGCAAGCATCTCACTATTGTTAACATAGAATGCTCATTACTTGTTATTTCAAGTACATGTTGTCATGTAGGTAAGGAATTGATCCAAACATAACATGTTTCGATTTTCTTTGCACTTGTCTGTGGGCAAACATGGCATTTACCTGGAGTAAAAGTGGAAAACCACATGTGTTTGACGTTTAGAAAACTCGCCTCACCTCACCCCAACTGTTTGGGAATGGAAATAATATGTTTTTGTCTTACTTAGGGGCTTGGAAATCATGGTCATCATTCCCATGTACTGTAATTAGGGAAAATAATAAGGGGTCATGTACACTATTATTAGCTGAGTATCTAATACAATTTTGCATATCCCTAGGACCAGTATCGCATTATAATGGCATGCCATTTGTTACCGTCCTTAAAGCCAGTGATTTAAAACAAAAGAGGTGTTTATTTTCCACCACCCCCAAACAAGGGCTTTCATCTAGTGTAATGTAGGTCGACGACCATGGAGCCCCAGCTGAATCCGTCATTGTTCCCACTGACTTGTGCTAGGCTCCTGTCTGTCTTCTTTCCTGTCGACCACACTTGGTCAACTCTTGTTCTCTACCGACTCCGACATTATTAGGCTATCCAAGGCTTAGGGAGTCTCTTTATTTTCTGACTTAATTGACCCTTGTTTATTTTTCTGATACCCTCCTTGTGTGAGGAGGCAGCCTTCTTTTTATTTTTATGTTATTTCCTGCCTATTGCACAAGCCACACTAAAGGTAGGGTGTATGTAGCCCCACCACTTGTGGTGCACCCTGGATATGCCTACACCCTCAGGGGCTTACGGCTGATGAGTTTGGAAGTTTGCGACCACAAGGGATTCCTGAGCTGGGCCCAGTTTTCCTCCTTTTATCGATTACCTCTGGAGCGGGACCCTCTCCTCTTTTACTTTCATATCTACCTTTTATGGCTCTCCTTCCTTTCAAGTTCATCAATCCACATTCTTGAGGGTTGAGGGGCATTATTTATTCCTTCTGTCCTTTATTTGTCCTGTTATCCTTTTGTCTTACATTTCATTTTTCTAGTTATAAGTGTGTAGTTAGTTTTAGTTATAGTTTACATTTAATTTTATTTTCACCATCAGCCAAACAATTAGGGGTCGATAGGACAGCTTGGTGGTCAAGTTTATAGAACGCTTGTCTTTTGTTTGAAACAACACCATGTTGATTTCCCGGCTGGGTCAAGAATTGTATACTTTGTTCACTTATTTCTCATGGCTTTGAAACTGGCTGCCTGTAACGTGATCATTATTAACTTTAACTTCAGTGTAACGTGTAGGATTGGAAAGGAGGCAGCCATGGCATCTGAATTACAACTATGTTAGCGTTTGTCTAAAGTATAAATAAAAAGAGAGTTCAAACATCATGTAGGACATAAACTATTTTTAAATTCAGAATAAATAAAAAGAGAGTTCAAACATCATGTAGGACATAAACTATTTTTAAATTCAGATTTGTGTTTCACAGTAAACACAATCATTCTCCGTTTAAAACAACCCATACACTTCTTTTTCTAACATGATAGCTTATAGGTGGGCATTGCTATAGCTTACATGTAGTAGGGTCAACAGCTAAGGATTCAATTTCAATTACCTATACCTCTCATGGTATGGCTCTTAGTCAATTCGTTAAACTACATAAAACTTTTCTATATGTTCTGTTACATTATCATTTGACCATCTCACAGTGTAGTGTTTAACATAGTTGGTTGTCTACCCTAAGGCCTTGGCTTGCAACCCCGACTATACCAAGAAATTCATATTCATCTTAAGGTTGCAATAAGGTTCATTGAGCCTTGTCAACCCTTACCTAACAACTATCAAGTCATGTACGTTAACACGGTGCGAATCACGTCCACCATCAAGCAGACGAGTAATATGAAACTTGCTGGCAAGAGCATCGTGTTCTTATCACCAAGACTCATTACACAAACAAAGCCAGTGTCTCTGTGCAGATTCAACCCAGCGATAGTATGCAAGACTGTGTTTGTTCAAAAAGCATCATTAATATAACTCGACTGTCACCACACAGGTCCGGGTTCTATTTTCTAAAGGCTGCAACAGGTACACTCAGTCTTGTCAGGTAAAACATTTTGGGTGAATTCATAAATCATGGGAAAGGGTTAGCCACTGTCAGTCCAAAACAACACCTTACTTCACCCTCTCCGATAATTAGTTTTATAAAATCTCAGGTCGATAACAATAACGTTTTGGCTCTTTTGGGTATATTCATGGGGAATGGCAACGGTTTGGCCATCCTGATTTGTACAACACCTGATACAACTCTGTAGCCTTATTCATTAGCTATAAACACATTAATCCATAATTACCTAATAATAATAATAAAAATAATAATAATATTAATTTTCAAGCTGTCATCCTCCAAACACACATTCATTAAAAAGCATGGTTTCAAAAAACTCTTATGCTTTTAAGTGTTTAATACCTTTTTCTCATGTAACATTACTATTCCCTGTTTTATGAGTGAAATAATCTATCGAGGTAAAAGCGTATGTCATCACCTATTTTTCAACTTTCAAACCTAATTTTAGGGTTCTTAGTTTGCAAGATATCGATTTTTTCAATTTGAGGGTAGTTTTCACCCCCCTACTATTTTTCATGAAAAACAAAAGATCTTAGGTTCAATTATCATTTTTACCCGTTTAAGACCTTTTTCCCCACTGTGAAATCAGTACTTACTGTTTTAGGGGTGACATCATCTATCCAGGTAAAAGCCTATGTCACAACGAATTTTTTAAGCTATTACACATAATTTTACGGTTCTTAGTTTCCAAGGTATCGATTTTTCAATTTGGGGGTAGTTTTCACCCCCCTGCTATTTTTCATCAAAAACAAAAGATCTTAGGTTCAATTATCATTTTTACCCGTTTAAGACCTTTTCCCCACTGTAAAATCACTATTTACTGTTTTAGGGGTGACATCATCTATCCAGGTAAAAGCCTATGTCACAACGAATTTTTTAAGCTATTACACATAATTTTACGGTTCTTAGTTTCCAAGGTATCGATTTTTCAATTTGGGGGTAGTTTTCACCCCCCTGCTATTTTTCATCAAAAACAAAAGATCTTAGTTTCATTTATCATTTTTAGGTGTTTAACACGTTTTTTCCCATAACATGACTATTTACTGTTTTAGGGGTGAAATGACCAATCCAGGTAAAAGCCTATGTCATCACCTATTTTTAAAGCTATAACGCCTAAATTTAGGGTTCATAGTTTCCAAGATATTGAGTTTTCAATTTTGGGGGGTAGTTTCACCCCATAAAGGGGGACGTCGCCCCAAGTGCTAGGACCCCTCATACAAGTCCCTAGCATGATTGGTTCACGAGATATTAACAAAAGTGTAGTTAGGCCCTTTTGACAAAAAAATAAATGAATGATACTTTCAAAAACGAGGTGTCACCCCAAGTGCTAGGATACTGCCTATGGGAAAATCCCATCCTGGGTTCAGAAAATATTATAAATGTGTAGTTAGGCCCTTTTGACAAAAGCCACCGGTGTGCATACATACAAAAATTGCTCTTTCACCCCAGGTAAGGGTAGTTTTTATTTTGGGGGTTGACATACCTCATTCATACAAAAGGAGAATTCACTACGAGTCCTATGACACCCCATATGTTTAAATCGCATTATTGGTTAGCGAGATACTAAAAAGCGAATGACCTATTAGTTTTCGTTTTTTTAATAAATTTTTAAAAAGCCTCATCTATAAAGAATCTTTTAAAAATTCCGCTCTCTTACAAAAGCCCTCAAGTGCGCATGCATACAAAAATAACCACTACTTAACCTCCGGGTAAGGGTAGATTTATTTTGGGGTGGATATACTCCCGTCCATAGCAAGGGGTGGTTCACCACAAGTCCTACGACACCCTATATGCTCAAACCCGACCATGCGTTCGCGAATCATCGCCAATGTTCGCCAGAAAGTAGGCTATCATTTTGTTTTGTCCTACACACTTCAAACTTGCTGTCAGCCTAGAGGGCATAGGGACCTTTCATTGACTTCAAACAAACTTTTCTCTCATCTTCACCGTTTCCAAAATAGCACCAATTTCAAAAACAACAATTTAAAAAATATATATATACCGACACGCATTCATAGCAAAGAGGACGTCACACCATTCCTAAATAACACATCGTTCTAGCCTTACAAGCTCATTAAATTCGCCAAAATGTCAAAAACGCACGTTTACCTCAAATTGCGTTTCCAAATTCCACCCATTTTAAAAAATTACCTCACCATCAAATAGAGCGGGAAAAATAGCATTTAAACGAGCCCTCACTCAAACCTAGTCCTCGCCCACCACCAAACATTTTCCCAACATAGCCATACGTATTCAAGCACACACGCGACTTGCAAGAGAACATACACTACCCCACTACCCGCGAATGACCTTTTGTTTTGGTATTTTATTTAAATAATGAGGCTATAGGAAAAGAGGGGGGCATTACTACGAGTGCGAGATATCAGGTTCGGGACCGATACGACGAGGGTTCAATCGCGAGCAAAAAAACATAATAGCTGCACACCACATGTGTGGATTGCTCGCACTGGCACACATGCTCACAGTCGCACGGGTGTCAGATGACAGTTAAAATCCTAATAAACAACCCCCATGACGTCAACACCCATTAACTTTTTATCACCATCGCACAAACAAGCCAAAAGGTCAACCCCTTCCCACGCTAACACGTGCAGTGCACATGCTCGCTCCTGGACCATGTGCTCGCTCTAAGGACCCATGACGTCATCCCATGACGTCATCAGGATTACGCAATTTCTGGTCATGATGATGCAATATTTGGAGTGTAGCAAACGCTTACTACTCACGAACACATTAGTTATTAAGGGGGGAAGTCGACAGTTAGACTTAAGGGAACGGAATCCAAAGGGGCCTTTGGCCTGGTGGTTTTGGAAACAACCGGTGTTACCAAAATACACACGGGTGGTGCCTGGGGAGGGAAACCTGCCTCAGGCGATCGTTCCAATCAAAATTCTAGTATGTAAGGCAGTTGCATTTGGAAAACAACTTAGATTTATGCAAATTTCATAAGCACTGTTGCAAAACAGTAGCTACAACGCATTTCGGCATTAGATTAAGGACCATTTCGGCATGTAAAATTTCTTTTTTAGCATTAATTAGCAGTAACCTAGGTTAAGTACACTTATACATATATAATAATAAATCGGCACCATTTAGGGTAAGACCGATAATACATAATAAAAATAGCCATATGCTATGCGAACGCGACAAAGAGCGTTCGGCACCTGGCAACTAAAGCGTTACCAGGGTAAGACCGATAACACGTTAAGGAAAACGGACATATGTGATGCGAACGCGAAACAGGGCGTTCACAGGTTACATAAAGCGAGGTAAAACAAACTAAGCGTTACCAGGGTAAGACCGACAAAGCGACAAATATAATAATATCAACGGTACAGCAACCGGGGCTGACCGACCTCAGCAATGCACGAGACGTCCGAAGAGGTCTCAAGGGCGGTGGCACCACTGAAGCCGACCCTTAAACAGCGCTGCGCGATATATGCGCATAATAATATTTGGCCAAGGGCATATTTATAACATGTTTCTATATTCCAGCAAAGAGCTCCACCACTGCAGCATCGTGGGAATGCAGATAATCATGATCATTACAAGGTAAAGGTACACCGACGACACATAAAAACACTCATACACGAGTATAAACTGCGGAGACATGGCAAATACACAAGAAAACAGAAGTATATGCAAAAGTATCGCAGTAAGGTTATAGCCGGCTTAAGTTAAGCCAGATTTACATGGCGCACAATAGATATATGAATGTGTGAAAAATATAACCGAAATGTATGTGATTATAATATCGAATCCCATTTCAGGCAAACCAGAAGGCGCTATATACGCACGTTTCCATCGAAAAAGGGAATTAATTAATAATGTATTTATTTTTTCAGATGATCAGCATTGTACACATGTCTATTGTAAATATATTTCTAACACCAGCTTATACACACTCTCTACTATGACACACAAAAACATAATAATCATCGGTTTAAGTCACACTAACAAAGTGATGACGTCAGGCGGCAGCTACGCGAGGTGACCGTGGGGCACCGAGCGGCGCTGACGCAATACAGAGCAAACGCTTAAATAATGAGCGGAAACGATAGCCAGGAAAGACGCAGCTTTGTGAGCGTCTATCCTAGCCATCAAGGTGAATTCTTCCACCCTCAGGGGGAAATTCACGAGAGGTATGATGATTGAGCGGTTTAGCCACTAAACCACAGGTTCAAGGTTGAAATATACAGCTGAAAGACACGAGGTAGAAATGGCCAAAAAGGAAAGCGCTACTGCCATGTGGATAGTAAGAAAAGGTACAACGCTCATGAGCGAGAAGGTTTAGTATTACCATTAGTATAATTAAGGCTATCATATAATCATTGTAAACAAAATTGTAAACAACATCGTAAAATCATAAGGAATATGGTGAATACACATAGAATACCGTAATATTCCAACACTATTTAATACTGTCACACTGTAACACACTTTTGTTCCTTTCTTTTCCATTCTTCTAACGATAAAATTTGTGAAGGTGCCCTGCTTCACCCCGACAAAATAAACCATTTAATATATATACCTTTAACTTACACCCTGGGGCACCTGCTTTTCTGTTTTCTTCAATCTTTCATACACTAATACTTTGTCTATAATTGGTAATGTGCCCGTATACACGGATGATGATTAATCAGCACTCGGCTTTTGCTCTTGCGATTTCGGGGTAAGGTAGGTCCCCTCCACCGCTGATTAAACATGATATGGAATACTCAAGGTTCACAAGGATATTAAGAAAAAACACAACATTATAATTTTACAAAATTTAATTCATAAAAGAAAAATATTTTTCACTCAAAAACATGTAGAAAAAATCAATCACTTGGCATAGTTCCTTCAAGTGTTACTCAAAATATGTTAAAAGAAATCAATCACTTGGCATAGTGTCTTCAAATGCCATTCAAAACTAAAAAGTTATCACTTGGCATAGTCTCTTCAAGTGTTATTCGAAACTAAAAATTAATCACTTGGCATAGTCTCTTCAAGTGCCATTCAAAACAAAAGAAAAATCACTTTGCAAAACTTTATCATGATCACTAAAATGTCATTTCATTATTTTACAAACTTTATAACAACTTTGTAATCACTTTGTCTTGCTTAAATCTAATTATAATTACTTGTAGTATATTTTACTAAGGCGTCAAGCGCGCCTAGCACTCAAGTCATGCAACTTTCCAAGGCTTTGGACATTTATATTCATTTCAAATCTTTACCCTTCTGGGTTTCTTTAACGTTACATAATATTCCTTTATCTATCACTTATTTAGTTCTTTGGACCTTACTAGTAATTCTCCACAAAGCCTTAGATTTTACACATTTAAAATACTGTACAAGAAACATGCCATGTCTGTGAATCGAACCCTTGTTCTACCAGTTTCATTCTCATGCATCAGATGATCTTTCTTAGCAGCGTACCATGCACTGTTTTATTTATTTTTGTGGGATCTTTATTCATCTTTAAACTGTATTTTTCACAACCCGATCTTTCATTCTTTTTAGGAAGGAATCATTTTTTTTACAATAGGAGTGTTTGACAAAACCCGTAAAAAATCATGTAAATGCTTCAAACTTATATTCTGGAGAAATGTCTCCATCCCAGCATTGTGATTTTGTAAGTTAATTACAGCTTGCATCTTTTACATAATGGCCTTTTTATTGTTAGTTTATGACATACCCTAGCTTTACTGCAGAACCCATTAATTTCTGTCTCACTCACACATTACGGTAGGTCGGGCGCTCACTGCTGCCTTGCCCCTGTGGTGATACATTGCTTGATTTATAGCGTCTCGCCGGCCACCACGCTTACACTTTGTTTATCTCTCTCACCGTATGATTTTGCCAAGACTTTCGTTTCACTTCTAAAACAGCTATTTGTTCCTGCTTTTGATTATTATTATTATCATCATTATTTATGTTTCGTTTTTACAGGATATTTATAACTTATTCCGGAGAGGATGCCTAATTTAATAACAATTTGTATGACGCCTTCTATCAATATTATTTTATAACAACACCGGGTGAGTTAGCCGTGGTGGTTACGGCATGACTGATGGCAGTCGCTCACATCCGGGAGGCGAGGAGGTTCGAATCCCCCCGCCGGCAACCTTGAAGATGGTCTTCTGTGGTTTCCCATCTTCCTTCCAGGCAAATGCCGGGGTTGGTCCCTAACTATAGGCCACAGCCGCTACCTTCCTACTCCTCGTCCTTACATTCCAACTTCCCTCCTTCCCTCCCCAACGGTACTTGTAGCTCACCCATTGGGTGTCCGTCTCGAAGCAGCTACAAAACTGGCGAGCCGAACATGTCCTCGGACACTCCCGGCACTAAAAGCCATACGCTTTTTTTTTTTATAACAACGCCGCTAACGGTCTTACTTGCAATTTTTATTCGACGATTATTGCCTACAACAATTAGATATAACAATGCCTCATGGTCTCATATGTATATTCACTTACAACGCGTTATTTCGACGTTTATGGCCTATAATAATTATAGCAATGCTCTCATGGTCTTACATGTATTTTTCATTCGACGATTTTTGGCCTACACTATTATTTTAACACAGCCTGATCGGACTTACAATGTAACTATTATTTTTAACGCTTCAATATGGCAATACAATTTAAGGGAGTTTCACCTACCCAATACAACACGACGTTTACATACAACAACAATACAGAAATGGGAATCTTTCACCCACAACATTTCGATGAGACTCTCCATCTCCCGAGTAATATTTATCCTGATTAACGCACATTTATTAGCTTTTAGCTTAATTTATTTATTATTCGGCCCTTTTGGCAACGACGATTTCTTGCTTGGTTATTCGCGGTTTATTTAATATCTCAAATTAACATTTCATTTACAACGGTAAGACCTTCCTATCATCTACTTTTCATAATTCTGGCTCGCTAGCCGGTGATGATACATTTCTTTAGGTGTTTTTACTCACCAATTACTTTTAAAGATTTATAAAATTGATCATTTGACAACAATGCGTCAAGACATTTTAATTTATTTCGTTTCGTTTATTACTTGAGTTCCTTATTACAAATTTCATTATCACTTTATTTTTAGTGCATAACCACTCGATAATATTAATTTTTATTATTTTCACTACGAACTTTCAATTATTTTTCATCTCAACTTTTGTCTTATTTGCCATTTAATTATAAGATCAAACTATTTTACATATTTCCTTTTCATTATTTATCTTAACAATTTTATTGTGATGCATATTTATTTCATTATCTGCTTTTACTATGGCGAAACTTTAAGCCATTTAAACTATTATTTTCGGTTCCTTCCTCCACATCATTTATTATTCGTTATTTCATTTCTTGGGTTTTTATTACTTTACATTACTGATCCCTTTCAAATAATTATTTTGCGAGGTCATTCTCGCAATTATTTATTATTATTATTATTATGTCAACATTTTAGTTATATAAGTGCATTCAACTACCCGATGAGTTCGATCGTTAAACTCCCAAGTTACGACCGATCCCATCGGGCCAGTACATCGTACATCTGCAATTTTAATGAAAAATCACTTTGTATTGTGAGCGACACCTCACTTAGGTCCAATCGACCTTCACTTAAATTTAAACGCATCACTAATTTGTAAAACATTATATTAACACTAAAATACATATATCTTGTAGCTTATTTACACTGCACAAATTTTCACCACCTCTCAGTGACTCTTGGCACGTTTTATCGGTGTTCAACGCCCTGATGAGATCCCCAGACCCTGCATTGGACGTGATGCAAACTCGAACGGCTCCTAATTCTTCACTGGATCTAGTCTCTGTCCTGTCCTTTAGATAGTCTATTTTGACTTCTATTATCGTCTTTTATTTGCGATTTTCAATTTTTACTTGTCCTACGTTTACGTAGCGGTCTATCGAACCTATGGCCCGCTTACTTCGTGACCGTATTTTGTCCTTATCTGCGACAAGTTTTCCTTTATTTCTCCTACGAGAATGTCTTTATTGCTACGTTCCTACTTGACCCACTGTAGCTTCGCTCAAGTTCACTATATTTGTTATTGGGTCTCGAACCCGTGTTTATTTACTTGAATTATTGGATTTCGTTCCAATATCGGTCCCTTACTACTGTAGTCTTTCACTTAACTTTAACGGAGACCTGTCTGTATTTTCGAAACGATGACCTCCAGCGTAATGTCTCTACTGATCTGGACTGCTGTATTCTAGCTTATTACTGTTCTAGAATTTGTCGCGGCGCAAATTTTACTTCGTCACGGTTTTCGAGTACCGTATAATAATTTTGATCTAGTACAAGTGCTTTAGTGATCACTGATAACAACCGTAGCGGATTTAATTTACCACGCACATACAACTTTTTGTTATTACCGCGGATACTGCTGATTTTTAATTCGTCTTAACACGATCCACTTTTGCGGTCGGTAACGAACTGCGTTACTTGCTGTGACTTCTCCATACAGGAGTACGATGAATCTTTACTAGTGTGAGGACGGACTTCCGTCCCGACAGCTTGATAATACTGTGTACGGTATACTTATATACTGTGCGGAATTGCGCTGAGCCTCCCCGGGCTTACTGAACTGCGACAAGTATAATGCAGCGTTTCTGCATTTTATGAGACAGCGTGGAGCCTCTCCCCGCTTACTTCTGGCGAACTGCTTCTGACACAGCCTGTAGCCTCACTTGGCTGACGGATACTGCATTCGATGTAACACCTCCATACGAGGTCTGTGGTGGACTGTACTTGATGCTTCAGTGTCACACCCCTCTCGGGTTGACCAAAGACTGCAACTGCGTTTGATACAGCCGGACGCCCCCTCTCGGGCTGTCGGAAAACTGCATGCTCTGTGGTTGAAACTTGCAAAAATAAACTACTTTTGCCTTCTTCCTGGAACTAACTTCTGAACTAGACGTCGCACATTTTTGAAAAATATATCATTATGTTCCCTATAATCCAAACGTCTCATTACCATTTCGTTTTCTGAAAATCGATCGTCTAATTAATTTAAATAAAATCTACAAGGCTCCTCGGCTGCGTGGGCGACTGAGTTTTTTTCTCTTCTTTCCACTACCTTCGCTTGGCTCCGCCTAATGACGTAATTGCTGACTAAGTACTTTTATCCTGGGCCTAACTTATTCATTCTTAACCTCGCTTAATTCATAATTTCCTGGATTATTCTGATCCCCATAGGCCTATTGTTGTAATTTTGCATCGTTTCCGCGAAAACGGCTTATTTCACAACTTTGCGGTGTTGATTCGCAATCCAATGTTGCCAGAAAAATGCCAATCTCAGCACTCAATGGTGATTCCCCTGCTAATCTGCTCTGGCTGATTCATCCCAGCGTGACTGCTCTCGTGATTCACATATCGCTTGCACCACGTATTTCCAGATAATGCTGTCAATGTTCTGCGTCATGGCCTGACTCACTTCCTTATTTCCTCACTGCTAGCTCATAGCTGGACCTCTTTTCATCTTAAAGATCAGAAGTTCATATCCTGTACCAACCCTAGTTGGGTACAGTACATACAGGAAGCAATTTTTCCACACAGAAAACGGACGGCACAACCACCCATGGTTTTTGTTCCTCCCTGTGTGGAACACCATATATATATGTATATTTTTTTTAGCAACGTTATCATCAAAAATATAAAAATAAACTATGTACATACCCAATACCCACCCTTATGAGCACACTCTAACCTCACATCGCCAACCAGACAGGACGACACGACCACACAACATCGACACAGCATCAAAGAAGAAGAGGGAGAAGAAGAAGAAGAAGAAGAACCCCTACATCGCAACACCTACACTATTTCCCGTTCGTGAGGCCACGAACTAAAGGCCGAGGAGGTCTTGTTCAGCCCCAGGGTCGATACGACCCTAGGACCTTAAACGCCAACACACCTTTCACCTATAAAACTACCCCTACAGGCTAAGCCATGAGCCTGCACAAATACACTTCCTGTACACAAGCAGGCGCAGTAGTCTAATAATAATAATAATGTTATTGGTTTTACGTCTCTTTTAACTACACTGGCTTTTAGAGAAGCCGGGGTGCCGGAATTTTGCCCCGAAGGGGATCTTTAACGTGCCAGTAAATCTACGGACACGGCTCCCTCGCATTTGCGCACCCTCAAATGCCAGCTGACTGCGCCAGGATACGAACCTGCAACCTTGGGCCCAGCAAGCGAGAACGTTACCCCTGAGCCACGCAGCCAGCCACGCAGTAGTCTAGCTGTCAGCCAAGCTTACATCATTCATACACAAACACACTATCGCCGGAATCTAGAACACCAACAGTGACGAAACGCCGAGTCAGAAGCTCGGGAAACCTTAAAAGGAAGGGCCCGAGGACACCAAATATCTGTCGCGGCCGACGGCCCTGCAGCTCCAGTTCCAGCTCCAGCTCCACCAGGTGAGATAGAGTGTGCTCAGATCTCCTTATAAATTTGTACTCCATTGCCCACACCCACACTTATATTGTAACTCATTGTAACACACTTGTCCATCAGTAAAAGGGACATCAGATCACCATAACTGACCAAATAAATACTTGGTCAATAAACACACACATTTGTACTAATTTCACTTGTCTTTACATCCTTACGCCCAACCTGCTCTCATTCCTTATTGCCCCTGACCGTGAACGTCAGGAATTGCATCGTCAGGCGCTCCATTGTCTTCGCATAGCAGCCAGCCGGCTAGCGGCCAAGTGCCGACTTTGCAAGTGAACTCGCTCTCACTCGCTCACATTTAATTGCTAATCTAAGTTAATAGCTCCTATAATTATACATCCCTTAACGAGTAAACGCACCCCATAGGATCGACCCCCATCACATTACGTTCTATAAACAGACACTTACATTAGCGGTCTCCCCCATTTACTTGTAACTGCAACTTTTCGGAAACCACCCCTAAATTATACATCTCCACATCCATGTCTATCCAATCCCCTAAAACCGGGATAGAACAATACAGAAAAAGTATGAAGATTTAATGAATCATAATTGTTTCCAGCAAATATGATAAAATGAATATTTCCAGACAAAAGAGCGACAACTTGAAGATGATTTATTGTAAGAATATCTTCAATGGAGCCTCCAAACCTTGAACTAAATCGTATGCGATGTACATTCCACATAGCCACATGGCCGACAGTACGTCGTAGTAACAATCTCCGCCACCGCGCGCGCTCATTGTTTCCGCCCCATCCATTTCCGTTTCATTGTTTCCGTCCCATCCATTTCCGTTTCATTTTTCAAAATCACCCCCACAAAAAATATACAGATACCGAGTGGAAAGATGTTACACATCAAATGCTTTATGATACGTTACTGTGAACATAGTTAGTCCAATAAAATAGCATGGAGTATGAATGTTTGATCATGATCAAGGAATCCTTGACATTTCCACTCCGAACTGTCTTTTCAAGAGATCTGTCTTTCATCGTTAATCTAAAAATTGTCACAGATTAGTCTTTTAGAGTATTTTTAATCGTTTTAGATCATATTTTGGAAATCATTTTTAAATCCACTTTTTCATAAAAAAAAAGAGTGTCAATCTTGCAACTTCATTTGTATCAACTTCTGTTTGCTGCTGAAGAAGGTTATAATGGAACCGAAATCGGTACACTGTACTCAAGAATTACAACTTATTGACTTACAAGCTGTATCTGGCATGCGTTGCAATGCCAATCAAAGATAGTGTTGGCGTTATAATTTTCTTTGTTGAAGTGCTTTTGGATACACAATATTTTCTTTCTTTTTCCATTAACTGGCTCTAAACTATTGTAAAATGGATTTACTAATTCAGAAACATTCGTGGGAGTGTGCACAACAACTCACCAAAGTTTCATCGCAATCGGATGAATGGTATTTGAACGCATAAAGGACACACACGCACCGACAGATTATCACGTAACATTTCTCGTATAAAGAAGAGATTTTATGAGCCTACTTTTCGCATTTTGCAATAAATTGAGAGCATTTATTAACAGTTGGCAGACCTGGTGGCTCTTAAGAATACGCTCAGTTATATTTGTTTATGTACACATAGCACATACAAAATTTGGTTGAAATACAATTGAGAGTGTAGAAGTTATAAGCATTTAAAAATTGGACATATCAGTGGTCTTAGAATAATTTTGGCAACACTGCCATGTATGGCCTCCTGGAAATTAAACTGAAATATTATTATCTATACGTGTGCCAATTTTGAAATACCTCCCATTCATACCTTCCAAGATATCCAACATGGAGCTCAAATTTCATTTGCGATTTTCAGCAGTTGGTAGCACTGACATCATTTTCAAATACGGCATTGAGATATGCAGGTATAGATCTTTAATCCTACCAAATTTTGTTTCGATTGCTGCAGCCGTTTAGGTGTTGATAGAGGGACACACACACACAGCCAGACAGACGGACAGACAGACACACACATACAGATATACAGACAGACAGAAGCACAGACAGACGCACATTTGCCCGGATCGATTTCATAAGCCTACTTTTTCCTGATTTTTGCAAAATGTGAAAAGTAGGCTAGTTGCCAACATGATTTTACGCGCGTTGATAGATCCAATGTCTAACTGCATGTAACGTCCATGCTATCCATTGGACTTCAACCAAATTTTGTATGTGCATTCTGTACTTTAAGAGATGGAACTAAGAATATATTCAGTCACCAGGCTGTAGTGCTCTATTTGGCTACATTAATTAGAATTTTCTATATTACCAACTTAATTTCGTCATTATTCTAGATAGGTCCATATAGATTAATCATTGGCATGAATCTTAAATTTTAAGAAAAGTAGGCTCTTTAGTTCGTCACGGAACTTCTTGTTAATATATGCCTTTAATATTCACCGAAACTATTATAATAACTGGCTTTGTAAAAAGCCTTTTGGAATGAAAATCGATCTTGGTGGTAGAAGATTCTGAGGTTATCAGCTGCAATAAGTGTTGGCGCTTACAAGATTTCTTTGACGTACTCCGATTACTTTCCTACAGGGCTATGTGGCAAAAAAAAGGCACTATTGCTCCCCATGAATGAATCAAGAGGTGGCGAATGGTTGCTGGATAAAACGTCGCGAACACTAAAAGCCAAAAGTCAAAAATATGAAAATGAAAAATTAAAATAATACCGTAAGTCAATCAATTGTAATCCTTGATTACAGTGTACCGGTTTTATGTTGTTGTTTGAGTCTTCAGTCTTTTTACTGGTTTGATGCAGCTCTCCATACCTCCCTGTCCTGAGCTAGTTGTTTCATATCTACATAGCTACCACACCCCACATCCGAGGCAATCTGTTTAACATATTCTAACCTTGGTCTACCCCTACAGTTCTTGTCCTCGACCCTTCCTTCCATAACTAAGATGGCAATTCCTTGGTGTCTTTGTATGTGTCCTACCAACCTATCTCTTCTCTTCATTAGCAGTCGCCAGAAACTTCTCACTTCTCCCACTCGTCTTAATACCTTTTCGTTTGTAACCCTATCTGCCCATCTGATCTTCATTCTGCTGTAACACCACGTTTCAAACGCATTAATTCTCCTCTTTTCTGCTGTACCAACAGTCCAAGTTTCACTTGCATAGAGTGCCACGCTCCAGACAAAGGCTTTCAAAAATGACTTCCTAATATCTAAATCTATATTCGATGTCAACAGATTCCTTTTCTGTAGAAATGCTTTCTTTCCCTGAGCCAACGTACTTTTTAAATCCTCTTTGCTTCGTCCATTACTGGTTATTTTGTATCCTAAGTAACAGAAGTCTCCTACTTCCTTTAGCTTTTTCACCTGCCAATTTGTTGTCCATAAGGTTTCTGATTTATTTCGGCTGCATTCCAATATATTTGTTTTAAATTTATTAATCTTCATGGCGAATTCTTTCCTTATAAAAAGGCTCATTTCAAAATTATTCCCCAAACACTCACCATCTAAAATTATTAAAAATACTCTAAAAGACTAAAAATTAGTTGTTACAACTTTTAGATTAACGATGAAAGATAAATCTCTTGTAAAGACAGGCTCGAAGTGGAAATGTCAATGATGTGGATCTGATGCAGCCTAATGCTTCATTGAAAATATTTGAGGTTGGGATGATTTGTAATTGAGATCATATGTTTACGTTGAAATGTCTTTAAGTCAAACATATATTAATGAAAGAAGAATTGCCACAGACCTGTACGAGATCGCCCATAGTTGATCCACCAGCAGTGAAGGTCAGTTGACAGATGAAGGGCATATTATCTTCTCTCGGACGATGAAGTTCCAGCTCGTATGTTTTGCCAACCTCCCCATAGTAGGTGCGGTTACAAGCTGAAACAAGAAGAAGAAGAAGTCAGTCGTTTATGTTTCGGATTCCCACACAGGCTGTTACATACGATATCAGGAGCTGAGTGGAACGCTCAACTACAGTTAGACTCAACACACACATTTATTATTATGGTGTTTGAATTCATTTTCAGTGTTGCCTTAGTAAACGAAATGTTAATGCTTTTCAGTCGGTCAACAAGATTGTACCCAAATGATATGGGCTATTCCCTCATCCTGAAGAAAAAAAGTTACAGTCAGTCTGAGAGACTAGACTTAATATATCATTTCAAATGACGCATGCTACAAATTCTACACATGTTAGAAAGGCTCCGGGGAACGGAGATCGGGAGGGAACAGACTCCATTATTAACACACTTTACTATCCTGCACAAATTGTAAACTGTAAGTAAGCAAGTTTGACGAACGGATCCGAAAGTACAGAGATAGCAAGAATCACGTGAACGCTTCCATGATCGACAAGTTGCAAGTCATTCAGTATCACGCAGCTAGCGCGAACGTACCCTCAAGTACACTCAGACTCGGTGCATATGCAGTGAACAACATGATGACGTCTTACATGTCGTGTCCGTATCGCATAACGCCAGACCCCAGGAGTAAACTCAGACTCGGTGCATATGCAGTGAACAACATGATGACGTCATACACGCAGTGACCGTAACGCATAACGATGAAGTTGACAAGATAATTTGAAGTGATAAAAAATTACATGAGAAAAAAATATAAGAGTATTATAATCTCATGTAACCTCTTTTTAAGGATTAGGTTGACTTAAAAGATGGATTAAATGTATTTTACCTATTCACAGGTAATTTAACTTAAGAAACATACTGTATATTTCAAACCTAATGACTCGACTATAAAGTTATCTCTTGAATTTCAATCAGCCTGCACACCATTATGCACTCACAAACAAACTCACGTAGGTGTCAGAATAAATATCTATCTAAATTAAATTTTCTCTCAGCCATTTCCCCAGAAGCTGAACAGAACAAACAGAAGTGTAATCAATTTTATGGCTGAATGGGCGCTCGCAGTGGAAATCAAATCAAATTGAAGAAACCTTATACAAACTCATTACTGGCGGCGATTGGAAGCAGTACAAGTAAATGTAGATGATAATTAACTTCACAGTGTTTTAACAAAAAAAGCTGCGTTAATTGCTGAGAGCGAACTGAGAGTATTATGAGGAGTAAACTATAATCAGCGGTATTTGTTTGGTGTCGTTAGTGAAATGCAGAGGCGATCTCATTAACAGGTTGGAGTTTACCTGTTGCCTGGTGCTGCTTTCCATAACTAGAGCACTGCGCGGATAAACAGACCGTTATCCGCACCCGCTCCGCATCCGGACAACTGTTATCCGCATCCGGATGATCAAAATTATTACGGAATTGAAAGAAAATGCCAAGGGCCATCAGTGGTTGCCATTACAACCCTATTGCACGAGATCACATTCAGTTTTCCACCTGACTCTGTGGGAAACGGTTTCAGTGACGTAACTGGTAGCATGCTGATCTTCTATGCCCAAGGTCGCGGGATCAAAGCCGGCCGAAGTCGTCGGATTTTCTAAGAGCGCTAAAAATCCCTCAGTATGCTTTCCTTCGGAGGGGAAGTTCCAACGTTCGTTGCAAGTAGCTGGTTGCGGTGGCATCTTGTAGCCAAGTTCACCGCTAGGTGTCGCTGACGGTAGTATTTGGTAGCAAAATTAGGAACTACTACTTGAAATTGACCGTCTGCAGTCCTTACCTGAATTACAGACTAATACAGCCATCACAATTAACACCGTTCATCAAACAGATTCTACACACACCCAAAGTACACGGGGCTACATGACCTCGTTGTCGCAGCCCATAAACTGAGGAACCAACTAACATCTCTGCGGGAGATAAAATTTTGCGTGGAGAAGTAACTGACCGTTAGATAGTTACACATCAGTGTCGAAACCTTACATAAGGACAGTGTGTCCACAAGTGTAAAAATGGACCCCAAATGTCGAGAAGGCTATCGTCCCCACATAAGACAATAAAATGTTAAAAATATGCATAAAAAGACGGAAAACATAGTTAATTAAGCTCCAATTGTAAAATACTTTCTCGTAATAAATGAGGTCTGATCCTTCTACGAAAACCTGCATATTCTGCTTATTTTGGCGTATACCCTAGTTTGCCCGGTGAAATCTACCTCCGCCTTCCGGCATGCCGAGAGGATTTTATTTTTAAAGGACTTGCTTCCATGTCGTCATAAATCTTGTAAAGTCGTTTAGGGTCATTGTGGCTTGGCTATAGACTTGGAACTGTCGACCATGCTGCCATCAGACTTTGGAAGTGTGGTCGAAAACTAGTAAAATAAGGGGCAAAGAACTCACCCGGTAGACATATATTTGTACATAAGTGTAATACGTAAACATCATACATTAATTAAGACTAAGTGAGCAGGATCATTCCGGCATTTTCCTGGAGTAGACGTGGGAAACCACGGAAACCCACTTCCAAATGACTGAGGTGGGAATGAAACCCTCCTCTTGACAGTTTTTCCTCATGAAGCTGAGTGTACCCCGTTCCAGCCCTCAGACCAGAATTGAATTTCTTGGCGTACCCGGGAATCGAACGTTAACCTCAAGTGTGTCAGTGAAGAATGCTAGCCACTACGCCATGAAGCAGATCTAATTCTGGTTATAGGCGCAACTGTCACTAGTGCAACCCTTTATGGCACAGCAGCTGGTCATAACAGAGTACATTGCAACATTACACAGCACAAAGGGCATAAACGCGGATGGTCATGTTCTACACCTCCCTGCTTCGAATCCCCGGAGCGACGGTTACAAAGGATACCACATGATCTGTATTATAATTAGAGACAGTCAAAATTCGCGAGTCGCGAAAAAAATTAAAACAAATAAACACTTGTTTAAGACAGGTTTTACACAAAAAGTATATAATTACACGTTTCAACTCACGGAACACTCGCGAAAAATCACAACAAATCTATGACTCACGAATTTAGCATATTGTTTTTGTCGTTAATCGCGAAAAAAAAACGGATTTTTTTCGGCAATTAATGAATAAATTAACTGAATTTGAAAATTTTAGATAGTTTTTTTTATAATATTTATTGACCAAGTCCCAAACCATAACTGTTTTCTGCCTTGTCATGTCTGAAAAAATCCACAAGGTTTAGAATGTTGTTGCTAAATTGTATGAGTTGAAATGGTTCGTATATAACTGATTATATTACTGACATTATAACTTAATAAAGCAGTGTGAAAGATTCAGTTTCACTCAAGAATTTTTACCCTTATTGACCAAGAATTTTAGCCCATTTCATTCAAGAACTGTCTCCAATTATAACCAATGTTATTGTTAACATATTTTCTTTCACACACTCAGTCTCGTGAGGCAAAACTGAGAAGTGGAAGATTCGATTCCTACCTCAGCCACCCTGGAAGTGGTTTTCCATGGTTTTATACTCCTACTCCAGGCAAATGCCTGATGGTTCGTAACTTAAGGCCGAGAATATTATGTTATTATTTTTTGATTCGTTGTGCCCAACTTGTTTGAACTTGTTAACACTTTTCCTGCTTCCCTTCCCAATATCTCTTCATTCTCTCGCTGTGTTCCCTTTTACGCTGTTCAGTCCATCCTGTATTTTGTCGGATGTGCTTTTCTGAATATTTATGTTTATGAATTAAAGTTTTGAATTTTGTTCCGTCTTGAATGGTTTCTTCATGACAGCCGATTTCAATTATGTCTTCACTTTTAGCCAGTCGTTTTGATTTTTCATTGATAAGACTGCTATTATCCATTCTATATAGGTGTCCCTAAAACTGTAACCGCCGTTACCTTATGGTATCTGGGATTTTTTCCTGTAACTTGATACATTTCATGTGATTTCTTCTTCATCCAAATTCCATTTTCACACGCTGGTCGTAAGATTTTCCTTTCTTGTTTTTCGATCATTTATTGTGGTGTTTGAAGCCATATTTTCAGTGTTGCCTTAATAAACAAGAGTTTAGTGCTTTTCAGTCGGTCAACACGAATGTACCCAAAAGAGATGGGTTATGCCCTAATCCTGAAATAAATTACATGAGATTAATAAAACACTAGGATGACCAGTTTCGATCGTCAAGCGATCATCATCAGATCCATTACACTTAGGCTACAAAATCTATGTTTGAAATACAGGTGAAAATATTTACAATATGTACAATTATTTAGTTGCAGTATTGGTAATGCAACTGTCAGTGTATGCTAAATGCAGTATATATGTTAGGTGAAATGCTAAATGGTGATAGCTATCCGGAGTTTGTACTTTAGAGAGATTATATGGTTGCAAACTATGGTTAAACTATAAAATTTTAGGCTAACTACTTATCTGATTGTCTTCCGTACTACAGCTACTCGCAGTTTTCGTGCTCACTGGAACTCACTGTGCGGTCGACTGCGGTGGTTATCTTAACGACTGGTTTTTTCCCTGCCTTCTCCCCCCTGCCCATACATGCTGTGGGGAGTGATAGCGATGTATTTATGTGAGGTATTGCCAACCTAGATAAGATGTACGTTATTGAATGAGGTGGGTCTACAACTATTTATTTATTTATTTATTTATTTATCTATGTATTTCAAACATAGATTTTATAGCCTAAGTGTAATGGATCTGATGATGATCGCTTGACGATCGAAACTGGTCATCCTAGTGTTTTATTAATCTCATGTAATTTATTTCAGGATTAGGGCATAACCCACCTCTTTTGGGTACATTCGTGTTGACCGACTGAAAAGCACTAAACCCTCGATCATTTATTATTATTATTATTTATGTTATGATGATTATTATTGTAATCATCATTGGAGTAAGTTGTTTGTCATTTTGAAAATGATTTGAATAAAGTACAGAGCTAGGCTGGTATTGAGAAAGGTGTTAGGCGAGGCTGCAATCCATACTTTTCAATCTGCACATTGAACAAGTAATGAAGAAAATTAGAAGAAAATTGAAAATAGGAGTAAAGATTCAAGAGGAAATAATTTCAACTCTGAGATTTGCTGATGACAATGTCATCTTAGCCGACATACCAGAGGATTTGAATGATTGTGGTGTTTGACCGCACAGTGAGTTCCAGTGAGCACGAAAACTGCGAGTAGCTGTAGTACGGAAGACAATCAGATAAGTAGTTAGCCTAAAATTTTATAGTTTAACCATAGTTTACAACCATATAATCTCTCTAAAGTACAATCTCCGGATAGCTATCACCATTTAGCATTTCACCTAACATATATACTGCATTTAGCATACACTGACAGTTGCAATACTGCAACTAAATAATTGTACATATTGTAAATATTTTCACCTGTATTTCAAACAAAGATTTTGTAGCCTAAGTGTAATGGATCTGATGATGATCGCTTGACGATCGAAACTGGTCATCCTAGTGTTTTATTAATCTCATGTAATTTATTTCAGGATTAGGGCAGGACCCACCTCTTTTGGGTACATTCGTGTTGACCGACTGAAAAGCACTAAACTCTTGGATTTGAATGAGTTTTTAAATGGTATGGGTTATGTCTTGAGGAAAGCATTCATGTTCAGAATCAATAAATGTGAACCAAAAATATTGGAATGCAGTCGAAAGAAATCAGAAATCCCTATTGAAGTAAAATTGGCAGGTAAAAAGCTAAAGGAAATAGGAGACTTCTGTTACTTAAGAAGTAAAATAACCAATGATGGACGAAGCAAAGAGGATGCAAAAAGTAAGATAGCACAGGCAAGGAAAGCATTTCTACAGAAAAGGACTCTGTTGATATCGAATATAAATTTAGAGTAGGGGGGTGATGACAGTTCTAAGCCACTCCAGAACCCTCCTTGCCCCACTACTAAGCCTCAGCCATGTTAAATATATCTCGAACGCATGGTACGATATTGACAAATGAGCGGTCGTTGGACTCGGGCTGACGTCCTCTTTGCTATGGACCACTCGTTATATTTATTTTATTTTATTTTTTCGTTTTCGAAAATAGGCGATAGTTTGAAAACCAAACATGATAGAACGTTGTGTCATGGCTCAAACGAATGGTCTTTATGACCTTTATTTTCTGTATTAAAACTTTTTTATTTTTTATGTTTTTTTGAAAACACTCGAATATTGAAAATCCTATATTTTGAAAACTTGGAAGTTTACAAAAATGTTTGTTTCATGTAAATCAATGATCCCTACCCCATCTACCCCCAAAATAAATTTCAAGTCTCTAGGATGAAAACCTGTAGTAGTGTGGTAAGGGGGAGCTGCTTCCAAAAGCAAGTTGTGAGCCCTTGCGACCTTGGAATGGAAGGAGCCATGCTAGGAAGGCGTGCTTGGATTCGTTTTTTTCGTCTCGTTGCGCTCTTTACGGAAATGTAGGTGTCGAAAAGGTGAAAATCTGGAAACATGGTTTTTTGGGGGGGAAAAGGTGATTTTAAACGTTTTGCTATATCTCGCGAACTAATCATGCTAGAGGCGTGTACGAGGGGTCCAAAGACTCGGGCTGACGTCCTCTTTACTACGGACGACTCGTTATATTTTTTAAAAAAAATTGGAAACTCGATTTTGGGGTAAACAAGTGTTTTTTTGTAATTTTTGCTGATAACTCACGAACCAATAAGCCTAGAGACATGTGCGATGTGTCATTTTTTTATTGCGTTGCCCTCTTGCCTAGTATGTTCGTGTTGACCAGGAATGAAAAACCATGTTGAGGTAAAACCATGATTTTAGACTTTTTGCTTTATCTCGGAAACCCATAACGCTAGAGACGTGTACGAGGTGTCCTAGGACTCGGGATCACGCCCCCTTTTAGAAACTATGTTTGACATTTTGACAAAGGGCCTAACGCCATACATGTTGAAAAAAAATTCTTTATCGATACCTCTTTATAATGTTCATGAAGTGTGATGGTTGAGAGAGACGATACTGCTGGGTGTGTGTGTTTCAACGAACCTGTCGCTGACCACGGTGGCTGTGCTCAATAGATCAATCGCTATTTCGACAGGTCGGTTTATGACAGAGCGAGGGTGCGTTTTTTCTGATACTTTACCCCGAAGATGATCTTTAACGTGTAAACGGTGATGAGAACTTGGTTCTATGTTGGTCGAAGCGAGTACAGAAAACAAACTTGCAGAGGAGCAGGATGTGAATGTCATTTGAGCTTATTGGAATGCGCTGATCTGACTTGACAACAGGTGCAATGGAAAATGACAAAGACGCAGAGGACACTTGAAGGTGAAATAATCTGACCATCGTGGTGGCAGGGAAGAGCGAAATGCATGCATACACGTGTGAGATGACATGTACGCTAAATAAGTTACATCCTGTTTTGCTTCGTACGTGACAAAATGCAAGTTCATGTGAAATTTGATCCGGCACAGGTGTTCACTTTGGGTGTTAGCTGTCCACGTGACCGATAACAGGATGTTCAAAGCGTGGGAAAAAATGATTATACATGCAATGTAACATATATAAAGACATGTCGTTATCATTTCCACTCTCACTTAGGTGACAACCTTTGAACACATTGCGTTGCGTGAAACCCCTGGTCTTGTTTAACAGTTTTGGTGTTGGTGGAAAATACTTAACCTTGTTGTGGGGTTGGTATTTATTTATATATTTATTCATTTATACATTTATTGATTTATACATATATATATTTACAAGCAATTATTTATCGATTAGGTAATTCATGATTTTATTTATTTATTTATTTATTTATTTATTTGTTTGCAGATAACCGGTATACCTTACATGTCTGAGAGAAAAGAAACCATTGCACTTTTGAGCCCACTAGAAGGAAACAGCAACAAGCCACTGCAAGTAAAGATGAGATGATTTTTTTAAACTAACTTGTTTCATTTTTATGTTTTATGTTTTATTTTATGAAAAGCATGTATTAACTTGAATTTAGGTATTTATAGCGGTTTATTTTATTAATTTTTAGAAACATGGAAAGAAAAGCCTTACCGCCGTAACAATTGCTGAAAAAAAGCCGAAACGCACTAAAGCGAAACCACTGCCAAAGAGTGAACTGTTAAACACTCAGGTAAGTCTAGCTTAAAAATGCTATTCCATTTTACCACTACTGAAAATTCGTAGACAAAAAAAATCATTACCTGTACATGACTGGGACAATGATTGCTTTCTTGATTAATGGCTAAGTTGTTGTTGTTGACTGGGAAAAGTACATGGCCATGATAGATTTTCTAAAAAAATAAAAATAAAAAAAATTATGGGTGGTTCCCTATGGACTCAACGAATATCCACAGGTTTGAACATGATAATGTGAACAAAATGACATGACATTCATTTTTGTTTATATATTGGTTAAAGGGGGGGGGGGGTGTAAATGACTGTAGCTTTATAAAAAGAAAATAAGTACATGGGTTACTGTTAGTGCCAACATACAGTTTATTTTAATGGTGATTTGATATATTAATGCCAATTAACGTTAACGTTTTATTTACAAGTATTGGTTGATTGATAGATTGATTGATTGATTGATTGAGTGATGGGTTATTTTGTTTGCTTTAAGGTGTCGTCATGTGCCATTAACGTAATGAACAGACAGTGAACAAGCATGCATTATGCTTTAAAGTACTCTGTGCTCTTGTGCAACGTTAATAACTTACATTAAGAAAAAAGTTTTATTATAACACATGGCGTTAGTACCAAATACAACAAGTGAGCAAGTTGGTTTACCACGTGGGTTAAATTTAAAATCAGAACATGAACGATGGTTAACATTTGAATCCTGGCCTGTAGGCTTTTTGTCGACACATAAACTTGCAAAAGCCGGGTTTTTTTACTTGAACCGAGAAGATGTGGTGCGCTGTGTGTTTTGTCGTATTGAACTTTCACACTGGGAAGAAGGGGATGATCCCTTTAGAGACCATTTGCGATGGTCTCCTCATTGTCCTTACATGCTTGGAAAGCAAGTGGGTAACCTAACCGTGCATTCATTTTACCGAACCACAAGGCCTTTGGCCGCTACTTACGTTGCTGAATCACAAATAAATAATAATAATAATGATGTATTACCAGCCAACGGTAGTGTCGATATATGTGGTCCATATGCCATACACAGTGTTGAATTGGCGTGTGCTTTTTGAAAAATTGGGAGTTTGCAAGACTAAAGCACTAGCACACCCTGAGTACAGCTCTGTTGAAAAACGTTTAGAATCTTATAAAAATGTTTGGCCATTAATATTAAAACACCTTACCAAACAGCTAAGTAAAGCTGGACTTTTTATACTGGTGAAGGAGATAAAACAATATGTTTTTATTGTGGATTTGCTTTAGAGGATTGGCAAATGACAGATGACCCTTTTGTGCAACACGCTCGTTGGTTACTAAACTGTAAATACATGGTGTTGCTTAAAGGTCAAGAATTTGTGAACTCTATTCGTAAAGAAAACATGATTGCAGCACAAGACTTAAAAGTGCCTTTAGAGTTAGAACACGCGGAGCAAATACATAAGGCTGAAAGAAAAGACTTGTGTTACGAACAGATACAAACGTGTGACCAACAATTATGTAAAATTTGTTATCAAGATGAACTAGGTGTTGTATTTTTACCCTGTGGACACATGATAGCCTGTGTCAAGTGTGCATTAGAACTTAACACTTGTGCTATATGCAGAAAAGTAGTATCTGCTACAGTTAGGGCATTTCTTGCATAACTAGTATAATTTATTCGCCATGCATAGTGCAAAATCCCTAATTGCACAATATTATTAAAGCTGTTTTAGAGTGTAATAGATATGCTTTTGTTTTGTTTATAGACTATTACAATGAATGTTTTGAATGCTGTGGGACAATCATGTGGCTTAGAGACAAAGAAGCTCAGTGAATTACCAACGCATATTCCATTCCGCATGATCAAGATTCGGAAATTGAAAATAGCATATGGTGATCGTGTACTTTGTGTATGTGAAAACTTTGAGACATTTCTGCCTATACGGTTTAATGATATGTCGGAGAGTGTTTTTGATGAAGTCAATAATGCTGTGCAACCTGTACACTTAATTTATGAAGGTTTTAAAAACAATAGGTACATGGTTCGTTTTAATTAAATAAATAAATAAATAATGTGAAAAATAATGGAAAATATAAGTAATGACAATATACTGAAAAAGAAAGAAAATATGTGTATAGAATAGTAATGTTTTAGTGTTTAGTGTTGTCTTTAAAAATATTATGATGAAACAAAAAAATGTATATAAAGTTTGTAATTAAATGCAAAATGATGTTACAATGCTGTTTTATTTTATACAAAGTTAGTATATTTAACATTGCAGAGTATACATGATTATGACAATAAATGCACACTGAATACAAGCCTTTCTCACTTTACAATAGTCTGTTATAATTTTAAACACAAGGCTTGTTGTAGATCATTTTATAGCAATGTCCATTCAATGTTGTTTTCAAAAAGTGGGGAAGCCGCAATGGTTGTATAGGCATAAAAACCTTATGGTTATTACTATTTAGTCACTTTGATCCTTTTGCATATCAAGAGCAGATGACCTAGTTGTTCCACTCTTTAAAACGACAACAACAACACTACCTCTTGCATAGTTTGTGATGTTGATGGCTCTTGCGACGTGGAAGATGGATTAAAAATAACTTTTAGAACAGGGGTTAAACGTTGATCATTAAACAATGCACTATTTAGAGTAGCAATATGGTTTTCTTGATTTTTTGTCGACGGCAACTGTGTTTCATGCAGTACACTACATTGATGATCACTGACACTTAAAACCTCACTATTTTTTACTTTTTAGGTCACCACGACAATGTTTGGAACGTTGCTTTGAACAACGTCAAATAACAGTTCCATTTTTATTGGTTCGTTTCACAATATATGAATATCCTTTATAGTATGCGTAAGGCTTACCATAACTAGTCACTGATACTTCCATATCAACTGTCAAGCATAGACTAAGCTCTAGTAAAGTCAACTTGGTAATAAGAATAATAGTTTAATGTGAGAGTAAATATGGATCCTAAGATTTCAGGTAAAAGTGAAAGCAAATAAGCAAATATTAGAAACAAGAGTGGGGGTAAAAGTGGTCGCAAAGTGGTAGACCCATTACACAATAATTTCAGCACGACGAAGCTCTTGTTCAATTTCTTTGATTTCCCAATCGTGACCGGTATGCCCAGCTTGTTGTAAAGCATGCAATTGTCGAAGCCGTTGAATTAGCTTACTGGGTTTGTTCCAGTATACAAATTTAACAAATGGATTTTTAGGTGTAAACAAGGCATTACCACTATCATGATCATTATCATTATCATTATTATCATCATCATGATCATCATTATCATCATGACCATCATCACTGTTACTATATAGTCCTTTTTGATCCTCTTGCAATAACACTTTATTTATAGTCTGAGTTGATTTTGATAGTGCTGAAGGTTTCTTGGACGTTGACAATTGTCCCAACATGACGTTTTGAGGACATGATAAGTCCTTTTGAACAAACACTGCACTATCTTTAGCCGCAATATCGTTTTCTTGAACTTGCTTTTTAGCATTTTGATAATTGTTTGTAAACAGGAAGTGTGGATCGTTTAGAGCACTACATTGATGAACACTCACACTTAAAACTTTTCCATTTTTACTTTTCAGATTGCCTCGACATTTTGTTGACCTCTCTTTTGAGCATCGCCAGAATATTATTCCATTCACATTCTGGCGATTATAGTTATAAGAGTAGCCTTGATAGAGTGCACGTAGCCTACCTTTGTTGGTTGTAATAAGTTCCATAGTAGTAACTGACCTGTCAGTACGATGTTCACACTACAAAGGTTACAACTGTTTTGCTGATGGATTGACCTACCATAAGCTTATATATTGGCTTATGTGTTGGCTTTTTGTGTTGGCTTTTTGTGTTGGCTTTTTGTGTTGGCTTTTAGTGTTGGCTTTTCGTGTTGGCTTTTCGTGTTGGCTTTTCGTGTTGGCTTTTGTGTTGGCTTTTTGTGTTGGCTTTTCGTGTTGGTTTTTTGCGTTGGCTTTTGTGTTGGCTTTTTGTGTTGGCTTTTTGTATTGGCTTTTTTGTGTTGGCTTTTGTGCTGGCTTTTTGTGTTGGCTTTTTGTGTTGGCTTAAGTATTTGCTTTTGTATTGGCTTATTTGACAAGTTATTTGTGTGAATGTATTTAGTAGATTTTTTTCTTGGTGTTGGAAAGTAGTTGAAAGAGAGGGAATATTTAAAGACTTAACCTCAGTTCACTAACCTAACCTAACCTAACCTAACCTAACTTCACCTAACCTAACTTTCCCTAGCCTAACCTAACCTAACCTTTCAACTCTCAGATGTTAATTAAATACTGTGCATAGTCGAGTTGGAACCCAAGACCTCAGGGGTAAAAGACCAATTATTTTTTGATGGCTTATTTTGTTAACTTATTTTGATGGCTAACTGAACTTTACCTAACCTAACCTAACCTCAGCTCACTTTGGATATTACTAGCAAGTGTTCATATCCTCCGCTAGGTAGCATGCTAGTAGTACAGGTAGTGCTCATATTTACCGCTAGGTAGCGGAAACATACTTTGCGTGTTTCATGTGACACTTGTGAATTTCAACCGCATGCAAGACGTGCTTGTATAAGTTCTCTATTTAAACTCAATATACAATTAACCACTAAATGTTCAGAACTAACATGTATAGCCATGTTTAGGGTATATAGGAGACCCTTATCAAGAAAGGCTGTCTAACCCACGAGTGTACAGCTTTTTCATAAGCAGTACGCACCTGTTGGCAGAAAACAAAAACAACAACAATTTGAGAAAGCTAACAAAAAACTGTTTCCTTTAAATACATTAATGGATATGTTGTTGGCTTTCTCAAATTGTTGTTGTTGTTGTTTTCTGCCAACAGGTGCGTACTGCGTATGAAAAAGCTGTACACTCGTGGGTTAGACAGCCTTTCTTGCTAAGGGTCTCCTATATACCCTAAACCTGGCTATACATGTTAGTTCTGAACATTTAGTGGTTAATTGTATATTGAGTTTAAATAGAGAACTTATACAAGCACGTCTTGCATGCGGTTGAACTTCACAAATGTCACATGCAACACGCAAAGTATGTTTCCGCTACCTAGCGGTAAATATGAGCACTACCTGTACTACTAGCATACTACCTAGCGGAAGCCATCAAAAAATAATTGCTCTTTTACCCCTGAGGTCTTGGGTTCCAACTCGACTATGCACAGTATTTAATTAACATCTGAGAGTTGAAAGGTTAGGTTAGGTTAGGCTAGGGAAAGTTAGGTTAGGTGAAGTTAGGTTAGGTTAGGTTAGGTTAGTGAGCTGAGGTTAAGTCTTGAAATATTCCCTCTCTTTCAACTACTTTCCAACACCAAGAAAAAATCTACTAAATACATTCGCACAAATAACTTGTCAAATAAGCCAATACAAAAGCAAATACTAAAGCCAACACAAAAAGCCAACACAAAAAGCCAGCACAAAAGCCAACACAAAAAAGCCAACACAAAAAGCCAACACAAAAGCCAACGCAAAATACCAACACGAAAAGCCAACACAAAAGCCAACACAAAAAGCCAACACGAAAAGCCAACACAAAAAGCCAACACAAAAGCCAACACAAAAAGCCAACACAAAAAGCCAACACCAAAAGCCAACACATAAGCCAATATATAAGCTTATGGTAGGTCACTTCATCAGCAAAACAGTTGTAACCTTTGTACTGTGAACATCGTACTGACAGGTCAGTTACTACTATGGAACTTATTACAACCAACAAAGGTAGGCTACGTGCACTCTATCAAGGCTACTCTTATAACTATAATCGCCAGAATGTGAATGGAATAATATTCTGGCGATGCTCAAAAGAGAGGTCAACAAAATGTCGAGGCAATCTGAAAAGTAAAAATGAAAAAGTTTTAAGTGTGAGTGTTCATCAATGTAGTGCTCTAAACGATCCACGCTTCCTGTTTACAAACAATTATCAAAATGCTAAAAAGCAAGTTCAAGAAAACGATATTGCGGCTAAAGATAGTGCAGTGTTTGTTCAAAAGGACTTATCATGTCCTCAAAACGTCATGTTGGGACAATTGTCAACGTCCAAGAAACCTTCAGCACTATCAAAATCAACTCAGACTATAAATAAAGTGTTATTGCAAGAGGATCAAAAAGGACTATATAGTAACAGTGATGATGGTCATGATGATAATGGTGATCATGATGATGATAATAATGATAATGATAATGATCATGATAGTGGTAATGCCTTGTTTACACCTAAAAATCCATTTGTTAAATTTGTATACTGGAACAAACCCAGTAAGCTAATTCAACGGCTTCGACAATTGCATGCTTTACAACAAGCTGGGCATACCGGTCACGATTGGGAAATCAAAGAAATTGAACAAGAGCTTCGTCGTGCTGAAATTATTGTGTAATGGGTCTACCACTTTGCGACCACTTTTTCCCCCACTCTTGTTTTTAATACTTGCTTATTTGCTTTCACTTTTACCTGAACTCTTTGGATCCATATTTGCTCTCATATTAAACTATTATTCTTATTACCAAGTTGACTTTACTAGATCTTAGTCTATGCTTGACAGTTGATATGTAAGTATCAGTGACTAGGTATGGTAAGCCTTACGCATACTATAAAGGATATTCATATATTGCGAAACGAACCAATAAAAATGGAACTGTTATTTGACGTTGTTCAAAGCAACGTTCCAAACATTGTCGTGGTGACCTAAAAAGTAAAAATAGTGAGGTTTTAAGTGTCAGTGATCATCAATGTAGTGTACTGCATGAAACACAGTTGCCGTCGACAAAAAATTAAGAAAACCGTATTGCTACTCTAAATAGTGCATTGTTTAATGGTCAACGTTTAACCCCTGTTCTAAAAGTTATTTTTAATCCACCTTCCACGTCGCAAGAGCCATCAACAACACAAACTATGCAAGAGGTAGTGTTGTTGTTGTCGTCGTTTTAAAGAGTGGAACAACTAGGTCAACTGCTCTTGATATGCAAGGGGATCAAAGTGACTAAATAGTGATAACCATAAGGTTTTTATGCCTATACAACCATTGCGGCTTCCCCACTTTTCGAAAACAACATTGAATGGACATTGCTATAAAATGATCTACAACAAGCCTTGTGTTTAAAATTATAACAGACTATTGTAAAGTGAGAAAGGCTTGTATTCAGTGTGCATTTATTGTCATAATCATGTATACTCTGCAATGCTAAATATACTAACTTTGTATAAAATAAAACACCATTGTAACATCATTTTGCATTTATTTACAAACTTTATATACATTTTTTTTGGTTTCATCATAATATTTTTAAAGACAACACTAAACACGAAAACATTACTATTCTATACACATATTTTCTTTCTTTTTCAGTATATTGTCATTACTTATATTTTCCATTATTTTTCACATTATTTATTTATTTAATTAAAACGAACCATGCACCTATTGTTTTTAAAACCTTCATAAATTAAGTGTACAGGTTGCACAGCATTATTGACTTCATCAAAAACACTCTCCGACATATCATTAAACCGTATAGGCAGAAATGTCTCAAAGTTTTCACATACACAAAGTACACGATCACCATATGCTGTTTTCAATTTCCGAATCTTGATAATGCAGAATGGAATATGCGTTGGCAATTCGCTGAGCTTCTTTGTCTCTAAGCCAAATGATTGTCCCACAGCATTCAAAACATTAATTGTAATAGTCTATAAACAAAACAAAAGCATATCTATTACACTCTAAAACAGCTTTAATAATATTGTGCAATTAGGGATTTTGCACTATGCATGGCGAATAAATTATACTAGTTATGCAAGAAATGCCCTAACTGTAGCAGATACTACTTTTCTGCATATAGCACAAGTGTTAAGTTCTAATGCACACTTGACACAGGCTATCATGTGTCCACAGGGTAAAAATACAACACCTAGTTCATCTTGATAACAAATTTTACATAATTGTTGGTCACACGTTTGTATCTGTTCGTAACACAAGTCTTTTCTTTCAGCCTTATGTATTTGCTCCGCGTGTTCTAACTCTAAAGGCACTTTTAAGTCTTGTGCTGAAATCATGTTTTCTTTACGAATAGTGTTCACAAATTCTTGACCTTTAAGCAACACCATGTATTTACAGTTTGGTAACCAACGAGCGTGTTGCACAAAGGGGTCATCAGTCATTTGCCAATCCTTTAAAGCAAATCTACAATAAAAACATATTGTTTTATCCCCTTCACCAGTATAAAAAAAATCCAGCTTCACTTAGCTGTTCGGTAAGGTGTTTTAATATTAATGGCCAAACATTTTTATAAGATTCTAAACGTTTTTCAATAGAGCTGTACTCTGGGTGTGCTAGTGCTTTAGTCTTGCAAACTCCCAATTTTTCAAAAAGCACACGCCAATTCAACACTGTGTATGGCATATGGACCACATATATCGACACTACCGTTGGCTGGTAATACATCATTATTATTATTATTTATTTGTGATTCAGCAACGTAAGTAGCGGCCAAAGGCCTTGTGGTTCGGTAAAATGAATGCACGGTTAGGTTACCCACTTGCTTTCCAAGCATGTAAGGACAATGAGGAGACCATCGCAAATGGTCTCTAAAGGGATCATCCCCTTCTTCCCAGTGTGAAAGTTCAATACGACAAAACACACAGCGCACCACATCTTCTCGGTTCAAGTAAAAAAACCCGGCTTTTGCAAGTTTATGTGTCGACAAAAAGCCTACAGGCCAGGATTCAAATGTTAACCATCGTTCATGTTCTGATTTTAAATTTAACCCACGTGGTAAACCAACTTGCTCACTTGTTGTATTTGGTACTAACGCCATGTGTTATAATAAAACTTTTTTCTTAATGTAAGTTATTAACGTTGCACAAGAGCACAGAGTACTTTAAAGCATAATGCATGCTTGTTCACTGTCTGTTCATTACGTTAATGGCACATGACGACACCTTAAAGCAAACAAAATAACCCATCACTCAATCAATCAATCAATCAATCTATCAATCAACCAATACTTGTAAATAAAACGTTAACGTTAATTGGCATTAATATATCAAATCACCATTAAAATAAACTGTATGTTGGCACTAACAGTAACCCATGTACTTATTTTCTTTTTATAAAGCTACAGTCATTTACACCCCCCCCCCCTTTAACCAATATATAAACAAAAATGAATGTCATGTCATTTTGTTCACATTATCATGTTCAAACCTGTGGATATTCGTTGAGTCCATAGGGAACCACCCATAATTTTTTTTTATTTTTATTTTTTTAGAAAATCCATCATGGCCATGTACTTTTCCCAGTCAACAACAACAACTTAGCCATTAATCAAGAAAGCAATCATTGTCCCAGTCATGTACAGGTAATGATTTTTTTTGTCTACGAATTTTCAGTAGTGGTAAAATGGAATAGCATTTTTAAGCTAGACTTACCTGAGTGTTTAACAGTTCACTCTTTGGCAGTGGTTTCGCTTTAGTGCGTTTCGGCTTTTTTTCAGCAATTGTTACGGCGGTAAGGCTTTTCTTTCCATGTTTCTAAAAATAAATAAAATAAACCGCTATAAATACCTAAATTCAAGTTAATACATGCTTTTCATAAAATAAAACATAAAACATAAAAATGAAACAAGTTAGTTTAAAAAAATCATCTCATCTTTACTTGCAGTGGCTTGTTGCTGTTTCCTTCTAGTGGGCTCAAAGGTGCAATGGTTTCTTCTCTCTCAGACATGTAAGGTATACCGGTTATCTGCAAACAAATAAATAAATAAAATCATTAATTACCTAATCAATAAATAATTGCTTGTAAATATATATATATATATATATATATATATATATATATATATATAAATTAATAAATGTATAAATGAATAAATATATAAATAAATACCTACCCCACAACAAGGTTAAGTATTTTCCACCAACACCAAAACTGTTAAACAAGACCAGGGGTTTCACGCAACGCAATGTGTTCAAAGGTAGTCACCTAAGTGAGAGTGGAAATGATAACGACATGTCTTTATATATGTTACATTGCATGTATAATCATTTTTCCCACGCTTTGAACATCCTGTTATCGGTCACGTGGACAGCTAACACCCAAAGTGAACACCTGTACCGGATCAAATTTCACATGAACTCGCATTTTGTCACGTACGAAGCAAAACAGGATGTAACTTGTTTAGCGTACATGTCATCTCACACGTGTATGCATGCATTTCGCTCTTCCCTGCCACCACGATTGTCAGATTATTTCACCTTCAAGTGTCCTCTGCGTCTTTGTCATTTTCCATTGCACCTGTTGTCAAGTCAGATCAGCGCATTCCAATAAGCTCAAATGACATTCACATCCTGCTCCTCTGCAAGTTTGTTTTCTGTACTCGCTTCGACCAACATTGAACCAAGTTCTCATCACCGTTTGCACGTTAAAGATCATCTTCGGTGAAAAGTATCAGAAAAAACGCACCCACGCTCTCTCATAAACTGACCTGTCGAAATAGCGATTGATCTATTGAGCACAGCCACCGTGGTCAGCGACAGGTTCGTTGAAACACACACACCCAGCAGTATCGTCTCTCTCAACCATCACGCTTCATGAACATTATAAACAGGTATCGATAAAGATTTTTTTTTTCAACATGTATGGCGTTAGACCCTTTGTCAAAATGTCAAACATAGTTTCTAAAAGGGGGCGTGATCCCGAGTCCTAGGACACCTCGTACACGTCTCTAGCGTTATGGGTTTGCGAGATAAAGCAAAAAGTCTAAAATCATGGTTTTACCTCAACATGGTTTTTCATTCCTGGTCAACACGAACATACTAGGCAAGAGGGCAACGCAATAAAAAAATGACACATCGCACATGTCTCTAGGCTTATTGGTTCGTGAGTTATCAGCAACAATTACAAAAAAACACTTGTTTACCCCAAAATCGAGTTTCCAATTTTTTTAAAAAAATATAACGAGTCGTCCGTAGTAAAGAGGACGTCAGCCCGAGTCTTTGGACCCCTCGTACACGCCTCTAGCATGATTAGTTCGCGAGATATAGCAAAAAGTTTAAAATCACCTTTTCCCCCCCAAAAAACCATGTTTCCAGATTTTCACCTTTTCGACACCTACATTTCCGTAAAGAGCGCAACGAGACGAAAAAAAACGAATCCAAGCACGCCTTCCTAGCATGGCTCCTTCCATTCCAAGGTCGCAAGGGCTCACAACTTGCTTTTGGAAGCAGCTCCCCCTTACCACACTACTACAGGTTTTCATCCTAGAGACTTGAAATTTATTTTGGGCGTAGAGGGGATAGGGATCATTGATTTACATAGAACAAACGTTTTTGTAAACTTCCTAGTTTCCAAAATATAGGATTTTCAAAATTCAAGTGTTTTCAAAAAACATAAAAAATAAAAAAGTTTTAATACAGAAAATAAAGGTCATAAAGACCATTCGTTTGAGCCATGACACAACGTTCTATCATGTTTGGTTTTCAAACTATCGCCTATTTTCGAAAACGAAAAAATAAAATAAAATAAATATAACGAGTGGTCCATAGCAAAGAGGACGTCAGCCCGAGTCCAATGACCGCTCATTTGTCAAAATCGGACCATGCGTGCGAGATATATTTAACATGGCTGAGGCTTAGTAGTGGGGCAAGGAGGGTTCTGGAGTGGCTTAGAACTGTCATCACCCCCCTACTATTTAGTTATTAGGAAGTTATTTTTGAAAACCTTTGTCTGGAGCGTGGTGCTCTATGGACGTGAAACTTGGACTATTGGTGCAGCAGAAAAGAGGTGAATTGAAGCGTTTGAAATGTGGTGTTACAGGAGAATGATGAAGATCAGATGGGTAGATAGGGTTACAAACGAAGAGGTATTAAGACGAGTGGGAGAGGAGAGAGGTTTCTGGCGACTGCTAATGAAGAGAAGATATAGGTTGGTAGGACACATCAGGAATAGAAAACATAGTTATGGAAGGAAGGGTTGAAGACAAGAACTATAGGGGTAGGCCAAGGTTAGAATATGTAAAACAGATTGACTCGGATGAAAGTGTGGTTGCTATGTAGAGATGAAATGATTAGCTCACGAAAAGGAGGCATGGAGTGCTTCATCAATCCAGTCAAAATACTGATGATTCAAACAATATATTATTATCATGGAACTGCTTACCACGGTGGGTGAGTGGTTATCGTGTCGGTCTACCAACTCCAAGCTAGCAGGTTCGCTCCTGGCCATGGTAAGTGATTTTTGAAAGGCGACAAAAATCACGACACGCATGTCATACGATGTTGGCATGTAAAAGAACCCATTTGAATTCAGTAGGCTGTGGCAAAATTAATCTCGGGATTTTCCACCAACACAAAGTTCCTCCATTCTCTACTAGGCAGCGCTGTAGTGTCAAGGAGCTTAGATATCTAACCTCCTTGACTTTCATAGCGCTCCAAGGAACGACGAAATTTGACATGCAAGCTGCCCTCTGGGTGTCAAATAACAATGCTTGCACCCGGCACCCGAGGCCATACGATATTATTGTTATATTATTATTATCATGGAATCCACTATCCGAGGGAATCATACATTCCGGCTACATTCGAATACCACCCAGAATATGTACGCGTCATCCGTAGCGCGTCTCTTGAACAACGCCAAGGAAAGGAGACACGAAATCCAATCCATCAGGGGGAACAGTTCTTTGGTTTAAAAAGTTTCCAGGAAGTGGCAGAGTAATGCAATTTGAAGCAAGTTCGAAGGAGCTGCTACAAGTTAGAGACTCTAATCGTTTTAAAATCCCATTCGCCTTCATGTAATTGTATTTACTAGGCTTGTTTAAGACGATCCAAGACCAGCTCTGATGTCACTCGGGGAACTTTACTTACAAAATAGTTTTAGACAATATTATAGTAACAATAACCGTGTTGTTGTTTGAGTCTTCAGTCCTTTGACTGGTTTGATGCAGCTCTCCATGCCTCCCTGTCCTGAGCTAATCGTTTCATCTCTACATACAGTAACTACCACACCCTACATCCGAGGCAATCTGTTTAACATAATCTAATCTTGGTCTACCCCTACAGTTCTTGTCCTCGACCCATCCTTCCACAACTAAGCTTGCTATTCCTGGGTGTATTATTATGTGTCCTACCAACCTATCTCTTCTCTTCATTAGCAGTCGCCAGAAACATCTCTCCTGTCCCACTCGTCTTAATACCTCTTCGTTTGTAGCCCTATCTACCCATCTGATCTTCATAAATCTCCTGTAACACCACATTTCAAACGCTTCAATTCTCTTCTTTTCTGCTGCACCAATAGTCCAAGTTTCACTTCCATAGAGCGCCACGCTCCAGACAAAGGTTTTCAAAAATGTCTTCCTAATACCTAAATCTCTGTTCGATTTCAACAGATTCCTTTTCTGTAGAAATGCTTTCCTTGTCTGAGTCAACCTACTTTTTGTATCCTCTTTGCTTCGTCCATCACTGGTTATTTTGCTTCCTAAGTAACAGAAGTCTCCTACTTCCTTTAGTTTCTCCCCTACCAATTTGATGTCCATAGAGGTTTCTGATTTATTGCGGCTGCATTCCAATATTTTTGTTTTACATTTATTAATTTTCATCTTGAATTCTTTCCTCAAGACGGAGTCCATACCATTCAAAAACTCATTCAAATCCTCAGGTGTGTCGGCCAAGATGACGATGTCAGCAGCAAATCTCAGAGTTGAAATTATTTCTCCTTGAATCTTCACTCCCACCTTAAATTTCTCTCTAATTTCCTTCATTGCTTGTTCAATGTAAAGATTGAAAAGTACGGGTGATAAGTTGCAGCCTTGCTTCACACCTTTCTGAATACCAATAGCCGTACTAGTTGAAAAATAGTACATTATGCAACGAGCCTGTATTGGCTATAATTAAGACACGAGTATTTTTATAAAACGAGCGTATGCGAGTTTTATAATTTTCATACGAGTGTCTTAAATACCATTATAGGCGAGTTGCATACGACTGTTTATGTTCGACGATAATTATAACTTTATTATATGTTTTAACATAAATATTCATAAATTTCTGTTGAGAGTCAGCTACGGTACTTGAATTTTGTGATCGCAGAGCGAGCGTTGGGTGTTATATCTCTGTCTTTCAATATCTTTGAACGACCGACGCATGCGCTCTGTGTGCTTGCAATGCCATATGCAGGCCATATGTTTACATCAGCCGTCCCTCAGTAATATTGTCACCGGTGTCATTTGAAGACAATGCGCTGTGTAGAAATTAGGGTTGGTGATATTAAGGTACAGTGTTATTGCTTGTCTCATATTCGCCAGTTTATTTACGCGAACATATGGACGGTGCGTATTCCATGTCGGTAATTTATTATAGTTCGATGTTGTGTTTATGTCCGACATGTTGGATTTTGAGCGCATGCGCGAAGGTATCGTTACCTAATTGGTCAATGAACGAGCTCTGATTGGCTGGAGAAACTGTATCATAATGAAAAACAGTGTTATAATGACCATCATTATGATACAGTTATCTGACACATAATAGCGAGGGTCGAACATAAACTACATAACAATACGAATACTACTACTACTACTACAAATATTTATTTATTTATTTATTTATTTATCTTATGGCTTTTAGTGCCGGGAGTGTCCGAGGGCATGTCGGGTCGCTTGAGTCTATAGCTGCTTCCAGCAGACAACCTTAGGGTGAGCTACAAGTTCCGTTCAATTTCAAGTAGTTCCAACTTTCGCTACCCGATATCAATGATACCTAGTGGTGAACGTCGGAACTTTGGTAGAGCGTTCCGACGAAATCTAACCTAACAGTTTAGGCGGCTTCGGTGGCGTAGTTGGTAGCATGCTGAGCTTCTATGCCCAAGATTGCGGGTTCAAACCCGGCCGAAGCCGTCAGATTTTTAAGAGCGTTAAAATCCTTCAGTGTGCCTTCTTTCGGAGGGGAAGTAAAGCCGGCGGTCCCATGTCATAGATTTATGGCATGTTAAAGAACCTTCCACTAATTGCACCTGTGTGAAGCTAAATTGGATAGGTTAAGAATGGAATCAACGCTCTTAGGTTTCTACGTTCGTTGCCAGGAGCCAACTGTGGTGGCGTCTAGTAGCTAAGTTCTGAACTTGGCCTAGTAGTCGTTGACGGTGGCGCTTGGCGGCAAAAATAGGAACTATTTGAAAAATTCTAAGTTGCAGTACTTAAATTAAAAAACAGATAACACACACTAATACAGTCATCACAATTAACACCGGTTATCAGACAGATTCTACACACACCCAAAGTACACGGGGCTACATGACCGCGTTGTCACAGCCGCTAAACTTAAGAACCAACCTAACATAACAGCTTAGCTTCACACAAGTTTAGTCTGCCAAAGGATATTTTACATGCCATAAATCTATGACATGGGACCACCGGATTTACTTCCCCTCCGAAGGAAGGCATACTGAAGGATTTTTAACGCTCTTAAAAAATTTGATGACTTCGGCCGGGTTTGAGCCCGCTATCTTGGACACAGCAGTTCAACATGCTACCAGCTACGCCACAGCAGCCGCTATAACAATAATAATAATAATAATAATAATAATAATAATCATAATAATAATAATAATAATAATCATAATGAAATGAAAATCCACAGCCTGCTTCCAGTCTCCGACCGGGTCAGGAATGGAATGAATGAAGCCCCCATCTAGTGGCGAGGATTTGATCTGTGCCGGCTGCCGAGGCCTGACGCACTCCTCTGGGGCAATGATTAAATTAATGACAGATGAAATTAAATGCTAGTGGAGAGTGTTGCTGGAATGAAATGTTGACAGGGAAAACCGGAGTACCCGGAGAAAAACCTGTCTGCCTCCGTTTTGTCCAGCACAGATCTCACATGGAGTGACCGGGATTTGAACCACGCACCCAGCGGTGAGAGGCCGGCGTGCTACCGCCTAAGCCACGGAGGCTTCAATCATAATCATAATAATAATGACAAATGTAGGAGATGCCATCGCGAATCGGAGACCATCCAGCATATCACAGGGGGCTGTACAACAATTTCATTTATGTACTACCTGAGAAGCAAGACCAAGTAGCCAAGATAATCCACCTGAACTTGGCAAAGAAGCACTCCTTAAGTAATAATGTTCTGCCTTACTATCATACTGTACATTCCTGATGCTATTCTGGAGAATGATACACACAAGCTACTCTGGGACAGGTCAGTGATCACAGATAGACTTATATCAGCAAACAGGCCAGACATTATTCTTATTGATAAAGTGCCGAGGAAAACTCTTCTAATAGATATCGCAGTCCCTAACTCCCATAATATCCAGCACAGTTGTGCTGAGAAAGTGACCAAATACATGCCTCTGGCTGAAGAGATCCGACAGATGTGGAGACAGGAATTTGTCACTGTATTGCCTATCATAATCTCTTCCACAGGTATCATACCGAAGTCGCTGAAGACCAACCTCGATAAACTGGGGCTCCACCATTATCTGCAGACCAGTATGCAGAAAGTTGTTATTTTGGAGACCTGCTCCATAGTCCGTTCATTCCTCAACCTACCAGTATAGAGAACTCCACTCCATCTTGCAACAAATGCCGATGAAGTGGTGAATTGTACCCAACAATATGGTGAACATATGAGATGAAATAATAATAATAATAATAATAATAATAATAATAATAATAATAATAATAATAATAATAATAATAATAATAAAATCGTATGGCCTTGGGTGCCGGGTGCAATCTTTGTTATTTGACACCCAGAGGGTAGCTTGCATGTCGAATTTCGTTGTTCCTTGAAGCTCTATGAAAGTCAAGGAGGTTAGATATCTAAGCTCCTTGAACACTATAGCGCTTTCTAGTAGAGAAATGAGGAACTTTGTGTTGGCAGAAATTCCCGAGATTAATTTTGCCATTATGAACAGGGCCTTCTGGATTCAATTGGGTTCTTTGACTTGCCAACATCGTATGACATGGTGTCGTAATTTTTGCCGCCGCTCAAAAATCACTTACCACGGCCAGGAGCGAACTTGCAAGCTTGGAGTTGGTAGTCCGACACGTTGACCACTCAGCCACCATGGCAAGCATAATAATAATAACAATAGGTCACAATCGACCAGTCATCATAGTAGTAAATAAGGTTGATGGCACTACATTTATAATAGACATAGCAGTCCCCAACGACACCAATATCGAACGGAAACACAATGAAAGAAAATCACCAAGTATATACAGCTTGCAGAGAAAATCAAGAGGAAATGGAAGATGAACTGCGTCCGGATAGTGCCTGTAATCTTGTCAGTCAACGGCCTCATACCTCACACACTCCACAAGAGTCTGAAGGAATTGGATCTTCCGCCGACCATCTACAGGAGTGTGCAGCATTCTGTCTTATTGTCCACATGCAATATTGTGCGATCCTTCCTTGCTAGTATAATAATATTATCGTATGGACTCGGGTGCCTGGTGCAAGCTTTGTAATTTGACACCCAGAGGGTAGTTTGCATGTCGAATTTCGTTGTTCCTTGAATCACTATGAAAGTCAAGGAGGTTAGATAATAGATATCTAAGCTCCTTGAACTTTATAGCGCTTTCTAGTAGAGAAATGAGGAACTTCATGTTGGCGGAAACTCCCGAGATTAATTTTGCCATTATGAACTCGGCCTACTGAATTCAAATGGGTTCTTTGACATGCCAACATCGTATGACATGCGTATCGTATTTTTGCCTCCTTTCAAAATCACTTACCACGGCCAGGGGCGAACCTGCAATCTTGGGGTTAGTAGACCGACACGCTATCCACTCACCCGCCGTGGCAAGCTTCCTTGCTAGTGAATGAGTGATAATGAACTCTATATTTTGAATATATATGATATGTATGTATTATAGTTTGTATTATACTTTTTATGAATTGTTGTAAAGCACTTGGTTTAACCCGTGCTTTAGAGTAACCCATGTTTGTAATGGTGAATTGAATAAATAATAATAATAATAATGCCAGATGATAGATGTAGGAGATGCCATCGCGAATCGGAGACCATCCAGCATTTCACAATTTCATCTACGTACTATTTGAAGAGGCATGACCAAGTTGCCAAGATAATCCACCTGAACTTGGCAAAGGAGCACTCCTTAAGTAATATTGCATAATTAGTACAGGGCCCCCGAGAATGTTCTCCGCAGTGGGTTCGTGCAGCTGTGAGTGGTTGAGTCATGAGTTTAATTGGCTGCACTGCACTGTGTCCTTCAAAGGGGGACTCTCCCGTGTGGGCTGTCAGTGTGTATTGCGATACGCGAGTGAGCCTGCATGTCTTCAGTGTGTATTACAGTCAGCGAGCGTTCAGATAGAGTGTGCAACAGTATACAGGCGGTAATGTTTACTACTGAAGAGAGAGTTTTTTTTTGGTGGAATACGTTTTTCGCGAAGACGATCGGTTTACAGAAAATGTAAAATTAAGATTTCAGGTGCGGTTTCCTAATTCAAAGTGTCCAAACCGTGATACCGTTCGGGATTTGATAAGTAAATTTCGTGTGACTGGCTCAGTTCACGATGTACCGGGAACAGGCAGGCCTACGCTTTTAACGGACGAAAAACTTGATGAAATCTCCGATATAATGCTGCGTAGTCCAAGTGAATCAACACGAAAATTAGCTCAACAAACAGGAATCTCTAAGTCGACAGCACATAAAGCTGTAAGAGACAAGCTTCAGTTGTTCCCTTATAAATTTACCGTGGTTTAAGAATTAAAAACAAACTGATTACGGAAAAAGAGTGATGTACTGTGAATGGTTCCAGCATCTGTTATGAATGGCTGTGGTGAGTACAAAGTTTACTGTTTATTTGATATGATGCAAGCGGCAGCCGTGCTACCAACGTAACTGCTGTAGCTAGCTCTCGCAGACGCATGTAGGCGCTGAGGAGAACATTCCCGGACTCACTGTATCAATACATTCCTGATGCTGGAGAATGATACACACAAGCTACTCTGGTACAGGTCAGTTATCACAGATAGACCTATATCAGACATTATTCTTGGGACTATCTTTCCTCATCCCTTTCCAAATATACACCATTTGTCACTTGGCATCATGTTAGTATCCGAGTGTGAGTGTCATTGTGCAAAGCACATAATATTGTGTTAGGCTGTTTTAAGGTAAACTTTAGTAATGATGATGATAATTGTTGTTTTAAGGGGCCTAACATCTAGGTTATCGGCCCCTAATGGTTTGGGTGATCGTGAAGATGATAATAATGAAAAGTTAATTATAACTAAAACTAACTACTAACTTATATACTAGAAGAAGTAATGGAAAACAAAAGGAGAATAAGGCAAATAAAGGTCAGGAAGAAAAGAAATGCCCTCAACCCTCGAAGAATGCGAGAGCCATAAATGGCAGATAAGAAAGTGAATGAGGAGAGGGTCCACCCCACAGGTAAGGAAAAAAAGGGGAAAACCGGACCCAGCTCTGGAATCTCTTGGGGTCGCCAACTCCCGAACTCACCAGCCGTGAGCCCTTGAGGGTGTAGCAATATCCAGGGTGCACCAGAAGTGGTGGGGCTACATACACCCTGCCTCCTTGAGGGCCTTGAGCAGAAGGCAGGAGATAATATGAAAGGAAAAAGAAGGCTGACCCCTCGCAGAAGGAGGGTATCAGAAAAGATGAGACAAGGGCCAATTAAGGCGGGAAAGGAAGAGACTCTCTAGGCCTCGGATACCCTAATACCGTCGGGGTCGGAAGAGAACAAGAGTTGACCAAGTGAGGTCGACAGGAAATAAGATGGAGAGGAGCCCGGCACAAGTAAGTGGGAGCAATGCGGGACTCAGCTGGGACCCCGTGGTTGCCAACCCACGTCCCACTAGATGTGAGCCCCTGGAGGGAAACTTAAGTAAGAAACGTTTAGTGTGTCCTTAACGTTTGGAAAACTGAAAACTGAAAAACCACAAAGCTGCTGGATCTGACGGTATACCAGTTGAATTGCTGAAATATGGGGGTGAGAAGCTTCATGAAAAACTGCATAAACTTATCCTGAAAATATGGCGCGAGGAACAAATACCGGATGAATAAAAGGAAGCAATTATTGTTCCAATACATAAGAAAGGAGATAAACATAACTGCGGAAATTACAGAGGAGTATCCCTACTTGTCACAGCTTACAAATTACTGTCGAACATAATATTACAACGTCTAATTCCAAACACCGAAGATATAATAGGAGACTATCAGAATGGTTTCCGTAAAAACAGATCAACAACAGACAATATATTTTGTATTAAGACAATCAATGAAAAAGTTTGGGAATATAACAAAAACGTCCATTAACTATTTACTGACTTCCAAAAGGCCTTTGACTCAGTCCACAGAGAAACGGTGTGGGAAATTATGGCAGAATACGGAATCCCACAGAAACTTATCAGCCTGGTCAAAATGTGTATGGAGGAGACAGTGAGCAAAGTGACACACTGTGGATCCGTATCAGACGGTTTTGAAAACAGAACAGGACTAAAACAAGGCGATGCGCTCTCCCCAATTCTCTTCAACATCGTTCTGGAAAAAGTAATTCGGGAAACCAAAGAAGCTGCAACTGGAGACCTAGCAGATAACAAACACAACATCCTGGCATATGCAGATGACATTGTATTAATAGGAAATAATGGAGGAGAAATTGAAGCTTTATTCAGGAAATTAAATGAAACTGCTGCAAAAATAGGTCTAAAGATTAATGAAGAGAAGACAGAATACATGATCATACAGAGAGAAAACATGACTACAGACCAACGCAACAACCTTCATATAGGCAATTTTAGCTTTAAGAACACGCCAAACTTCAAATACCTTGGGGTAAATATAAATGACTGCAATAGAAGACAAGTTGAACACCAAATTAGATTACGGAATGCAAACAAAGTTTACTTTTCCCTGCATAAATTACTTTCCTCCAAACTTTTGACCAGGAAAACAAAACTAAAACTATACAACACGATCATCAGGCCGGTACTGCTATACGGAGCCGAAACATGGAGTGTGACCAAAAGGGAGGAACGCCAACTTACAGTCTTCGAAAACAAGATATATAGAAAAATTTTCGGCCCCATCTTTGACCAGGAAACACAAAGATGGGTTCTCAGATCAAATCATGAGCTGTACAAGTTGGCCAATCAACCCAGGGTAGTGAACGTCATGAAAGCGAAACGGCTGCAATGGGCAGGGCATGTTATCAGAATGGACGCTGCCAGAATAGTTCGCCAGGTGTATGAGAAGAAGATCGAAGGCTCGAGACCCCCTGGAAGACCTAGGAGTAGATGGCAAGATGAGGTGACCTATGACTGCAGACAGATGGGCATTACTGTATGGGAGAATACTGCGCTGGATAGGAGGAAATGGAGGCAGATAGTGAGAGCGGCACGGGATCGTCACGTCCCAGAAAAGCCAACGGAGTGAGTGTGTTTACGTTTGGAAAAGTGGTAGAAACAACGGAAATTAATCCCAAGAGCATTAAAGCATGTTTCCAACATTGAGTTGCTTGTCTGATGGGCTACTAACTGTGGATTGTTAGCCTATTTTCATTTTTGAAAAAATAGGCTCATGAGATCACCTTTTGTCCATGTGTCTGCCTGTGTGTGCGTGTGTGATTCGTGTGTGTGTGTCCCCCCTAATAACTTGTAAACGGCTCGATCGATTTCAATGAAACTCAGTAAGTTCATAGCACTATTCCGGACCACCCAGACCGTGCCCTTCTAATTTTGTTACGTCACACTAATCCAACATGGCGGCTGTGCGAAATATTTCACCTGCATTCAATATCTCCGAAACTATTACCGATATCACCCTGGAAGTTTGTAAGGTGATAAAGGGAACTAATAGAAATTCACCTATGTGACCTTTGAAAAACTGGTACTACAAAACGAACATGGTGGCCAAGCGAAGTTGCGACTTTTAAATGGAAGTTTCTCGCAATTTAGCCGTCCGAGTGCATTGACACCTGGTACAGTAAATACTTATACAAATGTTAATCCACTAGCTTCAAATATATTTCAATTGTTTCCATAACCACAAGATGGCAGGTGTGCGAAATTTTAAAATCTCGTTTTTGCTTCTTGTATCCTAATCATGCGATTGAAGTTTGAATACTACACGTACACAGTAACAGTACATAATTCTAAGACCTACATATATAAAAATCCAACATGGCGACCATCCGCAATATATAGTCAGTTCTCAATATCTACGAATCTATTACAGCAATCAAACTGAAATTTTGTATATTGATAGTGGCAATTAACATAAGTAGGTTATATGACAATAGGCTTTAGTTCTTCACGGAACTACTTGCTTTACATCTCACCAATTTAACATGGCAGCTGTGCGAAATATTTCACCAGCATTCTATATCTCCGAAACTATTACACATATCACCGTGAGATTGTGTACGGTGATAAAGGGCACTACTACCAGTTCACCTATGTGAATTTCAAAAACCTGTTAACTACCTATACAAAACGAACATGTGGCCAAGCGACGTTGAAACATTTAAATATACTTTTCTCGCGATTTAACCATCCCAACGCAGTGAAACATGGTACAGCAAATGTGTATACAAATTGCAATGCACTGACATCTAACTTAGTTCAATTGTTTACATAACCTCAAGATGGCGGCTGTGCGAAATTTTAAAATTAAGTTATTATTTTTTGTGTTCTAATCATGTGATTGAAATCAACGTTTGAATAATGAACGTACACAATAATCGTCATCTAATAGTACATAACTCTATGGCCGACATACTTATATTAAAATCCAACTTGGCGACCATCCGAAAGATTTAGATGGTTCTCAATCTATGAGAGCAATCATACTGAAATTGTGTATGTGTATAGAAGCTACAAACATAAGTTCATCTATGGGACGTTCAATAACCTGGTGAGCACAAATCCAACATGGCGGCGACGCGAAATTCAAATATTCAAATGGACATTTCTCGCGATTTAATCCTCCGAGCGCAGTGAAACTTGGTACGGTGAATGCTTATATAAATGTTAATCCACTGGCATCTAATTAATTTAAATTATTTTCTTAACCACAAGATGGCGGCTGAGCGAAATTTTAAAATCTCGTTTTTATTTCTTGTGTCCTAATCATGCGATTGAAGGTTGAATAAGACACCTACAAAATAATCTTCATGTAATAGTAACGTACATAACTCTAAGCCCTATATATAAAAATCCAACATGGTGACCATCCGATATATTTAGACGGTTCTCAATACCTACGAATCGATTACAGCAATCAAACTGAAAATTTGTATGTTGATAAGAGGCAATTAATATAAGTAGGATATATGAAAATAGGTTGTATAGTTCTTCAAGGAACTAGTTGTCTCTATCTCTACTTAGTATAAAACAAAGTCCCCGATTCTTGGATGTTACGGGTAAACTCGAGAACCACTGGGTGGATTTTGATGCGGTTTTCACCTTTCTGTAAAGGATATCCCGAGGATGATTTTTGAAAAAAAAATATATTTATGATCAAAGGAAGCCGAGCGGTAACGATTTCAGCGGAAAAGTAAAAAAAAAAAAAAACCTGGCGTCCGAGCGCTTTGTAAGCTTACGCTGGGCAAACCGTTAAAAATATCTAAATACTATGAGTGTAAGAATTGTTCAGCATGAAAAGTTCTACAAAAATGTCCGCTAGAGCATATGTCTACCTTCAATGCATCGCCCACTTTAAGTGTTTTTACGTTTTAATTTCTTCCAACCATGTCCATTCAACTACTGAGGCGACAGTTTACGAGCTAGGACGAGCCTGTCATCCCTGTTACAGCCTAGCTAGTGGGCGAACCTATTGCTCCAGATACAGCCAGCAGCTAACCGTTGAGTCGTGTTGAGTTAAGACTTCTGAGAAGTGTGGTTGTGTTTGGAGTTTCCCTGGAAGTGCAACTCGGGTTTTCTTCATTTCGCCTGTTAAGATTGGACGGAAGGGGGATTTGAGTTTCATTCACCTCGCCATTCCCTGGAAGAGCAACTCTTATTTCGCATAATTCACAGTCAAGTTAAGATTGGACGGAAGGGGGATTTGTGTTTCATGCAACTCGCCATTCTTAAATTACGTCTTACAAGAATTTGTTGCACATGCATCTTTGGTTGGTTGGTTCTTAAGTTTAGGGGCTGCGACAACGCGGTCATGTAGCCCCGTGTACTTTGGGTGTGTGTAGAATCTGTCTGATAACCGGTGTTAATTGTGATGGCTGTATTAGTGTGTGTATCTGTTTTTTAATTTGTGCAGACTGAAACTTAGAATTTTTCAAATAGTTGCTACTTTTGCCGCCAAACGCCACCGTCAACGACTACTAGGCTTAGTTCAGAACTCAGCTACTAGACGCCACCGCAGTCGGCTCTTGGCAACGAACATAGCAACCTAAGAGCGTTGTTTACATTCTTAACCTATACAATTTAGTTTCACACAGGTGTAATTAGTGGAAAGTTCTTTAACATGCCATAAATCTATGACATGGGACCGCCGGCTTTACTTCCCCTCCGAAGGAAGGCATACTGAAGGATTTTTAACGCTCTTAAAAAATCCAACGGCTTTGGCCGGGTTTGAACCCGCTATCTTGGGCATGCATCTCCATGATAATATAATTAATAGTCCCATCATGCCGAGACGTAAAACAGATATTGACCGTTGTTCATTGACATTGAAAAAAAAAAGCGCTTATCACGTAATGCCGGGTCGGGTTGCTAGTTTGATATAAAATGCTGTACACCCCTTCCACACCAGCAATAAACCTCTAGGTTCACGAATGTAGCAGGGGACTTGTAGGCTATTCTATATAGAAGAATGGAATATTTTAATAAGAATTTAAGGTCACGATAATAAAATTCAATCGAGTGTCATGTTTCATATGGCCTGTGCTATCATAAAGATACGCGAGCCTGCGGCCAATTCCGATACGCAATTTATAAAGCGACGGCGGCGTAGTCCGCTATTTTATTGCGGGAGAATGATGCTCCTACACAATATTCTACGGAGAATATTAGATAAGGGGCGTATGTCAGGACAAACAGAGTCATAAATATCAACGAGTATCTTTCTGACCTCCCCGTTCTCAGCTGACATCTCAGAGGCCCGGGATTGATACCCCGCTCGGCTTCGCAAGCTAGGTGTCGTGGGCGGTAGCATTTGGTAGCAAAAGTAGGAACTACTTGAAATTATTGTCTGCAATCCTTGTGTGTTTGAGTCTTCAGTCTTTTGACTGGTTTGATGCAGCCCTCCACGCCTCCCTGTCCTATGCTAATCGTTTCATCTCTACATAGCTACCACACCCTACATCCGAGGCAATCTGTTTAACATATTCTAACCTTCGTCTACCCCTACAGTTCTTGTCCTCAACCATTCCTTCCATAACTAAGTTTGCTATTCCTGGGTGTCTTAGTATGTGTCCTACCAACCTATCTCTTCTCTTCATTAGCAGTCGCCAGAAACATCTCTCCTCTCCCACTCGTCTTAATACCCCTTCGTTTGTAACCCTATCTACCCATCTGATCTTCATCATTCTCATGTAACACCACATTTCAAATGATTCAATTCTCCTCTTTTCTGCTGCACCAATAGTTCATGTTTCACTTCCATAGAGCGCCACTCTCCAGACAAAGGCTTTCAAAAATGACTTCCTAATACCAAAATCTATATTCGATGTCAAGAGATTCCTTTCTTGTAGAAATGCTTTCCTTGCCTGAACCAACCTACTTTTTATATCCCCTTTGCTTCGTCCATCACTGGTTATTTTGCTTCCTAAGTAACAGAAGTCTCCTACTTCCTTCAGCTTTTCACCTGCCAATTTGATGTCCATAGAGGTTTCTGATTTATTTTGGCTGCATTCCAGTATTTTTGTTTTACATTTATTAATTTTCATCATGAATTCTTTCCGTAAGGCGGAGTCCATTCCGTTCAAAAACTCAATAAAATCCTCAGGCATGTCGGCCAAGATAACAATGTAATCAGCAAATCTCAGAGTTGAAATTATTTCTCCTTGAATCTTCACTACCACAAAATTATTCTATAATTTCCTTCATTGCCTGTTCAATGTAAAGATTGAAAACTATGGGTGATAAGTTGCAGCCTTGCCTTACACCTTTCTGAATACCTGCTTCTCTCTCATGTCCTGCTCGAATGACTGCTGTCTGGTTTCTGTATAGATTGTAGATCACCCTCCTATCCCTGTACTTTATTCCAATAGATTTCAAAATGTCAAACAATTTAGTCCTTAATTGAATTAAAACAGATAACACACACTAATGCAGCCATCACAATTAACACCGGCTATCGGACAGATTCTACACACACCCAAAGTACACGGGATACATAACCGCGTTGTCGCAGCCCCTAAACTGAGGAACCAACCAACCAACGTGCTTCTTGATCTACTGAAACCCAGTCGCAGAGAGAGCATTCCAGTTCAATTCTGTGCCGGTCCCAAACCCGCGCAAATGGGGAAGGTGAATGGCTGGTGGATGAGTCCCAAACGGAAATACTGATGCCGAATAAGGATCTCTAACAAATTTTGGGAAAAGCTCACGTTGGTAGGTTTGCCATCTTACGTAACCAGCAAATCTTACCCCTTACGGGGATGGGTGAGGGCGAATATCTGGCGCCTTAATACGGGATTAATTCGGCTAAGGTACGGTAACCCTAACAGAAGGTTCCCTGGTTTTCCTGGTTGGTGGTTGTGCGCAGGGGTAACAACCTGGCCATGGAGAAAAACCAAATTTACGAGACAACACTACAGAAATAGCCGGACGGATAACCTGGTGACCACCAAGCGGAAAAGGAAAACAAGATGTATTGGTCAGTGACGGCTGGCGAATAATTGCTCTGGGTTTTGCACTATTAAGGGGGGAGGGGCGGGGAAGGGTAAACGACAACACATCCCCTCCCGTCTCTCTATGTCCATTTCCCCGCCATGTCCCCCTAAATTAGGCAACACAGCCCTTACAAACATTCTCCACCTCCTCCAGAAGCTAATTACCCCGTATTAGCTCTCCCACAATCCGATTCATTGCCCCGCGGGCCCTCTGCACGCCTCTAGAGCGATAATATCAATCCTTCTGTTTCTTCTTCTTGACTAGCCAACGAGCTAAGGCTCACCTTGATTTTTTATGCCAGCTGCATACCACATCTCCTCAACCTACCTCCAAAATTCATACTCCTTCCCCATCCAAAAATCCCTAGGCCATATTCTGGCCAGTTTGATTACAATGTACCAACCCACACATTAACCTATTAAGTTCCATGTTCTACCCCCCCCCCCCCCCTCTGATAAAGCTCTTATGACCCCAAAATGGGAGCCGACAGGCTAAAATGCACGCAGCGAAGCCGGCTCGCTTGCTTGGGTCCTAGAGAAAGGGTAAACGACTGGCTGTTATCACAGAAAACTGTTTTCAATTGCACGGTAAAACGAATGTATATCATTCATCACGAATGCCACATTTCAGAGAACATCACATTGTCATCGGATTAAATGGATTATAAGTTAGTCTACATGAAAACCTTCACGAGAACAATAAAAATAAGTTATATATACGAGGGCGAGAAAGAACCGCGAGTGTCACACGCAAATTACATTGTAAGACATAGTATCGGCAGTAGACGGAGCATCTCGAATGTCTCCATCCGCGCCTCGGCTCTCTTGTTGCAATCAGCGGGCAACGACCAGCCGAGTTAACTGTTGGGATAGGACACACCCTTTACTATTGAGATCTGGTCGGTGCTCGGGCCTGGCAACGATCAAATGGACGAGCGCTCCAGACAGTTGGCGGGCTTCGCTTTCTCAGACAGTTCACAGTAACTTCTATAAGATTTCCTGAATTATTATAGAACAAAATTATGAATTCTTATACAAAAAACGAAAGTTTGATGCTTTTCAGTTGGTCAACACGATCTTTCAACCCCATCAGATACAAGTCCGATATCACTTCCAGTAATCATTTCTGAAGAATTCAAAAATCCTCCTAGTCAATCTGGTACTGTTCATCCTCACCAAGTGTCCATAAAACTGTATTCTCCTTTTTCTCATTAGGGCTACGACTCCTTCTGTCTTCAGCTTTAGTTCTTTGTTAGGTTTGAGTCTCCTCTCTCCATCCTTGATATTTCTGCCTAGGATTTTTCGGGACATTTTCCTTCTCTCATCCGGATGTCTTGGAGGCCACTCTTCTCAATCATGTCTAGTGTTTCTGCTGCATACAGACATTCAGGTTTGACAACAGTATCTAAGTGTCGGAATTCAGCCACAAAAGGATAGACCCTTTTTGTTGTACGTATTCTTCGTAAGTTGATAAGCCAGACAGGCAGAAGCATTTCTGAGAAGCATTAGGAGCTTAGGGGGCTGCGTGGCGCAGTCGGTAGAGGCGCTGAGCTTCTAACTGAAAGAGAGTGGGTTCGATCCCCAACCAGGTAGTGGATTTTAGAACCAAAACTACCACTTTCGGAAACGCAAATAGCCCTGGGGTTCACTCAGCCTACACCGGAACTGAGTACCAGGGTAATTCCTGGGAGCAAAGGCGGCCGGGCGTGGAGCTGACAACTCCATCCCATCTAGTGCCGATGTCACAAAAAGTGGAAGCCTCTACCTTCCACTACTCCCAGGGCCTCCATGGCCTGTACGGAGTTGGAAAAAAAAATTAGGAGCTTAGTGTTGAATAAAGATGTCCCACAAAAAGCAAGGAAGTGTTATACAGAAGCTACTATATCCCGATACTGACCTATGCATCAGAAACGTGGATAATGAAGAAGAGAGACATAAGCAGAATACAGGCAAGTGAAATGAAGTTCCAAACGAAGTAGGATCGGAGTAACAAGAAGAGACAGGGTCAGGAATGAAAAGGTCAGGGAAATAGTGAAAGAGGAGCCCTTGCAAGGTAGGATTGAGACATCAAGACTGAGGTGGTATGGATACTTAAAGGGAATGGAAGAGAAGAAGATTCCCAAGAGGGTACATGAGATGCAGATGCAGAAGAAACGACCAAGGGGAACACCAAGAGATAGATGGCTGAAAGGAGTGGAGGAATGTGTCAAGAAGAGAGGCGAGGACTGGACTAGAGTGACAGCGGAGAGGAGGTGGGAAGAAAGGATTAAGTGGCGAGGCTTATGTTGCAAACAGACTCAGCCTGGGGCTGGAAACTGTACAAGATGATGATGATGATGAATAATAACCCCTGGCACTACAGCCCGTGAAGGGCCTAGGCCTACCAAGTGACCGCTGCCCATATTATTATTATTATTATTATTATTATTATTATTATTATTATTATTATTATTATTATTGTTATTATTATTATTATCGTTTCGGTCGTCTGGGGACCACGAGCAATTTCAATGCTTTGTCCTTTGCTATTCCTTCTTCTTCCTCCAGTATTCCTTGATCATCTCACTATGTTTCCTCTTCCTTTCCTCGGACCATTTCGAGCCAGTTTTCTTTCCTTTCCTCCCTTGGAAACCTTCTATTTTTAGCACCTTTTGCCTAAAAATATCTCTCTGTGGTGTATCTTCTTCTCTGATATTGTTTCTTTCCAAATCCCATTTGACTTGTTGTACCCTGGTTGTTGTTAACCTACTGTCATCCATTCTGTAGCAATCTCCTCTTCCGTACTGTTTCTGATATGTTTTCTATTTTTCGATATATTGTGCCCTTTTAGCAAGAAATATGCAAATCACAGTATACCAGCGTAGCTCAATTCGGGATTTTCGGGGTTGCGGTACATTCACCCACTCTGTGACTCACATATTTTGGATTAATTAGAGGATACACTTGCAAAAATAACAACAAGATCAACTCCTATTTTAACACATTTAATTAATCAAAATTATGGCGCTACAAACAATTAAACAATTAAATTACTGACCAATAATCATCTACTTGTTCCAAATGAACAAGGAATAACATAAGAATAAACAAATATTGTATTAAAACAAATGGTTTCCATTAAAACCAACAATTCCTAATTATTTTTACTTCCATAAAGCATCAACTGTAAGTTTCATATAACTACAAGCTCCTTTGGCTCGATGCTTTCTGTAATAATGGTGTCATTCTTTGTACACCTCAAATACTACTTTTTATATTTTTCTTAATCATCAAAACACATGTATAATTACATTTAAAATTACATGTTGATTATCTAACTCAATATTTGGGCACTTCACATGTTTTCATCATTTATCATCTCTCTCTAGTCTTACAAATACATCAAGGTAATCAGGAAATTATTTGTGTACTCCAGAGTATGAAGATTACTTGACACAGTCAAAAAACTATGGTCACTCCCGGAACCTAGTTGCCTTCAATTACTCGTGGAATCCTACTTCCATATAACATTACAATAGGGATTGTTATTTATTTCATTTGTCTTAATAGACCATTATCACATAAGAAACTACGATCTGAACAGGCAAGCGGAAATATCAATCTACAAGGACCTCGGTTCAACGCCCGGATCGTTAACAACTTTAAACAGTCACGGTGTATTCATTACTCCTTACAAGACGGCCTTCAGACACCCCTCCTGTTCCGAGGGTCTGACCGTGATACTTGAGAGTTATTTATGACTATGCGGGAACCCTCCCGTCTCGTCTATAGCTAGAGCTCTCTTTAATGCTTTTACAAACAGCCTTTCGTTCATTCTCAGTCCTTTGGGGAGACCTGGCATTCTACTCCACGGTTACATTCAACAATATTATTGGGCTCATAAACCACATTCGTAATCTTGGCATTTATTAATTATGAAAGGTCCTCATTGATTGGGGAAGAGTAATACACATTCTACGACGAATAATAAAGGGGCTTTCACACTAAGAGGATTCTGAGTTCGAATCTCTTCACATGCCTCGGGAACCATTCCCATATAGAGGACTATACAAAATGCGATTTAGGGTCAGCCAATAGCTTATAAGACCTACGCTCAATACCATACATTTGCTCCCTTTCAATATAACATACACAATGGCCTCGTGATCCAACGTCACAATTAGAGGACTTACACCAATTCTCAATTCACTACAATCAACTACCTCTCATAAGTAATTTACCAAGTACATTAACTTTTACGCGTTCCTAGCGTGACATTTTATTTTAATTGCGCTCTTTTGCGCTATACTTTATTTTAAAGCCTAGCGTCATCCAAAGAACTGATAATACCATATTAACAATTGATACACATCTCAATTTTTATATTATTCTTTTCCTTTGACAATAAATTTCTCTATTTTTAAGAACATGCATTTGAACATCATGTCTATACTTTTTATTAAGGCTCTAACGCTCTTATGTTCACATCAATTAATTTGATCTTTAGTTATATTTCCTTACTTAGTTATTATTATTATTCATTTTATATCTTCATTCTTTACAAAAGCTCAAAAGCTATTTCTTTCATATAACTCAAATTTACTTTTATTTAAATATCTTTCATGATAATTATTAGTATTTCGCTTGCTCTTATGACATTCGTCAAATACACTGACATTTTATTCATATATTTCCTCTACGGGATTTATTCTTTTACATAATTATTTATAGTTTCTCAAATTTCTATTTTTGTTCAGACCGCGTTTTTTATTCATTATTTATTTATATAAAACACATCCCTTTTACTCAACAACTCTGGTGGATTTTTACACAATCATTTCCCGACACCAAAATATAATGAAATTCATTACTCACATGTTTTTATTTTAAGTTCGTCTTATGACCTTTCTCCTTGTGCGGTGTTTCATTTTGGCCCACTTTTAACTTACTCCATATTGTACAAATTCATCTCATGTACAAACACTTCTTGACACATATTCAATACACTTAACACTGACAACATTTTTAATACACTGGTGTATCCGTTTAGAACACACAATAAACACTAAAAAATATATTATTTTAACACACAATCTTGATAGATTTACACTTCACAACTTTTTATCACTAGGCCGGATTTTCCTAGCCTATCACACGTGACCTCTTAATCTCCCGTCTCCAAGGGTGAAATTTATTCAATGTCGGCTTCCTATCCTGCAGAATACGAAAGTCTCGAATCATCTACTTTTCCCTGGAATCCCAAATCTTCGAATCCTATTCTTGATGACCGGCTATTTTTCTAGCTTGAACGGCTCCTTTTTTTAAAATCTGGTTTATCGATCCTAGCGACAGTCTGTTCGGATCGAGGTCCCCTCGATAACCTATCGATGACCTATGGATTTTTTTATATAGCAGCTAGTCCTTCTCGAGTCTTAGTGCTTTAGAATAGTTCGTCTGTTTTCTGGAGATAATGTCTATAGTCTCCGTTCTTATTTGTTTATTCGGTTCTCGCACTCCTACTTTTCTGAAATACGTTGCGAACCTTACTCTGTTTTTCCCTATTTGGGTTCTTTAAATTAGATAACTGTTTATCTTTCTGTTACGGTACTTCCGTACGTTATGATATTTTCGGTCGTTTATTTAAAGACCTATCGCCTTAAGTCCAACGTTCGCAGCCTGCTCTGACTATATTTTACGAACTTTTCACTGTAAACTTGTGTACTGTCGGACCTAAATCCTGTAACTAGGATTTTCCTAATTTTTTCAACACGGCGATACTTTAATATTTCTTCTTTACAGCTCCTTATGGAGGCACGCAAGTTATTAATACTGCGACGCCCGTGGCTATCGGATATTAATTCTGCGGTGTAATACAGCGTTTCTCCCCTCAAGGAGTACTGGTAAACTGTCTTCGGTGTGAAGCAGAGACGCCCCACACGGCTGTCTGAATACTGATGCGTAGTAACGCCCTCTCACGAGCTGTCGAAAGAACTGCACTGCATATACTGTTGATGCTCCAACGTCTCGCCCCCTGGACGGACTAAAACTGCATGCTTGGCTTGGCGATGCCAGGAGCTTTATACTCTTTCGCTACAAAAAGATAAGACTCTAGCCCTTTCCGTGACCAACTTTTAAAATAATGGTTGCACAATTATAAAAATTATACCTTCAAAAAGCTCGTCTTCTCAATGTCAAATAATCTCATTGCGCATAAGAATCGATCGTGCAATTCGGAGATATTAATTAATTTGTAGTCTTCAGCTGCGTAGGTGTTGCTGTTCATTTGTAATCTCCCCTCTCCACAGGCCTTGGTAAATCCCCAATGACGTATGCTAGCCTTGCACTTCTTTCCTGTGCAATTATTAAAGGGTTTCTCTTTACACAAAAATCTCTAATTCGAAATGATTCACCGTACTGTAATTGTTTACTTATTTTTATACTCGCAAACGGGTTAATTTTAATTATTCCTCTTCTGGCGCATAAGCGGTGTTGTCGTTTTTAAGCAAGCTCAGCTCGATTTCCGAGTCTCGCTTCCTTGTCTAACAGCCGAAATTTTCCACTCGGTTATTAATACTCATGACCAGCTCCTTCTGAATGTCAAGAGGCATGATCTCATCTCTCGAACACCTGGCTCTCGCTGCTTGCACAATGTTAGACTAGAATCCTGGCTTGAAATCTCTCTCCGTTCCCTTAGAAACTGTATGATTCTTTCATTCCTTTCTCAAAGTACATGGATTCGACTCCCTTGGACCCTATGGCACATGGGTTCAATATTTCATCATTAATTCTTAATTGCCACAATTCTGCAGTTTTTAAACGACCGAGTATTTTGCGTATAATTCGTCTTTCTACTGCTTCCAATGTATCCAATTTGTAGTTCAGTACGAGACATTCATTCGCATTCACGCATTCCGGTTTGACTACGGTGTTGTTGTGCTGTATTTTAAGATCTTTAGACGAACACTTTTTGTTGTAGGTATTCCTAGTTATGCCATACGCTCTTTCATCTTTCGTATTCTTTCTTCTACAGCAGCAGATTTTTTTTCAAAACCATTCTCTTATTTTATTAGAGCCTCCGTTGCTTAGGCGGCAGCACGCCGGCCTCTCACCGCTGGGTCCGTGGTTCAAATCCCGGTCACTCCATGTGAGATCTGTGCTGGACAAAACGGAGGCAGACAGGTTTTTCTCCGGGTACTCCGGTTTTCCCTGTCAAAATTTCATTCCAGCAACACTCTCCACTATCATTTCATTTCATCTGTCATTCATTTAATCATTGCCCCAGAGGAGTGCGTCAGGCCTCGGCAGCCGGCACAGTTCATATCCTCGCCGCTAGATGGGGGCTTCATTCATTCCATTCCTGACCCGGTCGGAGACGGGAAGCAGGCTGTGGATTTTCATTTCTCTTATTTTATTATTATTATTATCACTACTACAAGATGCTCTGCCTTAGGTCTAGCCTTCTCTGTGGCTGAATACTGCGCCCCAGTTTGGCTCAATAGCCCACATGTCAAACTCGTTGACACCCAGTTGAACAAAACCATGAGACTAATCACTGGTTGTATAAGAACTACACCAGCATATTGGCTTCCAGTCCTCAGCAATATTCTTCCACCCCACCTTCGTAGAGAAGTTGGCTTGCTACGGGAGTACTACAAGATTATGGATCACCCTACACTACCTATTCATGAAGACATCCCCTCTCTTCAAATGAACAGGCTCAAATCCAGGAAGCCACCCATTTGTCATGCCCAGAGGCTTGTAAGAAACCATTTTGATTCCAGCATGCAGTAGATTAGTGAATGGACACTAAAAGCTTGTCCTGAGTCGAGCTCCTTCCTGGACCCTACAAGAACATCCACTCCAGGTTCCGATCTGCCTAGGAGGGCTTGGGCAACTCTCAATAGGATTCGGACAAACCACGGAGTATGCAATGGAACTTTGTTCAAATGGGAAAAAATTTCGTCTCCTCACTGTGATTGTGGTGCTCCTAATCAAACCATCCAACACATTACAACTGACTGTCCTCTGAGGGCATATGGAGGGGACTGGATCGACTTCCTGTTGGCGACACCTGACGTGGTCCAATGGATAGACTCATTAGACCTGAGACTGTAAATAGTAAAAATAATGTACAGTACATTTTAAAGTGATTTTCTTTGTACTCTGAAATCTTGTATTGATTATATTGCCAAACGATAAATAAATAAATAAATAAATAAATAAATAAATAAATAAATAAATAAATAAATAAATAAATAAATAAATAAATAAATAAATAAATAAATAAATAAATAAATAAATAAATAAATAAATAAATAAATAAATAAATAAATAAATAAATAAATAAATAAATTATTATTATTATTATTAGTATTATGATTGTGAGACTTCTACTTTATAAGGGGAGTCCCCCAGCGAGGTCGAAGATACGCAATGAGAAGCAGGCCACAACCACTGTAGGACATTATCGACTTCCCAAGTCCCGCTTGGAGCCGACAATGTCCGTAATCACAGAGTAGGGGCCACAGTGCCTGCAACTGAACAGTTTGGGGAGCACAGTCCGAGCTAGAATATTATAAATGGTAGACTAAGGGCTCACAACTAGAGGGAGGTAGGTTGGTACCCACGGGAATGCAGATGAATCCAGCATTGCTTCCACTTATTGTACTTGTACGGGCCTCCTGTTTTTCATTTTTTTTCTGTTGACCTTTCTTGGTTCACTTTTGTAATTTTTCCTACTCCGACAGTGAAAGAGTATCCAAGACCACCAGGTGGTGTAGTGACTAGCATTCATGACCTCAGGTCCTGGAACAGATTCCTGGCTCAGTCAAGGCATTTAATTCTGGTCTGAGGGCTGAGCCTCCTGATGCAGAACGAAGAAGAGATGGGTTCGATTCCCACCTCAGACATCTTGTGGCTTAATCATTGCCTTTTATATTCCTATAATAGAAGGCTTTGACACGAGTGTTGCCCTTTAGATTCCTATAATAGAAGGCTTTGGCATGAGTATTTTCTACTTGATTCCTATAATAGAAGGCTTTCGCATGAGCGTTGCCTTCTTGATTCCTATAATAGGAGGCTTTGGCATGAGCATTGCCTGCTAGATTCCTATAATAGGAGGCTTTGGCATGAGCGTTGCCTTCTAGATTCCTATAACAGTAGGCTCTGACATGAGCATTGCCTCCTTGATTCCCTTAATAGGAGGCTCTGACATGAGCATTGCCTTCTAGATTCCTTTAATAGGAGGCTCTGACATGAGCATTGCCTTCTAGATTCCTATAACAGTAGGCTCTGGCATGAGCCTTGCCTTCTAGATTACTTTAATAGGAGGCTTTGGCATGAGCGTTGCCTTCTAGATTCCTATAACTGTAGGCTCTGACATGAGCATTGCCTTCCAGATTCCTATAACAGTAAGCTCTGACATGAGCGTTGCCTTCTAGATTCCTATAACAGTAGGCTCTGGCATGAGCATTGCCTTCTAGATTACTTTAATAGGAGGCTTTGGCATGAGCGTTGCCTTCTAGATTCCTATAACAGTAGGCTCTGGCATGAGCGTTGCCTTCTAGATTCCTATAACAGTAGGCTCTGACATGAGCATTGCCTTCTAGATTCCTTTAATAGGAGGCTTTGGCATGAGCGTTGCCTTCTTGATTCCTATAATAGGAGGCTTTACCAATAACATTGCCTTCTAGATTCCTATAACTGTAGGCTCTGACATGAGCATTGCCTTCTTGATTCCTATAATAGGAGGCTTTACCAATAGCGTTGCCTTCAAGATTCCTATAACTGTAGGCTCTGACATGAGCATTGCCTTCCAGATTCCTATAACAGTAAACTCTGACATGAGCGTTGCCTTCTAGATTCCTATAACAGTAGGCTCTGGCATGAGCATTGCCTTCTAGATTACTTTAATAGGAGGCTTTGGCATGAGCGTTGCCTTCTAGATTCCTATAACAGTAGGCTCTGGCATGAGCGTTGCCTTCTAGATTCCTATAACAGTAGGCTCTGACATGAGCATTGCCTTCTAGATTCCTTTAATAGGAGGCTTTGGCATGAGCGTTGCCTTCTTGATTCCTATAATAGGAGGCTTTACCAATAACATTGCCTTCTAGATTCCTATAATAGGAGGCTTTGACTCGAGCGTTGCCTTCTTGATTCCTATAATAGGAGGCTTAGGCATGAGCGTTGCCTTCTAGATTCTTATAACTTATAGAATGTTTGGCATGAGCGTTGCCTTCTAGAAGTAACGGTTATCAGTAAATTCGTTTCAAATAACGGTTATAAGGAATGAGGTTACTCCACAAGCATGGTCTCCAGCTTTGAAACCCCGGCCAAAACTTAACGAGCCAGGCTGGCACCGGCAACCATAATGACAGGGACGAGATGGAGGGAGTTACCTGCATGAAGAGAGAAAAGGGATATCAGCAGAAGAAGTTTAGGATGAAGATGAAAGAGAAGGAGGGAGAGAGATGCGCGTGTCTGAAGGACAGAGAGCAATCTCGTCAGCACACCACTTCGCCCTACTTCCAGCCGCCATTTGGCGCCAACCCAAAAGGTAGATAAATATCAGCCACATTACAAGTCTTGCGGATCATAAATTCTCGGTTTCGTTCCGTTAGACCACAACGTCCACAACTTGACTCAATGGCCAATTCAGACCGACACACACACACACACACACACACACACACACACAAGGAGATGTACGGGCATTAAAGAAGACAGATCGTGGTCACGATCACGGCGTTCCTTTTCAGAGGGAGTAGCTAGGAGTGCATTCCTTTTGAAGAGGAATGAACTCTGAACATGTTTCTTTTCAAAAGGATTGAACTCAGAACGTGTTATTTTTGAATAGGAATGGACTTTTACCGTGTTTCTATTGCAGAAGAACGGACTCGGAATTTGTTTCTTTTGAATAGGAACGGACTCTTAACGTGTTCCTTTTGCACAGGAACGGGCTCTTAACGTGTTCCTTTTCCACAGGAACGGACTTGGAATTCGTTTCTTTTGGATCGGAACGGACTCTTAAAGCGTTCCTTTTGCAGAGGAACGGACTCGAAATGTGTTCCTCTTTCAGAGGAGCGGACTTGGAACGTGTTCCTTTATCAGAGAAATAGGAACGGAATCGGAATACGTTCCCCTTGCAAAGGAATGAACTCGGAACGTGTTCTTTCTTCAGAGAAATGGACTCGGAACGTGATCCTTTTGAATGGGAACGGAATCGGAATACGTTCCCCTTTAAGAGGAATGAACTCGGAACGTGTTCTTTCTTCAGAGAAATGGACTCGGAACGTGTTCCTTTTGAATAGGACCAGGCTTAGAATGTGTTCGTGATCCAGAGGAACAAGCCCAGAAGGCGTTCCCTTTGAAGAGGAATGGACTCGGAACACCAATTCCACAGATCATCAGCCGGTGAATCCCTACGACCGAAGACCGCTGAATGTTAATTAGGGTGTACTTTGAGTGGTGAATTTAACACACTCTGCTCTTTTAGACACGGAATGCCGTCGGTATATTCGATTCACTCACTTACATACCATTTGGTATTCACGTGATTCAATTGTGAATAAGGAAATACAGTTGTTGTAAATCAGCTCTACAATGTTAGAACTTGAAGAGAAATGTAGGGAATAGGGTATGCAACTGGGTATTTTAAAGTTCATACTTTATAGTTTTTTGTATATTAACTTCAGTCTTCGAGTTTTTTGCTCAGCAGAAATATATCAATTACGCGTTCTTTGAATATTTCATTCCTGGAAAGATAGTTCACCAAACTCTTCTCAATAGCCAGAGTTCTCAAATTGCTCAGTCTAGACCAGGGCCATCCAGTCATTGCACTCCAGGAGCGTGGCGCGCTCGGGGAGCACTGGGCAGTCAGAGTAGCGCTCCTTCCCCTACCACCACTACACTGTGGCAGCGAGGAGACGGACGATTTGCCATCTTTCCTGAAGAATTTGGTGTATCAATTATTGTGCTGAAGTGATATTTTAACTATCTGATCAATGTACAGGGTGTTTGAGAAAGAACTCCCTAATTTTAATGTGTCCTAGAATCTGTACAAAGTGACATACACTATTCTAGTTTGTGGTGTGTGATTCATCAACTCTCCAAGTTTGGCTCCCCTGCAGTTGGCAGGTCTGCTTGACCTTGAGACGGCCCCAGTGCTGTTTGTTTCCTCTGTTCCCTCAGTTCAGTCCAGGCGTGCATGCCGTGCAGAGCAACTCAGTAGCAATGTGTACTCCGCAACAGAAAGCGCAGTGTGTTATTTGGCTTGTGAAGACTGAGTCAGTTATAACAGTGCAACGTAATTTTAGACGTCAAAATGGTGGTGAACCACCTACAGCAAAAACTATCCGTCATTGGCTAAAGTCTTTCAAGGAAACCGGCAGTGTATTAAAAGCAAAATCACCAAGTAGACCGAGAACTTCTGAAGATCTTGTTGAACAGGTCTGTGTTTCGTGTGTTCGGAGCCCTGGTGTATTCTTTGAATACACGGTACCTGAGATATAATTTTTATTGCTCTTTGCATGTTCATTTCTTCCTTCCTCTTTGTCAAACACCAACAGTAATCATCTGTTTTCTCCTTGTTGGGCATATCTCTTATGTCTTCATAAGTCTGTTCTAGATATATAACTTCTGTGACCCACCTAGCGTCGTCTAGCAGCGAATCTCTGAAGCTACTCAATTCTTCCTGGCGCTAGAGGACTTACTTATCCATTTGGCCACCAGATCCTGTTACCATCGCCAGCTATTTTCTCTTGGAGCAAGAGGACTACGTCTACTTCTTTACTCACCATGCTGCGCTAGTATCATCTGTTGTCAACTCTTTGAAGACCGGCTCAGCAAGAGATCAATTTTTTGTTTTAAAGTTGGCAATGCTTATATGTTCTCCTTTTGTCTCCTACCCCCCACTCTTTCCCCCTTCCTTGACCCTCCGTGCTCCGTTGAGCAGCTCTCACTTCTCAGTCGGCAGTTGACTAGATCAGTTAAAGCTCCCCTCGAGCTAGCTTCCTCAAACCAAGAGGCACACACTCTTCTACGCCATGTTGGCTAGGTAGTCATCAAAGGAAACCTTCAATTTCAACATGAAATCAAGATAAGTACCATTTTAAAGGTTTTAACCTCATCTTCATCATTTTATCTACATGCTTTTATAGATTATTTTATAGACAGCGTGAGATTACTTGTGGGGCGGTAATCATTCTTCGTGGGATTTGCCATGTTGAGCTTTCGCTTATATAAGCCAACCTTACTAAAAAGCGCTTTTCTCAAGCTATTTAAATGAGAAATCCTCTTACTACGTGGGATATTACCTAATACCCGCTGTCTATAATTATAAAGCTAGTTCCTCCGTTGGATTTTCTCAACCCCATTTTTCTGCTAAGGTCGTTCTGGAACCTTCGAGATCTTGTACTCTATCTGCGAGTCTTGCCGTCAAGTATTTTTCACGCACTTGTGAAAATACTAGTTAAAATGAGGAATCTTCCTTAAATTACTGCAATAGCGAACTTTCTTCCCCCGTTGGAACATTCTATGGCGCATTTAATTGTAAATCACAACTTTTTCAAGAAATAGACTTTCACCTATATAGTGCAATCAGTTATTTCCATAATTGCAATAACTTTCTTTCTCATAAACTTCAGTGTTTCTATAGTGAACTTTGCATCCATCTTTATAGACTACAGTGATAAACAGTGCTTGCTCCACGTTTCTACCGCGTCGCGATCGTCCGGTTATATTAAATACGGCCATGAACATTGATCCGATATCCCAATGATCTTTCCCTCAACCTTCTACTAAACACCCATATTAATAAAATTGTAACTTTCTATAAGGTGTCACTCACAAGGTGCCCTTCCAACTTTGCTAGTTTAACATTAATTAAATTCTGCATAATTGCTTGTGTGATACAAGTTTCAAATCACATTGTTCCTTTCCTATAATCAGGGAAAACAATTCTTTAAACTCATGAGCGAGTCATGTTCAGGTTTCACGAAATGGAAACTGTCCCATTTGGCTAGTGACTCCTGCTCAAACTTGGGAAGTCTAGAACTTTCCTTTTCACTTTCTTCAGGTTTCACAGTAAGTGACCTGCCCTCTTTTGTATAATTCTCATATAGTAATTCTGTTTAAATATAAGAAGTTGTAGGAACTTCTATCTTATTTTTCATGTTTTTATTATTGTCATTTTCGAAGTTGTCACTTTCTCTAGAACATTCTCTCAAGAATTTCTTAAGGTACACTCTTTGTACTCCAATTCACGTTCAAACTTTAATTGTTTCAGTGTTTATTTGTTTAAATCTTATAAAGATTTTAGAAACATGTAAGGTTTGAAACCTTGTAAATTGTCAATTGCCTTGAGCAAACTTTTAATGTTGAGAGGTCTGCGACCCCATTTGTTAAAAAGTTCAAATTAACTATGTTTGTCAAAATTATATTACATAATTGTTAATTTCTTCAAATTTCTTGGAATTGTAAATAAATGAAGCGTATTCTTTCGCTTTTTCATTTACGAATACGAAGTTTAGGCAAAATCCTGTCTTCCTTGACTCTCCTCACTCAATGACATTTCAATCATTAATAGGGCTTTCACCATTTGTTGCATTTGAGCAAGAACTCTTAATTTTCACCTCACTAAATTTCTTTTTAGCTTTAATAGCTAATTCTAATTGGCCAGTAAGGCAAGTAAAGCTCGCTAAGCCAGCTACCTGCTTGTGGAGACTCTCTCCGAAAACTTATGGTCAGTTTTCTAAAAGATAAGTGTTTCTTTTTGTCTAAACTTTTAGCCGGCTCCTCGCTGAGTAAAAGCTTAGCCATTTTCCAATGCAACCATTGGTTCACTTACCAATATTACTCCATAAGGCATAATCCTTTATCATTTTCCTTCTTAGAGACACTTGGTCGCCCTTACCGGAACTCCATAATTTTGGAAATTGAAAATACCAAACCTGAGTTAAATCATTGGCATTCTTCGAATTATTTTGAAAACCCCAATTTCTTTGAAAAGACATATAATAAATTTGTTCCTTTCAGTCTTGCCAGACCATCACTCTTCCCCATAGTAGTTTTATATATGCTTGGGAGGGATCATACGAAAGCCACTCTGTTGCAATCCGCCCAAGTTCTATCGGTGTTTCTCGTCAGCTTAGACCAAGTCCTTATTCATTTTAGGTATCCGAAAGCGGATTTTCTGTGGCAACCACCTTTAAGTGTGTTTAAAGCTAAACTTATTAACTTTGTGGGACTCTCCTCCTATTTTTCTATCCTTCTTTTCCAATCCCAAATCTACTTCCTTCTCTTAATCATCTTCCCTTGGTGGGTGGGTTATTCCTCAGCTAATAAACTACCCAAACTTTGGTCCCGGAAACCCGGGAGAGCCCATTTCTTCTTTTTTCTTAAAAAAAAAAGTGTCATTTGACAATACTTTGCAAATTATTAACATCTGCTTTGGATTTTTCAGCTATAATTACATCATGCAAAGCCTGTGAACGGGAAAGAGGCCGCTCCTGTCTCCTTTGGTGTGCCCCGTTCTTTCTACTCATTTGCTGCTGCCAGCTTGACAGCATTTCCAAGGTTCCACAGTTTCGTGAGTTACATTTTCATCTACCTTTTTTAATATGGCTCCCACTGATAAGGATAAGGATGAAAAACTTACTTCTAAACGAGCATCCTATAAAGGGCAAATTACCCGATTCAGAAGGTACATAAAAGAATTAGATCCCTCAGACGCGCAATTAGACTTGTTGAAACATCGTGTAAAGGATTTTGAACGTTCATATGAAAACTACTGTAACATTCAAACTGAAATAGAAACTTGCATGCTCAATCAAACAGAAGATCGTGTCGAAGTAGAAAACCTATATTACGAAGGCATAGGTTCTGCTTTCAAAATAATACGCCAACTCGAAGAGGAGCAGAAAAAGGACGCTTCTGTTCTTGGTTCCCTTCACGAACCACAAACTTCCTTCCGTGAGGGCACTCACAAGCCCAAACCAACTTTACCTAAAATTGATTTACCCCATTTCTCTGGAGATGAATCCACTTGGGATTCTTTCTATGAATTATTTTGCTCCCTTGTTCATGACAATGAAGACATTCAAGTCATTTACAAGTTTCATTACTTGAGATCTATCCTCCGAGGTCAAGCTTTGCAGTTGGTCGAAGCACCTCCTCTGCGTGCCGAAAATTACCCCATTGCCTTTAACTTATTAAAGGAAAGATATGGAAATTTACGTTTACGTATTCAACGCCATATGAAGGCTCTATTTAACCTACCTGCGTCACAGCACAATGACGTCACTAGTTTGCGTACTTTAGTTGACACTACCCAACTCCACGTTAAAGCTTTGTCCCAATTAGATCAACCTACTGAACATTGGGATACTTTCCTAATACATTTAGTAGTCTCTAAAGTTGATGCTGCTACCCTCAAAGCTTGGGAAATTGAACTTTCTAAAGAAGACGACTACTCTTACGAGCATTTAGTCACTTTCATAAACGCTAGATGCCAACTTTTAACCGCTCTAGCTAATCAAAGTGAACCTTCATCTCCTAGTTCCAAATTCGAATTAATGTCCATCAAATCCAAAAGTGAACGCTCAGCGTCCAATACCCAAAAACCCGGGTCCAGCTCATCCAAATTTAAATCAAACACTACTGGTTACCCAACCAGGTCTAGTGAACGTCGTGTTGCTAGCTCTATTGTTCTAAACACACAAAGCGAACCTCGCAAAAGTTTAAACGAACCGGTAAAGTGCATACTTTGTAAAGATCCCCATGCCCTATACCTCTGCAAATCTTTTAAAGAAATGTCAGTCGACGACAGACGAAAATTAGTCGCTCAAAACAAACATTGTTTCAACTGCCTAGCGCCCACGCATTCTGCTTCTAACTGTAAGTCCACAAGACTTTACTACCATTGTGAAAAGGCTCATCATACTTTGCTACATCGTCATGATCAGGCAAGGTCATCGACAGCATCTACTTCTCCGAAAAATGATAGTGCTAACAGCTCTAATGCTTCATCGTATATTCAAAATGCCAAGTCCATACGCAGTGCCCAAGTATTGTTGTCCACTGTCCAAATCGAAGTTCAGGATAACTTTGGCAACTGGGTCCGTGCACGCGGTCTTCTAGACTCAGCGGCAACTCATGATTTTGTGTCTAATTCCTTGATTAGAAAACTAGGTCTAGCTGTAAAACCCACCTCTATCAACGTGTCGGGCATCAACAGCTCAAAATCGCAAGCTTTACAATTTTCAAAGCTAACTATAAGAGATACTTGTCATAGAAACAACTTTCTTAAACTTAATTGTCTAATTCTTAATAGCATCGGAGAAGACACTGCAAGTCACTCTGTGGATATTTCAGGGTTAAACATTCCCTCGCATTTAAGGCTAGCCGATCCTTGTTTTAATATGCAGAACCCTATTGACATACTCTTTAGTGCCAATGTTTTCTGGAATTGCCTACGTAAACAGGTTCGTAAGTTATCCTCAAACGTGGTCGCCAGAGACACTAATTTTGGATGGATCGTCACAGGGCAACTTCCCCATTATTCTCCTCAACCCGCATCGCATTGTTACTTCTCCAATACTGACCTGGAACAGTTCTGGAGACTTGAAACTATTGATTCTCCTAATGTAACCTCTTCAGAAAATGAATTCTGTGAGCAACTTTTTTTGAACACCACCACTCGTTCTTCTGATGGCCGGTTCGTCGTTCAAATGCCAAGATTAAATAATCCTCCTAAACTTATCAATTCTCAGCCTAAAGCTCGAAAAGCTCTCTTTGCTATCGAGAGCAAATTCAAGAAGGAACCTCTTGTTAAACAACAGTACACTGATTTCATGGATGAGTATGAAAGCTTAGATCATATGGAAGTTGTTAACAAATCTGATGATGAATTGCACCCCCCAATTGAAACGGTTTATTTAAATCATCATCCCGTGTGGAAAAACCCTCTTGTAAAAGATAAAATTCGAGTTGTTTTCAATGGTTCATCACCCGACGTTAATGGCAACAGCCTTAACGACACTCTTTATTCTGGGCCTGCTATTCAATCAGATTTATCTGCTATACTCTTAAACTTTCGATTATTTTCCCATAGCTGTCATAGCCGACATAAAACAGATGTACCGTCAAGTGTTAATTCAACCAGAACAACGAGATCTTCAAAGAATCTTGTGGCGTGATGAAACCAGTAAGCCCATTAAGGTATTTCGCTTGAAAACGGTTACCTATGGCTTAAAACCCTCTGCTTTCCTTGCTATCCGATCCCTACACTTGCTAGCCTCTCAAGATGGTCATTTATTTAACCCCAAAGCCTCTGAAGCACTAACTACGTCATTCTATGTTGACGATTATTTGCAATCCTTCCCCTCTTTGGAGGAAGCTTCTTTTGTATCTTTAGAACTTCAGGCATTACTAAGGAATGGAGGTTTCCCACTCCATAAGTGGAACTCCAACTCCCCTGAGTTTCTCGCTCAGTTTTCCATCGAAGACGTAGATCCTTCTTCTGTCGAAATTTGTGGAAACTCCGAATCTATAAAAACTCTAGGAGTTCACTGGTGCACTAGCACTGACACTCTTATCTATAAAGTTTCGCTCGCAGAAGAGCTTCCTAATACAAAAAGACAAATTCTCTCTGAAATTGCAAAAATTTTTGATCCACTTCAATTCCTTGCCCCAGTTATCGTTATAGCCAAACTCTTCATGCAAGAGCTGTGGTCGCTTAAATGTGAATGGGATGACACTGTCCCTCTTTCTTTTCTTAATCGTTGGCTCTCGTTTCGCAGCAATTTGTTGGATCTTTCCCTTATTGAAATTCCCAGGAATTTAATCAGCTCTCATTCTAATGCATCTTTTTTCCTTCATGTGTTCGCGGACAGTTCCGAAAAAGCTTATGGTTGCTGTGCATATTTAGTTTATCACGATTCACTCTATGGATCTCCAGTTTCCAACCTTGTTTGTGCCAAATCGAAGGTCGCTCCTCTTAAAAGTATCACTTTGCCTAGGCTCGAACTGTGCGCTGCACTAATGGCTGCAGAACTTGTCAAGAAATTACGGGAAGTATTAAAAGTCGAATTCTCGCAAATCTATCTTTGGAGCGATTCCATGATCGCCCTTTCTTGGATCGCCAAGAACCCCTCTCACTGGCAAACTTTCGTTGCAAACAGGGTTTCCAAAATTCAAACTCTTTCTTCTGGATGTCAATGGAGGCATGTTCCCAGTGCGGATAATCCAGCCGATATTATCTCTCGTGGTTGTTTACCCTCTCAATTGGCAGCTTCCCAATTGTATTGGCATGGGCCCTCGTGGCTAATCGAAGAATCTTCTTCATGGCCTTCTAAACCCCCAGCTACAAACTCCAACTTGCCTGACGCTAAAGTACCTCTATCCATTGCTTCGTGTCTTGTTTCCAACGCTTCTCATCCTTTGTTGTCCCGCTATTCTTCTTTTCATAAATTACTACGAATTGTCGCCTATCTCCTTAGATGGAAATATCTTGTGGTTGACCAACCTCTTCTCCCTAAACCACACCTTACCAATCATGAATTGAATCTCGCTACCGTTAAGGTTTTACAACTGACACAGCAAGAAGCCTTTTCTTCTGAATTGTCATTGCTTTCCTCTAAAAGAGATCTTCCCAAATCCAGCCGTCTCCGTGCTTTAGCCCCGTTTCTTGATGACCATGGGTTACTCAGGGTAGGTGGAAGGCTCTCGCAATCTTTACTCTCTGAGGACAAAAAGCATCCCGTTATTTTGCCTTCCAAACATCACGTAACTTCCTTAATTATACGTGACTTTCATTACCGTCATCTTCATGTTGGTACACGCACTCTGCTTTGCCTCTTAAGGGAAAAGTACTGGATTATAAATGGAATTCATGAAGTTTCTTCTGTAATTCATAAGTGCATTCCTTGTTTCAAAGCGAAACCTAAAATCAATACTCAATTAATGAGCGATCTGCCCTCTTTTCGTTCTTCTCCTATACGCCCATTTGCTTTAACTGGCGTGGACTATATGGGTCCGTTCCAATATCAACGAAACTCTCCTGAAGCTAAACGCAAATTGTTTGGTAAGCTTTATGTGTCTCTCTTTGTTTGCATGGTTACCGGCGCAATCCACTTGGAACTAGTAACGAATGCTTCTACTTCTTATTTTTTATCAGCTGTCTCTCGTTTCACTGCTAGGCGTGGTGTTCCTTCTGAGATGTTCTCTGATAACGCTTCCACCTTTCAGGGCGCAGCTTCCCTGTGGAAGAAAGCTCTCACTTCCTCTCCTGCCATGGAACAAATTTCTAATTTTTCTTATTCAAAAGGTTTCAAATGGCGCTTTATACCTCCTTACGCTCCGCATCATGGTGGTAGGTGGGAATCTTGCGTAAAGCTCACTAAACGTCATTTAAGAAAAGTCTTAGGTAATCGAATTCTGACTTACGAAGAATTCAATTCACTGTCTGTTCTGATTGAAGGTGTTGTTAACTCTCGCCCTTTAACTCCGCTTTCCAATGACCCTGATGACCTACTTCCACTCACCCCTGGTCACTTCCTTATCGGCACTTCTCTTTCTGCCCCTCCTCCTCTTCCCAATTCTTACAGGGATTTTAATCTACCTATTGTTTGGCGTAAACTTGAAGCCCTCCGTAATTCTTTTTGGAAGAGATGGAACTTGGAATATTTAACTTCCTTGCAACGGAGGGAGAAGTGGTTTCTTTCCAGCCCCGACATTAATGTGGGGGACTTGGTCTTGGTTAGGGATGTTTCTCCCCCTCTAGTCTGGACTTCCGGTAGAGTGACCAAGTGTTACCCTGGAAGAGATGGGAGAGTCAGGGTGGTCAGAGTCTTGACCATTAATGGTTCGATTACAAGACCCCTGTCTTTGATCGCTCCTCTTGCATTAAATGTGTAACTGCTTATTTGCTCTCTGTTGGTGTTTACCCCCCCAGTATGGTGTATTCTTTGAATACACGGTACCTGAGATATAAATTTTATTGCTCTTTGCATGTTCATTTCTTCCTTCCTCTTTGTCAAACACCAACAGTAATCATCTGTTTTCTCCTTGTTGGGCATATCTCTTATGTCTTCATAAGTCTGTTCTAGATATATAACTTCTGTGACCCACCTAGCGTCGTCTAGCAGCGAATCTCTGAAGCTACTCAATTCTTCCTGGCGCTAGAGGACTTACTTATCCATTTGGCCACCAGATCCTGTTACCATCGCCAGCTATTTTCTCTTGGAGCAAGAGGACTACGTCTACTTCTTTACTCACCATGCTGCGCTAGTATCATCTGTTGTCAACTCTTTGAAGACCGGCTCAGCAAGAGATCAATTTTTTGTTTTAAAGTTGGCAATGCTTATATGTTCTCCTTTTGTCTCCTACCCCCCACTCTTTCCCCCTTCCTTGACCCTCCGTGCTCCGTTGAGCAGCTCTCACTTCTCAGTCGGCAGTTGACTAGATAAGTTAAAGCTCCCCTCGAGCTAGCTTCCTCAAACCAAGAGGCACACACTCTTCTACGCCATGTTGGCTAGGTAGTCATCAAAGGAAACCTTCAATTTCAACATGAAATCAAGATAAGTACCATTTTAAAGGTTTTAACCTCATCTTCATCATTTTATCTACATGCTTTTATAGATTATTTTATAGACAGCGTGAGATTACTTGTGGGGCGGTAATCATTCTTCGTGGGATTTGCCATGTTGGGCTTTCGCTTATATAAGCCAACCTTACTAAAAAGCGCTTTTCTCAAGCTATTTAAATGAGAAATCCTCTTACTACGTGGGATATTACCTAATACCCGCTGTCTATAATTATAAAGCTAGTTCCTCCGTTGGATTTTCTCAACCCCATTTTTCTGCTAAGGTCGTTCTGGAACCTTCGAGATCTTGTACTCTATCTGCGAGTCTTGCCGTCAAGTATTTTTCACGCACTTGTGAAAATACTAGTTAAAATGAGGAATCTTCCTTAAATTACTGCAATAGCGAACTTTCTTCCCCCGTTGGAACATTCTATGGCGCATTTAATTGTAAATCACAACTTTTTCAAGAAATAGACTTTCACCTATATAGTGCAATCAGTTATTTCCATAATTGCAATAACTTTCTTTCTCATAAACTTCAGTGTTTCTATAGTGAACTTTGCATCCATCTTTATAGACTACAGTGATAAACAGTGCTTGCTCCACGTTTCTACCGCGTCGCGATCGTCCGGTTATATTAAATACGGCCATGAACATTGATCCTATATCCCAATGATCTTTCCTCAACCTTCTACTAAACACCCATATTAATAAAATTGTAACTTTCTATAAGGTGTCACTCACAAGGTGCCCTTCCAACTTTGCTAGTTTAACATTAATTAAATTCTGCATAATTGCTTGTGTGATACAAGTTTCAAATCACATTGCTCCTTTCCTATAATCAGGGAAAACAATTCTTTAAACTCTTGAGCGAGTCATGTTCAGGTTTCACGAAATGGAAACTGTCCCATTTGGCTAGTGACTCCTGCTCAAACTTGGGAAGTCTAGAACTTTCCTTTTCACTTTCTTCAGGTTTCACAGTAAGTGACCTGCCCTCTTTTGTATAATTCTCATATAGTAATTCTGTTTAAATATAAGAAGTTGTAGGAACTTCTATCTTATTTTTCATGTTTTTATTATTGTCATTTTCGAAGTTGTCACTTTCTCTAGAACATTCTCTCAAGAATTTCTTAAGGTACACTCTTTGTACTCCAATTCACGTTCAAACTTTAATTGTTTCAGTGTTTATTTGTTTAAATCTTATAAAGATTTTAGAAACATGTAAGGTTTGAAACCTTGTAAATTGTCAATTGCCTTGAGCAAACTTTTAATGTTGAGAGGTCTGCGACCCCATTTGTTAAAAAGTTCAAATGAACTATGTTTGTCAAAATTATATTACATAATTGTTAATTTCTTCAAATTTCTTGGAATTGTAAATAAATGAAGCGTATTCTTTCGCTTTTTCATTTACGAATACGAAGTTTAGGCAAAATCCTGTCTTCCTTGACTCTCCTCACTCAATGACATTTCAATCATTAATAGGGCTTTCACCATTTGTTGCATTTGAGCAAGAACTCTTAATTTTCACCTCACTAAATTTCTTTTTAGCTTTAATAGCTAATTCTAATTGGCCAGTAAGGCAAGTAAAGCTCGCTAAGCCAGCTACCTGCTTGTGGAGACTCTCTCCGAAAACTTATGGTCAGTTTTCTAAAAGATAAGTGTTTCTTTTTGTCTAAACTTTTAGCCGGCTCCTCGCTGAGTAAAAGCTTAGCCATTTTCCAATGCAACCATTGGTTCACTTACCAATATTACTCCATAAGGCATAATCCTTTATCATTTTCCTTCTTAGAGACACTTGGTCGCCCTTACCGGAACTCCATAATTTTGGAAATTGAAAATACCAAACCTGAGTTAAATCATTGGCATTCTTCGAATTATTTTGAAAACCCCAATTTCTTTGAAAAGACATATAATAAATTTGTTCCTTTCAGTCTTGCCAGACCATCACTCTTCCCCATAGTAGTTTTATATATGCTTGGGAGGGATCATACGAAAGCCACTCTGTTGCAATCCGCCCAAGTTCTATCGGTGTTTCTCGTCAGCTTAGACCAAGTCCTTATTCATTTTAGGTATCCGAAAGCGGATTTTCTGTGGCAACCACCTTTAAGTGTGTTTAAAGCTAAACTTATTAACTTTGTGGGACTCTCCTCCTATTTTTCTATCCTTCTTTTCCAATCCCAAATCTACTTCCTTCTCTTAATCATCTTCCCTTGGTGGGTGGGTTATTCCTCAGCTAATAAACTACCCAAGCCCGAAGAAGTCATTGGTCAGGTGTTGTGTACAATTAGGAGTGTATGATGTTATACCTAAAAGACTTAAGTTGCGCCCCTACAAATTGCAACTGTTATATGAAATAAAACCTACTGATAAAATCAAAACTTGGAGAGTTGATGAATCACGCACCACAAACTAGAATATTGGCTGGTTGCGTGGCTCAGGGGTAACGTTCTCGCTTGCTGGTCCCAAGGTTGCAGGTTCGTATCCTGGCGCAGTCAGCTGGCATTTGAGGGTGCGCAAATGCGAGGGAGCCGTGTCCGTAGATTTACTGGCACGTTAAAGATCCCCTTCGGGGCAAAATTCCGGCACTCCGGCGTCTCTAAAAGCCAGTGTAGTTAAAAGGAACGTAAAACCAATAACATTATATTAACAAACTAGAATAGATGACCTCGTCGTTCCGCCCCTTAAAACAACAATAACTAACATAAGAATAGTGTATGTCACTTTGTATAGATTCTAGGACACATTAAAACTAGGGAGTTCTTTTTCTAACACCCTGTATTTGAAGCTTGGTAGTCTCTACGACGCTATATAGATCTACTTGTGGAAGTAAATTTATTCAGGTATATTATTATTATTATTATTATTAATAATAATAATAATAATATCGTATGGCCTTGGGTGCCAGCTTTGTTATTTGACACCCAAAGGACAGCTTGCATGTCGAATTTTGTTGTTCCTTGAAGCACTATGCAAGTCAAGGAGGTTAGATATCTAAGCTCCTAGACACTACCCTATAGGGCTTTCTAGTAGAAAAATGAGGAACTTTGTGTTGGCAGAAAATCCCGAGATTAATTTTGCCATTATGAACATGGCCTACTGAACTCAAATGCGTTCATTGACTTGCCAGCATCGTATGACATGCGTGTCGTAATTTTTGCAGCCTTTCAAAAATCACTTACTACGGCCGGGAGCGAACCTGCAAACTTGAGGTTAGTAATCCAACACGATAACCAATAGGACAATACTTTAACTTCAGTAGCTCAAAAATGGTCTAAATATTATGCCTGCAAAGTTTGTTGTGTCTGGTTTGAGTATTTTCTCAGAAAAGGGACATGAGTTAAGGGAATTTTAACATTTTTTTCTTGAGATTTTGTTTGTAATGCTCTCTCTGACACAAAATATTTGACATAGAAGCTTAAAATTCCACCAAAATAATGATGAATGTACTCTGAATATACCAAAAGAACATTCAAGGACATATCTAATGTAGTTTCTGAGATATGTAACTAAGCATTGGAAGGTACATTTTTCTATCGATTCATACGCCCCGGTTCCCTTTGGAACTCAAAGAATACAGAATATTTTTTAGCAGTAGTTCAAAGCAATGTTGAAATATATAACAATATGTCTTCTGTTGTGTTGATAAGCTTTTACAATAATTTATCGAAACATACCAGGCTAGAGAATAAAAAGGAATGGAATGCTTTGTGGAGAAATTTTTCTTGTCAGAATTTTGTAAATCATACTTTGAGATTTGACACTATAGCATTCGGGACGTTTATATGCCTTATATAAGAAAAGAAGAAAAAAAAAGAATGCTCACAGAGAAAAATTCTTCACAAAACAAAAAAAGAGGTGGCAAATTTATTATGGTTAAGTTGAATCGTACCAAATTCCCCATTGTTAATTGGTGTTCACAGAATCTTCAACAATGCATAGATCTCCTGTAAGCTGATGATCCTAACCAGATCAGTCTTGGGCGACAATTCAAGTAACGTGGTTGGAAATGAATAAAATTAACGATTTACAATCGATGATTTGCTGTAAAACAATGATATTTTAAATAGGCCTATTCGTATGGCATACACTAGTCGTAACAAAGAGAAGAAACGTCGATAGATATAATTTTAGGACATACCATTTGATATTCAATTTAAACAGTTGTATGTGTACTCCCTTTGGTCCAAGATGAGAATTGTAAACCTGTGGTCTGTCACTTTTTAAAAATAACCCAAGGAATAATATTCTACATTTCTTTGCCGTTAAAGAACTCAAAAGAAAGCAGAATATTTTTAGCAGTAGTACAAGACAATGTTGAAAAATAAAACAATATGTCGTCTGTTGTGTTGATAAGCTTTTACTATAATTTATCAAAAACAAAACAAAAAACATAACAGGCTAGAAAATAAAAGAAAGAAATGGAATGGTTTGGGGAGGAATATTTCTTGTCAAAACGCTGTAATTCATACTTCCAGATTTGTGGACACTATAGCATTGGCGACGTTTATATGCCTTATATAAGAAGGAAAGAAAGAGGCAAATGCTCACAGAAAGCACTTCTTCACAAAGTAAAATAATCGAGAAGAGGGAAAGTAAGAATACGAAGTATGGTTGGGGGAGGATAAGAATAGAATTGGAAAGAATTAAGATTAATGGAAAACTTAAAATGAGTTAGAAACTGCCAAGCAAGCAAGCAAGCAGACGTCAGAGAGAAAGGATTCCTAGTTACTGTATACATGGTCTGAAAGAGGATGGAGCTATAGATAAGATTGAGGGAGACAGAGATGGTGGAACTCTGATTTATAGCATGTAACAGTGCACGCGCAGAGCAAGCAAGAGACGCTGCCATTTAATACCGTGATTTAGAACACACGCGGTTAATGCTCTAATAAAGGTTTAAGGGCGAGGTCGATCAGTGCTGACTTTATGGCGAGATGTGAGGCTCTCGCGGTTAGCGATAAAAACAATTCTTACATAAAAATGGCACATCTTAATTTTATACCAGCGTAAAAAAAAAAGAAAAAATCGTAAATAATAATTTTTAAGGAAGTTGCTGGCAACCCACCCCGGCTTCGCCCGGGAACAGTTATGAATGCATTACGTGATACGCGCTTTATTTTTCGATGCCAATTACCTACGACCTATATATCCGTTTTACGTCTTGGCATGATGGATTAAAATCACTGACTGGACTATTAATTATATTATCATGGAGATGCATGTGTAACGAATTCTTGTCAGACGTAATTTCAGAAACACAAATCCCGCTTCCATCCAATCTTAACGTGACTGTGTATTTTGCGGAACGAAAAGTTCACAGGCGAAATGAAGAAAATCCGAATTGCACTTCCAGGGAAACTCCAAAAACAACCACTCTTCTCTGAAGTCTTAACTCAACACGACTCGACAGTTTGCTGCTGGCTGTATCCGCGGTAATAGGCTCGCCCGCTAGCTAGGCTGTAACTGGGGTGATAGCCTCACCCCTCTGCTAGCTCGTAAACTGTCACCTCAGTAATTGAATGGAGATTGTTGGAAGAAATGAAAACGTAAAAACACTAATAGTGGGCGATGTATTGAAGATGGAGAAAATCTCTCGCGGACTTTTTTGTAGAACGTTTCATGCTGAACAATTCTTACACTCATAGTATATAAATGTTTTTAACGGTTTGCCCAGCGTAAGCTTAAAGCACACGGGCGCCAGTTTTTTTCGACTTTTTTACTGAAATCGTTGCTGCTTGGCTTCCTTTGATCATAAATAAATAATTTTCTACAGAAACCTTCCTCGAGATATCCTTTACAGAATGGTGAATACCGCATCAAAATCCATCGAGTGGTTCTCGAGATTACCCGTGACATCCAAGATTCGGGGACTTACTTGTTAGTTTTATACTGTACCCGATACCTAGTTTAGGCTATCGGCTACGCCAGCAGACATTAAGCCGTAGTTGAGGTTTTGGGAAGAGTTAGGAAAAGATAGCGCACCGATCGAGTCAAGAAGAATGTCAAGATGACGTAGGAGGTCTAGGATCAAGGAGGCACTGACATCTGTAAGAAGATGGAATTATGGATAGAGATGTGAAGGTTTATTGAGATATGTATGGAATATGGTATTTAAACATCTTAGAAGAGGATATATAACATGCATTATATGTGGAAATAATTGTAAGGAAGTTAGATAACCCTTAAGTTATTTTATAACGGAATAGCCGAGATGATGTGGGTTCGAGACTATGATCGTGACGCGAGAGCACAGTGGTGGGGGACAACACCACGTGTCTGCGCCAGGCAGATAAGAGAGAAGACAGTGCCAGCACATTCAGTGGAGCTCTGTCAGTCGAGCAAGTAGGGTCGAGCTCTGTAGCGCAAGCGAGACGCACGGTGAAGGTCGCGTAGCATACCGAAACTGTCACGGCAGAGTGTAGGCGACAGTTTCAGCATCGCCGAGCAGCGAACGCCAAGCAGGTCATTGATCCAGGTGGACTTGCCGAGGAAGCAATCACAGACGGCCGGGATATGTTAGAACAGCACTGCAAGTAGTTGGAGACTTTATTACAAGCTACATTTCAACGCAGTGTGAACACAGTTCTTTTGAACAACCTTATGACTATGCTTTTCCATAACGCATTCAAAGTTACTTTAACAATTTCAAGCATGCGGAACGTCGTAAGCATAGGCACTGATGAACATTAGATCGTGCATTAATGAAATTTATTTCTTATGCAGTTTCATGGATTACCAAATACAGACAACTACAGGGTGTTTAATAAACTTGGACACTCTCATGTAAAATTTAATTTTACGAAAGTGAGACTTAGCAGTTATTGGAGATTGATCTTTCAATACTCAAAATGAACATTTAATGGAACAGTGGCGTAACTTAGAAGAGGAGTAGGGGGTCCGCTGTTTCCATGAACTTTTTCGAGAGGAGTTGGACAATATCCGCTATGGGTAATCCGAAGTTCAACATGTCAGAGTAGACGCAGATAGAGACAAGATGGCACCGCAGAGCGATGGATTCGATTCCTGACGAGAGGAGTCTACCAGCTGATTCACTTGGGATTTCGAAGGCAATCGTCATTTCATGGATGGAATGATATTCACGCCGATCTTTCGAGAAATTCATTATGTAGGGAAAATCGACGATCTTGGAAATTTAATAACAGCTGATTATGAAAGGTACTGTAAGAGTCATAACTACCTGATACGATTATTTTCATGAATACTGGGCACACATGTATATTTTTCTAATAGGAGTGATACGATTATTAAGACATGGTTTGACTTTATATACTTCGAATTTGCTAGAATATGGAGTGACCATATGATATGGCAGGCATCATTATACGAAATTCTCACCATTGGTTGGCTTTATTAAGCAGATGTTTGGTCTTTTAGACATTTTTCCAGCTAGGATATTTTTCATAAATAGTTTTTTTTGTGTAACGAGTATTTCGAACTCGTGATCTGCAATTGATTATCTAAAATTACTTCGTCAGTTCATTGCATACTAGCGAGTGTGTATTATTCATCAGTGGGGATTTTTTCCATTGGATTGTTTGGAGATATTAAGAAGTTATTCACTTTAGTGAATGAACATCGCTTTTATATGACAACTAGAAACTTGTTGATTCCTATCTGGTACATTCACTCATATAGTCTACGAGATGGCGTCTTTCGTATTTATACGATTGTATGGTGGTACTCATCTTACCCATCGTTCAGGGCAATATCATCCAAGTCGACGGGGCGAGGTCTTTCGTATTTATACGACTGTACGGTGGTTACACATCTTACTCGCCATTGAGGGACTCATTTTTATCATCCGAGTGTACACGAGATTGTAAGTGAATCAAACAAGGAACTACTAGTCACATATCAGTCGAAATTTTGTTAAACAAAGTAACGATAAATGTCAACAGGATTGCATTTAGTAATTCTTGTTTGCCAATCCAATATTTTGTTGCTATACTCTTTTGAGAGTAATTTCAGTTTAACAGCTGTTACAGCTGATGCTTTTGATGAGTTTTGTAATTGTGTTTGATACCTTTGAGAAGGATTTAAAGTAATTGAATCTTGTAAGGTTAATCATTAATGGTCAGATTTATTATAAGGCAGATCAGTATTGCAGATTTTGATATGAGAGATTATAGCACATTGGTGTTTTTCTGCGATGTGAATTATGAAAATTGTAAGAGAATTTATGCTATTTGAAAGCAGATCTTAAATTACTGAGGTAATATATTTTTTTCCAATTGTTTAAGAAGTTGTCTAGATGTGATCAGATTAATTACAGTTATCGGAGATTGTGTGCGTTGATAATTTGAAGCCAGTTATATATTTTTTGTAGATCATGCAACATGGTTAAGTGGAGTTTGTGATAGGCATTTTGTGGAAGTTGCCAAGTGAAAGTAGCAATGTTGCTAATGTATTTTGAAGCAGACATGAGGTCGTCGTACCCAGTCTAGCGTAATTGTTGAGATTCATGCTGTATGTGCTGAATATTTGTGGAGTTTTGTGGAATAATTATTGTATTCAAATGTGATATTTGAAGTATTGAGGAAATGTAATGTCGTTGTGGATAGTTAGATCCAACGTGATGTCGTGAAGGCAATAATATTTTTTGGCATGATAAATTAAATACGAGATATAACTTGGAAGTGATAAAACTGTAAGACAACGTTCTATAAACCATATTAAACAATTTGTTAGGAAATTAAACAAATAAATGAAGTTGATAATACAAGATTTTCTGAAAATAATAATTAATGAAATAATAATCTGAAATTTAAGCATATTAACGATCTGACCTAATGAAATAAAAATCAGAATGACTAGATGAAATAATGAAAAACTAAATAACCAGAAGATTAAAATTTAAATAATTTGATAAATTAAATTTTGAAATGAATCAATGAATTAAATAGATGGATGAATTAAAGATTGGAGAGATAAACTGATTTAAATAAATTAATAGACGATTGTAATGACGATGAATAACTGAATTAGAAGGTGATAATTAACTAAAGAAGCTGATGATTAATGAATTTACATGGAATTAAATAAATTTAATTGAGAGATAAGTTGAAGGAATTGCAACTTGAGTTGAGAATTTAAATGATGTAATGGTGATGAATTAATGATTCTGACAGGAATATGTAGAATTTTGAAGTGAGAATTAATGTGAGAAATATTTAATTTTGATGATGACGATAACGATGACCAATGAGCCATGAATTTTCTGTAATTCACAGATAAGTAATTGTGAATGACAATGTAAATAGTGTAAATTAATTATTCGATGTTTAGGAGCATTTGACTAACATGTTCAACATTTAAATTATGCCATGCAAACCATAAATTTCGTGATGTTTAATATATGTGATTATAATATGTGTATGTTTAGACAGATTAATACCTTTTTTAAATCCACATTGATGATGTTAAATTAAAGAGAAATTAGGTCTCAGGTTTCACAAATGTCAGTGACGAAAGACATAGTGCTACAGTGATCCTGAGAACCCAAGAGAACTTGAGAGATTTTTCTGTTATGTGGATGAAATAATTTTTGGATTAGAAAAGAGATGGTTCGATGTTTGGACAATGACAATTTAACGTTGGCATTCGACCATACTCTCAGGTAGGAGTTATATTTAAAATGTCTGTCTGACTATCAAAGTAAAATAAATTTGTTTTTATCTTAGTTGTGATCTGATGATGGTGTGATGTTCCTTTTTCTTTCCTTGTCTTGAGTAAGGCTTATCCGGAAAGGAAGTGGTTTGCTAGGAATTCAGTTGATGGCGCCCATTTATATTTGCATTATTTCTATTAAACTTAAGCCCGTAACGACCCTAGAGATACTTTGTCTCGTGATACCCACTGCTTTTTCGAGAACTCAGCTGAATTTCCGACACATTCCTTATTTGACTAGAGGTTCATTTAACTCCGCTCTGTCCCGGAACTCCAGGAATGCGATGTTATAGCAGATGGGTCATCGCATCCCCAGGACGAACGGGTACAGAGAGAGAGGGAGAATTGGCTTTATCCAACTAGTCGGGCTTCGATTTTGTTTATTCTATGGAATCACATCAGATTTAGATTACTGAGAGATTGATCTCAAGTTCATTTAAGTGTGTTACAAAATTTATTAAACTTAGTCAGACAATGTACTTGTGTGCCCAATCCAGTGTTCATGTTAATCGTATTAGTATTATATCATGTTAGTTATAAGTCATTTTTCCTTTACCCAAGTGAATGCAGGAATTGAGACATTGTGATGTGTTGTTGCCTAACGTCTCTGAATAAAACGTATATTGAAAATATAATTATGTTGCCGGAAGATTTAGCTAAGGTGTTAGGAGAGTTACAGACGGGTATGTCTGGTATTGCAGAAACTATTTCTAAAATGGAAACGGAAGTTAAAGAACAAATTAATAATTCAGAAGCTAGATTAGAAGCTAAATGTAAAGAAAATGTGCAAGCATTACAGACTAGTAATGAAGATAATTTAAAATCATTAGAGACTAGGTTACAGTCAAATAGCAAAGATGAGTTGATGTTATTAGAGACTAGGTTACAGTTAAATAGTGAAGACAATTTTAAGTCATTAGAAGAAAGGTTACAGTCAAATAGCAAAGATGAGTTGAAGTCATTAGAAACTAGATTACAGACTAGTACTGAAAGTCATTTGAAAGCTAGTGAAGCTAACTTGAAGGACAATTTTAAATCATTGGAAGAGAAATTACAAGCTCGTAGTGAAGAAACTGACACTGAATTACAAAACAAGTTCACTAGATTAGAGAATAGCTTAACTTTAAAGAATAATGAAATGCTAAAGACTTTACAATTAGACATAATTGCAGTAAATATGAAAGGAGAGGAAAATGTTCAAATATTAAGAAAAATATTATTGAATTAGAAAGTAGAGGAGAAGAAAATATTTTTACTTTAAGAACTGACGTTATGTCCATACAGAAAGACATTAAATCAGATGTATCGAAGTTGAGATTTGACATCGATGGTTTAGTGGCAGATGTAGGCAAAATTCAAGAGTGGTCTACCGAAGTATCTTTCGAGACTAAGATTAAAGGTCTAGAAATGAATCTAGGTAATGAGATTAAAGATTTAAAGACAGTAATTGGGACCATTAAAGAGGAAGTCTTAGGAGAGGTCAATTCTAATTTAAAATCATTAGAAAATCAATTGCAGAAAGATATTAGGAAGATAGACGACGATATAGAGCAAAAGGTTAATGAAAACTTAGCTTTATTCAAAAATAGAGTCGGTGCAATTGTGGAAGAACGGTATAGTGAGGTCGATGCCGAAGCAAAAGGGAAACGTGAAGGGTTAGATGAAAAATTAATCGCAGGTATGGCAAACTTAGAAGCGAGGTTTACGGAAAACAAGGAAGCGATGAAGATAGATTCAACTCTATTTAGAACAGATGTTGATCTGTTAAAGGAACAAGTCGCGTTAGTAAAGAATACGTGCGAAGGCAAAATTGACAAGTTAAGAAACGACTTAGACGAGAGTAACAAAACGCAGGATGTTACATCGCTAGATGAATTGAAAACTCAGGTCAAGACCGTGGAGAAATTAGCAGAAGACAGGATAACTAAACTAGAATCCATGTTTAACAGTTTCACCAGTCAGAACATAACATCAGGGGAAACATTGATAAATCAAACAGCGATAGACCGCAGTATGAGTAATCAAGAGGCGAGCATGGGAGAAGACCGTCAAATGCAACCGAACGTGACATTCGAAAGGGCCAGTTCAACCCCTCAGGATAATCCAAGTTCGAATAGGAGTACGTTGGGTCCAAGCGAACGATACTCAGGTCCAGTCACCATTATTAGAAATCTGGATGACAAGCCGAGAAAGTTTTCGGGAAATACAGGAGTCACACCAGTCGAATTTCTGCGAGATATTCGAGACTACATGGCGGAACATAGGGTAGCCAAAGAAAGAGAGCTAAGGATAGTCGAACGCGCCTTAGATGGGTCTGCGCTTACTTGGTTTAGAGCGTTCAGAAGCAATTTTGCGAACATGGAGCAATTTGCCATAGCTTTCTTGAGGAGATTTTGGAGTGCCGAGGATCAACTTAACGTAAGAGCGGAAATGTACTCAAAGCGCTATTCTACGTCACATCCGACGCATTATGCCAATTATTTCACGTCACAGCTGGCTAAATTACATTTTCTGATTCTTCCATTGCCAGAAGAAGAGCTTTTGCAAGCTATAGCGAGACAGTTACCGATTGAGGTACAGCGATCACTAATAGCGTCGGGAGCCAATACACTTGAGCATTATGACGACATTTTACGGCGATTGGACTATACAAGCGCTCAAGTTACGCCTAGAAACACCAGAAACGACAATAGAAACACGCAAGAAGTGAATGCGGTAGTCGTAGACAATGCAGCTCAAACGGACAGAAGAGATTCCTGGGAAAACCGACGGAACGAAGGGAATCGAGGAAACATCCGTAACGCTCGAGGAAATGATCGATATAGAGGACCATATGAGAGGCCATACGATCAAGAAGCAAGAGATAGCCGATATAGAAATTATAACCAGAATTCCAGATATCAAGACAGGAATCGATATAACAATAGATATCGGGGCAGAAATAACTGGAGCCAAGGTCAACAGTATAATGGGAACGACAGGCAGGATGGCCGAAGAAACGATCCTAACGACAGACGAGATAATCGTAGATATGAGAGGTCGAGGCAAGAAGATAGACAGCCTAGTGCACCACTCGAAGAGACAGTGAGAGATGTCAATCGAGCAAGCACGAGTGGCGAAGGAAGAAACAAACGTCAGAATAACACGGAATCAAGATGCTAATCATTGGAAGTCAATCATCATTATTGAGAGTCAGAAAGAACCATCATGCTGAGTAAGGGAATTGTAGAGCTATCGTGTACATGCATTATATATAGAATGCCTGAGAGTGTATTTTTTTTCTCAATCCTGATAAAAAAGGAGATGTACGGGAGAGATGTACCCGATACCTAGTTTAGGCTATCGGCTACGCCAGCAGACATTAAGCCGTAGTTGAGGTTTTGGGAAGAGTTAGGAAAAGATAGCGCACCGATCGAGTCAAGAAGAATGTCAAGATGACGTAGGAGGTCTAGGATCAAGGAGGCACTGACATATGTAAGAAGATGGAATTATGGATAGAGATGTAAAGCTTTATTGAGATATGTATGGAATATGGTATTTAAACATCTTAGAAGAGGATATATAACATGCATTATATGTGGAAATAATTGTAAGGAAGTTAGATAACCCTTAAGTTATTTTATAACGGAATAGCCGAGATGATGTGGGTTCGAGACTATGATCGTGACGCGAGAGCACAGTGGTGGGGGACAACACCACGTGTCTGCGCCAGGCAGATAAGAGAGAAGACAGTGCCAGCACATTCAGTGGAGCTCTGTCAGTCGAGCAAGTAGGGTCGAGCTCTGTAGCGCAAGCGAGACGCACGGTGAAGGTCGCGTAGCATACCGAAACTGTCACGGCAGAGTGTAGGCGACAGTTTCAGCATCGCCGAGCAGCGAACGCCAAGCAGGTCATTGATCCAGGCGGACTTGCCGAGGAAGCAATCACAGACGGCCGGGATATGTTAGAACAGCACTGCAAGTAGTTGGAGACTTTATTACAAGCTACATTTCAACGCAGTGTGAACACAGTTCTTTTGAACAACCTTATGACTATGCTTTTCCATAACGCATTCAAAGTTACTTTAACAATTTCAAGCATGCGGAACGTCGTAAGCATAGGCACTGATGAACATTAGATCGTGCATTAATGAAATTTATTTCTTATGCAGTTTCATGGATTACCAAATACAGACAACTACAGGGTGTTTAATAAACTTGGACACTCTCATGTAAAATTTAATTTTACGAAAGTGAGACTTAGCAGTTATTGGAGATTGATCTTTCAATACTCAAACTGAACATTTAATGGAACAGTGGCGTAACTTAGAAGAGGAGTAGGGGGTCTGCTGTTTCCATGAACTTTTTCGAGAGGAGTTGGACAATATCCGCTATGGGTAATCCGAAGTTCAACATGTCAGAGTAGACGCAGATAGAGACAAGATGGCACCGCAGAGCGATGGATTCGATTCCTGACGAGAGGAGTCTACCAGCTGATTCACTTGGGATTTCGAAGGCAATCGTCATTTCATGGATGGAATGATATTCACGCCGATCTTTCGAGAAATTCATTATGTAGGGAAAATCGACGATCTTGGAAATTTAATAACAGCTGATTATGAAAGGTACTGTAAGAGTCATAACTACCTGATACGATTATTTTCATGAATACTGGGCACACATGTATATTTTTCTAATAGGAGTGATACGATTATTAAGACATGGTTTGACTTTATATACTTCGAATTTGCTAGAATATGGAGTGACCATATGATATGGCAGGCATCATTATACGAAATTCTCACCATTGGTTGGCTTTATTAAGCAGATGTTTGGTCTTTTAGACATTTTTCCAGCTAGGATATTTTTCATAAATAGTTCTTTTTGTGTAACGAGTATTTCGAACTCGTGATCTGCAATTGATTATCTAAAATTACTTCGTCAGTTCATTGCATACTAGCGAGTGTGTATTATTCATCAGTGGGGATTTTTTCCATTGGATTGTTTGGAGATATTAAGAAGTTATTCACTTTAGTGAATGAACATCGCTTTTATATGACAACTAGAAACTTGTTGATTCCTATCTGGTGCATTCACTCATATAGTCTACGAGATGGGGTCTTTCGTATTTATACAATTGTATGGTGGTACTCATCTTACCCATCGTTCAGGGCAATATCATCCAAGTCGACGGGGCGAGGTCTTTCGTATTTATACGACTGTACGGTGGTTACACATCTTACTCGCCATTGAGGGACTCATTTTTATCATCCGAGTGTACACGAGATTGTAAGTGAATCAAACAAGGAACTACTAGTCACATATCAGTCGAAATTTTGTTAAACAAAGTAACGATAAATGTCAACAGGATTGCATTTAGTAATTCTTGTTTGCCAATCCAATATTTTGTTGCTATACTCTTTTGAGAGTAATTTCAGTTTAACAGCTGTTACAGCTGATGCTTTTGATGAGTTCTATAATTGTGTTTGATACCTTTGAGAAGGATTTAAAGTAATTGAATCTTGTAAGATTAATCATTAATGGTCAGATTTATTATAAGGCAGATCAGTATTGCAGATTTTGATATGAGAGATTATAGCACATTGGTGTTTTTCTGCGATGTGAATTATGAAAATTGTAAGAGAATTTATGCTATTTGAAAGCAGATCTTAAATTACTGAGGTAATATATTTTTTTCCAATTGTTTAAGAAGTTGTCTAGATGTGATCAGATTAATTACAGTTATCGGAGATTGTGTGCGTTGATAATTTGAAGCCAGTTATATATTTTTTGTAGATCATGCAACATGGTTAAGTGGAGTTTGTGATAGGCATTTTGTGGAAGTTGCCAAGTGATAGTAGCAATGTTGCTAATGTATTTTGAAGCAGACATGAGGTCGTCGTACCCAGTCTAGCGTAATTGTTGAGATTCATGCTGTATGTGCTGAATATTTGTGGAGTTTTGTGGAATAATTATTGTATTCAAATGTGATATTTGAAGTATTGAGGAAATGTAATGTCGTTGTGGATAGTTAGATCCAACGTGATGTCGTGGAGGCAATAATATTTTTTGGCATGATAAATTAAATACGAGATATAACTTGGAAGTGATAAAACTGTAAGACAACGTTCTATAAACCATATTAAACAATTTGTTAGGAAATTAAACAAATAAATGAAGTTGATAATACAAGATTTTCTGAAAATAATAATTAATGAAATAATAATCTGAAATTTAAGCATATTAACGATCTGACCTAATGAAATAAAAATCAGAATGACTAGATGAAATAATGAAAAACTAAATAACCAGAAGATTGAAATTTAAATAATTTGATAAATTAAATTTTGAAATGAATCAATGAATTAAATAGATGGATGAATTAAAGATTGGAGAGATAAACTGATTTAAATAAATTAATAGACGATTGTAATGACGATGAATAACTGAATTAGAAGGTGATAATTAACTAAAGAAGCTGATGATTAATGAATTTACATGGAATTAAATAAATTTAATTGAGAGATAAGTTGAAGGAATTGCAACTTCAGTTGAGAATTTAAATGATGTAATGGTGATGAATTAATGATTCTGACAGGAATATGTAGAATTTTGAAGTGAGAATTAATGTGAGAAATATTTAATTTTGATGATGACGATAACGATGACCAATGCGCCATGAATTTTCTGTAATTCACAGATAAGTAATTGTGAATGACAATGTAAATAGTGTAAATTAATTATTCGATGTTTAGGAGCATTTGACTAACATGTTCAACATTTAAATTATGCCATGCAAACCATAAATTACGTGATGTTTAATATATGTGATTATAATATGTGTATGTTTAGACAGATTAATAACTTTTTTAAATCCACATTGATGATGTTAAATTAAAGAGAAATTAGGTCTCAGGTTTCACAAATGTCAGTGACGAAAGACATAGTGCTACAGTGATCCTGAGAACCCAAGAGAACTTGAGAGATTTTTCTGTTATGTGGATGAAATAATTTTTGGATTAGAAAAGAGATGGTTCGATTTTTGGACAATGACAATTTAACGTTGGCATTCGACCATACTCTCAGGTAGGAGTTATATTTAAAATGTCTGTCTGACTATCAAAGTAAAATAAATTTGTTTTTATCTTAGTTGTGATCTGATGATGGTGTGATGTTCCTTTTTCTTTCCTTGTCTTGAGTAAGGCTTATCCGGAAAAGAAGTGGTTTGCTAGGAATTCAGTTGATGGCGCCCATTTATATTTGCATTATTTCTATTAAACTTAAGCCCGTAACGACCCTAGAGATACTTTGTCTCGTGATACCCACTGCATTTTCGAGAACTCAGCTGAATTTCCGACACATTCCTTATTTGACTAGAGGTTCATTTAACTCCGCTCTGTCCCGGAACTCCAGGAATGCGATGTTATAGTAGATGGGTCATCGCATCCCCAGGACGAACGGGTACAATACTAAGTAGAGATGCACGCTGTTGTTTAAAGAGTTGTACGACACTGGTTTGATGCAGCGCTCGAAGCCTCCCTGTCCTGAGCTAATTGTTTCATCTCTACATAGCTAACACACTTCACACCCAAGGCAATCTGTTTAACATATTCTAACCTTGGTCTACCCCTAAAATTCTTGTCCTCAACCCTTCCTTCCATAACTAAGTTTGCTATTCCTGGGTGTCTTAGTATGTGTCCTACCAACCTATCTCTTCTCTCTGAGATCTGAAAAGTTTTCAATATCAACTGTTTTTATAAGAGCTCCTAACTACAGTGAGGACCAATCCTATAGAACGGGGGTTTCCAACAGCCGTGTCACAGATAGGTCGCAATGACTCACCGTCATTAGCATGTGCCGATTACAGCAGCGGGTTGGGAAGCCCCGTATGCTGACATTGCATTTATTACATACGCAGCTGGCAAGATACCTTAGTTGAGATAATTTAGACTTGTTGTGAAGTACTGTAGCTTACATCGTATCTCGTGGACATGGTTAGGTATAGAACAAAACATTGAATTTTCCTGGTGGAAACTTATCTTCTCATGAAGATTGCAGTAAATTTGTTCGCAAATGTTGAGTTTCTATGCCCAAGGTCACGGGTTCAAACTCGGCCGAAGTCGTTGGATTTTACAAGAGCGTTAAAATCCCTCAGTCTGCCTTCTTTCAGAGGGGAAGTAAAGCCGGCGCGGCGGTTCCACGTCATAGATTTATGGCGTGAAAAAGAACCTTCCACTAACTGCACTTGTGGAAGCCAATATTTGTGGGTTAGTTTGAAAACGCTCCTATTATTTCCAACATTCGTCGCCAGGTGCTGGCTGCGATGGCGTCTAGTAGCTAAGTCCACAGCTAGGTGTCGTGAACGGTAGTATTTGGCAGCAAAAGTAGGAACTACTTGAAAAATTCATCGTCTGCAGTCCTTCTACCTGAATCACAGATAGCACACACTAATACAGCCATCACAATTAACACCGCTTATCAGACAGATTCTACACACAGCCAAAGTATACGGGGCTATATGACCACGTTGTTGCAGCCCCTAAACTGAGTAACCTCAAAACAAAAGTTATACAGAAACAATCCGCGTAGTCTGGAGGCTCGCGACAAGGAAATATCAGTGAGGATGAATTACAACGAGTGTACCAAAACTTCCTACGTTGGGGCAATGTGTGTTTAGAAAATGGAGGACAGCATTTCCAGTTACTACTCTGAAATTCAAGTAAGAAATTATGATTATTAAATACCTGTACGTTAAAAAGTGTGAATGTGTTCAACTAGTTGAGCGCTACGCTGCTGCTAGCTCTGGCCGCCACACGGCACTTGTGAGGCTGCGTTCTATACAGAAGGCTCTCACTGTACTATAGGCTACATACAGTTTTTATCTTTTTAAATGATCTTGTCGACTTGGTCGTTACGCTGAGGTCTGGCGTTAAGTTACAGCGACGGGACGAAATGTACCCAGAATGCACTGAGGTGTGTGACGTCATAGTACTGCTTGAGCTCCTTCCTTTTCCCGTGATGTCATCCAGCCAGCTACCTCCTTTGACCTTGGTTTGCACTTGCTAATGGACTTTGAGTTCACGTAGTTCGCTAAATGATCATGAGGCTTTCACCCAGCATTTTTCAGCATTTTTTAGAATTTGTAGCATTTAAAATGATGAAAGTCTAGACTGAATATCACTCTTTTTTCTTTACATCAGAAAAGTCGTTGTCACAGCACTTTGTAGATATTCCTCAATATCAGATAAGTCTCTATATCTGATCTTCCAACACATAAATAGTAGACAAACACTGAATTTAGCCTAGTTTTAGCATACTTTTCACATTTTGCAAAAATGAGGAAAAAGTAGACTTATGATATCGATCCGGGAAAATGTGAGTCTGTCTGTCCTTCTGTCTGTTTGGCTGTGTGTGTGTGTGTCCCCCCCCCCCCCAATCAACTCCTAAACGGCTGCAGCAATCGGATGCAAATTTAGTATGAGTAAAGATGTATACCGGAATATCTCAAGCCCATATTTGAAAATGATATCAGTGCTACCAACTGCTGAAAAACGCACTAGAAATTTGAGCTCCATGTTGGATATCTTGGAAGGTATGCATGGGAGCTATTCCAAAATTGGCACACATGTAGTTAATACTATTTCAGTTTAATTTCGAGGAGGCCATACACGACAGTGTTGCCAAAAAAAAATTAAGCCTTCTGATAGGTCCAATTTTTTAATGCATATAACTTCTACACTATCAATTGGATTTCAACCAACTTTGTAAGTAATATGTGTACGTAAACACATATGACTGAGAGTATTCTTAAGATCCACCAGGGCTGCCAACTGTTAACTGTTATCCAAATACCAATATATCAGAAAGTATGCAAGCCGACAGCTTTAAACTATGCACACGTATAGTACCTGACATTTTGTATTAATTTGGAGTAATTCATATAAGTCGGTGCTGCCAACATGATTCTATGCCTGCTGATATGTCCAATTATAAAATACATGTAACTTCTATACTAACAAATGGATTTCATCCAAAATTGGCACAACAAGATATCATAATATTTCAGATTATTTCTGACCAGCATACGCATGACATTGTTGCCAACGTGCTTTTACGCGTGCTGATAGATCCAATGTCTAACTGCATGTAACGTCCATTGGACTTCAAGCAAATTCTGTATTCTGTACCTTAAGAGATGGAACTAAGAATATATTCAGTCACCAGCGCTGCCAACTGTAGTGCTCATTATAGGCTACATTATACCAGGTATATTTCTACCTAATTAAACATTTCGATATTATCAACTTAATTTCGTCATTATTCTAGATAGGTTCATATACTGTAGATTAATCATTGGCATGAAACTTAATTTTCATAAATGTAGGCTCTTTAGTTCGTTACGGTACTTCTTGTTATTTATGAAAATATAGGCTGATGAGATCACCTTTTATCCGTCTGTGTGCGTGTCCCAGATAATAAAATCTAAACGGCTGTAGCAATTTCAATGAAACTCGGTAGGGTCATAGTAATATTTTGTCCGACTCCGACTGTACCCATAAAATATATTGTGTTACGTTTCACCAATTCAACGTGGCGGCTGTGTGAAATATTTCACCGGCATTCTATATCTCACGATCTATAACTGATACCACTCTAAAACTTTCCCGGTGATAAAGGGCACTAATAGAAGTTTACCTATGAGACTTCCAAAAACCTGTTAGAGTACAAAACGAACATGGCGGCCAAGCGAAGTTGAAATCTTTAAATACACTTTACTTGCGATTTAACCATCCAAATGCTGTGGCACTTGGTGCAGCAAATGTTTATACACATTGTAATGCACTAACATTTATTTTAGTTCAATTGCTTACATAACCTCAAGATGCCGGCTGTGCAAAATTTTAAAATGAAGTTTGAATTGCTTGTGTCTTAATCATGCGATCGGATTCAACGTTTGAATAATGAGCCTTCGTAATAATCGTCATCTAACATAACTCTGTGGCCTACATATTTACAAATTCTACATGGCGACCATCAGAAATATTTAGACGGTTCTCAATATCTACTAATCTATGACAGCAATGAAACTGAAATTTTGTATATTGATAGTGGCAATTAACATAAGTAGGATATATGAAAATAGGCTTTATAGTTCTCCACGGAACCACTTTTTGTATCATGCAGTTCTTGTTTTTTTTACTATCACAGCAGAGTACAGTACTTGAGGATCACTTTTGCATATTAGTTTATAGTTATATATGGTTGCGAATGCTGGACCATGGATCCTTCTATTGAAAAACAAATCGATGCCTTTGGAATGTATCTATATCGCATACCTTGTATATTGAACATTTCAAATGTCGAGGTCCTAGAACTGCAACATGTTATAAAGCAAAGAAAGACACAATACCTAGGTCACATCATCCGAAACGAGAGGTACCAATTATTACAGCTAATTATTGAAGGAAAGATACAAGGAAAAAGATCCGTTGGGAGGCGCAGAAATTCATGGTTGGCCCCAGGGCCGGATTTATATTTTATGTGCTCCAAGGCCCGGGGGTTTTTGCCGCCCCCTCTTCATACCATCGTGAAGGAGTGAGAATTTAGACCTCAGAAAGGTCTTTGTGCAGGTAATTATTATTTTATTCTAATGCATCGTGAAGTAAAATCAATTAAATAAATTAACATAATGAGAGAATCAACTGTTTCTAAGTGTGTATATACAAACTATAAATAAATAGGCCCACGAGATATTAAAATACGTTTAAACCATTTAAGACTCATTATACACTTACCGATATTCATATACAACTCTGCATAGTGAATTATTCAAATTAAACTGATATTAATATTCAAGACTTAAATTTTCTGCTAATAAATAGGAATAAAACATTCCTGTTCTAAAGCTGAAGTCGAAAATTCTGCTGTTGCAAAACATTTGTTGGAAAATTATGGCCACAATATAAATTGGAAAAGTGTCAAAATTTTGGAAAGTTTAATTTAAAGCATAAAATTATACGAAATACATATATTGTAATCTATAACATTTTATGGACACTTTCTGACAAAAAACATTGTGGATGCATTTTGCGGCCCTAGGCCGGGGCCTATTGGTAAATTCAGCCCTGGGTTGAAGGACATTAGAAGATGGCACAGATGTACACCACATGAAGCATTTCATACTGCAATGTCAAGGTCAGAGCTGGCTACTTGATCGCTAACCTCAGTTTGGAGACGGCGTCTTAAGAAGAAGAAGAAGAAGAAGTTTGGGGCTTATAGCTTAAGTACGAGGACGGATAGAAATGTCTTTGTAGCTATTTCTTTTTAGCCAAAAGGAACATACTTACAGGTAATTACAAATAAACGCACTGTTCTACGAACCTTACACTGTACTATTTTTTCACACAGTCTCCACATTAGGTCAGACATTTGTTCCATCGCAGCATTAAATTTGAGATGCCCCTGTGGTAGAATTCAGCCGGCTGACTGTGGAACCATCGTCGGACTGCTGTCTTGGCGTCATCGTTGCACGTGAATCACTGTCCTTCCAGGAACTTATTCATCGGACCATGACAATGCGAGACCACAAGTGGCAAACAGAGCCGCCAACAAGCTCCGGTCATTTCACTGGGAGAGTCTGGACCTCGTTCTAGTGATTTCCATGGATTTGATGCTTTGAAGAAGTTCCTGGCAGGACAGTGATTCACGTGCAACAATGACGCCAAGACAGCAGTCCGACGATGGTTCCACAGTCAGCCGGCTGAATTCTACCGCAGGGACATCTCAAATGTAGTTCTGCGATGGGAAAAATGTCTGAACTAATGTGGAGACTGTGTGGAAAAAGTATTCTAGTTCCGTGAAGAACTAAATAGCCCATTTTCATATATCCTGCTTATGCTAATTGCTTCTATCAAAATACACAATTTCAGTTTGATTGATGCAATAGATTCGTGGATATTGGGAATCATCTATATATTTAATTTCAAAATTTCGCACGGCCGCCATCTTGAGGTTATGAAAACAATTGAAATAAATTAGATATCAGTGGATTAAAAATGGAATAAACACTTCACTGCACTCAGAAGGTTAAATCACGAGAAACGTCCATTAAAATATTTAAATTTCGCGTCACCACCATGTTGGATATGTGCTCACTAGGATATTGAAAGTTCCATAGGTAAACATTTGTTAATAGACTTTATCAACATACAAAATTTCAGTTTGATTGCTGTCATAGATTAGTAGATATTGAGAACCGTCTAAATATTTCGGATGCCCGCCATGTTGGATTTTTATATATGTAAGCCATAGAGTTATGTACTATTACATGACGATTATTGCGTAGGTTCATATTCAGTTATATGTTATATTGAGTTGACCAACTTCAAAGTGCTAATATCAATTATCATATACAGTAATATTCATACACCGTCTCTTTGTTAAATCATTAGTCTTTTTCTCACAAGATAACATGTGCAGTTGTGGTTGTCAAACTGAATGAAAATAAGTCATACATTGTTGTATGGCAGAAGAGCAAAGCATTTATATACATATTTAATACAAAAAAGCATTTCAAATCTAATATTCAATTTATAACGGTGGCTAAACCACATTGTGTGAATGATCAGAGGTAGCGGTGGTGTGGTCTGTGGGAGAATCGATAATCGATATTTTATAATAAATCCGCAGGCCCAGTATTTGTACTTTTTATTAGTTACCGGTACAGTAAATAGACTTTACAAGCTCAAATATTCATAGAGTGACGTGAAAATCCTACAATATTTATTGAGTTTGATCTGGGAGTGTAAGGTATTAATGTTTCAATTAGGCTGGTAGAATTGTTTTATCAAATACCTAGGCCAATGTACAGGGTGTTCAACCCCATATAGCCACCGTTTATTTTTGTTTCCGAATTTGGCTAACTATGGAACCTAAGGCTTTCTGGTCAACCTCTTCTTTTCCTCCCAGAACCTGTTAATTCTTTCACTTCTAATACTCCGCTGCTCCGCAGAAATTACTAATTTAGACCTACATTTTGGTGGATTTCCCTTAAATGCCTAAGGGTTGAGATCCAGCCTATGAGAGGAATAAAATATCATTAACCATTCGATTTTTGAACATGCTACAAATATTGTTGACAAATGACACTCATATCACAGTAAAGCCATGTTTGTGGCAACAAAAAGCAACTTTTATAACGTCAACATTTTTATGATAAGAGTTTTTTTGAAAATTTTCAAAATTTACCATCTTTTTTTAACGTGTATCATCGTTTCCCTTATACATATCCCAAGTTTATAAGAAATTTCCTACTTTTCTTTTTTTAAGTAGTGTGCATTTCATCTGCACCTACAAAATGTACCTCAATCACTAAAATAAACGGTAAATTAAATACTTTTACGTTCGACGATGTAGAAATGTAACAAGAAGTTCCGTTAAGAACTATACAGCCTACTTTTCATGCCAATGATTATTCTACAGAATATGAACCTATCTAGAATAATGACGAAATTAAGTTGGTAATATCGAAATATCTAATTAGTTCAAAATATACCTGGTATAATGTAGCCTAATAGAGCACTACAGTTGGCAGCCCTGGTGACTGAATATATTCTTAGTTCCATCTCTTAAGGTACAGAATACAAAATTTGGTTGAAGTCCAATGGACGTTACTTGCAGTTAGACACTGGATCTATCAGCACGCGTAAAAGCATGTTGCCAACAATACCATGCGTGTGCTGGTCAGAAATAATCTGAAATATTATGATATCTTGTTGTGCCAATTTTGGATGAAATCCATTTGTTAGTATAGAAGTTACATGTATTTTAAAATTGGACATATCAGCAGGCATAGAATCATGTTGTCAGCACTGCCTTGTATTAATTACTAAAAATTAATCTAGAAAGTCAGGTGCTATACGTGTGCAAAGTATAGAGCTGTTGGCTTGCATACTTTCTGATATATTGATATTAGGGTAAAAAATATAGACAGCATTTATTAACAGTTGGCAGCCCTGATTGCACTGAAGAATACTTATAGTCATATCTGATATGTTACACATAGCACATGCGAAATTTGGATGAAATCCTACTGATAGTATAGAAGTTACATGTATTTAAAAATTGGCCCTATCAGCAGACTTAGAATCATGTTGGTAGAACTGACGTATATAAGTTACTCCAAAATTAATCAAACATGTCAGGTACTATACGTGTGCATAGTTTAAATCTGTCGGTTTGCACACATTCTGATATATTGGTATTTGGATAAAAAAAATAGAGAGAGCAATTATTAACAGTTGGCAGCCCTGGTGGCTCTTAAGAATACGCTCAGTCATATCTGTTTATGTACAGATATTACATACAAAATTTGGTTGAAATCCAGTTGATAGTGTAGAAGTTATATGCATTTAAACATTGGACCTATCAGAAGGCTTAAAATTATTTTGGCAACACTGTCATGGTTGGCCTCCTGGAAATTAAACTGAAATAGTATTATCTACATGTGTGCCAATTTTGGAATAGCTCCTATGCATACCTTGCAGGATATCCAACATGGAGCTCAAATTTCTAGTGCGTTTTTTCAGCAGTTGGTAGCACTGACATCATTTTCAAATATGGACGTGAGCTATTCTGGTGCACATCTTTACTCATACTAAATTTGGTTTTGATTGCTGCAGCCGTTTAGGAGTTGATAGGGGGGGACACACACACAGCCAGACAGACAGAAGGACAGACAGACAGACAGACAGACAGACAGACAGACAGACAGACAGACAGACACACATTTGCCCGATCTCATAAGACTACTTTTTCCTCATTTTTGCAAAATGTGAAAAGTAGGCTAAAAATTGTGTGTCAGAAAACTGTATCATAATGATCTCATTATAACACCATTTTTCATTATGAAACAGTTTCTCCCACCAATCAGAGCTCAAGAAACAGTTGTGTGACCTATTAGGTAAGGATATATGTCTATATAAATTACCAACATGGAAAGTGCAACGTACATAATTATGTTCGCGTAAATAAATTGGCGAATATGAGACAAAAAATATCACTGTACCTTAATATCCCCAAGTCCAATTTCTACACAGCGCATTGCTTTCAAACGACTTCGGTGACAATATTAATAATTTTATTAATGCAGCCAATGGCCATGTACTTTCCTTTTCAGGACGGGTCAGGGAAGGGATATTGGAAGGAAATCGGCCGTGGACCTATTGAAAGGAACCGTCCCGGCATTTACCTGGTTGTGAAAATGGGAAACCACGAAAACCATTTTCAGGACGGCTGAGGTGGGAATCGAACCCACGCTCTCCCGATGCCAGCGAGGCACGAGGTAGCGCTTTTGCGCTCTCGGCCACCGGTGACAATATTAGTGATTGCTATAGAGCTGGACGGCACGCTGTAAACAATAGGTGTTCTGTGTTGGCAAGCAAAGTGAATGGTCTCTGCTTTTGGAGTGCCTTGGCCCACGCATGCGCTCTGTTCAGTCAGCAAAGCAACTGTTCCCTAACTGAAGTAACTGAATCCCACAGATATTTATGAATATTTATGTTAAAACATTATAAAATAGTTATAATTATCGTCGAACCTAAACAGTTGTATACAACTCGCCTATAATGGTAATTAAGACACTCGTATGGAAATTATAAAACTCGTTTACGCTCGCTTTATAAACATACTCGTGTCTTAATTATTGCCATTATAGGCTCGTTGCATAATGTACTATTATGTTCGACAATGTCGAAATGTAAATATTATATGTCAGAAAACTGTATCATAATGATATTAGTTTTCATTATGATACGGTTTCTCCAACCAATCAGAGCTCAAGATGTACGATGTGTGACCAATTAGGTACTTGATAGCTTCGCACTTGAACACAGAATCCAACATGTCGGTCATGAATTACATGATTTGAAAGTTGACAATGTAATAGATATCCGATCAACCATTGTAGTCATAATGGCAAACACAAAGACAAAATCAGCACGAACGTTTAAGGTAATAAGAAAATACTATGACATATGCAAGGAATTTGTGAATCTACGTCCAGAAATTAGCAACACAGCATCCATCTATATAAATTACTGCCATGGAAAGTGCACCGTCCCATATGTTCGCGTAAATAAACGTGCGAATATGAGAAAAGAAATAGCACTGTACCTTAATATCCCAAACTCCAATTTCTACACAGGGCATTCTTTCATACAACTTCGGTCACAGTTTGAGTGAATGCTGGAGCATATCGGCAGGCTGTAAACATATATGACATTGCCAAGCAGACAGAGCGCATGCGTGGGTCAGAGAACTTGTAAAGCACTGAGAGCAAACTCGGCGCTTGAACTCCGATCACTAAATTCAAGTGACTGAATCTCGACAAATATTTTTGAATATTTCTGTTCGAACATAAAATAAAATAAAATAAAGTTATAATTATCGTCGAACATTAACAGTCGTATACAACTCGCCTATAATGATAATTAAGACACTCGTATGGAAATTATAAAACTCGCTTACGCTCGTTTCATAAACATACTCGTGTCTTAATTATTGCCATTATAGGCTCGTTGCATAATGTACTATCATTGCACTTTCATTCAAAGCAGCTGAAAATAGTTCTTTTTTTAAAGAATAAATACCGTACAAAAACAAATATAAACCCTAATAGCCCAGGAATTGTAGGTTTTAACATTGAACAAATTTTAGTAAAGCTGAAAATTGGTATAGTTGTCCTATTTGGTGTTCTTAACAACATATTAAAAGTCAACGGTCTTCCCGTGTCGGCTTCCTGGATTTCCAGCCGTTTGAACTCCTGGAATGCTGGAGAAGTAGGTGGTGTCGCTGGAATGCGCATTGTAAGCGAACGATTTGGCGTACAGTGCTCTAACATGGCTTAAATTAAAGGAGAAAAATAAACTATAAGTTAATTCATGGGTTGGCATGTTAGCGATACTTCCGGTCTAACAGGAAACGAAAAAATGCCGCGAAATTTAAAAAAGTGCCACGTTTTTATTTTTTTGATGTTTGTTGGCAAACTATCACGAATATCGCAGACAATGTAACGTCACTTTTCCACATAGTTTCCAAGAGACTCCAAACATTTCTGCGAACGCACAACCAACTTGTCCATGCCGGATGCATAGAAAGTTCCTCCAGCGTTCTGCAACCACACGGAGACAGCGGCATTCACCTCCTCATCGGTCTGGAAACGTCGACCACCGAGCTCCGTTTTGAGCTTACCGAACAGATGAGTCACATGGCGCTAGGTCGGGACTGAAGGGTGGATGTGCCAGAACTCCCACTTGAAACGGAGCAGCAGTTCGCTGACACCACTTTACGATCCCTTGCCAGGAAATGGCCTACTCCCCATACACAGCACTAATTTCACGATGAATGTCCGTGCAATTCTTCCTTTTGACCCGTAGGAATCGGATTGTCGCACGCACCTCATATTTGAAGTGAACGTCCAGTCGAAGCGCCATTGCTTTTGGCCGCTATTCACACCATACAAGACCAGACACCACAGCGACCTGCCTAACAGACGTGTGGGCAGTGTCTGTCCCTTTCTCCGCTGTGCCCACGTTTGCGACACACAGCGCGCTGCTGCAGCGCGTTAGTGCAACTAACCTTTTGATCCACCTTCGTAGAAGAGGGATTATTGGGTCACCCTGTAGGATCCCGATAGTCTGGACTAAGGGTTCGGATCTTTCTAATTCGTTGTCTATTGTATTTACTGGTGCCTTTATTGTGGCGAAGTTAGGACTCTAGGCCCTCTCTTACACTTAACCACACACAATGCAACTTACAAGAATACTTATATATATATTATATTCTTAACCTTGTACCCTTAAATGAGAGCTGCAGGATTATTACAGATTGCTTGAGGCCAACTTTCATCAGTAAAGTGCACTATCTTGCAGGGATTGCTCCGCTGATATCAGAAGAGAAGTGGCTGCAAACAACGAGAAGTAAATCATCTGCTATGACCTCACACCCACTCTTCGGATATCGACCTGCAGAGAGGAGATTAAAATCGAGAAAGAGCTTCCTTACAACTACTCAACCATTACAAGAAACAGCAGCTCGAGTGGCCGTGTGGAATGAAAGGACCAGCAAACTGTCTGAATGGATGGAACCAAAGGAATCTCTACCTCCTGGTTACACAGAGAACTGGCTAATCTGGAAGTCCCTGAAGACATTTTCCGACCGTCCTGTGTGATTGTGGCGCAACTCAGACAACACCTCTTCTCCTGTCCATTGTGCCTGTACAGCTGCACAATGAATGACTTGACTGAAGGTAATTCAAGTGCTATCGAAGTGGCTAAGTTCTGGGCAGAAACTGTTTGAAGTCGTCTGATGAACACATACTTTGTACTTCTGACACGAATGAATAAATATACTTAACCTACCAACCTTAAATACTAAGAAACCTTAAATACAAGAATAATAATATCGTATGGCCTCGGGTGCCGGGTGCAAGCTTTGTAATTTGACACCCAGAGGGTAGCTTGCATGTCGAATTTCGTTGTTCCTTGAATCACTATGGAAGTCAAGGAGGTTAGATATCTACAGCGCTTTCTAGTAGATAAATGAGGAACTTTGTGTTGGCGGAAACTCGCGAGATTAATTTTGCCATTATGAACACGGCCTACTGAATTCAAATGGGTTCTTTGACATGCCAGCATCGTATGATATGCGTATCGTATTTTTGCCGCCTTTCAAAATCACTTACCACGGCCAGGAGCGAACCTGCAATCTTGGGGTTAGTACACCGACACGCTATCCCCTCACCCACCGTGGCAAGCTAATACTAGAATTAAAGTGACATTAAGTAAGCTATAAAAATTACACACAGTAATAGAAACAAGTAGTTCCGTGAAGAACTATACAGCCTATTTTCATATATCCTACTTATGTTAATTGCCACTATCATCATACACAATTTCAGTTTGATTGCTGTAATAGATTCGTAGATATTGAGAACCGACTAAATATTTCGGATGGTCGCCATGTTGAATTTTATATATGTAGGCCCTAGAGTTATGTACTGTTACATGCAGATTATTGTGAACGTGTAGTATTCAAACTTCAATCGCATATTTAGGACACAAGAAGTAACAAGGAGATTTTAAAATTTTTCACAGCTGCCATCTTGAGGTTATGGAAACAATTGAAATAAATTAGATGCCAGTGGATTAACATTCGTATAAGGATTTACTGTACCAAGTTTCACTGCACGCGGATGGTTAAATTGCGAGAAACGTCCATGTGAATATTTATAATTCGCGTCGCCGCCATGTTGGATTTGAGATCACCAGGTTATTTAAAGTCCTATAGGTGAACTTAAGTTCATAGCCCCAATGGACATTAAAAATACAGTTTGATTGCTAAAATAGATTCGTAGGTATTCAGTATCGTCTTAATATTTCGGATGGTCGCCATGTTGGATTGTTAAATGTATAGGCCATAGAGTCATGTACCATTAAAGGAAAATTATTGCGTAGGTTCATTATTCAAACTTTCACTTCGATCGCATGACTACATCACAAGAAATAAAAACTTAATTTTAAAATTCGCACTGCCGCCATCTTGAGGTTATGTAAACAATTGAACTAAATTAGATACCAGTGGATTACAATGTGTATAAATATTTCCTGTACCAGGTTTCAGTGCGCTTGGAACATTAAATCGCGAGAAAGGTCTATTTAAAATTTTCAAATTCGCTTGGCCGCCATGTTCGTTTTGTAGTTGACCGGTTTTAAAAGTCTTATAGATGGACTTCCAGTAGTGCCCTTTATCTCCGTACAAAATTTTAGGGAGATACCGCTAATAGTTTCAGAGATATAGAATGCCGGTGAAATATTTCGCACATCCGCCATCTTGTTATTATGTAAACAATTGAACGAAGTTAGATGTCTGTGCATTAAAATGTATATAAACATATACTGTACCAAGTTTCATTGCGTTTGGTTGGCCAAATCGCGAGAAACGTCTATTTAAAAGTCGCAAATTCGCTTGGCCGCCATGTTGGTTTTGTAGTTATCAGGATTTCAAAGGTCACATAAGTGAACTTATACTAGTTCCCTCTATCACCATAGAAAATGTCAGGGTAATATCGGTAATTGTTTCGGAGATATTGAATGCTGGTGAAATATTTCGCACAGCCACCATGTTGGATTGGTGAGTCGTAACAAAATTTGAAGGGCACGGTCGAGGTCGCCCGGAATAGTGCTATGAACTTTCCGAGTTTCATTGAAATCGCACCTGCCGTTTAGATTTTATTAGGGGGGGGACACACACACGAATCACACACACACACACACACACACGCACACACACACGGACAAAAGGTGATCTCATAAGCCTATTTTTTCAAAATTGAAAATAGGCTAAAAATGAGATGTTAAAAGTACGCACACCAGCCATCTTGTGACTATGCAAACAATTGAAATAAATTACATGCCAGTGGATCAACATTTGTATAAGCATTTAACGTGCAACGTTTCACGGCACTCGGATAGTTAATTCGCGAGAAACGTCCATTTAAATATTTATACTTCGCGTCGCCGCCATGTTGGATTTGTGATCACCAGGTTACTTAAAGTCCTATAGGTGAACATATGTTCATAGTCTCTATGAACATAAAAAAATTCAGTTTGGTTGCTGTAAAAGATTCATAGATATTGAGAACCGTCTAAATATTTCGGAAGCTCGCCATTTAGGATTGTTATATGTATAGGCCATAGAGTTATGTACCATTAAAGTACAATTATTGCCTAGCTTCATTATTCAAACTTTCACTTCGATCGCATGATTACGACACAAGAATAAAAACTTAATTTTAAAATTTCGCACAGCCGCCATCTTGAGGTTATGTTAACAATTGAATTAAATTAGATGGCAGTGCATTACAATCTGCAAAATCATTTACTGTACCACATTTCACTGCGCTCAGAGAGTTAAATCACGAGACAAGTCTATTAAAATATTTCAAATTCGCTTGGTCGCCATGTTCGTTTTGTACTTTACAGGTTTATGAAATATACAGAGGTAAACTTGTATCAGTACCCTTTATCACCGTACAAAATTGCATGATGATATCTGTAATAGTTTCGGAGATATAGAATGTCAGTGAAATATTTCGCACAGCCGCCATCTTGAGGTTATGTAAACAATTGAACTAAATTAGACTCCAGTGCATTACAATGTGTATAAACATTTGCTGTATCAAGTTTCATTACGTTTGGATAGTTAAATCGCGAGAAATGTCTATTTAAAAGTCTGAATTTCGCTTGACCCATGTTGGTTTTGTAGTCACCAGGTTTTTGAAAGTCTCATAGGTGAACTTCTAGTAGTGCCCTTTTTTCACCGCACACAATTTCAGGTGATATCGGTAACATTTTCGGAGATATTGAATGCTAGTGAAATAATTCGCACAGCCGCCATGTTGGATTGGTGAGACGTAAAAAAATTTGAAGGGCACGGTCGATGTCGCCGGGAATAGTGCTATGAACTTACCGAGTTTCATTGTAATCGCTCCAGCCGCTGGGATTTTATTAGGGACACACACACACACACACACACCTCACATACACACACACACACACGGACAAAAGGTGATCTCATAAGCCAATTTTTTTTCAAAATTGAAAATAGGCTAAAAAATACATAGAGTTTTAACAAAGTTTTACTATGCGCATTCACTCACACATTCAAACACAAATTGTTCTAATTGACCTACGAATTCAAGAGGAAATCTTTACATGCACGTTTGAAAGTTGTTAGGGATGTAAAATTTCTGACGTCACGAGGACAATTATTTCAAATTCTTGTTCACGACACAAAGAAAGAGTTACTGAAGGCAGATAAATGATGTAGAGGAATTACAATATTATAGATCCAGATCGCGTGTGACGATCATGAAAGGAAGAAGGAGAACGAAAATTACAAGAGAGACAGTGAGGTGTACTTTCATTGAGAAGTCGATGGATGAGAAGTCTTACTTTCGTCGTAATCATGGGGAGAGAGTTGGAATTAGCGATCAACTTGTCTGGCTCCGTGACTGATTGGTTAGCATGCAAGACCTCATTCCTAATCCTCATCTGAATAACAAAATAATACACACATTACCACAGACATCACAACAACACAGGTTATCAGATACATTCTATACACACACCAAGTGAACGGGGCTGATATAAGGTAAACAAGCAGTTGAAAATTAACATGGCAATATAGGACATATCAGAGTCCCTTAATGGAAAAATCACAGGGAGGAAAGGCTGAGGTCGACCGAGAAAATACTTCCATTAAGACATCACACTAACTCTTCTTTATGGTTCCTACTGTGAGATGAAACAGAGAACAATTGTTGTGGAGACAAGGCATTGCCTCTGGAAGTTGATGATTAAATAATTCATCGCGAATTATTATTATTATTGAAAATACACAGCCTGCTTCCAGTCTCCGACCGGGTCAGGAATGGAATGAATGAAGCCCCCATCAAGCGGCGAGAATATGAACTGTGCCGGCTGCCGAGGCCTGACGCACACCTCTGGGGCAATGATTAAATGAATGACAGATGAAATGAAATGATAGTGGAGAGTGTTGCTGGAATGAAATTTTGACAGGGAAAACCGGAGTACCCGGAGAAAAACCTGTCTGCTCCGCTTTGTCCAGCACAGATCTCACATGGAGTGACCGGGATTTGAACCACGGACCCGGTGGTGAGAGGCCGGCGTGCTGCCGCCTAAGCCACGGAGGCTTATTATTATTATTATTTTTAAATAACCCACCTGGCATTACAGCCCATGAAGGGCCTAGGCTTACTGAGCGACCGCTGCCCAGCCATTTGGCCTGCAGATACTGGGGTGATGCGTGGTCAGCGCATCGGGTTCCCTCGGCCGTTAATCTTGGTTTTCGTGATCGGGGCGCTGCCTCACTGTCAGACAGCTACTCAATTGTCCTCACGAGGCTGAGTGCACCCCGTTCCAGCCCTCACGTCAGTTTCTAAAATCCCTGACGGAGCCGGGAATCGAACCCGGGACGTGGCGTACAAGGATTTGCTTCTGGAGAGGATGAGCTGGAGTCAAATCTGAAGTAATTGTGTTTTTGTTTAGTGTTTGTTAGTTAGTTATTGTTGTTTTAAGGGGGGGAACTACGAGGTCAACTGCCCCTTTTGTGTTTGTTGTTTTATACCTACTTTATTCTTTATGCTTTGTGTTTTTGGTTTTTGATGTGTTTGTTTTCTGCTTTTGCTTTTGTTTTAGAATTTTGCTTTTTTGTTTTTGTGCCTTTTTTCTGCTTCTGGTTTTGGTTTTGAATTTTGCTTTTTTGTTTTCTGTTTTTGATTTTGTGTTTGTTTTCTGCTTTTGCTTTTGTTTTAAAATTTTGCTTTTTTGTTTTTGATTTTGTGTTTGTTTTCTGCTTTTGCTTTTGTTTTTGAATTTCGCCCTTTTTAATTTTGTTTTTGTATTTGTTTTCTGCTTTTAATTCAAGATTTTTACCACTGTGCACGTTTTCCTTGTACAGTATCTATACGTTTTTAGCAACCACAACAACAAACCATACTCCTTTCAGAAATGTATGAAGTAAACAGTAATTTATTTTTTCTGAATTTGAATTACAAACTTTACGCTCCACAAAGCGTTTTTGAATTTTAGCACTTTATACATTAAAGGGACAACTCTGGCAACTTTGCCAGTTCGCTGGAAGAAAAACTAAAAGCACAATGGTTATTTATAAAATTAATGGTATGTTCTCGTTGTAATATTTTGGATACTATTGACTGGATGTATTTACATCGAACAGAGGCATACCAGAAAAAAATCATAATAGATTAGACATTAAATCAAAGAAAGCTGTCCCCCGCCTCAAGCCCCTCAGAATATCCGGGCCCCGGGCTAACAGCCCCACTTGCCCCTCCCTCTCGACGGGCCTGGCTGTCTACTCGTATTCCATCTACGGTACAAATTACAAAAATGGTCATCGATAAAACGAAGGATGTAAAAGAATTCCAATGAGTTACCTTTTAATATCACATGCCAACGCTCAACACGAAGTCGCGTATCGATTTGAGCGACTGATCTATCGACCTCAAACGGTGGGTCATACCATTGATGACGTGACGAGACTACACAACTCGTGATTTGATTGATGAAAGCTACGCCATTTATATCCCCGTAACAATATGACGCTAGCTCCTGCATTGTATCGAAATAAAATTGAAAGGGATTCTATATCCGATATCCGATACGTAATCTAGGCACTATTCTCTTAAGCTGTTGTTGAGTCTACCGAGTCAGCAGAGAGCTTGGCCCCATGGCGTAGTGCTGCGCGTTAGCGAGCGTAGTTGCCGCTGTCGGTAGTTAGATTTCAGTTAATAATGCCGAATTTTCAAAAATTGTTTAAAACGAGAATTTAAACATTTCTGGAAAGAGTAGTATCCATCTTACACCAAACCCATAGCAATTATACTTTCTATACAGTACATCTTAGCAATTTGTAGAAATAAAATCAGCTTGGTCAAACAAAAACGTTCATGCAAGGGACTTATTTAATGGGACCGCTTTTTTAATACCAAAAATGTTCATTAACTCAAAAACCAATGAAGCGTCTTAATTATACATTAGAACAAGCAATGAAGGAAATTGGAGAAAAATTCAAAGTTGGAGTGAAGATTCAAGGAGAGATTTGCTGATGATATCGTCATCCTGGCCGACACTCCTGTGGATTTGAATGAGTTTTTGAATGGTATGGACTCCGTCTTGATAAAAATTAATAAATGTAAAACACAAATATTGGAATGCAGCCGAAATAAATCAGGAACCCCTATGGACATCAAGTTGGCAGGTGAAAAGCTAAAGGAAGTAAGAGATTTATGTTACTTAGGAAGCAAAATAACCAGTGATGGACGAAGCAAAGAGGATATAAAAAGTAGGTTGGCTCAGGCAAGGAAAGCATTTCTACAAAAAAGGAATCTGTTGACATCGAATATAGATTTAGGTATTAGGAAGTCATTTTTGAAAGCCTTTGTCTAGAGCGTTGCGCGACTGTTGGTGCAGTACAAAAGAGGAGAATTGAAACGTTTGAAATCTGGTGTTACTGGTGAATGATGAAGATCATATGGGTAGATATGGTTCCAAATGAACGAGTGGGAGAGGAGTGATGTTTATTGAAGAGAAGAGATAGGTTTGTAGGAGACATACTAAGACACCCAGGAATAGCAAGCTTAGTTATGGAAGGAAGGGTTAAGGACAAGAACTGTAGGGGTAGACCAAGGTTAGAACATGTTAAACAGATGTAGCATGTGGTAGCTATGTAGAGATGATGATGATGATGATGATGATAATTGTTGTTTTAAGGGGCCTAACATCTAGGTTATCGGCCCCTAATGTCTGGGTGATAGTGAAAATGTCAATGAAGTGGAAACCAGAACGAAAATTAAGTGAGAAGGAGAATACTTACAAAAAGGAACTCAGATTGAAACTACTCACAAAATGGAGAGCGGTAATACTTACAAAAGGGAATATAGAACGAAAATACTCACAAAAGGAATAGACTAAAAAATACGCAAAAATGAAGGTTAAGTTCAAAATACGTACAAAATGCAATGTACAGTCGAAATACTTACAAAATGCAAGTGGAATTCAAAATACTTACAAAATGAAAATGAGATTGAAAATACGTACAAAATGCAATTGAGGTTCAAAATACTTACAAAATGTAATTGAAATTGAAAATACACTTTGCAATTTAGATTGCGCTTTTCAGATTCCAAATAATCACAAAGTGCAATTGAAATTGAAAATGCTTACTAAATGTATGGTAGATTGAAACTACTGAATTGGATGGACAATACTTTCAAAATGCAATTTAGATTTAAAATACTTGCAAAAAGCGGTTTAGGTTGAAAATACAAAATGCAATTGAAATTCAAAATACTCACTAAAGTCCCATCCCCTATATTGAAAGACTTACTAAAAAGCAATTTAGATTGTCAATCCTTACAAATTGCAATTGAGGTTGAAAACACTCACAAAATGCAATTTAAATCGAAAAGACTTACAAAATGCAACGTAGATTGAAAACTCCTACAAAATGTTGTGTAGCTGCAAAACAAAATCGCTAAATAGAATTTAGATACACGGGGAGCCAATTAACAAAACCAGTGCGGGAATCTTGAAGAAGGAAATATAATGAAAAGAAAACAAAGAGGTCTGACCCCTCGAAGAAGGAGAGATCAGGAAAGACGGGACAAGGACCAATTAAGGCGGGAAAGTGAAAGACTCCCTAGGCCTCGGATACCCTAAAACCGTCGGGGTCGGAAAATAACAAGAGTTGACCAAGGGAGGTCGACAGGAAAGAAGACGGAGAGGAGCCCGGCACAAGTAAGTGGAATCAATGCCGGACTCAGCTGGGGTCCCGTGGTCGCCAACCCACGTCCCACTAGATTGAGTCCCTGGGGGCTATGTAGAGATGAAACGAATAGCTCAAGACAGGGAGCAATGGAGAGCTGCATCAAACCTGTCAAAAGACTGAAGACTCAAACAACAGAACAATAGATGCTAGCAACTCTGTATGCAAGTGGTTAAAATTTGGTCATAGTATGATTCTTTCATTTTAGCGTATGGCTTTTAGTGCCGGGAGTGTCCGAGGACATGTTTGGCTCGCCAGTTTTGTAGCTGCTTCTAGGCAGACACCCATGGGATGAGCTACAAGTACCGTCGCGTGTGGAGTGTTGTCTGGGTAGGAAAGTTTGAATGTAAGGACGAGGAGTTGGAAGGTAGTGGCTGTGGCCTCTAGTTAGGGACCAACTCCGGCATTTGCCTGGAAGGAAGATGGGAAACCACAGAAGACCATCTTCAAGGTAGCCGGCGGAGGGATTCGAACCTTCTCGCCTCCCGGATGTGAGCGACTGCCAGCAGTCATGCCGTAACGACCACGGCTAACTCACCCCGGTATAGTATGATGAAAACTGTGAAAGTTGAAAAATTCAGTCATACCCTCATCCCCCCCCCCCCCTAACATTCCCAACTTGTTGCAGTGGAGGGGACTCTTCGCATTATCAGGGTGTATTATGCAAGTTGTTATATAACTACCTGCTGTAGGCTTTGCCACCCGAAGTTTGCACAGGACTTTACAGAGGAGCAGGAGATTATACCTCTCATATCTTCAAGTTGTATAACTAGGGATAGCAGACATGCACGTTCTCTCTCTCTCTCTCTCACTCGCTGTTCGCCTGCTGTGCCCAAGTTTGCTGGATCGAATCCTGGTCCAGTCACTTTGCATTTTAGGGTGCACAAATGTGAGCTAGCCGTGCCAGTACACATACTGACACGTTAAATATCACCTTCGGGGCAAAATTCTGTCACCGTAGCGTCTCTAAAAGCCTTAGTAGGGCAGGATCTTGCCTCTGATTTGAGAGAAAGAGAAAGAGGGTAGCTAGTAATACCCAAACAGTGAGGTCCCTGGGGGAGGTATTTTATGTCCCGATGTCGGTTCAAGGCGAAACCGTATCGGACATTCAACCCCAGTAACACCTGGTCAGCAAGAACCGCGCTTTCTTATTATAAAAAGCTGCGGACTGCAGAGGCCAGTCAGGCAATGTAGAGATGACGATGATGATAATTGTTGTTTTAAGGGGCCTAACATCGAGGTTATCGGTCCCTAATGGTTTGGGTGATAGTGAAAGATGAGATGAAAATGAACATTTCAACTAATACTAACTACAGACTTACATACTAGAAGAAGAAATGGTAAACAAATAAAGGATAAGGCAAATAAAGGACAGGAGGAAAAGAAATGCCCTCAACCCTCGAAGAATGAGGATTGAGGGACTTGGAAGGAAGGAGAGCCATGAAAGGCAGATAGGAAAGGGAAAGAGAAGAGGTCCACCCCAAAGTCAGTGGAAAAACGGAACAAACGGACCCAACTCAGGAATCCCTCGGGATCGCTAACTCCCGAACTCACCAGCCGTGAGCCCTTGAGGGTGTAGCAATATCCAGGGTGCATCAGAAGTGGTGGGGCTACATACACCCTGCATCCTTGAGGGCCTTGAGCAGAAGGCAGGAGATAACATGAAAAGAAAAAGAAGTAAATAGTAATGTTATTGGTTTCACGTCCCTTTTAACTACCCTGGCTTTTAGAGACGCCGGGGTGCCGGAATTTTGCCCCGAAGGGGATCTTCAACGTGCCAGTAAATGTACTGACACGGCTCCCTCGCATTTGCGCACCCTCAAATGCCAGCTGACTGCGCCAGGTTTCGAACCTGCAACCTTAGAAAAAGAAGTGTTTGACCCCTCGCAGAATGAGGGTATGAGGAAAGATGAGAGAAGGGTCAATTAAGGCGGGAAAGGAAGAGACTTCCTAAGCCTCGGATAACCTAATACCTTCGGGGTCGGAAGAGAACAAGAGTTGACCAAGGGACGTCGACAGGAAAGAAGTCGGAGAGAAGCCCGCCACAAGTAAGAGGAAGCAATGCCGGACTCAGCTGGGGTCCCGTGGTCGCCAACGCATATCCCATTAGCTGTGAGCCCCTGGTAGGTGGTTTATATGTGGATGCACCACTGAATGTACTGTAAGTATGATTTAAAATGCATGGTATATTTTATGTGTCCCCAGTAAGATGTTCTGTTTAAACACATGAATTCCTAATGCAATATGTTCACGACATCTCACATCAAATATTCCACGTACAGACACACACACACACACACACACAAACACACAAGACTCATAAATATACAACTACAAATATAGCATCCTATGTATTGCATTCTGCTCACAAAGAAACCAAAACATAGGCCACAGGGCACAAATGGGCGTCTGAATAACAATGATAATACATGGAAGGCTCTCCCCGATACTTATATTAGACAAACAATCTCTGATTACTCAGTTTGGAAACATCCCGTTGCTGAGCTTCTATGCCCAAGATCGCGGGTTCAAATCCGGCGGAAGACGTCAGATTTTTTAAGAGCGTTAAAATTCCCCCAGTATGCCTTCCTTCAGAGGGGAAGAAAAGCTGGCGGTTCCATGTCATAGATTTATGGCTTGTTAAAGAACCTTCCACTAATTGCACCAGTGTGAAGCTCAATTGCATAGGTTAAGAATGTAAAATACGCTCTTAGGTTCCTACGTTCGTTGCCAAGAGACTGCGGTGGCGTCTGGTAGCTAAGTTCTGAAGTAGTAGTCGTAGTCGTTGACGGTGGCGTTTGGCAGCAAAAGTAGGAACTATTTGGAAAATTCAAAAGGCTGCAGTCCTTACTTGCATTAAAAAAAACAGACAACCCACACTAATACAGATTTCTGTTGTGTGGCCTCCTGAGAGGCCGAGTGCAGGTCTTTCTAGAAGACGCCCGTGGGCGTCAGGATGAGAGATGGAATGGATGAAGATGAATGAAACTGGACTAGGATGTGGAAGGAAGCGGCCGTGGCCTGTCAGAAGGTACCGTCCCTGCATTTGCCTGGTGTTGAAAATGAGAAACCACGGAAAACCACTTTAAGGACGGCCGACGGTGGGGCTCGAACCCACGTGTCTACCGAGTCAGTAGAGAGCTTGGCCCCATGGCCAGCGTAGCCACTGCTGTTGGTACTAATACATTCATCACAATTAACACCGGTTATCAGACAGATTCTACACACACCCAAAGTACATGGGGCTACATGACCGCGTTGTCGCAGCCCCTAAACTTAAGAACCAACCATCCGAAACATCCCGTTAGGTTAATAAGTTCAAAGTAGTGGACCCATGCGTGAATTCTCGCATGTGTAGTCTATATAGTCTACCACCCGCTTGGCTTTACTGTTATGCGGGCTTCTATAAACGCACTTTTTAAATTGTCGATGTTTATGAAATCAGAGAGCGCAAAATATTGTCAAATAACCCTTGACAAATAAAGTCTCATAAGTAAAGTGTCATAAATGGACTCACCTGGGTTTCGGCACCAAATTTTGGGTAGATTATTAGCTTGGGAATAACCTAACCCCCAAGGGAAGATGATGAAGAAAAAGAAGTGGGTTTCGGACTGGAGAAAAAGGATGGAGAAATTGGACGAGAGTCCAACAGAAGTTATAATTTTAACTTTAAATATACTCAAAGGCAGCTGCCACTGCAAATCCGCTTTCCGATACCTAAAGTGGGTAGGGACCTGGGCGAAGCTAACAGGAAACGCAGCTGAAACTTGGGCTATTCGCAAGAAAGCTGCTATAGCGTTTTCCCTCTCAAGCATACATATGCCTACTATGGGGAAGGGTGGTGGTCTGGCAAGACAAAGAGTAACAGATTTATTGTGTATCTGTTCAAAGGAGTTTGTTTCTAAACAAGTATTTTGAAGAATACAAATAATTTGAATCAGCCTTGATATTTTAGTTCTTGAAATTGTAGAATTTCTAAAGAGCGATCGAATGCTTCAATGAAGGATAGGGATAAAGCAATTATACCCTTGGGAATAATTTTGGTAAGAGTACCAATAGTTGCATTTAGAAATGACTAAGCTTTTACCCAGCAAGGCGCCGACTAAAAGTTTAGACAATGAGAAACACTTAAATTTTGAAAAACCAACCATAAGTGGTAGAGAGAATCTCCACAAGCAGGAAGCTGGCGTAGCGAGCTATGCTTGCCTTACTGGCCAGTTAGAATTAGCTATTAAAGCTAAGAGAGACTTTACTAAGTTAATAACTAAGAGTTCTTGCTCAAATGCAGCAAGTGGTGAAAACCCTATCAATGGATTTATTTTTATTAAAGAGGGCATAAACCTAGGAAGAGTCAGGGAAGACAGGATCTTGCCTAACCGTTATGTTAGAGAAATGATAAAGCAAAGAACAAATCTTAATTTATTTAACAATGTAAAAGGAAGTAGTTTATGTAACAAATATATAATTTTGATTTTTATAAACAATTGGGGTCGCAGGCCTCCAAAAACATCTAAAGCTTGCGCCAGGCAATTGACAATTCTTTTGGTTTTAAACCTTTTATACGTACTAAAATCTTCGCAAGATTTTGAAATATTGTTAAGATTAACAAATGGGAAATTTAAAGATAATTGACGTAATTAAGGTTAAACAATAAATCAAGTACAAGATGTGTACTTTAAGGATTTCTAGATAGGTATCTTAGAAATATGAACAAATAACAACTTCGAAAGTAACAACAAAAAACAGGAAGAAATGAAATAGAAGTTTCTATAACTTCTTGTATTAATACAGAACTACTCTTGGCGATTATACAAACAGGGCAGGTCACTTATTGTGAAACCTGAAGAGAAAAATTGAAAGGAAGTTTCTAGAACTCTTATGTTTTAGTAGGGATCACGAGGAAAATGGGGCAAATTTCCCTTTCGTGAAACCTAGAGAGTAGAAAGAATTGGATTCCCTCATTAGAAGGGAGACACAATATACTTTAAGGCGTGTACTAGACACGAAGTTTTACAGACATTAATTCGTTGTACGTGGAACAAGTAAGGGAGGGCACTTATTGAGAGTGACACCTCATTGAAAAAAGACCTAAAGTAACAATTTTATTATTTTAGTTTGTTAGTAAAGGGTTTGGGAAAGATCAAATGGGATTGTGGATAAGTGTTCATGGCCGTATTTATTGTACTCGGACGAGCGCGACGTGGATGAAAAAGTTGAACAGGCACTGTTTTCACTATAGTATGTTGCAGGGCCGTGCAATGGGCAAGGTGAAGCAGTGCTAGCGAGAAATTTATTCGTGCCGGCTGAGCGCAGCCCTACTCGGTCCAGTTCTGAGCAGTGCAGCACGACAGCACACTAGCACTGCAGCGCTTAGTCGCACAAGCACTGTCCATTTGACCGGGTACTGAAGTACGTTTAGTACTGAGCGCGGAGCCTGCACACTAGGCGCACTAGAGCCAACATTGTGGCATATGCGTGTGGTCTGCCGTGCTCATAACGTGGGGAGGACAAAAATAGCATAGTGGGAGAGTCACACATTAATGAATCAAACCGTAGACATATAAGACATGATATTTGGACGCACATGAACCAGATCTGCAGCAAGGATACAGAAATTTGCATACTTTTTGGGTGATGTAGCAGGTGCAGCGAGATATAATAGTCCTAAAATAGGATCAGGGGCCGGTATGGAATCAGGAGAGTTAAAATACATTTTTTAATTTGTTGACATAATGTCACAAACCAGCCGAGGTAGCTAAACACGTTAACGTGCATGGTCAGACTACTCCAAACTCGAAAGACCACACACAGCCACTCCATACATTACCTCATTAATTTTATTTATCATTAACTCCTCTCATGAGATTGGCGTCATGAAATCATTCCCACAAGGAAACTGTCTCACCACTTCCCCTACCTCATAGCAACCGGAATAATTATGGGTAGAACCAAAGAAACTACATTAGGACTATAAAACTGTATTTCAATAACAAGATTCTGAATTCACCAAATGACTAGATTGATGCTCTTCATGGATATGTGAGTTCGAGAAAAATGCGTTAGTAAAACTCAGCTGAGTTTTAATTCACCGGCTGTGAAAGCCAATATACCATCTTTTTGGAAGCCTTCATAGGGAGGTTAAGGCTGCTTGAGCTTTTAGTTCTCGCAGTCAAGTGGTGCAGTTGCACCTAATATAAAGGGAGGTGGCGCGCAGTTCGTCACTCCTGTGGGGGTCCGGGCGGGGACCCCAAGAGCCCACCGATGAGCCAGCTTGGTGTCCTAGGCGAAACTCGACACAAGACACGGCACAAACCTAGAAGAATGCTGAGTTTTAATTCACCGGCCGTGAAAGCCAATATACCATCTTTTTATGCGTTAGTAAATTCATCAGGATTTTAAAATGAAAGATATTCCGTCGCAATCTAAGGTCATTTATGTCTTTTATTCTTATATTCAAGTCGCCTCCGTGGTGTAGTGGTCAGCATGATTAGCTGCCACCCAGGACTTCCGCGGTTCGATTCCCGGCCCTGCCACGAAATTTGAAAAGTGGTATGAGGACTGGATTGGGGTCTACTCAGCCTCGGGTGGTCCAAATGAGTAGAGGGGTTTCGACTCCCACCTCAACCATCCTCGAAGTGGTTTTCCGTGGTTTCCCACTTCGTCTTCGGGAAAATACCGGGGTGTTATCTAACGTAAGGCCACGGCCGCCTCCTTCCCTCTTCCATGCCTAATCTTCCAACTCTTACCATCTCTTCATCAGGCCCCTGTTCGCTTTGCAGGTGAGGCCGCCTGGGCAACGTGCTAGTCACACTCCCCAGTTGTATCCCCGACTCAGAGTCCCAAGCTCCAGGACACTACAAGTGGCGGTAAAGGTGAGATCCCTCGCTTAGTCCGCGGGAAAAGCCAACCCTGGAGGGTAAACGATAAAAAAAAAACTTATATTCAACATGGCCTGAAAAAATACCTCGTGGAATTTACCTACACATAAGATATACGGCAAAATAAGCAAGAAGACACGAAATCCTTCAAACCTTCAAGTTTTAGGACAATATTCATTATTTCAACACTATGGAGACCAAGAGTGCTATTCATTATATAACAATTAGCCTATTTTGCTCTAAAAATTACAAAATATGTTGTCTGTCTTTCTACCAGCTTGTCTGTATTTCTTTCGGTGGAGTGCCTAAGACTGTTTTGTTTGTTAGTTCTTGGAACTATTCGACTTTAGGGTTATGGTACGCGAACCGTCTTCCTAACTTACCAGGGGCTATGCAATGCCAAAAATACGAAGAAATGTGTACTATTATAGTTCGCCCAGTGAAGAAATTACATGGTATCGTGCAATTGATTGCGCTGACAATGAAAGAGACCACCTTGTAGTGTAGCGGCTAACGTTCTTGGCTGTCGCCTCGGTGGTCCGGGTTTGATTCCCTGTCCCTCCACGAAATTGAATTTCGGTTTGGGGTACTGAAATTGTATCGATGATACGTAAATCATCCAAGCGGTGCTCATTTCGAGGACTTGCGCCAGGCCAGTGGGCACGAGTTTTCTTTTTTATACATTCTTACTCTGCAATTCGAATTGAGAGCACATCACTGCGTAGAGTTGTTAGAATAGCTTCCGTAAAATATTCTCAAAGTCCAATGCTATAAGTAGCCCTCATGAGTTAATCCATTTGCATATGTATATCTAGGCTAATCCAGATATGGTATTTAAGATATTTGATTATTATTGCATTCTAAGTTCTGGGCATAGGAAAACCTCGAAGCTAATTTTGAAATTTTAAGTGAATGAACATCCAAAGTATAGTAAGCATCATGTAGGGAGACTGTACCAGAGAGAGCATGCATTGCTTGAAGACATGATGATGACATAGTGCGTAATTTGTGCTCGTACAACGAAGGAGGTTGTCAGGACGGTGTTGATGATGAAAATGGTGATAACGATGAAGACGGTGATTAATTATTTAGGAACCAAGGGAATATAAATAACCGATACTTAAGACTGAAGCGGATCTATGGTAAACACAAAATGAAATTGCAGGTTGATTGCGAAAGTACAGAAACTATCCAATCACCATATTTTATGGAGGTTGACTAATCCAGAAGTAGACATGAAAGTGAGTAGCCTAGTACAAATAGGTGGAAGCAAAGGATGCTCTTGTGTGAGACCTCCATGGGCGTAGCCAGGACTCTGTATACTGCAAACACTGTGGAGTGCCTGATACCCTAGCTCACGTTCAAAAAACATAATTAAGAAGGGGATTTACTACAAACGTTAGGAATCACCGAAATAGATCTAAGATGCAGCTGTAACATTTCAGAAATGTTACGCGATCCATGTTTTCGTGTCTTTCTCGTGTTAGAAGCAAAAATACAATGGGCATAATAATTGTTATTGGCCATAAGAAGGATACAAGATTTATGCTGGACCCCACCATCAGATGTGAAGTAACCTTCGGCATAACAAAACAGGTCGTTTAGAGATAACGATAGGCTTCAAAGAGAAGAGAAAGCTTGTGGTACGTTTCGATTAAGCGAGAATAATAATAATGTTATTGGTTTTACGTCCCTTTTAACTGCCCTGGCTTTTAGAGACGCCGGGGTGCCGGAATTTTGCCCCGAAGGGGATCTTTAACGTGCCAGTAAATGTACTGACACGGCTCCCTCGCATTTGCGCACCCTCAAATGCCAGCTGACTGCGCCAGATTTCGAACCTGCAACCTTGATTAAGCGAGAGGATCAACATCAACATTTTTAAATCACTCATCAAGTTTGGGTAAGCCTAAGTGTAAATGACCTAATTTTGCTATCAATGAATCCATTCAATAATAGAGAATTCATTTTCAATGTACTCGGGAACAGTGTGTGACGTAGTCTATTGGTACCCAATATCATTTTATTGCTAATATTAATAGTGTTATAATAATAATATTAATATGAAGGGAAGATAAGAACGGCTTTACGAAACCATGTCGGTACGGGCTGGCCGTGCGCGCCTGAACTGACGAGTTCCAGCGTAGACAGTGCTGGCAGTGTGAGGCAAGGTCATACGGCCCTAAAAGCACTTGCCAGGCTTGGAAGGCACTACGCCATACTATACAGAGCTCGCTCGCACATGTAGCGAGCGGCAGGTGGGGAGAGGCAAGGACATGACGTCACGCACTTGTGGCTTACTTCTTAGACTGCCCGTAAGGGAGCAGCAGGATAGAACATACTACAGGCACTAGCTACGCAGGGCCCTGGTATGTTGATATAGTTGAAAAGTTCACTGTAGTAGCACAAAAAGTTGATGGCAAAGAAAGTTATTGCAATGGTGGAAAATAACTAGTTACACTAGATTTGCGAGAGTCTATTGCTTGAAAAACTTGTAGGTTATAGTTGAATGCACCAGAAAAATCCCAACGGAGGAAGAAAAATTAGATATTGATTAGCAGTTCATAAGGGAGATTCATTATTTTGAAAAAGTTTTCCCATATGTGAGTGGAAAGTACTAGAATGTTTGACTCGTAGATAAATTGTTCGACATGGAAAATTCCAGAACAATCATGACTGAAGAATAGGGCAAAAGTTAGTCCAGCGGTGGAACGAGCTAAGTATTTTATAGACAGTGGGTAATTTAATGGTGTCCCACTTTGTGAGAAAATCTCTCATTTAATAAGCATAAGAAATGCTGCTTCATGTTATGATTGGCTTAGATAGACAAAAGCCCAACATAGAAAATCCCACGAAGGATGATTATTGCCCCACATAAGAAATCTCACACTGCCTATAAAATGATCATTAAAAAGCATGTAGCTATTTAAAATCAATTAAAATAAGTTGAAGAACTTTGAAGTAGTACTTAGCTCATTTCTGATGAACGGCGAATCCTTGGGTGACCGTTAGTCAGGAATTCACAACATGGCGAAGATTTGAAAGTTTGTCTCTCGAGGTGAGGAGACGAGCTTTAGTAAAGCTCCGACTGACTAGTATGACTTCAGACGTACAAGTGAGGCCAGCTCAACGGAGCGCGGAGAGACCAGGGAAGGGAAAGGAGTGGGGGTAGGAGACAAAAGGAATACATATAAGAATAGCCAACTTTACAGTAATAATTTTCTTGATGAAATGGTCTTCAAAGAGTTGATAGCAGGAGTCACTAGCGCAGTCTGGTGGGTGAAAAAGTAGACGAAGTTCTCTTGATCACGGAGATGATAGCTGGCGATAGCGACGAGATCTGGTGGCTAGATTGGTAAGGAAGTCCTCTTGTGCAGGGAAAAATTGAGGAACTTCAGAGATTCGCTGCTAGATGACGCTAGGTGGGTCATGGAAGATATATAGAACAGACTTACAGGTAGTGTAAGAAACATATACCAACAAAGAGAAATCAGGACATCACTGTTGGTGTTTGCGAAAAAAGGAAGGGATGAACAAAAGCAAAGAGAAGCAAAAGCTTACTCTGTCTTACCGTGTATTCCAAAGAATACACCAATTACCCGCCCGGCCCTAGTGATATGCAATTGTACGTGACACAGTTCTGCCAGGTGCTATCGTCTTGTTTATTTGTTTAAAGGCACTTCATAAACAAGTAAATATATTTCCGTTGACTTTTCAAGAAATGCAAGATTTTTCCTGTACTATTGAGGCGATTTGGAAGATTTTGGTACAAACCACACCTTCTATCTCCCTCTGGTTTAGGAGCTTGAGTTTTGTGAAACATACACCTTAGCGTATTATATATAGGGTGTTTATTTTTGCTTGGCAAGGACATTCTCGCTCAAGCGCTCCGCCAGTTACGGGTCAGTTGCCGGCTACCGGGCGCTCATATATACGGCAGAATCAGTATCATGCGTTTTTACTCACCACGTTTACAGCAGATGCTGAAAATGTTCCCCATCCGCTGCCAAACATAATCGGCATCTCCCTATGAAGTTTCCGGTTACTCCGCTTAATTTAGCTTCAGTAAGAAAATAACAACCTTTACGTCTATTTTTATTGTTTACTGAACCTGTACGTTTGAATCTCTTAGCCAGTTGTTTTATTGTCCAATTTATAGGAATGGGTCTCCCTAGAAATTTAACTCGAAACTTTTGTCTTGTTCTAGCACACGATTTCCTGCACTTTATGCACGTATTGTGCAGATATATACGTTCAAGTAACGAATATTTCACATCAGGTATTAGAGCGCTGTACACAGTCAGAATAAAGCTAATGAAGCTAAATTAACCAGAGTAACCGGGAACTTCATAAGGAGATGCCGATTATGTTTGGCAGCGGATGGGGAACATTTTCAGCATCTACTCTAAACATGGTGAGTAAAAATGCATGATACTGATTTCAAGCACGGTATTCTGCCGTACATACGCGCGCGCGGCAGCCGGGAACTGAGCCGTCACTGGCGGAGCGCGTGAGCGAGAATGTCCTTGCCAAGCAAATATAAAGATCCTGGGGAAATCGATTAACCGTACATCACTTATTATTATATTTGAATTGCAATTGCAGCCAATTGCCACAGGTATTTTAATAGAACGCCCGAGGACTCCCAACAAGTTCAAATTTCAAGTAGTTCCAACTTCGGCTACCAGATGCCACTGTCACTGACACCTAGTGGCGAACGTTGGAACTTGATAGAGCGTTTCTAACCAAATAACCAACAAATTTAGCTATACACTACCAATTGTAGTGGTAGGTTCTTTTACATGCCATACATCTATGACATGGGCCCGCCAGATTTACTTCCTCTCCGAAGAAAGGCATATTGAGGGATTTTAACGCTTTAAAAAATTCCGACGACTTTGGCCAGGTTGGAACCCGTGATCTTGAGCATAGCAGTTCAGCATGCTACCAACTACGCCACCGAAGCCACATTACATCGCACATTGCCCCTCTAAACTTAAAACTCTTGGGGTCGAAAGAGAACAGGAATTGACGAAGGGTGGTCGACAGCAAACATGAAAGAGAGGAGCAGGACTGAGCTCTGGACCTGTGATCACCGATGGACATCTCACTAAGGGATCCGAACGCGTTGAAAGAGGAATAATGAGGGGTTATGCAGTACATTTTATTCCCGTTTGAAGACTTGGGCCAGTGGCGTAGTAGGTAGCATGCTGAGCTTCTATGCCCAAGATAGCGGGTTCAAACCCGGCCGAAGTCGTTAAAAGAGCGTTAAAAATCCCTCAGTATGCCTTCCTTCGGAGGGGCAGTAAAGCCGGTGGTCCCATGTCATAGCTTTATGGCATGAAAAAGAACCTTCCACTAACTACACTTGTGTGAAGTCAAAATTTGTAGGTTAGAATTGATAACGCTCTATTAGTTTCAACGTTCGGTGACTGCGAAGCCATCTAGTAGGCAAGTCCGCAAGCTAGGTGTCGTGGACGGTAGCATTTGGAAGCAAAAGAAGGAACTACTTGAAATTACTGTCTGCAGACCTTACTTGAATTAAAAAGACACACACTAATACAGCCATCACAATTAACAGCGGTTATCAGACAGATTCTACACACACCCAAAGTACACGGGGCTACATGACAGTGTTGTCGCAGCCCCTAAACTAAGGAACCAACCAACCGACCATCCACAGGCTTGGGCCAATTTATCATCGTTCCGTAAAGCACTAATGATGTATTGTATTAACGCTGATGACCCCGCCCTGAGGTTTTGCTTGCCTCACCTACAAACAAGATTATCAGTGTGATTATCTCAATTTCCCTGAAAGGATTTGCTTCATTAATCTTCTATTTTATAGCCCACAAAGTTCAGTGACTCCATGTGGTGCTACCTTGCTCGCTACCGATACAATTCAAATTTAACTAATGACTTAGGGGTTAATGATTATCACTTCTCAATGTAAAAGCCGTAGTAGTTAAATGTGACGTAAAACCAGTAACATTATTATTATTATTATTATTATTATTATTATTATTATTATTATTATTATTATCCCTCCCTATATTATTCTGCTAAGGTCACATTCCAGTTTTGTACCGAAAATAAGGTCCCATTAACACCAACCTACACATATGGGGTACCTACAGGTTCAGCATAACCCAATGCGTAAGCGAAACGCACTCACTTACTCGTTAAATGCCTCACAATTAATAGCCCAGGCATATTAAGTTTTAACCTAAAAATAAAATAAAATGTAAAGCTGAAATTTGGTATAGATGTTCACTAGTACCCTAGTAACAAATCCTGAAAAGTCCCCATCTCTGCGGCGTCCGCGTCATAGTTTTTGGAGAGTTCATAAGGGCTTAACTGGGGTCTAAGTGCCTAAAACAGCATTTTTGCTTCCTGCGTTCAAAATACTGATCCAAAATCAGTTCTAATGAGCTTTGATAGTAATAAGAGAAGTACTGCTTTATATATAACGCTCTTACTGGTCGTAATTATTGACATACATTTAAACAGATGAGTAATTAAACATTTTTAGCTCAACTTTTCTCACGAAAATTTAGCTAATTTGTCATTAACCGGGACTTATCGTGTAAACAGCTGCTGATAGCGACTAAAGACCTGAAGTAAAAGTTGTAAATCACACTTGTAGCTTTAAAACGATACGTTGCCCATGTTCATCCGACAAACAGCAGCAGAGATACAGTTACAAATATAAGAGTGGAAGTGTGGCAGTCGCGTTTCCGAACGAACGCCCATTTACTCTGGTGGGCTCCTCTATTCACCTTTGCTGACACCATTTTGTATCTTTGCTCAAGAGCTTTTAGGATGGTATTCCTTTGAATCCAGGTAAAATAGCAGAAACAGTTTCCATAGAACAAAACGAGTTTAATGCAGTTAGCAGTTAAACGTACATTCATAATATGCATAATGCAAATAATAACAAAACAAAGCTTAAAAAGCTCTCGACAAAGAACACTTGCAAAACAAAGCTTACATCGGACTCAATCGTCCTCCTCATCGTCTGAGCCATCAAATGTGACGTTGCCACATGCTTTTCCACTGCAGTGCCCACACATTAAGGAGCATGGGCAATGTATCGTTTTAAAGCTACAAGTGTGCTTTACAACTTTTACTTCGGGTCTTTAGTCGCTATCAGCAGCACTCACACTGACTGTCACAAGAGCTCTTGCAGTTGCAGGACACCAAATTGAGGAGATGATCTGGAGCAGCTGGAAGATGAGTTGTCACTGGTACTAAAGCTGAGTGTTGGAATTTCCATCCCCATTGGATCGGGGCCAAAGAAAATCCTAACCATTCCTGAACTTGCAAATATACCCGCAAGTGAATTTTGTTTGCATGCCGCCGAAGTCGGCGGAAGTGAAGCCAGCTGAAATGACGCTGTGACCTGTTGTTTGGCAATCTTTTGGCTGTATATCACTACCCGAAGTTCGTCGAGCCTTTTGCACTCCGATTTGGCACTATCAGTGAGACAAATGGCGAACTTCTCTCCAGCTGATAGTATGGCCTTTTCATCTGGAGCCGTAGAGACGAACACCTTCATTTCCTCGCGTTAAGATGCGGAATCCTTCAATATTTTCCAGGCTTGCTGTTTGATGTACTCTACCCACAGCTTTCCTGTGCGAGATTTCTGGCTCATTGAAGAAAATGTGTCAGGAAGCGACTCTTTGAGACGTTGAAGGTAAGGATATGATAGCAAGTCGTTGGCGGTGCCTTCTTGGAATGCGGTAAAAAGCGCCTGTATTTCGTCCTTGTCATCCTTCAGCCCGTCGTTCATGTTGAGTAACATTGTCCCGACAGCCTGTTTTGTCAGAAAATGCGCTCTGAGGGCCCTAGAACATGCACATTTTCGCGTTATTGATACATTTGAAATTGAAGGCATAACGTAATCATTTTTAAGAGAGAGCTAATTGCAAGCCTACCTAGAATATGCGTGTCCAGACATCATGTGAGTCACTGACGATTTAGCGTATATTTCCGCCCAGAGCTCCTCCAAACCGCTTCCATTCATCACGTAGCCGATTGCCCCAAGAAACTAGATTAGAATGTGAAATCCGCCTAGACGAACAACCACGTTTTTGAGTTCCTCTGAAGTGTCCGATGCGACTATCTCTGCAGCTTTCGCGTATAGGGGCTGGTCAAAGGTTCCGAAACAAGTGCTTTGTTTCAGTTCCACGCACTCTCTTGCGGCAAACTTCAACGCGGAATGTATAGTTGATGGATTGCTCGGTTCCAAGTTAATGAACGGCAGGGTATCAACTGACGTCGTCTGGGGAGCTGGTTGAGCATGAGCAGTGACGTCTTCATAAAGCCGTTCCACGAGGCGGGTAAATTAATACCTGACCACCTTCCAGATAACAACAACGAGTCCATCATCGACGCAATAGCCACAGAGTTTGGGGCTTCCACAGTAAACTCCTTAATCTTGACGTCCTTTGAACCACGGGAAGAGGGCTTCCGATACCACGAAATGTTGAACTTTCCCATCGCCGCAATCACACCAGAATTAGGAACTTCTCGTGTACGTTTGAGTGGAGATATTTCACTGTCAGGCGCTGGACCTGTGCACTTGATGCCTCCCATGCAGTGAAATGTGTTTCGCTCGTCCAATGTCCTTATGTTAAAGTCAGCGTTGTCAAAGCAAAACTGCGTGAACGCTGCAGTATTCGGGATTGGACGTTCTTCACGAAGCGCTGAAACTTCGTACCTGTGGACTTCCGCCAAATTTACTGAAAATCCAAGACTGTTTAGAAGCTGAACTAATTGTTTGGAGTATTGTTGGCCTGCTCCGACAGGCCGAGTGCTGTCACCTAGGAACGCGATCGGGTGCCTTGTCAACAGCGGTTATGCTTTGGGACCGTAACTCGGTAACCGTTTCTTGCATAGACATGGGTAATGTGCCAATGTAAAGCTAAAAGTATGCTTTATAACTTTTATTCTGGGTCTTTAGTCAATATCAGCAGTTGTTTAAAAAATAGTGACCTGCTAATCACAAATTAACCAAATTTTCGTGTAAAATAGTGCTAAAAATGTTTAATTGGTCGTTTTTTCCTTCGTCAATAGCAATAATTAGGCCTGATAAGTCCATTATCCTACTGGTACATTTTTATTAATTGCTAAAGCTCGCGAGAACTAAATTTGGATCAATATTTTTAACGCAGGAAGCAAAAATGCTGATTTTGGCACTTAGGCCCTATTTTAGCCCTTTTGAACCCTCCAAAACCTATGACGCGGACACTGCAAGGATGGGGACTTTTCAGAATTTGTTTCTAGGGTACTAGGGAACGTCTATGCCAAATTTCAGCTTTACATTATTTTTTGAGGTTTGCCGTGTTTTTTGCATATAATGCCTGGGGTATAAATAAATACCTGAAAACATGTATATTTACAATGAAATAATGAAAGAATGCAACACGGTAACCATGGTAACAGAATCTCACAGGCCCATCTATTTCTGTAAGACGCAATGCAATTCCAATTACATTACTGTGAAAGATTCCAGACGGTTATAAGGTTATCACTGAACCAAATTAAGCTGTAAAATTCATCAATACATACAGTATAATGCGCTTAAGGGGGTCAAGGGGCACTCTGGACTTTTTTCACGCAATTTTCCCGTGTGAGTGTGGTACGAAAGGTCTTTTTCACCAGATTAAAATGGGTCTCCAAAAACCACACTTAAAGGCCCTTAAATTAACAGTGTCTGTGATATTCCCAGAAAACGAACTTCGCTCTGATATACCAATGAAGGAATGACAAACCCCTAACCACTGCACCAGTAGCTGAATTGATAAAGTCTGATTATTCATACCAAGGATAAATCAGTCATAGCATTCATGATTGAGATTTTGCTAAATGTACTCTTTTCAACTAGAATATTCGTGGGCGAAGCCGCGACGGGTAATCCAAGTTATTATTATTTGGTTTTAAGAATCTGAACGTTCCCATTTCCTGTTTCAGGCGAATGTCTAGGAGGTGCCCTCTGGTAGGCCATGGCTGCCTCCTTCCGAATCCTTGCCCTACTTCCCCTGTATTCATTTAATTCCTAAATTCCAGCACATATTCTGGGTATTGTCTCCGTTGCGGGATTTTACCTGTGTGTACCAATTTGGGCTCATCAGCAGGCTTCGGGTGCACCCTACCTGGACTCCAATGGGATTAGTGAACCTTGCTCCACAGTAGGCACATCGTACACAGCATCTGGAGTTTAAATTCTCGGCCATAAAAGTCAATATTCCTTAAAGTCATTTGTCATGCGGTTGATGTCCGGAAGGGCACCAGGCTGTTAAAACCATTATCAAATAGAAGCTCGTGTTGCCTGTAGGGACGATAAGGAAGAGTTCAGCTCAAGATTTCCGTGAGACACGAGCAGTTAGTAGCAGCGATCGTGACCGCAATGCTGAACGTTAATGTGGTCCATTAACTACTCGACTCGTAAATCGTGTGCAGTGGGTTACATGGCTTCTTGTGAATATACCTTCCTGCCTTCATCATTCCTTCCTTCCTGTCTTCCTTCCTTCCTTCATCCTTCCTTCATCCTTCCTTCCATCATCATTCTTTCCTTCCTTCCTGTCTTCCTTCCTTCCTTCCTTCATCCTTCCTTCCTCTCTTCCTTCCTTCCTCCATCCTTCCGTCCTGCCTTCATCCTTCCTTCCTTCATCCTTCCTTCCTTCCTTCCTTCATCCTTCCTTCATTCATCCTTCCGTACTTCATCCTTCCATCATCCTTCTTTCCTACCTTCCTGTCTTCCTTCTTTCCTTCATCCTTCCTTCCTGTCTTCCTTCCTTCCTCCATCCTTCCTTCCTGCCTTCATCCTTCCTTCCTTCATCCTTCCTTCCTTCCTTCCTTCATTCATCCTTCCGTACTTCATCCTTCCTTCCATAATCCTTCTTTCCTTCCTTCCTGTCTTCCTTCCTTCCTATCTTCCTTCCTTCCATCATCCTTCCTTCCCGTCTTCCTTCCTTCATCCATCCTTCCTTCATCCTTCCTTCCTTCATCCTTCCTTCCTTCCTTCCTTCATCCTTCCTTCATGCTTCCTTCATTCTTCCTTCATCCTTCCTGCCTTCATCCTTCCTTCCTTCTTCCTTCACCCTTCCTGCCTTCATCTTTCCTTCCTTCCTGTCTTCCTTCCTTCCATCATCCTTCTTTCCATCCTTCCTGTCTTCCTTCCTTCCTTCATCCTTCCTGCCTTCCTTCATCCTTCCTTCCTTCATCATTCCTTCATCCTTCCTTCATTCTTCCTTCATCCTTCCTTCCTTCATCCTTCCTTCCTTCCTTCATCCTTCCTTCCTTCATCCTTCCTTCCTGCCTTCATCCTTCCTTCACCCTTCCTGCCTTCATCTTTCCTTCCTTCCTGTCTTCCTTCCTTCAATCATCCTTCTTTCCTTCCTTCCTTCCTGTCTTCCTTCCTTCATCCTTCCTGCCTTCCTTTCTGTCTTCCTTCCTTCCTTCATCATTCCTTCATTCTTCCTTCATTCTTCCTTCATCCTTCCTTCCTTCATCCTTCCTGCCTTCATCTTTCCTTCATCCTTCCTTCTTGCCTTCCTTCCTGTCTTCCTTCCTTCCTTCGTCCTTCCTTCATTCTTCCTTCATCCTTCCTTCCTTCATCCTGCCTTCCTTCCTTCATCCTTCCTTCTTTCCTTCCTTCCTTCATCCTTCCTTAATCCTGCATTCCTTTCTTCATCCTTCCTTCAGCCTTTCTTCCTTCATCCTTCCTTCTTGCCTTCCTTCCTTCTTGCCTTCCTTCCTTCATCCTTCCTTCTTCCTTCATCCTTCCTTCATTCTTCCTTCATCCTTCCTTCCTTCATCCTTCCTTCATTCTTCCTTCATTCTTCCTTCATCCTTTTTTCCTTCCTTCATCCTTCCTTCCTTCATCCTTCCTTCATTCTTCCTTCATCCTTCCTTCATCCTTCCTTCATCCTTCCTTCCTTCATCCTTCCGTCCTTCAACCTTCCTTCCTTCATCCTTCCTTCATTCTTCCTTCATTCTTCCTTCATCCTTCCTTCTTGCCTTCCTTCCTGCCTTCCTTCCTTCATCCTTCCTTCATTCTTCCTTCATCCTTCCTTCCTTCATCCTGCCTTCTTTCCTTCATCCTTCCTTCCTGCCTTCCTTCCTTCCTTCATCCTTCCTTCTTGCCTTCCTTCCTTCATCCTTCCTTGATCCTTCCTTCATCCTTCCTTCATCTTGCCTTCCTTATTTCATTCTTCCTTCCTTCCTTCATCCTGCCTTACTTCCTTCATCCTTCCTTCCTTCATCCTTCCTTCATTCTTCCTTCATTCTTCCTTCATCCTTCCTTCCTTCATCCTTCCGTCCTTCATCCTTCCTTCATTCTTCCTCCCTTCATCCTTCCTGCCTTCATCCTTCCTTCCTTCATCCTTCCTTCATTCTTCCTTCATCCTTCCTTCCGTACTTCATCCTTCCTTCCTTCATCCTTCCTGCCTTCATCCTTCCTTCCTTCATCCTTCCTTTATTCTTCCTTCATCCTTCCTTCATCCTTCCTTCCTTCATCCTTCCGTACTTCATCCTTCCTTCCTTCATCCTTCCTTCATTCTTCCTTCATCCTTCCTTCTTTCATCCTTCCTTCATTCTTCCTTTATCCTTACTTCCTTCAACCTTCAGTCCTTCATCCTTCCTTCCTTCCTTCACCCTTCCTTCATTCTTCCTTCATTCTTCCTTCCTTCATCCTTCCTTCTTGCCTTCCTTCCTGTCTTCCTTCCTTCCTTCATTCTTCCTTCATCCTTCCTTCATCCTTCCTTCTAGCCTTCCTTCCTTCATCCTTCCTTCATCCTGCCTTCCTTCCTTCATTCTTCCTTCCTTCCTTCATCCTTCCTTAATTCTTCCTTCATCCTTCCTTCATGCCTTCCTTCCTTCATCCTGCCTTCCTTCATTCATTCATCCCTCCTTCCTTCATCCTTCCTTCATCCTTCCTTCCTTCCTTCCTTCATCCTTCCTTCCATCATCCTTCCTGCCTTCATCTTTCCTTCCTTCCTGTCTTCCTTCCTTCCTGTCTTCCTTCCTTCATCCTTCCTTCATTCTTCCTTCATTATTCCTTCATCCTTCCTTCATCCTTCCGTCCTTCATCCTTCCATCCTTCCTTCAACCTTCCTTCCTTCCTTCCTTCATCCTGCCTTCCTTCCTTCATCCTTCCTTCCTGCCTTCCTTCCTTCCTGCCTTCCTTCTTGCCTTCCTTCCTGCCTTCCTTCCTTCCTTCCTTCCTTCATCCTTCCTTCCTGCCTTCCTTCTTCCATCCTTCCTTCATTCTTCCTTCATCTTTCCTTCATCCTTCCTTTGTTCCTCACTACTTTCCTGCTTTCATTCCTTCACGTCTCCCCATTTTGTTTCGTCGTTTATTTCTTTGCCTCCTTCTTTCTTCCTCTCTCATTCCTCTTTACCTTTCTTTCTCTGTTTTTATTCTATATTATCTTCTTCTCTTCTTGATATAAAATATCCTTCCTTATGATGTTTTTGTGTACCCCATTTTCATTCCTTCTTTACAAGTTTCTTTTCTTTGTTTCTTTCGTCTTTTGTTTGTTCGTGTGTTTGTTAGTTTCATACTTTCTTTCTCTTTCCTATTTTTAGCCTATTTTCAATTTTGAAAAAATAGGCTTATGAGATCACCTTTTGTCCGTGTGTGTGTGCGTGTGTGTGTGTGTGTGATTCGTGTGTGTGTGTCCCCCTAATAAAATCTAAACGGCAGGAGCGATTTCAATGAAACTCGGAAAGTTCATAGCACTATTCCCGGCGACCTCGACCGTGCCCTTCAAATGTTGTTAAGACTCACCAATCCAACATGGCGGCTGTGCGAAATATTTCACCAGCATTCAATATCTCCGAAACTATTACCGATATTACCCTGACATTTTCTATGGTGATAGAGGGAACTACTATAAGTTCACTTATGTGACTTTTGAAAACCTGGTAACTACAAAACGAACATGGCGGCCAAGCGAATTTGCGACTTTTAAATAGACGTTTCTCGCGATTTGACCAACCAAACGCAATGAAACTTGGTACAGTATATGTGTATATACATTGTAATGCACCGACATCTAACTTCGTTCAATTGTTTACATAATCACAAGATGGCGGATGTGCGAAATATTTCACCAGCATTCTATATCTATGAAACTATTAGCGGTAAAAGCCTGAAATTTTGTACGGAGATAAAGGGCACTACTGGAAGTCAATATATAAGATTTTCAAAAACCGGTTAACTACAAAACGAACATGGCGGCCAAGCGAATTTGAACATTTTAAATAGACCTTTCTCGCGATTTAATGTTCCAAGCGCACTGAAACCTGGTACAGGAAACATTTATACACATTGTAATCCACTGGTATCTAATTTAGTTCAATTGTTTACATAACCTCAAGATGGCGGCAGTGCGAATTTTAAAATTAAGTTTTTATTTCTTGTGATGTAGTCATGCGATCAAAGTGAAAGTTTGAATAATGAACCTACGCAATAATTTTCCTTTAATGGTACATGACTCTATGGCCTATACATTTAACAATCCAACATGGCGACCATCCGAAATATTTAGACGATACTGAATATCTAAGAATCTATTTTAGCAATCAAACTGCATTTTTTTAAGGTTCATAGGGGCTATGAACTTAAGTTCACCTATAGGACTTTAAATAACCTGGTGATCACAAATCCAACATGGCGGTGACGCGAATTATAAATATTCACATGGACGTTTCTCGCAATTTAACCATCCGCGTGCAGTGAAACTTGGTACAGTAAATCTTTATCCGAATGTTAATCCACTGGCATCTAATTTATTTAAATTGTTTCCATAACCTCAATATGGCAGCTGTGAAAAATTTTTAAATCTCCTTGTTTTTTCTTGTGTCCTAATTATGCGATTGAAGTTTGAATACTACACGTTCACAATAATCTGCATGTATCAGTACATAACTCTAGGACCTACATATATAAAATCCAACATGGCGACCATCCGAAATATTTAGTCGGTTCTCAATATCTACGAATCTATTACAGCAATCAAACTGAAATTGTGTATGTTAAATAGTGGCAATTAACATAAGTAGGATATATGAAAATAGGCTGTATAGTTCTTCACGGAACTACTTGTTCTTTCTATGTTTCATTCTCCCATTCTATTTTAACTTCTCCTCTTCTTCCCATAGTATTTCCTACCTACCTTCCTTCGTTCCATTCTCTCTTTCTTTAGAGGGCGTGGTGGCTCAGCGGTCTAGCTGTATGCCTCTCACCAAGGCGGTCCGGGTTCGATTCCCGGTCAATGCATGTGAGATTTTCGAAGTGAAATGCCATGTCCTGTGGTTCGGATTCCACGTAAAAAGGAGGTCCCGTGGCTCATAATAACAAGATTCACGGTCACGTAAAACTACAATCTTCCTTCCCTTCCTTCCTTCTCTTTCTTTATTTTTTTCTTTCATACGATCTTCTCGTTTTCCCGAAATTACTTCCTTCTTTTTTTCTTTTTCTTTCGTTCTTCTCTTCTTCCCATCGTTTCTCATGTTTCTTTGATTATTTTTTTAATCTTTCTATCTTTCTCTCTACCTTACTATGTTTGTTTGTTTCTTATTTTCTTCCTGCCTCCCGTTTTTTCTTCCGTAGCTTCTTGTATTCTTCAAATCTCTCTTCCTGTAATAGTTTTTGTCTTTCTCCCATACTTTTTATCTTCTTCTTGCCTTTCTTTCTTTCTTTCTTTCTTTCTTTCTTTCTTCCTTCTTCTTCTTCTTGATTCGATACAGTTATCTATGGACTACAAATACACAACAATTATTCAGGTTTACGTCTTCAAGGAGTTTCTTTCTTATTTTTTGTCTTTGCTTTTCTTTCATTTCTTTCTTCTTCCACTAACTATTCTGTCAATAAACTTCTCTCTCATATTCTTCCTGCATCCTCTCATAATTATCTTTGATGTTAGCTTACTTTCTGACCGTTGAACATTGAACAATTGGTAAACAGTATCACGTGATCATACAGGTCATGTGTTCACGTACAGTAAGTCTAACTCCCCTACTCATCAACTTTCAAATCACATCTCCAATTCCACTCAATCTCGATATGGCGCATTGTCGTAAAGATGTATGGCAGTAAAGCCTCCTCTTTAGTGACAATCTCAGTTTGACGATGTGAAGCACGTGACTTTATATCCTCCCGAATGCCCACCCAATTTCATTAGCGAAAAGTAGACCGTGTGACGTCATTAGCAGTCATTCATAATTCACGCGCTCAGCTCTGCGGTTATTGGAATATTACTCTTGCTCCATAAATTTGAATTTCTCTCCAATACACATGACGCACAAAATGTTGTACAGTGTGTGTATCTGTCCTTGGCATGAACATAACTCTGTCTAACTGGACAATGTAGGACTTACTTTTGAAATACTTGTGTGGCAGGAGAAGGACATCATATATTCCTAATTCTGATGACGTCTTGTCCAGCCAACACTTTCACTAAGTATTTTTACAAGTTATATACTACTATTGGGTGGATAATTTCTATTTATATACATGAAGGTTTGTCTATCTTTCCAGAATTTCCATAAAAATTTGCGTTATTTGCACGTGTCAAGACTGTTTTATGACGCATGCACACCAAAATAAAATTTTGTCAGTCTGTCTTTTTCTCTCTCTGTTTGTCCGCCTGTTGGTCTGTTTGTATTGTTATACACCTGGGGTAGGCCACCCACTACATCCCTTATATTTCATACATCATAAATCATACTAATAAAACTCCCAGACGACTTCTACAAAATCACTACAGATCCAATGGCCTAGCTCTTCAAATAACCTTCAGTAAGCTCATACTTGTCCTCCAATGACCCTGGCCAGCAACTCACTTCCTAAGGAATCCGCAATTCTGCAAACTCGAAAGGCGGACTCTATAAAACAGCAGAGGTGAGGTGACCTGAGGTCAGTCTTTCACAGTGCAACCAGGTGCCGGACCGCTGCCCAAAGTCGTCACGTCCAGATTGGTGAGTGTACAGCGAGCTCACATACAAACACACAAACACTTACACCTTCACCCCCTCAATAATTGTAAAAGTAATAAGCATCTGAATTAGTAGTATCTGCTCCGCAGTGTTCTTTAGTACTCCACATTGGGAGTGCGCATTAAATCCAAACATCTAGAAACTAACTGGTCATTTGGTATATTTATTTAACTTCCCGGTAGGATCCTAAGAACACTTGTTTAATAGCTCAGCAGCTTCCGTAGTCAGCTGCTTGTGTCAAGTCACATTGCTTGCGTGCGCGCTATTCACTAGCAGCGCGGCCAGTCAGTCCACGTTAGCAAGAACCCGACCGGCATCACAGTTGCTCCGATACATATTTAGCAAACCACCCCTTGTCTTCATCCCCTCGAACTACCCAAGCAGACTGTATAATTGGGAGTTCTCCTTTCGAGTACCTGTACGCTCTCGAACCACTACACCTCTCACAGCCAAGCTACGAGCAGCCTTCCAGCTACTCTTATTTCATCCCCTAAAACGATACATTGTAGAGGACACCCTCTCAGGTACCCTACAGTATATCTGTTTGTTTGTTTGTTTGTTCGTTTGTTTGTTTGTTTGTCTGTTTGTTTGTTTGTTTGTTTGTTTGTTTCTCTCTCTGTTTCTATGTCTGTTTGTCTGTTTCTCTCTCTGTTTCTATGTCTGTCTGTTTCTGTTTGTCTGTCTTTTTCTCTCTCTGTCTCTATGTCCGTTTCTCTCTCTCTTTGTCCGCCTGTTGGTCTGTTTGTATATCTGTTCTTCTGTTTCTCTCTGTCTGTTTGCCCACCTGTTGGTCTGTTTGAATATCTGTTTCTATCTGTTTGTCCGCCTGTTGGACTTTTTGTATATCTGTTTCTCTCTGTTTGTCTATCTGTTTCTCTCTCTGTTTGTCCACATGTTGGTCTGTTTCTCTCTATTTCCCTGTTTGCCCGTCTGTTGGTCTGTATGTATTTACTGTAAATTTGTCTGTTTCTCTCTCTGCTTGTCCATCTCCTTGTCTGTTTCTCTCTGTTTGTTTGTCACTGTCTGTTTGTATGTTTATCTACCTGTTTGTCTCTTTCTGTCTGTCGTTTTGTATGTGTATCTGTCTGTTTGTCTCTGTCTGTTTGTATATGTCTGTCTGTGTATGTCTCCGTCTGTGTGTTTGTCTCTCTGTTTTCTCCGACTGTCTATTTGTCTGTTATTCTTCCTGTCTGTCTGTTTGTATGTTCTGTCGGTCACGGTCTGTTTGTCTGTTTGCACGCTTATGCCACGAGAGCGGCTGGGTAAATCAACTTAACATTTGTTATGGGTAGGCCAGGCACCAATCACAAATACCTCTCAAATGCAAGGTTCACTATCCCAACGAGGTCCTGGCAGGATGCACCAAAACTCTTGCTGATGAGCCCAGTTTGTAATACACTAGAGCGATAACCCGCAACAAGATACTGCAATGGAGGTTAATTATTATTATTCCATCCATTCAGAATTCACCAATTAACAAGTAGTTCCATGAAGAACTATACAGCCTATTTTCATATATCATACTTATATTAATTGCCACTATCAACATACTCATTTTCAGTTTGATTGCTGTAATAGGTACGTAGATATTGAGAGCCGTCGAAATATTTCGGATGGTCACCATGTTGGATTTTTTCATTTCAAATGATCTTGTCGACTTCGTCATTATGCTTTGGGTCTAACGTTACGCGGGACGGAGACGGTTGCGTTACGGAGACGGAGACTGTGATGTCATGCAGCCGCGCGGGAAACCTAAGTTAATGGGTAAAGGACGGCGAGTGCGTGACGTCATGCAGCCACGCGGGAAGCCTAAGTTATTGGTTAATGGAGTCTGTTGAAACAGTTCTCGGGCGTCGAGCGATCTGGGGCTTCGAGTTAAGCGAAAACAATACAGGGTGACTCCTAAAGAGGTGTACAAGATGCCAGATAAGAATACAGGGTGACTCTTAAAGAGGTATACAAGACGCCAGATAAGAATACAGGGTGCCTCTTAAAGAGGTGTACAATAATATGATGATAATTGTTGTTTTAAGGGGCCTAACATCTAGGTTATCGGCCCCAAAGAGGTGTACAAGATGGCAGAGAAGAATACAGGGTGTCTCCTAAAGGGATGCACAAGATGTCAGACAAGAATACAGGGTGTCTCCTAAAGAGGTGCACAAGATGTCAGACAAGAATACAGGGTAACTCCTAAAGCGATATACAAGATGCCAGATAAGAATTCAGGGTGCCTCCTAAAGAGGTGTGCAGGATGTCAGAGCAAAATACAGTACAAGATGCCAGATAAGAATACAGGGTGACTCCTAAAGACATATACAAGATGCCAGATAAGAATACAAGGTGACTCTTAAAGAGGTGTACAAGATGGCAGAAAATAATACAGGGTGTCTCCTAAAGAGGTGTACAAGATGTCAGACAAGAATACAGGGTAACTCCTAAAGAGGTGTACAAGATGTCTCTCAAGAATACAGGGTGACTTCTAAAGAGATATACAAGATGCCAGATAAGAATACAAGGTGACTCTTAAAGAGGTGTACAAGATGGCAGAGAAGAATACAGGGTGACTCTTAAAGCGGTGCACAAGATGTCAGACAAGAATACAGGGTGACTCCTAAAGAGGTGCACAAGATGCCAGATAAGATTACAGGGTGCCTCCTAAAGAGGTGTGCAGGATGTCAGAGCAAAATACAGGGTGACACTTAACGAGGTGTACAGTATGTTAGATTCAATCAACTACAGGGTGACCCTTAAAGAGGTTTGCAAGATATCAGATTCAAATAAAGGTTGACCCTTAAAGAGTTGTAAAAGATGTCAGACTAAAATTCAGGGTGACCCTTAAAGTGGTGCCCGCGCGGGAAGCCTAAGTTAATGGGTAATGGAGTCTGTTGAAAGAGTCCTGGGGCTTCGAGTGAAGCGAGAAGCCCTCCTGAGCTCTTCTAACAAGTGTAGCATTTGTAGCATGAGTCATTTGAAATGATATAGCCTAACGTCTGGTCTTTCAGACTGACTGTAATTTTTGTATATATAGGCCTTAGAGTTATGCACTATTTCATGAAGATTATCGTGTAGGTTCATTATTCAAACATAATTTTAATATTTTGCACAGCCGCCATCTTGAGGTTATGTAAACAATTGAACTAAAGTAGATGTCAGTGCATTACAATTTGTCTAATCATTTGCTGAACCAAGTTTCACTACGCTTGGATGGTTAAATCACGAGAAAAGTTTATTTTAATGTTTCAACTTCACTGGGCCGCCATGTTCGTTTTGTAGTAAACAGGTTTTTACAAGTCTCATACGTGATTTTCTAGTAGTGCCCTTTACATCGTACACAATTTCATGGTGATATGAGTAATAGTTTCAGAGATATAGAATACCGGTGAAATATTTCGTACAGCCGCCATGTTGGATTGGTGAGACGTAATAATATTTGAAGGGTACGGTCAGGGTGGCCGAAATAGTGCAATGACATTAGCGAGTTTCATTGAAATCGCCCCTGTCGTTTAGAGGTTATTAGGGGGAGGGACACACACACACACACACACACACACACACACGGACAAAAGGTTATCCAATAAGCCTATTTTTTGATAAATGAAAATAGGCTAAAAACGTACAATTATTGTTGTTTGAACTTCGTACGGTCTAGTGATGGGTCCATGACCACTGTTCAGTATTTTGATACACCGATCAGTGATTTGAGTGAGTATAACAGCCTGTGAGTGGAAAGAATAAGGTCAGACGGTGTCCTCAGCTCGCTGCGGTGATTAGTTTCCAGTCAGGTTGAGGGGGAATGGCGCTGTTCTGATAATGAAGGCACGAGAGGTCGTGCTGACACCGCAGGATTATATTAATAACACTACCTTCATTAATATACAAGATATTCATAGCCATATCAACCATACGCGTTACTCATTTCTCATTCCATTTTATTTATGAATAAGTAGGCTTATGAGATCACCGTTTGTCCGTGTGTCTGTCTGTGTGTGATTCGCGCGTGTGTGTGTGTCCCCCTAACAAAATCTAAATGGCTAGAGCGATTTCAATGAAACTCGGTAAGTTCATACCACTATTCCGGACGACCGCGACCGTACCTTTCAAATTTTGTTAAGTCTCACCAAACCAACATGGCGGCTGTGCGAAATATTTCACTAGCTTTCAATATCTCCGAAACTATTACCGATATCACCCTGGAATTGTGTACGGTGATAAAGGGAACTACTAGAATGTCACCAATGTGACCTTTGAAAACCTGGTAACTACAAAACCAACATGGCAGCCAAGTAAAGTTGCGAATTTTAAAAAGACTTTTCTCGCGATTTAACCAACCAAACGCTATGAAACTTGGTACAGTATATGTTAATACACATTGTAATGCACTGGTATCTGAATGAAAATGAAAATCCACAGCCTGCTTCCAGTCTCCGACCGGGTCAGGAATGGAATGAATGAAGCCCCCATCTAGCGGCGAGGATATGAACTGTGCCAGCTGCCGAGGCCTGACGCACTCCTCTGGGGCAATGATTAAATGAATGACAGATGAAATGAAATGATAGTGGAGAATGTTGCTGGAATGAAATTGTGACAGAGAAAACCGGAGTACCCGGAGAAAAACCTGTCTGCCTCCGTTTTGTCCAGCACAGATCTCACATGGAGTGACCGGGATTTGAACCACGGACCCAGCGGTGAGAGGCCGGCGTGCTGCCGCCTAAGCCACGGAGGCTTTTGCACTGGTATCTAATTAATTCAAATGTTTACATAACCTCAAGATGGCGGCTGTGCGAAATTTAAAATTAAGTTTTTATTTCTTGCGTCGTAATCATGCTATCGAAGTGAAAGTTTGTATAATCAACCTACGCAATAATTGTCCTTTAATGGTACATAACTCTAAGACCTACATATATCAAAATCCAACATGGCGACCATACGCAATATTTAGTCGGTTGTCAATATCTACGAATCTATTACAGCAATCAAACTGAAATTTTGTATGTTGATAGTGGCAATTAACATAAGTAGGATATATGAAAATAGGCTTTAGTTCTTCACGGAACTACTTGTTTTATTTTATGTTCGACGATGTCGATATGTAAATATTATAAGTCAGAAAACTGTATTATAATGGGGATCATTAAAGTACCACTTTTCATTATAACACAGTTTTTCCAACCAATCAGCGCTCAATATTTTCTTTCATTGACCAATTAGGAAAGGATAGCTTCTGACATGCAGTCAAAATCCAATATGGCGGACTTGCATTTTGTGATTTGAAAATTGATAATGTAGCTTATATTGGATCAACCATTGTAGTTACAATGCATTAACAAAATGGACAATATTGCAAAAGAAATAGCACTGTACCTTAATATCCACAACTCCAATTTCTACACATTCGTTAGATTTCACCGACAATTTTAATGAATGCTATTGTTGACATTAACACACCAGAACGTCATGGAGGAAGCACGCGTATGACATTAGCTCCACGAAAATTATAATCCAGCTCCAGTAAATGGAATTCCTACGTGACTCTATTGATTTTCCTTCCGTTGACATTTTATACGCATCGAATTTGTAGAATAACTAGTTGATAATACGACACATTTTAATTTTAAAGCGTTTGTAACAATCTATTTTGTGTTATTTGACCAAAATAACAAAATGATCCAACATAGTACCTGTACGCTATCTGTTGGTGCTACTTCAGGATAAACAATGTTTCAAAACTTTGGGATTCGTTATTGGGTAGAGATCAAATGCTGAGCCCACACTATTACCAAGAAGAAGAATTCAACCGACAGATATTTATGAATATTTATGGTAGAATATATAATAAAGTTATAATTATAGTCGAACATAAATATTCATATGCAACTCGCCTATAATGGTAATTAAGACACTCGTTTGGAAATACAGGGTAACTCGCTTCGCTCGTTTTATAAACATACTCGTGTCTTAATTATTGCCATTATAGGTTCGTTGCATAATGTACTATTATTTTATTTGCAAATTGACCACTTATGATCACGCTACCAATTCACTATTTCTGCTTCGTCATCGATGTGTCAGTCTCTCCAGACTTTCCTATAATAACCATTTTTTCGGAGTGTTGCGTACCTATGTCTTGGCAGCTGTGTCCAGTTCTGCAAAATCCGCAAAACAGCGACCTTGCAATCGAAGCTTAGGGGCAGTCCACCGCCAAAGAAATGTCGAACAGTGCCATCAGTTGGCTAGCGAATGGCGACAGTGTTCGGGGACACAAAGGGCATCATCCTCATTGACTGGCTGGAATTGGGGGCCACGATTAACAGTGCAGCATATGTGGCAACACTTAAGCGCTTACGTCGTGCCATTCAAACTAAGCGGCCAGGAAAATATGCTAAAGGTGTGCCTCTGCAACATGACAATGCCCGCCCCCACACTAATCGAGAGACCACCGCTGCAATTGATCAAATGGGATTCACGGTGCTGTCATACTCACCATACTCTCCCGACTTGTCACCAAGTGATGATCGTCTGTTCGGGAATATGAAGAAACCTCTGGACATAGCTGTCAAGGCAAGGCTACGCAGCACTCCGAAAGAATGTTTCAGGAAAGTCTGGAGAGACTGACACATCGATGACGAAAGTGCATAAAGTTACAAGGAGATTATGTTGAGAAGGTGGACGTAACAACTGATGTGTAATGTACTTCCGCTGGGTAGAAAAAAATAAAGTGTAATACAATATAGTACAGTACCGATCAAAAGTTTTTGGCAATAGAGCTCTGCGATTGTTTTACTGAGTTCTTACATCTGACAGAATATATAGTCTACGTCCTGATTGGGCGAAGTATTGTAGAAGTTATGACCAAACAGTTATTTGACTACTTCCGGAACAAGAAGACCACTACATCATGGATTAAAGAAACTCGGAAAGACCTTGAAAGATCTAACATCCCAGAGGTCCAAATGTTATAAAGGGACACGTTTCTAAACAGTAGACACCAAGGGTTCTCAACTGGTGGGTCGCGGGATGTGCCTTGGGGGGGGGGGGAATGAGGAGGAGGGGGGAGGAGGAGGGGGGTCCGGATAAAAATAAGTTATTGCTGTAGTTTTTAATTAAAAAAGGATACAATTCCCGGTCAATGCACGTGAGATTTCCGAAGTGAAATGCCATGTCATGTGGTTAGGATTCCACGTTAAAAGGAGGTCCCGTGGCTCATGATTGCAAGATAAACGGTCACGTTAAACTACAAGCTTCTTTCATTCCTTTTCTTTCTTCTGTCCACTTCTCTTCGTTTTTTTTTCCTCTTTGGAAGTTTGCTCAAATTTCTTTTTTCTGTTGTTTTTTTCTGTGTATATTTTCCTGTCTTCTGTAGAGATGTTTAGTTTCATGAGGTCTTCCACTGTTTCCTTTACCCAATTGGTTTTCTGTGTACAATTCGTAACTATATTAACAATTGTCTTGGTCAGTCTGTCTTCGGTCATAAAATGTTGACCTTCTTTACCTTATGTTGATTGTAATCGTCTCTGTCTGTTTGTACAGTTCTATTGTCGGTATCTTTATCCATATTCCCTCTTTCTGAACTGGTCCGTTATATTATTACAGTATATTGTTTTCGTGACATTATCCAGGGTGTCTCAAAAATGTACGAACACTTTGAATGGCTATAATATTAATATTTATGAACATAGAGACAAGTTTAAAGGCTTCAATTATAGAAAAGACTTGTAATTAAAGACTCATGTTCGCAAACGTTCAAATTGATCACCGTCAGTGTCAAGGAGTTCGACAAACCCCCACCAACGCATCGGACCATTGCTCGCATCAGAGATAATTTGAAGCAGATGGAACCGTTCACAACGTCAACAAGAAACGTTCTGGACGACCACGGACATTGCCCAGTCCTAGAAAAGAAGAACAGGTGCAGGAAGCCCTCACTCGATCCCCACCGAAATCGCTACGGCAAACGGCTCGAGAGACACACATCTCAAAAGATAGCGTCTTCGCATCATTAAGCGTCTGCGCTGGAAATCCTACATTCCAACACGAAATTGGAAATTGACAGACAATGTCCAAATGAACTTTGTCGTAACGTTTGCGTATCCATTGCTTCGCGTTATCAGCTTTGGCTGGACACTGATGGTCATCAATCTGAACATTTGCGAACATGAGTCTTTAATTACATGTCTATTCTATTATTCAAGACCTCAAACTTGTCTCTATGTTCATAAATAATCATTTTGTTGTCATTCAAATTGCTAGTACATTTTTTGAGACATCCTGTATTTTATTTTGATCGTGTTCCTTTCGTTTTTGGTTTTAAATTCGTTTTCGTTTCTGTTTCATTCATTGTAGGCCTATTTCTTGTTTAGTTCGGTTTCGTTTTTAGCTTTTTTTTGTTTCATCCTATTTTATTTCTTGTTTCGTTGGTTTTGTTTCTTTGTTTCTTTCCATTTTATTTCTTGTTTAGTTAGGTTTCGTTTCGGTGTGTTTTTTAAATTTGCTTTTGCTTTGTCTTGTCATGTCCCACTGTTGAGGGATTAATTATATGAATTGCAGTTTTTGACGGAGCTTCTTAATATTTTGTGTCGGTGGATGACCTTGAAGTTCCGTCCCTCAACCCAACAATCACCACCAAACACTGTCTTCGTCTATAAAGTTGAAATTAAGACCGCTATCACGCAATGAAGCGAATAATCGAGGTTTGAGATATAATTTAGACCAGCTATAAGGGGCTGGATGAACTTGAAGTTCCGTCCCTCAACCCAACAATCACCACCAAACTCCTTCAAGAGCTCTGTCTTCGTATATAAAATTAAAGGTAAGACCGCTATCACGCAATGAAGCGAATAATCGAGGTTTGACATACTGTACAGTATAATTTAGTCGATAGAAGCCAGTACCAGCTATAAGGGGGTGGATTACCTCGAAGTTCCACCCCTCAATCCAACAATCACCACCAAACACATTCAAGAGCTCTGTCTCCGTCTGTAAAATTGAAGTTAAGACCTCCATCACGTAGTAAGTGAGGTTTGAGAAATAAATTGTCCGAGGCACGCCAGAACCAGCTGCAATGGCGGCCAACTCTCTGAGGATCCATTCGTCTTGAGCTGTCGATATCACGGGGAGGACTCAGCGTCTTGAACCACCTTCCACATGATAATTATATGGTGCTAACCTGTTATTTCAACCACTAGGGGAATATTCTTCCAAAGCTTCATCTGCATTCCTACCATGGAAAGTCCCAATGATATTTTTGATCTTACTCCAGATTTATCAATAATTGTTAAATATAGGCCAATCAATGCATAGCTAAAACATATCTATTCATAAAATATTCAGAAAATTAATAGGCCTAACTTAAGTCAATCATAAGTGGTACTTTTAATAGTACGGTACGGCCACATTGTAACCCTAGAGATGCAAGACTTACATTCAAAAATTTTCCATATCAAAGGTTGCTATCAAAATTGTTCCTAAAAAATACTAATCATATAACCCTTTATAGTCTGGTTGGTTCCACAGTTTAGGGGATGCGAAAACGCGGTCATGTAGGCCCGTGTACTTTGGGTGTGTGTAGAATCTGTCTGATAACGGGTGTTAATTGTGATGACTGTATTAGTGTGTGTGTTATCTGTTTTTTAATTCAAGTAAGGACAGCAGACATTGAATTATTTCAAGTAGTTCTTACTTTTGCCGCCAAACACCACCGACAACGACTACTAGTTAAGAACTTGGTTACCAGATGCCATCGCAGTCAGCTCCTGGCGACGAACGTTGGAACCTAAGAGCGTTTGTCAAATGTTTAATCGATAATTTAGCTTCACACAGGTGTATTTAGTGGACGGTTCTTTAACATGCTATAAATCTATGACATGGGACTGCCGGCTTTACTTCCCCTCCGAAGGAAGGCATACTGAGGGATACTTAACGCTCTTAAAAAATCCTTCGACTTCAGCCGGGTTTGAACCCACGATCTTGGCCATAGAAGCTCAGCATTCTTTATAGGTTAGTGGTTTCTATATTAACCACCTACTATAAGCACCATTTACAGTCTATTGTCAAAGATGCAGATGGTTGAACAAATTATTAATATTAATATTTTCAAAAAAAAATTATTATTATTATTATTATTATTATTATTATTATTATTATTATTCTGGAAACCAAAAATTATACCTAAGTTGCTTCATAAAATTACTTTTTAAATAATAAAATGTGTAATTAAAGAGTGAAAAAATTAAATATGATAACAATTAGATTTAAAAATAAATGAGCTCAAAATACTTAAAATTCACTAAAAAATTGATATTATACAAATAATAGATAAAAATGAAAATTATCAAAATGAATAATTATGAACATTAAGATGTGGAAGAAAACAAAAATTTAAATTAATAATTATAGTTGGGCTGTAGTACATCATGCAACGAGCCTATAATGGCAATAATTAGGACTCGAGTATGTTTATAAAACGAGCGAAGTGATTTTTTATAATTTCCATACGAGTGTCTTAATTACCATTATAGGCGAGTTGCATACGTCTGTTTATGTTCGACGATAATTATAACTATTTTATGTTCGAACATAAATATTCATAATTATCTGTCGAGGTTTTTCTCCAGTTTTATGTACTGAACAGAGCGCATGGGACGCAGCGAATACCTTGTATTCGACTATGGCCTCCTCGAATACCCCACTATGACACTAGAAGCCACGCAGTGAAATTTAAAACAGGAGGCCGTGGTAGTCAGCGCAGGTGCGATGCTAATCCTTACCTAATTGGTCACACAACTGTTTCTTGAGCTCTGATTGGTGGGAGAAACTGTTTTATAATGAAAAATAGTGTTATAATGACCATCATTAAGATACAGTTTTCTGACATATTATATTTACATTTCGACATCGTCAAATATAAAAATAATTAAAATGTAATTAAAATAAATACAAATAAAATATCTTCAATAATGTTGAGCCCTAGAAAGGGTTCAAGGCAATAAACACACATTAAAAATTTTGAAAATCTGATCTGTTACAATATGTATTGAACACGAAAGATATAAATCTTGATTAATAAAAACAGCTTGAAATAGAAACAGTGATGTGGATATTATATACGCGTAGAAATGTATAGGTTATGATTGATGTGCTCGTGTATAGGTAAGAATATCTTTACTAATAAAATAAAGCTGAAGAGTTTTTTTTTATGTGTTTAAACGCGCTAATCTCTGGACTACCAGTCGGATTCAAAAATTTATTTTGTATATGATAGCTAGAATCAAGAGAAATAGTTTAGGCTATGTAGCATTAGGCTACACCTCTCAAGTAACCTTAAAGATGAATTTTTGTTCAGTAAGTCGGAAGAACAAGCGCTCCCGAACAGCTCTATCCGCATGCGCTGGCTTTATGGTTAGTGATACGTACACCGTTTCACGGATCTGAACCAAAATTACTATGCTTACCCTTTGGAACCTTGCGAGTAACAGTGTCTATATGAAATTTCGGACAGACCACTCCATTCCCTACATTTAGGCCCTTTGGCACAAATCTACACTGTTTCACCGATCTGAACCACATTTTGTATACTTACCCTTTGGAAACTTGCGAGTAACAGAGTCCACTTAAAATTTTGGACAGACCACTCCATTCCCTGCATTTAGGCCCATTATCACAAATCTACACCGTTCCTCCTAATTGCACTAAATTTTACAAACACTTTGAAATCCTGCTGGTAACACTGTCCACTTGATATTTTGGACAACGCTCTCCATTCCCTACATTTAGAATAACAGACACAATTAACTTGAAATCCACGTATTAGAACCATTCATGTCCATAGTAGTGTAACTGTAAGAGTATTTTAATAAGTCCATTGTTCACTGGCAATTCTGGCTGCATCACGTCGCCACTACCAATGTTCGGGTGCAGAATTGCGAAAATAGTAAAATCTTGCGCTGCTTATAAATTACAGTCACGGGGAGTAATTAGTGCAAAAAGATTTCTTAGGCCCCTTAAAACAGTTAACATCATGAAAATATTATGTCTCTGTATAATTGCAATGGTGTTGGTGCAGTACATTGAGGTTATCAGCTGCAATAAGCGTTGGTGCTTTCAAATCTACCTTCATTTATTCCGAACGTTATCGTTGAGCGGTATGTGGCCATAAATGATACTATTGCTACCTCAGGAGCTCGGTACAGCCGAAGTTTTCCAAAGTGTTCTGATTATTTTCCTACGGCGCCATGCGACAAAATACGACGCTATTGGTCTCTACATTTCTAACGGCCAATGAGATATAGGCCCTAGGCAGTGTCTTTTATTTCACGTACTCCTCTTTCTAATCATTTTTTTTTTTAAATTCGTGTGTAAATTACATGTGTCAGTGCTGTAGTTAGTAAATAGCCGTTTCCCTATTCATTATTATCATTATTATCATCACGGGAAAATAGCTTGCCACGGTGGGTGAGTGGATAGCGTGTCGGTCTACTAGCCCCAAGATTGCAGGTTCGCTCCTGGCCGTGGTAAGTGATTATTGAAAGGCGGAAAAATACGACACGCATGTCATACGATGTTGGCATGTCAAAGAACCCATTTGAATTCAGTAGGCCGTGTTCATAATGGCAAAATTAATCTCGGGAGTTTCCGCCAACACAAAGTTCCTCATTTCTCTACTAGAATGCGCTATAGTGTTCAAGGAGCTTACATATCTAACTTCCTTGACTTTCATAGTGATTCAAGGAACAACGAAATTCGACATGCAAGCTTTGCTTTTCAGCGTCCAGTATAGTCTGATTGGTTGGTTTCTTAGTTTAGGGGTTGCGACTACGTGGCCATGTAGCCCCGTGTACTTTGTGTGTGTGTAGAATTTGTCTGATAACCGGTGTTAATTGTGATGACTTTATTAGTGTGTGTTATCTGTTTTCAAATTCAAGTAAGGACTGCAGGTTTTGAATTTTTCAAATAGTTCCTACTTTTGCTGCCAAACGCCACCGTCAACGATTACTAGTTCAGAACTTAGATACCAGACGCCACCGCAACGAACGTAGGAACCTAAGAGCGTTGTTTACATTCTTAACCTATACAATTTAGCTTCACACAGGTGTAATTAGTGGAAGGATCATTAACATGCCATAAATCTATGACATGGGACCGCCGGCTTTACTTCCTCGGTTTGCGAACAAGTCACATCCATGATCCCTTATTAGCAGTTAGCATTGTGACCACATCTGCTTCTACACCTCTCACTTTGAAATCCTTCAACAATGAATCTAACCATCGCTTCCTAGATTTACCTCTGCTTCTCTCACCCTCTAACGCCAAATTCATTTACCGCTCCTCCTCCATTCTTGCTACCCTCATATCAGTTACAATGTGTTAAGCCGTACCGACCGCCTTAATCATTGGTAAATAAATATATTTCCGTTGACGTTTCAAGAAATACAAGATTTTTCCTGTACTATTGATACGATTTGGGAGATTTTAGCACAAACCACATCTTCTGACTTCGGTTGATTGGTTGGTTGGTTCTTAAGTTTAGGGGCTGTGACAACGCGTTCATGTAGCCCCGTGTACTTTGGGTGTGTGTAGAATCTGTCTGATAACCGGTGTTACATGTGATGACTGTATTAGTGTGTGTTATCTGTTTTTTAATTTAAGTACAGACTGCAACTTAGATTTTTTCAAATAGTTCCTACTTTTGCCACCAAGCGCCACCGTCAACGACTAATAGGCAAAGTTCAGAACTTAGCTACTAGACGCCACCGCAGTCGGCTGTTGGCAACGAACGTAGAAACCTAAGAGCGTTGTTTACATTCTTAACCTATCCAATTTAGCTTCACACAGGTGTAATTAGTGGAAGGTTCTTTAACATGCCATAAATCTATGACATGGGCTCGACGGCTTTACTTCCCCTCTGAAGGAAGGCATACTGAGGGTGTTTTAACACTCTTAAAAAATTCGACAAATTCGGCCGGGTTTGAACCCGCTATCTTGGGCATAGAAGCTCAGCATGCTACCGACTACGCCACCGAAGCCGCTAAATTCTGACTTCCTCTGGTTTAGGAGGTTTAGTTTTAGTTTTGAGATACATACACAGCGTTTTATAAATAATAACAATAATGTTATTGGTTTTACGTCCCTTTTAACTACTGTGGTTTTAGAGACGCCGAGCTGCTGGAATTTTGCTCCGAAGGGGATCTTTAATGTGCCAGTAAATCTACTGACCAAGCTCCCACACATTTGCGCACTCTCAAATGCCAGCTGACTGCGCCAGGATACGAACCTGCAACTTTGGGCCCAGCTAGCGAGAACTTTACCGCTGAGCCACGCAGCCAGTCTTAGCGTTTTATATATATTGTGATGATAAAACAAAATGTTAAAATCACGCCAGTTACAGAAAATAATATCATGAGATAATTGATAATTAATATGCAATTACTATAATTCATATTTTAAATTCATTAATTACGCCGCCCCCTTTCCCTGTCATTAGCTAAATACTGTAATGATATTCTCATGGTAATACATTGTTTAATAAACAATTCACTGAATATATTACATATTAAAATCCAATAAATATATCAACAGTGGCAATTATGAACTTAACACCTTAATGAACTGACTACAGGGTGTCTCCTACTCTGGAAAATAGGGAATACTCAGGGAATTTTCAAATTCTGTTTAGCATTTTATTGACATGAAATGCATACTAACAGTAAAGGAAGGTCATCAACTATTAAAGACCGTGGAACATTCCCCGCCACGCGTAGACTATTAGCCATTCATACTAAGCGCACCTGGTCTTTGAGGACGTCCCGGTACCTTTTTTCCCCCTGAATTCAATAACATACATCTTATCTAGACTTGGCAACACGTCACAATTACACATGCATTGATTACAGACAGCACATAGGAACACGGGGCGGGAGGGGAGGGAAAAACCAGTTCAGTGAGATAACATTCCAATTCAGTCGACCGTTACTGCCCCAGGAGGGAAGTTGATACTACTCGCAGCTACAGCGCGGAAGGCATCCAACCAGATAAGTAATAGCCTGCACTAAACAGTACAACCATAGCTGACTTTTACAACCATATAGTCACTCCAAACAGACAGATTCCGGATTTCTATAATCAATATAGCATTATCAGGGTATTTTAATGACACTCAGGGAATTTTAGTTTTACAAGGTCCAACCTTGAATGATAGGAAATTAAGCATTTTAATTTTGATGGGGGGAAAGTATATTGTGGAGATGGTTGTAGATGTGTGTTCGTACTGACGTTAAATCAGTAAGCTCTCATTTCTTGCAAGATAGAGCACACAAATTACATGTGCAGACTGTGTATTTTTTATTTTATTTTATAGCGTATGGGTTTTAGTGCCGGGAGTGTTCTAGGACATGTTCGGCTCGCCAGAGTTTTGTAGCTGCTTCTATACCGACACCCATTGGGTGAGCTACAAGTACCGTCGTGTGGAGTGGTGTCTGGGGAGGAAAGTGTTAATTTAAGGACAAGGTATTGGAAGGTAGCGGCTGTGGCCTACAGTTAGGGACCAACCCCGGCATTTTCCTGGAAGGAAGATGAGAAACCACAGGAAACCCTCTTCAAGGTTGCCGGTGCGGCGGGGGGATTCGAACCTCCTCACCTCCCGGATGTGAGCGACTGCCTGCAGCCACGCCGTAAAGACCTCGGCTAACTCATCCGGTTGTATTTGTATATAAATGTGTAACTGTATGAGACCATTGCTATTAACCTGTTACTTTCAATACTCGCATCTACAATAGTTTTTCTGGATGAAAAATTTAGAAATTCGCGAAAAATATATTTTTCTGTTTCCCTTTTTGTCTTTTCAACTTTGCCATGCTACCCTTTATTGTTTAAGCACTTTTGAAATGCTCTTTAAGTACAAACTCTGTTTTATATATTTATCATGGCCGCTACTGTCACTCAGGGAATTTTCTGATTTACCTGGAATTGTCTGCGAAAACTGTTACTTGGTTGTGTAGACATCCTGTGACATGAATTCTCTTAGAAACAAGCGTTATACAGTTGGACATTGATCATCCGAACTTCCAAAATCAGAATGCGTCGATAGTTCGACGACTTGTAATGGTCCTTTGAACTTCGTATCAAATCAATGAACTAAGTCCCTCTCACCGGGCAAAGACAAATATATTTCGAATTCACTTAATTTATTGTTGTATGCCTACCAACGCATCCTCCAGATATTCAAGTTTTCGGAAAATCGAATAGCAAATCTTCTTGGATATGAAACATTCTTTCTGGATGATATGCAATCGCTTCTCAAGCTACCCAATACGGCTGCCTTGGACGAGGCCTTGGAAGGGAGGAAAACAAAAGCACATCAAATTCCTAGAGAATTTTTCGATACTGAAGCAATGAAGATCACGCATGGAAAGGACCGAATTTCAAGATACGTCACGTCTTCACGCGTTACGCTGCACATGGTTTTCACAGTAAAATATGTACAAGTCCGAGATTCTAAAAACCGACAGAAAAGTGCATATGTATTTTGCAACGAGGCTTCGCCAAACCATAGGCGCCCTCCCAACTTTCTCCACTTACCATTTATTCACTCTGTATAAATATCAGCCTTTAGAAACTGCTTATTAATCTGTTTCTTTTCTTGCTAGCACAAGAATTGGTTATTGTCTACCAAACCTTTCAATATACTCTTTAATCCAGGTTTCACGAAAGGGTAACTGGCCCCATTTTTTCCTCGTGATCCTGTTTAAATATAGAAGTTCTAGAAACTTCCTTTTAATTTTTCTCTTCAGGTTTCACAATAAGTGACCTGCCCTATTTGTATAACCTCTAAAAGTAATTCTGTATCAATACAAGAAGTTATAGAAACTTCTATTTCATTTCTCCCTGTTTTTTGTTGTTGTTACTTTCGAAGTTGTTATTTTTTCATATTTATAAGATGCCTATCCAGAAATTATTAAAGTACACACCTTGTACTTGATTTATTGTTTAACGTTAATTATCTTTAAATTTTCTATTTATTAATCTTAGCACCATTTCAAAATCTCATGAAGATTTTAGAGCTTATAAAAGGTTCCAAACCAAAAAATTGTCAATTGCCTGGTGCTAGCTTTAAATGATTTAGGAGGTCTGCGACCCCAATTGTTTATAAAATCAAATTACATATGTGTCGAATTGATTACACTTTTTGCATTGTTAAATAAATCCAAATTTATCCTTTTGCTTTATCATTTTCTATAGAATAACGATTAGGCAAGATCCTGTCTTCCCCTACTATTCCTATGGGCTTAACTTTAAAAACCTCACAAATAAAATTAATAACGGTTCCACTTTTTGTTGTATTTGAGCAAGAACTCTTAGTCACAAACTTATTAAAGCCTCTCTTAGCTTTGATAGCTAATTCTAACTGGCCAGTAAGGCAAGCATAGCTCGCTACGCCAGCTTCCTGCGTGTTGAGATTTTCTCTACAACTTATGGTTGGTTTTCCAAATTTAATTTTTTCTCGTTGTCTAAACCTTAATCGGCGCTTTGCTGGGTAAAAGCTTAGCCATTCCTAAATGCAACTATTGGTGCTCTTACCAAAATTATTCCCAAGGGTATAATTGCTTTATCCCTACCCTTCTTGGAAACATTCGGTCGTTTTTTAGAAATTGTACAATTTTAAGAATCAAAACATCACGGTCAATTCAAACTATTTGTATTCTTCAAAATATTGGTTTAAAGCAAGCTCCTTTGAAAAGATACATAGGAAACTCATAATTTCTTTCTTTGCCAGACCACCCCCCTTCCCCAAGTAGCCGAATCTTGGCTTGGAAGGGAAGGTACCACCTCCTTTTGCCCGCAAATAGCCCAAGCTCTAGCTGCGTTTCCTGTTAGCTGTGTTCAGGTTCCCACTCACTTTAGTGATTTCACGGGCTTTGCGGTGACACTTTTCTCCAAAAATTATTGGTATTTGATGTTGGACTTTCGTCCTATTATCCACACTTGTTCCTCTGTCCGAAACCCACTTCCCTTTACTTATTTATTCATCTTCCCTTGTGGGTAAGGTTAATTCTTAGCAAAAACCTACCCAAAAGGCAATGGGAGTAGTTTTCGGCACTTAATGGGAGTGCTTCAACTAACTGCAGGGCTTGACCTTGTAGAATAGATCGCAAATAATGAAACTTGTGAATGATTTGAATATCTTCATTTTCATGAACTAGAGAACAAAATAGTTCGTAAAAAGAATCCCAAGTAGATTCGTCTCCTGAGAAGTGGGGTAAATTAATCTTAGGTAGAATTGGTTTGGGCTTGTGAGTGCCCTCACGATAAGAGATTTGTTGTTCGTGAAGGGAACCAAGAACGGAACCATCCCTTTCCTGCTCCTCCTCAAGTTGACGAATTATTTTAAAGGCGGAGGCTATACCGTCGTAATATTGATTTTCTACCTCTACTCGATCATCAGTTTGATTGAGCATGCAGGTTTCGATTTCGGTTTGAATAGTACAATAGTTTTCATAAGAACGTTCATAGTCCTTTACGCGATGTTTTAACAAATCTAATTGAGCTTCTGAGGGATCTAATTCCTTGATGTATTTTCGGAATCGGGTAAGTTGCCCTTTATAAGAAGCTCGTTTGGAAGTAAGTTTTTCATCCTTGCCGTCCTTATCTTTATCTGTGGAAGGCATGGTGAAATAGGTAAATTGAAGTATAACTTACGCAACTGTGGAACCTTGGAAAAGCTATCAGACTGGCAGCAGCAAACAAGTTGAAAGGGAGAAATGCACCAAAGGAGACAGAAGCAATCCCTTTCCACCTCACCAGCTTTGCACTGCGGAGTTATAGCTGAAAAATTCAAAGTAAATATTAATGATTTGCAAAATATTGACAAATGGACTCTCACGGGTTTCTGGGACCAAATTTTGGGTAGGTTTTTGCTGAGAATTAACCTTACCCACAAGGGAAGATGAATAAAGAAGTAAAGGGAAGTGGGTTTCGGACAGAGGAACAAGTGTGGATAATAGGACGAAAGTCCAACATCAAATACCAATAATTTTTGGAGAAAAGTGTCACCGCAAAGCCCGTGAAATCACTAAAGTGATTGGGAACCTGAACACAGCTAACAGGAAACGCAGCTAGAGCTTGGGCTATTTGCGGGCAAAAGGAGGTGGTACCTTCCCTTCCAAGCCAAGATTCGGCTACTTGGGGAAGGGGGGTGGTCTGGCAAAGAAAGAAATTATGAGTTTCCTATGTATCTTTTCAAAGGAGTTTGTTTTAAACCTATATTTTGATGAATACAAATAGTTTGAATTGGCCGTGATGTTTTGATTCTTAAAATTGTAGAATTTCTAAAAAGCGACCGAATGTTTCCAAGAAGGATAGGGATAAAGCAATTATACCCTTGGGAATAATTTTGGTAAGAGCACCAATAGTTGCATTTAGGAATGACTAAGCTTTTACCCAGCGAAGCGCCGACTAAAAGTTTAGACAATGAGAAAAAATGAAAGGTTTGGTAGACAATAACCAATTCTTGTGCTAGCAAGAAAAGAAATAGATTAATAAGCAGTTTCTAACTGCTGATATTTATACAGAGTGAATAAATGGTAAGTGGAGAAAGTTGGGAGGTCGCCTATGGTTTGGCGAAGCCTCGTTGCAAAATAGATAAATTTAAAGATTAACCTAATTTGTTAGTACAGAGGGGTTGAGGAAGAGGAAATAGGAACTTTGTAGAGAAAGTTCTTGGCCTATTTTATTTATTTCGGACGAGCGCGACGCGGATGAGAAATCGAACGAGCACTGTTTCACTATAGACTATTGACGTGGTTGAAAAGTTCACTATTGTAGCACAGAAAGTTTATAGCAAGGAAAGTTATTGCAATGGTGAAAAATAACTAGTTGCACTAGATTTGCGAGAGTATATTGCGTTGAAAAACTTGTAGGTTATAGTTAAATAAAGCAGACAAATTCCAACGGAGGATGAAAAATTAGGTGTTGATTAGCTGTTCATAAGGAAGATTCCTTGGTTAGAAAAAGTATTCCCATATGTGTGTGGAAAATACTAGAAGGTTTAACTTATAGATGAATTGTTTGGCATGGAAAATTCCAGAACAATCATAACTGTTGAAATTGACAGAAAACGTCCATCGGTGGAACGAACTAAGTTTTCTACAGACAGTGGGTGATTTAAAGATGTCCCACGTTGTGAGAATTTATCTCAGTTAATAAGCATAAGAAATGCTGCTTCATGTTAAGATTAGCTTAGATGGACAAAGCCCAACCTCGAAAATCCCACGAAGATGGTTATTGCCCCACATTTAGCAATTTCACACTGTCTGTAAAATGATGGTTAAAAAGCATGTAGCTATTTAAAAGCAATTAAAATGAGTTGAAGATCCTTGAAGTAGTACTTACCGTAGCTCATTTCTGATGAACGGCGATTCTAGTTGACCGTTAGTTACGATCTGGACATGGCGTCCAACTTGAAAGTTTGTCTCTCGAGGAGAGGAGACGAGCTCTAGGTAAGCTCCGACTGGAAGTCTTGACGACTGTAGCACAAGTGAGGCCTGTTCAACGAAGCGCCGAGAGACCAGGGAAAGGAAAAGAGTGGGGGGTAGGAGACAAAGGAATATACATAAGAATAACCAACATTATAAAAATTAATTCTCTTGATAAAATGGTCTTCAAAGAGTTGATAGCAGGCGTCGCTAGCGAAGCCTGGTGGATGAAAAAGTAGACGAAGTCCTCTTGATCTCGGAGATGATAGCTGGCGATAGCGACGAGATCTGGTGGCCAGGTTGATAAGGAAATCCTCTTGTGCAGGGAAAAATTGAGGAACTTCAGAGATTCGCTGCTAGATGACGCTAGGTGGGTCATGGATGATATATATCTAGAACAGACTCACAAGTAGTATAAGCAAAGTATACCAACAAAGAGAAACCAGGAGATCACTGTTGGTGTTTGCGAAAAAAGGAAGTAATGAAATAAAGCAAAGATAAGCAAAAGCTTACTCTGTCTTAACGTGTATTCCAAAAAAACACCACGGGGTGAAACGCTGGCATTTTATGTTGGAGTTAACCGGACCAATATTATCATATTAATTGATAATTTGATATATTATATTTTTACACTTAAATTGCTAAGGTTTTTAGTTTTATTTTTTTAAAATTTAATTCAGTACATTACGTACTTCTCGGGTCGAAGCTGCGTGAACATGAGAGGAATGTGGATCACGGACTATGAGGAGTGATGGTGCTGAGTGATGAGGTTTCTCGGTCCGTGCGTAGTAACAGAACCAAATGCATTGGTCGGTGACTCACTAGCTCATTCGCAATACCACAGTGGTTTGAGCAACGGCCCTATGCTAGCAGTATTGGAATAGACAGGAATACCAGATAACATGGCGGGCTGTTGACGGATCCTTCCCTTCTCGCCTGACCCTTCTCTCACCCCGCAATTACACGAAGCTGGGACCCGAGCAGTATATAGATACGTATTGAACCCATGCAAAGAAGCTTATGAGACTCAGTTTCGGGGGGTGTAACAGTCCATATCGTAAGTTGTTGTTAAAGCGCTTCATTAACATGCAGGGTAACATATAACAAAATAACATGCAGGAAAAAGTGAAGCCAGGGTTAACAAATGAATTTAATAACAAATCAGCTATTTACAAAAAGAATTAACAAACAAAACTCCCATAATGACTCCCACTGAATAAATTAAATTTGCCAAAACTAGGCCAAATCTCAGGAGAGATTATTATTCGGACCAAGTGTCCCAAGAAAAATCAACAATAACGACAATGTATGCGCGAGTCCTGTTCTACATGCTTCACGATGAGTACAATTGAATGCATGATTCGTCATCATCCGGAATAAACTTTCAGAAGACGAATCCGCATTACTTAGAGCTAGACAGACGCGGGGAACAACTATACAACACTTAAACTAAACCGACACTTCCTATACTTAAAATAAACAACACAATAATTTTCGCATGAAATTGGAATCAAGACTGCCGTAGCAAAACATTACTGCCTAAAAAATTTAGGACTTCTCACAAATCAACACAAGTAAGTTAACACGTGACCAACAAAAGAAATACACATATGACCGCCGTCATTTTTACAAGTATACTACCACTACACCACGCGGGTGTCACACACTAAATTACATGAACTGAGTCATAAACAATCACTAGGCTCAAAGCCAACATTTACATTATTAACACAACATTCCACCCATACGACATACAATAATCCGTCACAGACATGGCGAACTCCCCAATTAATTATGGTTCAAAATATCCATCACAAAAGAACACGTTTGCTAAATGAAAGCTTAAAGGGGCCAGTCGGAAAATAGGACTGCCTAACAAAAATAAGTCACCAGGCGAGACGGGCGATTCGTGGAACTCTGCATATCTGTCAACCCACGTGTCAAAATAACCTCGGCCTCCCAAGGCACGGGATCCAGTCTCGAAGAAGTGTGCCCCAAAGCACAATAATACGTGTGTGTGTGTCAGAACAAAAATATATCTCAGCATTTCCCCTAGGAAATCCAAGAATCAGCAATATGGACAAGGAACAGCGGTCTCCTCAGAGCACCCAGCCTTTCCATCAAAATACAACAACAACAACAAAATATGAGGGCGGTAGGACCTCTACCCCTCTTCACGTAGAATCAAAACACACACCTGACACAATAACACACACAGAATCACACGCATGGGTTTGACAGACCCTGAAATAAAATGACAAATATTTTCCACCAGCTGGCGCCTCCGTTCTAAGCCGTGACTAATAAACCTGAAAAGGACTCCAAAAAATCTTTTTTTTTTTGAACTAAGGTGTTCTACAATTACATCTTAATTCGTTGCGCTCTGCAACCCTAATATGAATAATAACCTGTTCAGCAAACATCTTACAGTAATTACCTCCCTTTCCTATCAAAAATACGAACTTTAATAAAGCACCACTTATCGAATGTAACGGGTTTCGCATTCGCATGGATAAAATCACGTACACGCGCCGTGTACCTTAAATATGACTCCAAAGAAAATAATACACAACAAACAACTTTGGCCACGCGCCAACGTACATTTAAAACATTTAGTGTCGGTACAAGAAAAACAATCTAAAACAAGAAAAAGACTAAAATGAACTATTTACAAAGTTCCCCCGCCAATCTAGCTACATATTGAATAATCAATTTTTGTACATCACCGTATCAGCTTGTAGAACATATGACTTGCATCTCGGCTCATTTCCCTACGGGAAAATTAGCCTTCCATCGTTGTCTTCGTAGAAGCGTTGGACATCACTCCGGCTCCTGACCACACGTCGGACATCTTGGTGTAGTCTCTTTGGAAGAAAAGTTCAATGTTATTATAAAAGGACCTGGCTATAATCGCTTGTGAGTTACTAATTTCGCCCACGATAGTCCTATGCGATTATTCAACGAAGACTTTCCCTAGCTCTCGCTTACACACGCACAATACAACACTTGAAAAATACAGTAAAAATTTACATGAAATGTACACTTCAAACCCATCGTCACTGGCTTGACAATACAAGTTTTAAATCTGCCTGTCTCGCAGTCGTTATCTCGCTCGGTAATCTCTACTGCTCTGCGAGGACCTTCGGTCGGGTTGAGCGCTAATTGGAATGTTACTCAAGTCTTGCCCCTAAGAGCTGAAAATAGTTGTCTTCAAGATAATATTTGAGTACTAAAGCCGCCACGGAAACTGGCGTGAAGTTAGCTCACCAGAGCTCAAAACGTTAGATTTCAAATAATATTAGAGCTTTAAAAATCAATACGCAAACTGGCGTAAAGTTAGCTCCCCAGAGCTCACAAAGTATTACTTCAAATAATATATTAAAGTGTTAAAAATCACTACACAAACTGGCGTGAAGTTAGCTCACCAGAGCTCAAAACGGACAGACATCGAAACAGCGTCTCGTCGATCAATTTATTGGAAACTGACAGAGTGAGGTGGAGTGGGGTGAATTAAGAAAAATTTTCTAGAGTTTTCATCTCACACACATGGGCCTAGTGTCAATGTTCATCATTTAATTCAAACGTCTCAGCGCACTCATGCGGAGATAATTCGGATCGGCGGTTCTTTAGATAATCAATTCCGCGCGCTTTTTACCAGTGACGCCACCCATCGCGTGGTTTAGGCTTGGTCTCTCCAGATTGGGTGATTCAATCGTAGGTCGGTTGCAAGAAACTCGTGACCATCCCTTTATGACTCCAATTCTGGTGCATGTTGTTACACAATTTGGCCTTGAACTCAGCTTACCCGGCCGTTTTCAAGAATAGCTACCAAGCTCTACTTCTGTGGCAATCATTGCAACACGCTAACTTGCCTTCCTCTTTGTCACCATCCATAAGTACTGCCTGGGCCGCAGTAATAATAATAATAAATCATGAATACTTATTTATCGCAGATTAATAAGGGTTCAGTATATAATATTTAATTTTTAAAAATACTAGCACCCAATTCTCCGAAATTCAGCTGAAAGATTCAACCATCGGCATCTTTGAAAGCATAACCTGTTCCATGACAGGTACTTAATATACGGACTACTATTCCATAAAAGGTTAAATCACATACGATCAGAGATTCGTGAGACAGAGCTATAAACTTATTTGTACGTGTTTCTATGCTCAACACAACAGGCTGCACTGTTTTTTTTGCCATTCCTGAAAACGTACATTTTTGGACTCGTCTGCTTTTAGGAATCAACCCTTCAATTAAATATAAGCTTTTGAACTGACGGTGGTTTTGGAGTCTTTGGGACGTGAAACGAGAAGTTATGTTGAAATATTCAGGAAGTCTAGACTTGGTGTCCATTGCAATAGGTTTCTAAGGAAATCTACCTAAAATCCACAGGCAAGCAACCTAATATTGAAAACCGAAGAAATTCACGTCCATATATTGTTTGAACGACTCTACTCGCCTTTCATAACCTTTTAAAACTATTTATTTATCGTATGGATTTTAGTGTCGGGAGTGTCCGAGGACCAGAGGCTGTAGCTGCTTCAAGCGGACACCCATAGGGTGAGCTACAAGTTCCGATCAATTTCAAGTAATTCCAACTTTCACCACCAGATATCAATGATACCTTGTGGTGAACGTTGGAACGTTGATACAGCGTTACAACGAAATCTATCCTAGAAATTTAGCGTCACACATGTTTAGTTAGTGGAAGGGTCTTTCACATGCCATACATTTATGATATGGGGCCTCCAGCTTTAGTTCCCCTCCAAAGGAAGGCATACTGAAGAATTTTAACGCCCTTAAGAAATCCGACGACTTCGGCCGGGTTTGAACCCGCGATGTTGGGCACTGCAGTTCAGCATTCTACCAACTACGAGACCGAAGAACAATTAGAGTTGTCAACAAAGATAGAGCAAAGATAGATCCATGCATAGGGCAAACATTAGCTCGAGAACTGAACGGTGAGTCTTCAGCAAGTGCTGCATTATGTATTAGGTGTAATATAGATTCTGGTTGCCGACGATCAGCATGCATTGGGGATATTGATAACTAGATGTATTCAATTCATCTTAAATATCTGCTTGCTAAAAGGATGGAACAATGAATTCCTGGGCAATGGTTTCTAATCCGAGGGCCACGCCACCTAGTCGTGCCAACAAACTGCGTGTGTATAATCAGAAATGATAAAGCTGTAACATTCATAAAGACTTAGTTATTGTAATTTTCGTATATAATAGATTTTCTACGATTTTTATTTGGTACTAGCTATACCGGGTATGCCTCACAATACCAATCAAAGACACAAAGGAAGATAATTAATAATAAAGAACCCCCGGCCAAAAACCGTGGCGTGAACTGTATTGGAATAGACAGCAATACCAGATAACACGGCGGGCTGCTGGCAGTCCCCTCTTGTCACCTCGCGATGAATTAGCAAGCTATTCCCACACCTGGCATTGTGGTGTGATTAGTTGTTGTTTGAGTCTTCAGTCTTTTGACTGGTTTGATGCAGCCATCCATGCCTCTTAGGACGTGTCCTACCAACCTATCTCTTCTCTTCATTAGCAGTCGCCAGAAACATCTCTCCTCTCCCACTCGTCTTAATACCTCTTTGTTTGTAACCCTATCTACCCATCTGATCTTCATCATTCTCCTGTAACACCACATTTCAAATGCTTCAATTCTCCTCTTTTCTGCTGCACCAATAGTCCAAGTTTCACTTCCATAGAGCGCCACGCTCCAGACAAAGGCTTTCAAAAATGACTTCCTAATACCTAAATCTATATTCGATGTCAGCAGATTCCTTTTTTGTAGAAATGCTTTTCTTGCCTGAGCCAACCTACTTTTTATATCCTCTTTGCTTCGTCTATCACTGGTTATTCTGCTTCCTAAGTAAGAGAAGTCTCCTACTTCCTTCAGCTTTAGTAGGGCTCGGAAAAGCATATTTGCATTTTTTTTCTGAATAGTACACATTGAAAGAAGCTTTTTGGTGGTATTTTCACCTCTTTGGGACCAACAGAATTGAAATGTATCGAGCATATAAGTGCATAAAACCGCAGTTTTCAGAATAGAAGCATATAAATGCATATTCTTTTGGTTTTTGTCCAAATAGTTTGTTCTTCTTCGAATTCCTCCCCCCCCCCCCGATTTCGGGCCCTGACCAACCTTAAGGTTCGAAAACAGAAATAATTATTGAAAAGCTTATCTGGTGCGAATAATAGAACCGAAGGTTTTTAACCTTTAGTGAGGTCAGACTCGTCATTGAAACTTTTATTGATTGATTTAAGAAAATCATTCAAAACTGAAAACATAAAAAACTTTCTTGTTGTATAGACCAAGGCAGATCTGCTTCATTGACTCGCCTAATTCTGAACATCTTGTAAATGAACTTTTAAACTGTAACTTGTATAAGAAAACTTCTCTTATATATACTTGAAACTTGAATGCGAGTATATTGCAGTGTATCATACACTCAATTAGAAAATAAAGCTCGTATATAAAGGTATGTTATTGATTTTTTCGTTTCACTTTCCTTTCTATAGTTTTTAACGGTGTTTTTTTGAGCATATTCTGCATATTTAACCGCATATAATGGGGTTTTCGAGCATATCTATCGAGCATATAATGTTTTTTTTTCGAGTATATCTGGCGATTTTATCGAGCATATCGATCCGAGCCCTAGTGATAAGTATACACATTGTGCAATTGGGCTACTGTGGGATTTAAGGGTTCCCATTTGTGTTTCATTAATAATTTGTAGCCAGAAGCCTTCCCTGGAGTGCACTCAACAACTCACCCAAATTTCATCGCAATCGGATGAATGGTATATGAATACATAGGCGACAGACAGACAGACAGACAGACTGTCACGTAACATTGATTTTTATATACAGTACAGTATATAGATAACTTCCCGAATCGGCCGCGGTGGCTAACGTGCTACTTCGTGCCTGGCGTCGGGAGAGCGTGGGTTTGAATTCCACCTCGGCCGTCCTGAAAATGGTTTCCGTGCTTTCCCGTTTTCACTACTAGGAAATTGCTAGGATCGTTCCTTTCAACAGGTCCATGGCCGTCGTACTTCCAAAATCCCTTCTTTAATATATAGACCAAAGTTAGCCGTCACCTGTCACCATCCCCAGTTGTATCTGCTGGCAATGTATGTTCAACTCCCAGACACAGGGATGAGTGAATTGTGTACTAAGATGTTAGAGTGATGTGTGGTCCATTCCCGTGCTGATGCTGACACCAAAGCTTGCACTGAACATTGACAATCATTATCACATTAAGTAACCAAACTTGAAGGTCAATCACTAATACCAGCATCTCAACAAAAAATCACATATCTTGACTAGTTGTGGTAATTTAATTACTGCTGCAAGTGTATACACCCAGGATGTTCCAGCCGAGCTGCTTGCCAGTGAGCAGCGGAGTACTCGCTGCCTTGCGTGAGTAAACCTGGAATATGGAATACAGCACTGGTGTGGGGGCTGCCGTCACTGCGCGGTGGACGACTGACAGGAAGCGCTTGGATTTGTACTATGACCTTCGCCCAGTGACGTATTGGCTATCACCCCCAGTCCCTCTCCATACGTGCTCCGAGCATCTCCGCTGAGTACTCGCGTGTACGCATACTCAAAGTCGTGGATTTGGATCAGTCTTGATACAGGGTGTAACTAAATATGTGGGAAAGCTCCGGGGATTCGATGGAAGACCTGACAACAAGCAAAACATGTCCGGTAAACATATGGTGTATTTGCGTTCGTTGCTGTGTTACAAGCATTGCTTGTGGTGTACATAACACAGACCGCGGCACGATGCTAGTTGGTCATTTGTGGAGGGCACACAGGCCACTTGTACGTTTTGTCGCTATTCAATTCCAAACAAATGGATAGGGTGTCAGGGACCAACACCGTGGCCTGCTCGTTCTCCCGATCTCAACCCATTTAAAGGCCATTGTGTATGCCGCACATATTCATAACGTGGACATGCAGCGTCTGCGAATGTAGCAAGGATGTCAACAGATACGACAGACGCCGGGAATAAGCGAGCGTGTGAGACAGTCAATGATGCGGCTGCATTACTGCTCGTGGTAGCCATTTTTAGCACCTTCTGTAGGGAACTGTAAATAGTAACGTACACTTTATCAACACAAATGACCAACCTGCACAGTGAAGCGGTCTGTGTTATGTACACCACAAACCATGCTTGTAACACGGAAACGAAAGCAAATACACCATACAGTATCTTTACCGAACATGGTTTGCTTCTGGTCAGGTCCTCTACCGAATCCCAACAAATTTAGTTACACCCTGTTTATTGTAGATACCGTCACCCATACTTGTAGAGATAGATTTAACAGCTTAAATGTAAAGGATCTGATGATGATCGCTTGACGATCGAAACTGGTCATCCAAGTGTATTTATTAATCTCAAGATATTTTTTTTTTTCAGGAATAAGGAATCGCCCATTACAATTGTGTACAATCGTGTTGACCGACTGAAAAACATAAAATTTCGATTAGACTAAATACCCTAAACTTTTTGTACGTCCGCAAGCGTGGCTACAGCTCTTATTGAATAACTACGTCAGTCTAGACAGCTTTTATTGTAATTCAGGTGTTAAACGCAGACATTTTAATTTAAAAAACCTGACACGTGGACAGATATCATGAAACAATCTACGGTTGGCAGCGCTGTTACCCCTAAACCATGCTGGCGTTATTCAATTCTAAAAACCCCAAGTCCGTAACTGTTCCACTCGCGTGGTTTGTCAACTTCCACAACGCTCGCTACTGAAGAACTTCAAACGTTAAAATTGCCACTTTAGCTTGTGTATGTCACAGTTAATTAATCGTTACTTGTCACGGTGACAAACAGGTAACGTTGGCAAATTATCAACGGACTTGTAACTTTATGAGCTTCTGTATTGGCAAACGGTCCCGATATTACTTCCTAACGCCATTTGTATGTGTGTGTGTGTTTTTTATCTGTTCCATTTTCTCTTGTGTGAACTGAGCTAAGCTGACGTTCCCACTGAAACTAATTGGAAGGCATCATCCATCACTGCACTGGTGTGTTCCAACTTGCAGTCGACCAGCCGTGAGTTTCAACAATGAGTGTGAGTGAGAGGGAAGAGCAGGCAAGCTTTTGTTTATCACAGGACAGAGAAGGTGGCGGACATCGTGCTTCGAGCGTCATAGAAGGCGGCTGTGACCGGGTGACAGCTGAATGTCATGAGTTTAAACAATGAGACTGAGTGTGAGAGAAGATCAGGCTAGCATTTGTTTATCTTTATAGGTGGCGGTGATCACGCTTCGTGCGTCATAGAAGGCGGCTGTGACCAGGTGACAGTTGAATGTCATGAGTTAAAACAATGCGACTGAGTGAGAGAGAAGATCATGCTAGCATTTGTTTATCTTTATAGGTGGCGGTGATTACGCTTCGTGCGTCATAGAAGGCGGCTGTAACCGGGTGACAGCTGAATGTCATGAGTTTAAACAATGCGACTGAGTGAGAGAGAAGATCAGGCTAGCATTTGTTTATCTTTATAGGTGGCGGTGATTACGCTTCGTGCGTCATATAAGGAGGCTGTAACCGGGTGACAGCTGAATGTCATGAGTTTAAACAATGCGACTGAGTGAGAGAGAAGATCAGGCTAGCATATTTACCATTTTTAATGAACTTGTCGACTTCGTCGTTACGCTGAGGTCTGGCGTTACGTAACGGTGACAGGACGAAATGTACCGAGAATGCACTGAAGTGTGTGACGTCATAGTACGATGTAGCAGCCGAGTACCAAGAAGGCAGTGCGAGAACAGAGTTTCAAGAAGGCAGTGCGAGAACAATCAAGTAGGCAGTGAAAAACAAAATAGAATCTTGAAACTCTGTTCTCGCACTGTCTTCTTGGTACTCGGCTGCTAGCATTTAAAATGATATAAAGTCCAGTCATTCAGAATGATTATCAGTCTCTTTTTTTTAATTTGAAATTATCTTGTCGACTTCGTCGTTATGTTTTGGGTCTAACGTTACCCGGGACGGAGACGGTTGCGTTACGGAGACGGAGACTGTGACGTCATGCAGCCATGCGGGAAGCCTAAGTTAATGGGTAAAGGACGGCAAGTGCGTGACGTCAATGCAACCACGCAGGAATCCTAAGTTAATGGTTCATGGAGTCTGTTGAAAGAGTCCTGGGGCGTCGAGCGACCTGGGGCTTCGAGCAAAGCGAAAAGAATACAGGGTGACACCTAAAGCGGTGTACAATATGCCAGATAAGAATACAGGGTGACTCCTAAAGAGATAAACAAGACGCCAGATAAGAATTCAAGGTGACTCTTAAAGAGGTGTACAAGATGGCAGAGAAGAATACAGGGTGTCTCCTAAAGAGGTGCACAAGATGTCAGAAAAGAATACAGGGTGACTCCTAAAGAGGTGTACAAGATGTCACACAAGAATACAGGGTGACTTCTAAAGAGATATACAAGATGCCAGATAAAAATATAGGGTGCCTCCTAAAGAGGCGTGCAGGATGTCAGAGCAAAGTACAGTACAAGATGCTAGATAAGAATACAGGGTGACTCTTAAGAGATATACAAGATGCCAGATAAGAATACAAGGTGACTCTTAAAGAGGTGTACAATATGGCAGAGAAGAATACACGGTGACTCCTAAAGAGGTGCACAAGATGTCAGACAAGAATTCAGGGTGACTCTTAAAGAGGTGTACAAGATGTCACACAAGAATACAGGGTGACTTCTAAAGAGATATACAAGATGCCAGATAAGAATACAGGGTGCCTCCTAAAGGGGTGTGCAGAATGTCAGAGCAAAATACAGGGTGACACTTAACTAGGTTCACAGTATGTTAGATTCAATCAAATACAGGGTGACCCTTCAAGAGGTTTGCAAGATATCAGATTCAAATAATGGGTGACACTTAAAGAGTTGTAAAAGATGTCAGACTCAAATACAGGGTGACCCTTAAAGAGGTACCCGCGCAGGAAGCCTGAGTTAATGGGTAATGGAGTCTATTGAAAGAGACCTGTGGCTTCGAGCGAAGCGAGAAGCCCTACTGAGCCTTTCTAACATGTGTAGCATTTGTAGCATGCGTCATTTGAAATGATATAACGTCCAGTCCTTCAGACTGACTGTAATTTTTATCTTTATAGGTAGTGGTGATTTCGCTTCGTGCGTCATAGAAGGCGGCTGTGACCGGGTGTCAGCTGAGTGTCATGAGTTTAAACAATGAGGCTGAGTGAGAGAGAAGATCAGGCTAGCATTTGTTTATCCTTAGGAATATAGGTGGCGGTGATTACGCTTCATCTGTCGTAGAAGGCGGCTATGACCAACTGACAGCTGAATACTATTAGTTTTTCAACAATGAGGCTGTGTGAGAGAGAAGATCAGGCTAGCATTTGATTATCCTTTAGGTGGCGGTGATTACGCTTCGTGCGTCATAGGAGGCGGCTGTGACCGGGTGACAGCTGAATATTATGAGTTTAAACAATGAGACTGAGTGAGAGAGAAGATCAGACTAGCATTTGTTTATCTCTATAGGTGGCGGTGATTACGCTTCGTGCGTCACAGAAGGCGGCTGTGACCGGGTGACAGCTGAATGTCATGAGTTTAAACAATGCGACTGAGTGAGAGAGAAGATCAGGCTAACATTTGTTTATCTTTATAGGTGGCGGTGATCACGCTTCGTGCGTCACAGAAGGCGGCTGTGACCGGGTACCAGGTGAGTTAGCCGTGGTGGTTACGGCATGACTGATGGCAGTCGCTCACATCCGGGAGGCGAGGAGGTTCGAATCCCCCCGCCGGTAACCTTGGAGATGGTCTTCTGTGGTTTCCCATCTTCCTTCCAGGCAAATGCCGGGGTTGGTCCCTAACTATAGGCCACAGCCGCTACCTTCCAACTCCTCGTCCTTACATTCCAACTTCCCTCCTTCCCTCCCCAACGGTACTTGTAGCTCACCCATTGGGTGTCCGTCTCGAAGCAGCTACAAAACTGGCGAGCCGAACATGTCCTCGGACACTCCCGGCACTAAAAGCCATACGCTAAAAAAAAAAACCGGGTGACACCTGAATGTCATGATTTTAAACAGTGCGACTGAGTGAGAGAGAAGATCAGGCTAACATTTGTTTATCTTTATAGGTGGCGGTGATTACGCTTCGTGCGTCACAGAAGGCGGCTGTGACCGGGTGACACCTGAATGTCATGAGTTTAAACAGTGCGACTGAGTGAGAGAGAAGATTAGGCTAACATTTGTTTATCTTTATAGGTGGCGGTGATTACGCTTCGTGCGTCATAGGAGGCGGCTGTGATCGGGTGACAGCTGAATGACATGATTTTAACAATGAGACTGAGTGAGAGAGAAGATCAGGCTAGCATTTGTTTATCTTTATATGTAGCGGTGATTACGCTTCGTGTGTCATATAAGGCGGCTGTGACCAGGTGACAGCTGAATGTCATGAGTTTAAACATTGAGACTGAGTGAGAGAGAAGATCAGGCTAGCATTTGTTTATCTTTATAGGTGGCGGTGATTACGCTTCGTGTGTCATAGAAGGCGGCTGTGACCAGGTGACAGCTGAATGTCATGAGTTTAAACAATGCGACTGAGTGAGAGAGAAGATCAGGTTAGCATTTGTTTATACTTTAGGTGGCGGTGATTACGCTTCGTGTGTCATAGAAGGTGGCTGTGTCCGGGTGACAGCTGAATGTCATGAGTTTAAACAATGCGACTGAGTGAGAGAGAAGATCAGGCTAGCATTTGTTTATCTTTATAGGTGGCGGTGATCACGTTTCGTGCGTCATAGAAGGCGGCTGTGACCAGGTGACAGCTGAATGTCATGAGTTTAAACAATGCGACTGAGTGAGAGAGAAGATCAGGCTAGCATTTGTTTATCTTTATAGGTGGCGGTGATTACGCTTCGTGCGTCATAGAAGGCGGCTGTGACAATACTTTAACTTCAGTAGCTCAAAAATGGTTTAACTATTATTCATGCAAAGTTAGATGTATAAATAAACGTCGGAAGCTACATTTTTCAAACGATTCACACATCCCGCTTCCCTCACACACACAGTATTACTGATTATTCCCTATTAAACCACTCTGATATGAACACAGTTTATCAACAAGAGCTCCGAGTATGTCGTTCTCAGTTCTCTCCACTTCTCTTGCTACTACAGTAATTATCGGTTTGTCCCGGAGCGGCGCGGCGTCTAGCTTCTGGGAATACTGTTCACCTGCAACTCTCCTCCACTTTGTGTCACGGGAATCTTCAGTGCAATTAATGAACCACGAAGCTGCTATGCGTGTTGACGACCAGGCTAAAGCCAGACTCTGAAAAATTCTTGTTCCAATATGAATTTTGGCTTTGTGGTCATTTCATCCCCTAGCAAATAATATAAAATAACGTCATTTGGCCATGGGGCCAAGTTCTCTGCAGACTCGGTAGACGTGGGTTCGACCCCCTCCGTCAGTCGTCTTTTAAATGGTTTTCCGTGGTTTCCCATTTTGAACTCCAGGCAAATGCAAATTTCAACTAGTAAATATAATCAAAATTATTAAAAATAAACAATAAAATAAAACATTAATATGCAAATTAAAATCTGGCCATGAACGACAGATGCATCAAACTGGAGAGAGCCTACCACCTATGCAAGAATATGTACAAATCCAAATCCCTCTCAATGAATTTCAAACTCAGACACTACAGTAGTGTAGTGAGACCATCAGTACTACACACATCAAAAAAAGTTTTGCATCACCTCGGTTCCAAGAGTTCCGGAACCGTTAAATACAAAGGGAATAGAGATCAACACAAACAACATTTCAGCTCGTTTTATTGCTCATGAGACCCACACATTGCATGTTGTACCATCATACAGCTAGACTTTCAGCATTTGTGGTCCAGATTGCAGTACACACCACTACCTCTAATACCCAGTAGCACGTCCTCTTGCATTGATGCATGCCTGTATTCGCCGTGGCATACTATCCACAAGTTCATCAAGACACTGTTGGTCCAAATTGTCCCACTCCTCAACGACAATTCGGCGTAAATCTCTCAGAGTGGTTGGTGGGTCAAGACGTCCATAAACAGCCCTTTTCAACATATCCCAGGCATGTTCGATAGGGTTCATGTCTGGCGAACATGCTGGGCACTGTAGTCGAGCGATGTCGTTATCTTGAAGGAACGCATTCACAAGATGTGCACGATGAGGTCGAGAATTGTCGTCCATGAAGACAAATGCCTCTCCAATATTCTGCCGATATGGTTGCACTATGGGTCGGAGGATGTCATTCAGGTATCGTAAAGCCGTTTCGGAGCCTTCCATGACCACCAGTGGCGTACGTCGGCCCCACATAATGCCACCCCAAAACATCAGGGAACCACCACCTTGCTGCACTCGCTGGACAGTGTGTCTAAGACGTTCAGCCTGACCAGGGTGCCTCCAAACACGTCTCCGACGATTGTCTGGTTGAAGGCATATGCGACACTCATCGGTGAAGAGAACGTGATGCCAATTCCGTGGGGTCCATTCAGCATGTTGTTGGGCCCATCTGTACCGCGCTGCATGGTGTCGGGGTTGCAAAGCTGGACCTCGCCATGGACGTCGGGAGTGAAGTTGCGCATCATGCAGCCTATTGCGCACAGTTTGAGTTGAAACACGACGTCCTGTGGCTGAACGAAACGCATTATTCAACATGGTGGCATTGCTGTCAGGGTTCCTCCGAGCGGCAATCCGTAAGTAGCGGTCATCCACTACAGTAGTAGCCCTTGGGCGGCCTGAGCGAGGCCTGTCATCGACAGTTCCTGTATCTCTGTACCTCCTCCATGTCCGAACAACATCGCTTTGGTTCACTCTGAGACGCCTGGAAACTTCCCTTGTTGAGAGCCCTTCTTGACACAAAGTAACAATGCGGACGCGATCGAACTGCGGTATTGACCTTCTAGGCATGGTAGAACTACAGACAACATGAGCAGCGTACCTTCGTCCTGGTGGAATGACTGGAACTGATCGGCTGTCGTACCCCCTCCGTCTAATAGGCCCTGCTCATGCATGGTTGTTTACATCTTTGAGCAGTTTTAGTGACATCTATGAACAGTCAAAGGGACTGTATCTTGGATACAATATACACAGTCAACGTCTATATGCCGGAGATCTGGGAACCGAGGTGATGCAAAACTTTTTTTGATGTGTGTATATGCCTCAGAATGCCTAAATATGGTCAGCAAAGGACAACTCCGGAAATTGGAGCTGAAGGACCGGAAGATTCTGCGAAAAATTATGGGCCCTATTAAAGAGGAAGGCAAGTATAGAATCAGGCACAACAATGAACTCTATGAACAAGTGGAGAGCATTGCAACAGCCATGAGGAAGAGGAGGCTGATCTATGGTCATATTGTGAGAATGGATAATCAGAGGCTCACCTCCAGAATTTTCAACCCTGTCTCTAGAGGGAAAGCAACTAACGCCAAGTGGTCGAAACTAGTCAGGAAAGACCTTGAACAATTGGATATTGACATCTATGACAGGAATAAATACAGGACGTTAGTCAGAACATCAGACTCTCTCCAGTCATTAACAAGAAAAGCAGTGCGTCCAGGAGTAGGTGTGAAATGGACTCAGGAGCGGAAGTACATTCACAGTGCCAGAATGAAGGATTACTGGGCTAGGAGGAAAACTGCCAGAGATAAGACCCACGTGGTCCACAGCCGGCCCAGATGGAACTAAAAAAAAAACACACACTAAAATTAAAATTAGTAATCAATTAATCGATACTTCGGTTAGTCAAATAATCTATTGTTCGATTAGTCGACGATTAATCGATTGATATTTTCTGATTAATTTCGAATTATTCGATTAATCGATTATTAAATCAATTAACCGACCATCGCTTATACCTAGCTCTAATATTCAGTGCTCTCTGAATGGTTGTATTTTGGATCCTGTCCCTCCTAATTTCGTCCTCTAATTTCCGGAGTTATCACATCTCCACCGTCTGGATCCCTTTCACAAACCCTAAAAATCCGGAGCCTACTGACAAGGGATCACCTGTGTTATTGTGTACCTTCAAATTCGAACTAACTAGTTGATAATGTTTATTTATATTTTACTAGCAACCCGCTTCGGCCTCGCCCGGGAACAGTTATGAATGCATTATATGCTATCTCGTAAACTGACGGCTCAGTAATTGAATGGAGATTGTTGGAAGAAATGAAAACGTAAAAACACTTACTGTATAGTGGGCGATGTATTGAAAATAGAGATATGCACACGGGAACATTTTGTAGAACGTTTCATGCTGAACAGTTCTAACACTCATAGTACATTGATATTTTTAACGGTTTGCCCAGCGTATGCTTAAAGAGCACACGGATGCCAGTTTTTTTTTTCGACTTTTTCACTGACATTGTTATTGCTCGGCTTCCTTTGATCATAAATACATTATTTTCTACAGAAACCTTCCTCTAGATATCCTTTACGTTTACAGAATGGTGAAACCAGCATCAAAATCAATCCAGTAGTTCTCGGGATTACCTGTGACATCCAAGAATCGGAGACTTCGTTTTATACTAAGTAGAGATTTAGCGTATGGCGTTTAGTTCCGGGAGTGTACGAGGACATGTTCGGCTCGCCAGAGGCTGTAGCTGCTTCAACCGGACACCCATAGGGTGAGCTACAGTTCCGTTCAATTTCAAGTAGTTTCAATCTTCGCTACCAGATGTCACTGACACCTAGAGGTGATCGTTGGAACTTTCAGAGAGCGTTATAACGAAATCTAACCTAGAAATTTAGCTTTACACAAGTTTAGTTAGTGGACGAATCTTTTACATGCCATAAATATATGACATGGGACCGTCGGCTTTACTTTCCCTCCGAAGGAAGGCATACTGAAAGATTTTAACGCTCTTAAAAATCCAACGACATCGTCCGGGTTTGAACCGGCGATCTTGGGCACAGCAGTTCAGCATGGTAGCAACTACGCCACCGAAGCCGCTTTGATAATGTTAAATTCAAATTTCTCCACTAGCAATATAGTCAAGTCCCTCCGGAACTATCGGGTTACACTGACCGCTCCCAAAAGCTGTATTCTCGATGGCGTAGCATTACATCGTCGCCCAATTATCTATGTGAATACAGAGCACGGGTCGAATGCCTCCCCACTATTATTGCATTTCATATTCCCGCAAATCCCGAACGTAAACGGATGATAGCTGCTCAAATACCGGCAGGTGGACTATTGAAATGAAACCACAGTAAATGCCAATACATAATTGGTTATGTGTTTGGATAATGGGACTGTCGAGTGGTTTCATAATTCAGAGTCAAACAAAGCTCTGGTCATCGTACACACATTACGATGCATTGTTCACTGAATCCAAACATATTTCACTGTGACAGATTGAGTTACTTTTGATTCTTATCGGGTTACAAGTCAGCTAATTGTTTTTTTTAGCGTATGGCTTTTAGTGCCGGGAGTGTCCGAGGACATGTTCGGCTCGCCAGTTTTTTGTAGTTGCTTCGAGACGGACACCCAATGGGTGAGCTACAAGTACCGTTGGGGAGGGAAGGAGGGAAGTTGGAATGTAAGGACGAGGAGTTGGAAGGTAGCGGCTGTGGCCTATAGTTAGGGACCAACCCCGGCATTTGCCTGGAAGGAAGATGGGAAACCAGAGAAGACCATCTTCAAGGTTGCCGGCGGGGGGATTCGAACCTCCTCGCCTCCCGGATGTGAGCGACTGCCATCAGTCATGCCGTAACCACCACGGCTAACTCACCCGGTTAGTCAGCTAATGATCTGATGGAATGGAATATAACTCATGTACAGGTAGATTTACCAGCTGAGAGAATTATCGACGTACCTCTAACCCTGTTATCACCGTTTCCCAGCGGGTTTGAACCCACGACCTTCGGCATAAAAGCTCAGCATGCTACCAACTACGCCACCGAAGCCCCCAAACTTGTGTGAAGGTTAGATTTCGATGAAACGCTCTATCAATGTTCCAACGTTCACCACTACTAGGTGTCAGTGCATCTGGTAGCGAAAGTTGGAACTACTTGAAATTGAACGGAACTTGTAGCTCACCCCATGGGTATCCGCATTGAGGCAGCTATAGCCTAGCCTCTGGCGAGCCGAACACGTCCTCGGACATTCCTGGCACTAAAAGCCATACGCTAAATAAGTAAATAAATACACACATCAAAAAAAGTTTTGCATCACCTCGGTTCCCAGATCTCCGGCATATAGACGTTGACTGTGTATATTGTATCCAAGATACAGTCCCTTTGACTGTTCATAGATGTCACTAAAACTGCTCAAAGATGTAAACAACCATGCATGAGCAGGGCCTATTAGACGGAGGGGGTACGACAGCCGATCAGTTCCAGTCATTCCACCAGGACGAAGGTACGCTGCTCATGTTGTCTGTAGTTCTACCATGCCTAGAAGGTCAATACCGCAGTTCGATCGCGTCCGCATTGTTACTTTGTGTCAAGAAGGGCTCTCAACAAGGGAAGTTTCCAGGCGTCTCAGAGTGATCCAAAGCGATGTTGTTCGGACATGGAGGAGGTACAGAGATACAGGAACTGTCGATGACAGGCCTCGCTCAGGCCGCCCAAGGGCTACTACTGTAGTGGATGACCGCTACTTACGGATTGCCGCTCGGAGGAACCCTGACAGCAATGCCACCATGTTGAATAATGCGTTTCGTTCAGCCACAGGACGTCGTGTTTCAACTCAAACTGTGCGCAATAGGCTGCATGATGCGCAACTTCACTCCCGACGTCCATGGCGAGGTCCAGCTTTGCAACCCCGACACCATGCAGCGCGGTACGGATGGGCCCAACAACATGCTGAATGGACCCCACGGAATTGGCATCACGTTCGCTTCACCGATGAGTGTCGCATATGCCTTCAACCAGACAATCGTCGGAGACGTGTTTGGAGGCACCCTGGTCAGGCTGAACGTCTTAGACACACTGTCCAGCGAGTGCAGCAAGGTGGTGGTTCCCTGATGTTTTGGGGTGGCATTATGTGGGGCCGACGTACGCCACTGGTGGTCATGGAAGGCTCCGAAACGGCTTTACGATACCTGAATGACATCCTCCGACCCATAGTGCAACCATATCGGCAGAATATTGGAGAGGCATTTGTCTTCATGGACGACAATTCTCGACCTCATCGTGCACATCTTGTGAATGCGTTCCTTCAAGATAACGACATCGCTCGACTACAGTGGCCAGCATGTTCGCCAGACATGAACCCTATCGAACATGCCTGGGATATGTTGAAAAGGGCTGTTTATGGACGTCTTGACCCACCAACCACTCTGAGAGATTTACGCCGAATTGTCGTTGAGGAGTGGGACAATTTGGACCAACAGTGTCTTGATGAACGGCGAATACAGGCATGCATCAATGCAAGAGGACGTGCTACTGGGTATTAGAGGTAGTGGCGTGTACTGCAATCTGGACCACAAATGCTGAAAGTCTAGCTGTATGATGGTACAACATGCAATGTGTGGGTCTCATGAGCAATAAAACGAGCTGAAATGTTGTTTGTGTTGATCTCTATTCCCTTTGTATTTAACGGTTCCGGAACTCTTGGAACCGAGGTGATGCAAAACTTTTTTTGATGTGTGTATATAGGTTATCCGACAAACACTCACGCAACTAGACTACAGTATACGGGGCTGATTACCAAGATCTCCCATCCCACAAAAAGAATTAGCAATAACATGTTAATTACTGTAGTCATTTCCACATGGAAGTACGGTGAATTAGGAGGTTTTAAAGATGCAATGCTGCCAACTTTCGTCACGAGTGACAGATGGTGTGGGGTTTTATCCTCCTGAGACATGCACCTGACAAGCTTCTCGCAATTCTCCGGATGATGGATCATTCTGGGGGAGACGAGAAAGGAACTCCAAGTCTCACAGGAATACCCGGAAACTCTCTTTAGAAATACAAGGTAACTTTAAACATTGTAGCTCAAATATTGAGACCAGAGACGGCTTTCAAACTCATTAACAAGTTCAAATATACGAGGGCTGTTTCTTAAGTAAGGGCTTTTTTTAAAATAACCGAATTTTTATTTTGAAACCACATTTATTTTTAGTTCTTACATACCTTCCTCCTCGGAAGCCTCCGTGGCTTAGGCGGCAGCACGCTGGCCTCTCACCGCTGAGTCCGTGGTTCAAATCCCGGTCACTCCATGTGAGATCTGTGCTGGACAAAACGGAGGCAGACAGGTTTTTCTCCGGGTACTCCGGTTTTCCCTGTCAAAATTTCATTCCAGCAACACTCTCCACTATCATTTAATTTCATCTGTCATTCATTTAATCATTGCCCCAGAGGAGTGCGTCAGGCCTCGGCAGCCGGCACAGTTCATATCCTCGCCGCTAGATAGGGGCTTCATTCATTCCATTCCTGACCCGGTCGGAGACTGGAAGCAGGCGGTGGATTTTCACATACCTTCCTCTATTTTTCTACATAGTCGCCTTGTTTATTTAGACACTTGTCATACCTTAAAACTAAGTTCTCAAATCCCTCTGCATAAAAGTTTGCCGCCTGCTCTGACAACCAAGAATTCACACTTGAGGAAAACCCATTGATATAGTGGTTATCATGAATCTTCGGTCCTCGTGAATGTTCGTGTCAATTGCAGTCACCAAGTCATCTGTGATCACAGACCTGAGCGTTCATCGTCATGAACATTTTCACGGCCACTTTTGAACTCGTGTACCCATTTTCGCACTTTACCTTCCGTCATTGCATTATCACCATACACCTCACAAAGCTGACGATGAATGTCTGCAGCCGACATGTTTCTTGCACTCAAAAAACGTATCACAGATCGTACCTCACACGCGGCGGGCGAATCAATAATCTTGAACATTGTAAAGATGCACAGTTCAGCGCACAGGTTAGCTACACAGCTGTAACTGACGCCTCCTTGTTCGCAAAGGATGCCGGGAGGTAGCGCGCACGCTTGTTGTGGCATGCGCACTAACTACGGGCTTAAAAAAAACGGCCCTTACTTATAAAACAGCCCTGTTCTATCTACACAGAAGTCTTCCAAATTCTAGGGTAGTTGGTATATTGGCTTTCACGGCCATTGAATTAAAACTCAGCAATGTGTCTAGGTTTGTGCCGTGTCTTGTGTAGGGTTTCGCCTAGGACACCAAGCTGGCTCATCAGCGGGCTCTTGGTATCCCCGCCCGGACCCCCACAGTAAATTGAACTTGATGGTGAGCCCACGGGCGTAATCGAAAAGGGTTGCAGCATTTTCAAAAAATCATAGTTCAGGAACTATTTGAGATATTAAAACGAGTATTTATTGTTGTTAAATTCACCATCACAAAAAGTGTTTTTCATTTCAAACAATGTTTCTATGTGCATTCGACTGTTTCGTCACTCGTCCTAAGGCGTCCAAGGGAATTCTTCACGACAACTCTGCCAGTTTCCTGTACCTGTCCACACCACCGTCTAAGGTTTGAGGGGGATCCCTACCATAAACACGTCGGAAAGTGCGCTGAACAGTTATAACACACAACACACAGTGTGCTTTCTGCTGAACTGTCGCCATTGCAATCACACTCACTACTGAAACAGTTGCGTGGCAGCTTTCTGTCGCGCACTCATTCTGCGCATCGGCTGAAGGTCACGGGCGGAGTACAGTCACATCTAAAACTAAAACTTGATGAGTTCCTGCTTAGTTTTCTGGTCGAATTATTAAATTATCTCACTTACAAGGGGAGATATGATTTTTTGAAATCGCTGCAATCTTTTTCGATTTATTTTATTTATCGTATTGCTTTTAGTGCCGGGAGTGTCCGAGGACATGTTTGGCTTGCCAGAGGCTGTAGCCGCTTCAAGCGGACACCCCTAGGGTGAGCTACAAGTTCAGTTCAATTTCAAATAGTTCCAACTTTCGGTACCAGATGTCAATGATACCTAGTGGTGAACGTTGGAACTTTGATAGAGCGTTACAACGAAATCTAACCTAGAAATTTAGCTCCACACAAGTTTAGTATTTGGAAGGATCTTTTACATGGCATAAATCTATGAGATGGGACCGCCGGCTTTACTTCCCCTCCGAAGGAAGGCATACTGAAGGATTTTAATGCTCTTAAAAATCCGACGACTTCGGCTGTGTTTGAACCCGCTATCTTGGGCTCAGCAGTTCGGCATGCTACCAACTACGCCACTGAGGCCACTACCTTTTTCGATTACTATTTATAAAACAGTATAATAGACCTTAATGTGACCAGCCGTCAATAGCCCGCATAATCACCTTTTGCAGCGCGGACCGCTGCCAGACCTGCAGGAAGAGAGAGATATCCCAGACGAAGACATTCTCCACACCATAATGCTCCCTCCTACGGCCTGGACCCGTCTGGCGATTAGTACGGAAGAAACCCCTTTTGTTCCAAAAACCGTGCTATGGTTGGCTTTTAGTAAATCGTTAGAAAAGCACAAAAAAAAAGCTTAACTCGATATTTCAGAACAATTTGCACGATCATTTTGTAGGAAGACTATTTTTTTAAGCGTATTTCTCTGAATCGGCGTATTTTAAAGAAATGTGTTTGAAACAAAAAATGTAGAGGACATTGTCACCTACAATTGGTCTCGTTGAAGTCATGTCATACGTTTTGAAATTCAGAAACTAGGTGGCGCCAAAATTTCCAAAAAAAAGGGTTTTTCACTGTTTGTCCTAGAAAAAATGTTTTGTTCACAAAAGAGCGAATCAGAAATTTGTTCCTCTCAAAATTGTCTACAACATTAATTGAAACATTTTTTTCCTCCGACTTACCGTTCCAAAGTTATAGTCTGCCGAAGTGTGAAAATTGTCCGACACCGGTCCCGGTCTAAACTATGCCCACCGCTCTCTCCGCAGTAACAATAGTGGCCTTGACTACGCAGCGTTGCATTTGCTGCGCTATAACTTTGGATCGGTAAGTCGGAGGAAACAAACGTTGAAATAAATATTGCAGATAATTTTTAGAGGAACAAATTTCTAATTTACTCTTTTGTGAAAAAAAAAAACATTTTTTCTAGGACAAAGAGTGAAAAAAACACTTTTTTGGAAACTTGGGCGCCACGTAGCTTCTGCATTTCAAAACGTATGACATGACCTCAATGAGACGAATTGTAGTTGACAATGTCCTCTACATTTTTGTTTAAGAACTTTTCTTTAAAATACGTAGATTCAGAGAAAGACGCTTTTCATTTTTTTTTTGAGTTTTCCGACATGATACTACAAATTATTTCGAAATGTAGAGTTAAGCTTTTTTGTGCTTTTCTAACGATTTACAAAAAGCCAACCATACCACGGTTTTTGGGCCGATAACCTAGATGTTAGGCCCCTTAAAACAACAATTATCATCATCATCATCACGGTTTTTGGAACAAAACCATTCCAGCTGTACTGGACTAGATTGTTGTCGGGTGTTTGCGTTCACACGTTTGACGCCGTAGGCTACCCATAGGCTATACGCCAACGGCCGTCTGTCCGATGGAGCATAAAGGCTCCCACACACCGGAGCGATCACGGAGGCGGTAGCGATCAGATGCAGCTTGTCGTGTTCGACCGCTGCCCGCGTCACTGTGTGTTGGACTGACAATGAGTGCGACAACTCATTGAAGAAGTGAAATTGCAGAACATATATTATGGTTGCCTGAGATTTTAGTTCTCGCTGTTAAGAGGCACAGGTGCGCTTTATAAAAAGGGAGGTAGCGCGTAGTTCGCTACTCCTGTGGGGGTCCGGGCTGGGACACCAAGAGTCTGCTGATGAGCCAGCTTGGTGTCCCAGGCGAAGCCCCGCACAAGACACGGTACAAACCCAGAATAATTGCTGAGTTTTAATTCACTGGCCGAGAAAGCCAATATGCCATCTGTTCCGTTCGTTCACGGAGCGACTCCTGTAGCTATACGGCAGCCAGGAATGCAAGCTGGTTTTGTATGTTAATTCGGGAGCAATAGTTCACAAAATAATATTTTGCACACACACTTTATTATATATATTATCTATTATATATACAAATACGTCTTTAAATTATACGCCGATTGTGGCCGAGATGGCACTAGATTTAACTCCGCTTGCTTGTAAACCGCGCCATGCCATGCTTGTTTGTTGTCGTCCATGTTATGTTTTTAGCCTACTTTTCACATTTTGCAAAAATGAGGAAAAAGTAGACTTATGAGATCGGGCAAATGTGTGTGTGTCTGTCTGTCTGTCTGTCTGTCCTTCTGTCTGTCTGTCTGTCTGGCTGTGTGTGTGTGTCCCCCCCTATCAACTCCTAAACGGCTGCAGCAATCGAAACAAAATTTGGTAGGAGTAAAGATCTATATCTGAATATCTCTCGCCCATATTTGAAAATGATGTCAGTGCTACCAACTGCTAAAAAATCGCAATTGAAATTTGAGCTCCATGTTGGATATCTTGGAAAGTATGAATGGGAGCTATTTCAAAATTGGCACACGTACAGATCATAATATTTCAGTTTAATTTCCAGGAGGCCAAACATGGCAGTGTTGCCAAAATGATTATAAGCCTCCTGATAGGTCCAACTTTTAAATGCATATAACTTCTACACTATCAAGCGGAATTCAACCAAATTTCGTATGTTGTATGTGTACATAACCAGATATGACTGAGCGTATTCTTAAGACCTACCAGGGCTGCCAACTGTTAATAAATGCTCCTAATTTATTTTATCCAAATACCAATATATCAGAAAGTATGCAAGCCGACAGCTTTAAACTATGCACACGTATAGTACCTGACATTCTATATTAATTTGGAGTAACTTATATACGTCAGTGCTACCAACATGATTCTAAGCCTGCTGACAGGTCCAACTTTAAATACATGTAACTTCCATACTATCATTTGGATTTCAACCAAATTTCGTATGTGCTATGTGTACCATAACAGATAAGACTATGCGTATTCTAAGGAGCAACAAGGGCTGCCAACTGTTAATATGTGCTGTCCCTATTTTTGTTACCCTAATATCAATATATCAGAAAGTATGCAAGCCAATAGCTCTAAACTTTGCACACGTATAGTACCTGGCATTCTAGACGAATTTGGAGTAACTAATATATGTCAGTGCTGCCAACATGATTCTAAGCCTGCTGATAGGTCCAATTTTAAAATGCATGTAACTTCTATACTAACTAATGGATTTCATTCAAAATTGGCACAACAATAGATCATATTATTTCAGATTATTTCTGACCAATACATGCATGACATTGTTGCCAACATGATTTTACGCGCGGTGTTAGATCCAATGTTTAACTGCATGTAACGTCCATGCTATCCAGTGGACTTCAACCAAATTTTGTATTTAGTACCGTAAGAGACGGAACTAAGAATATATTCAGTCATCAGGGCTGCCAACTGTAGTGCTCTATTAGGATACATTATGCCAAGTATACAGTATTTCGAACTAATTGGAAATTTCGATATTAGCAACTTAATTTCGTCATTATTCTAGATAGGTTCATATTCTGTAGAATAATCATTGGCATGAAAAGTAGGCTGTATAGTTCTACACGGAACTTCTTGTTTTATACGTATAGCCACTGCCATCATAATGTCATTGGACATTACGGTGGCAGTGGTATAGCTAGTCTCTCGCTGGATAACTAATCCAGCCCCGTGAGGTGCCGCATCCTAGCGGCTGTTTCCACAAACATACCACCACATTTAAACAAAAATAATATTAAGACAAAACACTAAACAAAAACACAAATTTGGCGACGTTGTCAGAGTTCAATTGTTCAAACTTGCTATCAAAGCGCAGAGCTTTCTCAAAAAATGTCACAAAAATGAAGCACAAATAAAAAAATAATAATAAAGCAGAACAATGAAATAATAAAACACTTGAATGTTATTAGTTTTGATCGGGCAAAGGGCACACTTTATGTATGGGTCTCTTGAAAGTCCCTTTGCTGGTGCGAACTATCACCGTCCGAACTCGTCCATCTCTTCCAGGCAGGGCTTCCTTGATGACGGCCAGTCGCCACGAGAGGGGGGGGGGGGAGATTGTCATCCTTGACAAGCACAACTGCCCCTGGTTCCAGGTTTGGAAGGATGGATTGCCATTTCTGACGCTGTTGCATGCTATTTAAGTAGTCAGCAGACCACTGCTTCCAAAAGTTCTGCTGCAGGGACCTGGTGACATGACTATGCACAACCTTGGTCAAGTCAGGTTCAGGGATAGACATCAAAGAAGCCCCTATCATGAAATGGCCAGGACTGAGGTATGAGAGATCGTCAGGGTCATCTGAAAATCTAGTGAGCGGTCGCGAGTTTAGGCAGGCTTCAATTTGACAAAGCAAGGTGTACATTTCGTCATACGTAAGACATGCCTTGCCAGCTGTTCTCCTCAGATGGTGCTTCATGGACTTAACGCCTGCTTCCCAAAGTCCGCCAATGTGAGGTGCATCTGAGGGAATGAAATGCCATCTGAATCCTTCTTGCGCAGAAAAGTCTTCAATTTCGATAGCCGTCCTCTCGGAGTTGGACATTTTCCTCAATTTTTCAAGTTCGTTCCTGGCTCCTAAAAAGTTAGTGGCGTTGTCGCTATATATATTTAGGCATTTACCTCTTCTTGCCGTGAATCTTCGCAAGGCAGCAATGAATGCTTGGGATGTCAGGTCACGTACCAACTCAAGATGTATTGCCTTGGTGGCGAAACAAACAAATAAGGCTGCGTAGCATTTCACCTTAGTCTTGCTTCTCGTGTTACCCTGTTTGATGTAAAGAGGCCCTGCGTAGTCAACCCCTGTGTTGGTGAATGGTCGGGACGGCATCACTCGTTGAGATGGTATTTGCCCCATTAATTGAGTTGCTGTTGAAGCCTTCAGTTTAGAACATATCAAACACTGATGTATGAGGCGACGTAACACTTGCCGTATATTCACGATCCAATATTTACACCAATATGTACACCGCAATGACGCAGCTAGGTGCTGATCCCCAGAATGCAGCAGCCTTCTGTGTTCCGTAATTACAACCAAACGGGTGAAGTGATGCTTGGGAGGCAGTATTATCTGATGTTGTTCAGCAAACGGCTTTAAAGAATTGTGTAACCGGCCACCCACTTTAATAATCCCCTGTCCATCGAGGAAGGGACTAAGGGCCCTTATTGAACATTTGGATGAGACCGCGGACTTCGACTTCAAGGCTTCAATCTTAGTAGCGTAGATAGAACCTTGTGCCAGTTTTATGCACCCTTCCAATGCCCACGTGAGATCCTCACTCGACAGCGATTCTGTTCTCCTTACATTACATTTCATGCAGTTAGATAGGAATCTGTTACAGTATGCCATTACCCTCACTAATCGATGCAGAGATAAGAACCTGGTGATGATATCAGAAGAAAGTGTACTAGTACGGCAATGTGATGTCATCCGTTCATCAGGAAGTTCATCATTAACACATGGGAAAATTCGGTTGGACCAGTTTTCCTCATCTCGTCTTAGCCAGGAAGGTCCCTGCCACCATTGTATGTTGTCTTGCAGGACGAGTGCTGATTCTCCCCTGGAAAGTATGTCAGCTGGGTTGTCTTCAGATGCAACGTGGCTACATTTAGCGTTGTCCGTCAACTGTTGGATCTCAGCAACCCGATTCGCGACGAATGTTTTCCATCTGGTAGGTTCCGCTGAAAGCCAAGCAATGACGATGGTTGAGTCGGTCCATAGAAACGAGTTGTCAATTCTCAACTTCAGACATTGAGAAGTTTTGGCCAACAGACGAGCAAGAAGTAGCGCTCCACAAAGTTCTAGACGAGGGATGGATTGTTGCTTGAGGGGTGCAACTCTGGACTTGGAACATACCAACTGCACCGTGATTTCGCCTTCTTCAGTGACGCTGCGAACGTAAACGCAAGCAGCGTATGCCTTCTCGGAGGCATCTGAGAAGCCATGGATTTGGATTTCAGTGACCTTGCCCCTACCGAGGATCAGCCTACCTACCCGAATGTCATTCAGTTTCGGCAGGTCCGCGTAGATGATATGCCAACTCTGTTGCAGCGACGGAGGCAGAAGGTCATCCCACCCTAGTTTGATCTGCCACAACTGCTGCATGAACATTTTTGACAGAACGATAACAGGTCCTAGAAGACCAAGTGGGTCGAAAATCGAAGAAATGATGGAGAGAACCTTCCTCTTAGTAGCCGTCCCCATGCATTCCTTGATGTGTACTTCAAAAAGAAACTCGTCAAAGCTGGGATTCAACAACAAGCCCAACGTCTTTATGCTATCCTTGTCGTCAAATCGTAGGGGATGTTGTGATTCTCGAAGTTCTACAGGGATTGTATCGAGCACTACTGAGTGGCTCGAGCTCCATTTTCGAAGCGAAAAGCCTCCTCGTCTTAGCAACTCTTGCAGTTCTTCTCGCAGGTGGATGGCCTCCTTTACAGTGCTTGCTCCAATGAGGGCGTCATCCACATAGAAGTCCCGCTTCAACACTTCTGAGGCACGAGGAAATTCATGCGCTTCATCTTCAGCTAATTGCATCAAGCATCTCGTAGCCAAGAATGATGCTGATGCTGTACCGTAAGTAACAGTCGTCAGTTGATAAATCCGCAGGGGATCTTGGGGGTCTTCTCGCCACAGTATGCGTTGGAGGTTGATGTCCTTGTTGTCCATCCTAACTTGACGATACATCTTGGCTATGTCTGCAGTCATGGCCACTTGTTGTGTGCGGAATCTCGTAATCAGTGCTAGCAGGTCTTGCTGAACCGTGGGTCCCACAGCAAGGGTGTCGTTGAGGGAGATGCCATCGTGAGTCTTGCACGACGCCTCGAATACTACCCGAGTCTTGGTGGTGGTACTTTGTTCCTTGAAGACCGCGTGATGTGGCATATAGAAGCATGCGTTGTTGTCCTTAGGATAGTCAGGGGCGAGTTGCATGTGGCCCAACCTCTCGTATTCGTTCAGGAAACTTATGTAGTCTGCTCTTAGTTCAGGACTGGTGGACAACCTGTGCTCAAGATGCTTGAATCTCTTCAGAGCCGTTTTGTAAGACGGACCAAGTTGTGGGCTGTCTAACTTTACTGGTAGCCTTACAATGAATCGACCACTGTTGTCCCGCCTAGTGTGGGTTGCAAAATGGTTCTCACAATATTGTTCCTCATTTGTCAACAGCATTTTGGTATGAAGCACCTCCTCAATACTCCAGAACCTTTCCAATTGTTTGTCAAGATCACAATCCCTTCTGACAAAGAGTGCTGATTGTGATGTTGAGCCAGCATCACCAAGATGCATGGTTCTTACAGGTCCCGATAAAATCCACCCTAACTTACTATTCTTCAGGATAGGAAGATCATCATTGTTCTTCCGCCACCCGTCAAGTAGCAAACGCATGAATAATTCCGCACCAATGAGCATGTCTATCGGCCCAGGTTTTTTGAAGCTTGGATCCGCCAATTGTATATCTATAGGCAGGTTCCAAGATCTGCAATCAATATTGCTATCCGGGATGTTGCCAGTTATTTGTGGAAGTATGGAGCATGTGATTGTTGTTTGGAACCTTGAGGTATTGGATCGAATACACACACTAACACTTTGTGACGTGGTCACTGCTGTATTGTAAATTCCATTCATTGGGATTGTGTTTTTGCAACGCCTTAATCTCAGTGTTTTAGCAAGGCCTTCAGTGATGAAATGAGACTGGGATCTGTTGTCGAGCAAGGCCAGCATTGGTGGGACTTGCCATTATTTTCTAACACTTGAATTACTGCAGTGGAATAACAAGACTTGAGACTGTTCCTTGAATTTCAGAGCACAATAACTTGATTTATTGTGGCTTCGATTGTCAACATTATTACTATTACTGGATGCAGGAACACCGTTCGTGGTTTGTGATTCTTCACTGAAGTGGAGTAATGTGTGGAGTTTACGATTACACTGTCTACAATTCCCGGATTTGCAAGAACGGACTCCATGATGTCTAAAGCAGTTGAAACACAAACCCTTGTCCTTTACAAATTCATAACGTTGCCCAGTCGTGGATTTCGGGAAGTCATCACACTTGTGCAACGGGTGATTTGAACCGCAAAACTCACATTTGTTACTTGTTGCTACGTAGGAGTTCAATTGAGGTGGTTTATTAGGGCACCTTGGGTGGCTACCCTTTGGGGTACTTGATACGGACCCCTTTTGGTCCCTAGTTGCAATCATAAGCTCTAAAGCTTGCACTTTATCTTCTAGAAATGCAGATACCTCGCTTAGCATGGGGAAGTCATCACTGGGGGCCTGCATTTCGAATTCCTTACGTGTAACTGGGTCTAATTTATCCAGCACTAATTGTTGTAGCATGATTTCATGCAGTGGTGCTTCCAACTTCAAGCATTCAATAGCATTTAAGTAGCTCATTATGTGATTGTTTAATTGTCTGATATCAGACTCTGTAGCCTTATGACAGGTGCGCAATGACAAGAGGGCCTGTACATGTTGTGTGGCAATTAACTTTTTATTGTTGTGCCTCTTGCATATAGAGCTCCACGCGACCATAAAATTGTCGTAGGAGATTTTTAATCAATTGATGGGGCTCACCCTTAACTGCTGAAAGCAGGTAACGGAATCGCTGTATGTTGGACAGCCTATCATTGTCTACAATTAGTCCTTGAAAAGTATCATGGAAATGAATCCAGGCCTCATACTGCCCGTGGAATTCTGGGAGGTTAATTACTTGCAATCTTACTTCGGCGGGATAACTGTGGGGTTGTTGGCGTGCATTTTCGGTGTTTTGATGTGTGTTAGCACTTTTTCCAATTAGTGTAGTGCCTTTAGCCTCAATATCGTAATAACTATCCTAAAATAGCTCCATATCCTTCGCATGGGCTTCGCTGTACCCTTCGTCGTCATTCAGTTCTAGCTTCCTTTGAACCCCTGAATATTCCTCCCACAGGGACGGTAGCTGCTTCAACCGACTACGTAATGTGTTGGCGTCAGCGCCGTGCACGAAAGTATCAACAAATTTGCCTATTCGTGTTAGTGACCCCTTTAGTATGGCTCTTTGTTTGACAAGCCTATCTCGCTCACTAGACTCCATGGTACATAGAGGAAACAAGGAAAATGAAAGGATTGACTGACCAGCTGACACAAACACGATGTGAAGAGTAGACTTTCGTCCAGTTCAGTCGCCGCGATGTAGTCTAGCCTTGTGGATTGGGATGCCGACGAGATGACCTAGTAGCCGTAGCACATCATCATTTCACTGTTATAACACCCGAGGACCACGTAATTATACGATACTTATTATCTGGCCCGGTCGGACCATCTGTTCCGTTCGTTCACGGAGCGACTCCTGTAGCCATACGGCAGCCAGGAATGCAAGCTGGTTTTGTATGTTAATTCGGGAGCAATAGTTCACAAAATAATATTTTGCACACACACTTTATTATATATATTATCTATTATATATACAAATACGTCTTTAAATTATACGCCGATTATGGCCGAGATGGCACTAGATTTAATTCCGCTTGCTTGTAATCCGCGCCATGCCATGCTTGTTTGTTGTCGTCCATGTTATGTTTTTTATACGTATAACCACTGCCATCATAATGTCATTGGATATTACGGTGGCAGTGCTATAGCTAGTCTCTCGCTGGATAACTAAACCAGCCCCGTGAGGTGCCGCATCCTAGCGGCTGTTTCCACAAACACCATCTTTTTGGAAGCCTTCATAGGGAGGTTATGTCTGATTGAGCTTTTTAACTCTCACTGTTAAGAGGCGCAGGTGCGCTTCATAAGAAGGGAGGTAGCGCGCAGTTCGTTATTCCTGTGGGGGTCCTGGCGGAGATACCAAGAGCCCGCTACAGTCAAACCAGCTGAATGGAGACTTGTCAATGATTGGAGGAATATTAATTTGGTCACGTCTGTAGATTTCATTCAGTTAATTCATGTGACGTCACTGATGAGCCAGCTTGGTGTCCTAGGCGAAACCCCTCACAAGACACGGCAAAAACTTAGAATAATTGCTGAGTTTTAATTCACTGGCCGTGAAAGCCAATAAGCCATCTTTTTGGCAGCCTTCATAGGGAGGTTATGACTCCTTAAGCTTTTAGTTCTCGCAGTAAAGAGGCGCAGGTGCACTTCATAAAAAGGGAGTTAGCACGCAGTTCGCTACTCCTGTGGGGGTTCGGGCGGGGACACCAAGAGCCCGCTACAGTCAAACCAGCTGAATGGAGACTTGTCAATGATTGGAGGAATATTAATTTGGTCACGTCTGTAGATTTCATTCAGTTAATTCAGGTGACGTCACTGATAATCCACAGAGGAGAAATACACGGTTTAACACTTCACAGTGGATGTATGATCCACAAATAACACACAGCTTAAAGGTATGCATGTTTAATTATCGCAGCTGGACCTCGAGTCCATGTGGACCAATTTTCATGCACCACTGATCCTGGTGGCGGCAATTAGTACTGCAATTGTATCGTGTCACCAGCAAACATATATGAAACCATTTCGCACATATCGGCTTACTTTACATGTGATAATGTTGTCACGGTCGAGAGTGGAACAATCGATATGCTATCCCCTCGATAAACAGTTGTTTACATTTTAAATGGTTGCAGTCTTCTCTCACACTTACTTATGACTAGGGCCCGGATGTTGATGACATGTCATATTTTTACTGTGCTGTCTAAAACAATGTTGAAGTACATAGAAACTCCGGACGGGCCACCCCATCTTCAAATATGTCATTTTTATTTTGCATCTTTTTGCATTATTTGTTATTTTTCCATTTTAAGGGAATTATTTAAAGTTTGGAAGATTTTTTTGGTCTTATTTTAGAGAAATTGGCCTTTTAAGGTATTTTTTTTTTCAATTTAGCTTTATATGAGGGAGTTACGTCTCTCAGAGTTAAGAAGAAGCTAGTAGCTGATACAAGATAATTTAAAATATTGAAATATTGATTCCATTTCCTTAATCAACCGAGTGGAAACTAGTCTTAGCAACAATCGTGGCGAAATTGCTGCGGGTATTACATCAAAACTGAAAAAAGTGCTGGACAAAAACACCGGGTATAAAACATATCCAAATCTCAGACATTCTTTCTAGTGAAAACTACTGCATGGATGGGATTGAGGAGGGTTTAGCAGCAAACGACCTTCCTCACTTCAAGTACGCTCCGAGCACATCAGTTGATGTTGAACGCAGCTTTTGGAGATATAAAAGCTTGTTGGCTGATAACCGCAGATCATTTACATTTGACATCATCAGAATGACATTTGTAGTGCAGTGTAACTCAGACTAATGTGAACATAAAGTTTTTGTTAAGTGCTAGAAATCAATTTTGATTGACTTTTCAGTTTGAGCTTATGATGTCATTTTTGAAGTATTGGTGAGTTTATTATTATAAGAACATTTTCTCCATTTTATTGAGCATTTTCGAATTTTTAGGACATTTATTACAGTAATTTTGGAAAATTTTAAGTGCATTTTTTTAACTTTTTTACGGCATCAACATCTTTTTAGAGACATCATATTATATATATTATATACTATCAGTAGTGCCCGGCTTCTCCCAGTGGATTTATTTGTTTTATGGACGATAGTAAATACTACAACTGAACATACACATCAAACTTACAAACTACGAGGGCTGCTTTTTTTTTTTCAAGTTTCGATGGACTGTATAAAAATAAGAAATTGACATTACCAAACTGATTTTACTACTAAACGTTTGCTTGTTTTATTCTTATGTCTCAACATAATCGCCAAAATGACTGAAATATTTGTCGTATCGTTACACCAGCTTTCCAATGCCCACGAAAACAAATTCTGCCACCACTGAGGTGGATACGACTGGACAGTCTCCTTAAGTGTTCCTTTTTGTCGAGGCTTTGCCGCTCAACCATATTTTCAATTGTCGAAAAAGGTGAAAATAATTCAGTGCTGGTTTCGAATAAACGGCAGATGGTCCAAAACTTCACACTTGAATTCTTTGGAAAATTCTATCGTAACGTTGGCACAGTGCGGTCGTGAATGATTTTCACCTTTTTCGAGAATTTGTATGGTTGGGCGGCAACGCCTCGCCAAAAAGGGAAAACTTCAGGAGATTGTGCAGACATACCCACCTCTTTGGCGGCAGAAGTTTTGCCCGAGGACATTGGAGAGCTGGTGTAACGATACGACAAATGTTTCAATCGTTTTGGCGATTACGTTGAGACACAAGAATAAAATAAGACAACATTTAGTAGTAAAATCGGTTTGGTTTGTCCATCTGTTAATTTTATACAGTCCATCGGACCTTGAGAAAAAATACAGCCCTCCTAATAGAAAGGAATATATTTAAAATATAACTGTTTTGGGTGGTGGTAACATTCAAGTCATTTTCCCCTAACGATAATAATAATAATGAACAGGGAAACGGCTATTTACTATCTTCTGACACTGCTTGTAATTTAGTAACGAATTGAAAAAAAAAATAGAAAGAGGAGTAAGTGAAATAAAAGTCGCTGCCGGTATCTCATTGACTGTTAGAAAAGTAGATATCCATAGTTTCGTCTTTTGCCAATTAGCACTGTAGGAAAATAATCGGAGCACTTCGGAAAAGTTTGACTGTCCCGAGTTTCTGAGGGAGCAATAGTGCCATTTTTTTATTTAAAAAGAGTTTTATCTATTTTATATAGATATACTCGTACCAACACCAAGTATTTAGATACATGTCATTTTCACAAATCTATTTTTCTATCAACATCAAATTAAAGCCCACATTTTGTTACACACCTGTTTTTAACTATTTCTTATACATTTTCAAAAGAAAAAAACCAAGTAAAATATTATTTCAAATCTTTGCTTGTAATTACAATAGTTTCTTTTCTTTTAAAACGCAATTGCTATAGATGGCCATAATATTGCTGACACTGGTAGTAATTGATGTATAGATTATTAATTCAATTTTATTGACTAAGGTGTAATACATTTATTAAATACGCATTTGTATCTAACTCTAGTTTAACCCTGTGTAGGATAGTGGTCCATATATTAACCACCTACTGTAGAAAGAGTTTGTGGGCTATTATCGAAGGTGCTAATAGTAGAAACTTTCAGCCTAATTACAACAAGATTTATTGTGCTGTAGATGAAATATTTGTGATAAGCAAATATTATGTCTGTCTAGTTCTGTGGTGCTGGATAAAATTTCAACTAGTAAATAAAATCAAAAATATTAAAAATAAACAATGTAATAAAACATAAATATACAAATTAAAATAAAACACACTAAATATTAAAATAAAACATAAAGGACACTAAATATTAAAATAAAACATAAAGGACACTAAATATTAAAATAAAACATAAAGGACACTAAATATTAAAATAAAACATTAAGGACACTAAATATTAAAATAAAACATTAAGGACACTAAATATTAAAATAAAACATTAAGGACACTAAATATTAAAATAAAACATTAAGGACACTAAATATTAAAATAAAACATAAAGGACACTAAATATTAAAATAAAACATAAAGGACACTAAATATTAAAATAAAACATAAAGGACACTAAATATTAAAATAAAACATTAAGGACACTAAATATTAAAATAAAACATTAAGGACACTAAATATTAAAATAAAACATTAAGGACACTAAATATTAAAATAAAACATAAAGGACACTAAATATTAAAATAAAACATAAAGGACACTAAATATTAAAATAAAACATAAAGGACACTAAATATTAAAATAAAACATAAAGGACACTAAATATTAAAATAAAACATTAAGGACACTAAATATTAAAATAAAACATAAAGGACACTAAATATTAAAATAAAACATAAAGGACACTAAATATTAAAATAAAACATAAAACACACTAAATATAAAAATAAAACATAAAGGACACTAAATATTAAAATAAAACATAAAGGACACTAAATATTAAAATAAAAGATTAAGGACACTAAATATTAAAATAAAACATAAAGGACACTAAATATTAAAATAAAACATTAAGGACACTAAATATTAAAATAAAACATAAAACACACTAAATATTAAAATAAAACATAAAACACACTAAATATAAAAATAAAACATAAAGGACACTAAATATTAAAATAAAACATAAAGGACACTAAATATAAAAATAAAACATAAAGGACACTAAATATTAAAATAAAACATTAAGGACACTAAATATTAAAATAAAACATAAAGGACACTAAATATTAAAATAAAACCTAAAGGACACTAAATATTAAAATAAAACATAAAACACACTAAATATAAAAATAAAACATAAAGGACACTAAATATTAAAATAAAACATAAAGGACACTAAATATTAAAATAAAACATAAAGGACACTAAATATTAAAATAGAATTAAGATAATAAAGTTAAAAATTTAAAATTTCAAAATTAAAATTAATACATAATTTTTAAAATGCATTACAAAATTATAATATTGAATATTTAAAATTAAATTAAAAATTAGAGCTGAAATAAAAATTTAAATTATAATATTAAAGTAAAAATTTGAAAGAAAAGAAAAAAAAGTCTGCCTTTAAAGGGTTAAACGCCAATAAGGAAGCTCTTGCAGTAAATATGTTAAGTTCATATCACTACGTATTATAAAGTGTTGACCGATTGAAAAGTCGAAATGTCAATTGTCAATAGGCTAAGGCAACACTGATAAATGGCTTCAAAGCTATCTAGTCTATGCATCCAGGGTGATTCCTAATTCCCATTACAGTCTCCTGCTACCCGCAAAACAAAAACCACTACAGCACAAGTTCAAATCTCCCGCATTTTCAGCGCTCTGTCCGACTCCTGTTGCCCGGGCGGATTCAAGGTATTTTTTTTGGAACATGCGAGATCAGAGTTTGGCACCCGTCTCTTAAAAACGTATTCGTCCTTTAATTAACGGAATGTAATAATTTTATTGTTTATTTTTTTATTTCTTACACTGTTTACGCCCACATTGGGGCACCAAAAATCAAACCTTATATACAAAGTCTTAAAATACTAAGTTCAGTTCTTAATATTTGATATTTTTTTTCTTCTTTTTTTTTCTTTATTGTTTATTACAACATTGTGAGGTTTGAAGCCATTTTTCAGTGTTGCCTAAGTAAACAAGAGTTTGGTGCTTTTCAGTCGGTCAACACGAATGTACCCAAAAGAGCTGGGTTATGCCCTAATCCTGAAATAAATTACATGAGATTAATAAATACACTAGGATGACCAATTTCGATCGTCAAGCGATCATCATCAGATCCATTACACTTAGGCTATAACATCTATCTTTGAAAATATTTTCACCTGCATTTTGAAACATAGATGTTATAGCCTAAGTGTAATGGATCTCTTGATGATCGCTTGACGATCGAAACTGGTGTATTTATTAATCTTATGTAAATTATTTCAGGATTAGGGCATAACCCAGCTCTTTTGGGTACATTCGTGTTGACCGACTGAAAAGCACCAAACTCTTGTTTATTACAAATTAAAATAAATAATTGTGTTTTGTATTTACACTAGATGAGAAAATGTCTAATATAATAACAAATACTGTATCATAAAATACTTCTTATGAACAAAAACATACTTTTCTCGCCTTGAGTTTGGCAAAGTCTTTCAAAATTGAACAAATATCAATAGTGTTTACCTTAATACTAGCTTGCCACGGTGGATGAGTGGTTAACGTGTCGGACTACCAACCCCAAGCTTGTAGGTTCGCACCTGGCCGTGGTATGTGATTTTTGAAAGGCGACAAAAATCACCACACGCATGTCATACGATATTGGCATGTTAAAGAATCCATTTGAATTCAGTAGGCCATGTTCATAATGGGAAAATTAATCTCGGGATTTTTCGCCAATACAAAGTTCCTCCATTCTAACCTCCTGGACTTTGATAGCATTCAAAGGAACGACTAAATTCGACATGCAAGCTGCCCTCTGGGTGTCAAATAACAAAGCTCGCACCCGGCACCCGAGACCATTCCCTGGAACGCCATGAAAGTCAACGAGGTTAGATATTTAAGCTCCTTGACACCATAGCGCTTTCTAGTAGAGAAATGAGGAACTTTGTGTTGGCGGAAACTCCCGAGATTAATTTTGCCATTATGAACACGGCCTACTGAATTCAAATGGGTTCTTTGGCATGCCAACAACGGATGCTAAGCGTGCCGTGATTTTTGTCACCTTTCAAAAATCACATACCACGGTCCGGAGCGAACCTGCAAGGTTGGTATTGGTAATCCAACATCTGTCTGATAACCGGTGTTAATTGTGATGGTTGTATTAGTGTTTGTTATCTGTAATTCAGACGATCAATTTCAAGTAGTTCCTACTATTGCTACCAAATGCTACTGTCAACGACACCTAGCCGAGAACTTTGCTACTAGATGCCACCGCCACCAGCACCTCGCGGCGAACGTTGAAACTTAAGATCGTTAATCAAATCTAACGTACATATTTAGCTTCACACAATTGTCGTTAGTGGAAGGTTCTTTTACCTGCCATAAATCTATGACATGGGACCGCCGGCATTACTTCCCCTCCGAAGGAAGGCATACTGAGGGATTTTAACGTTCTTAATAAAAAGATGACTTGGGCATAGAAGCTCAGCTTGCTACCAAAGCCGCTGCCCTCAAAGTCTGTAATGGGAAACCCTGCTCTGGGGTGGAACGTGTGTTATACAGTATAAACGATGCACCAAGGCGGTCTCGCAGCGAAGTGCCGACTGCGGCACGCCAGGCTCGATAGCGAGGGTTTGTTCTCTCGCGGGACCCCTTAGTGCGAGCAGGCTTCACGGATCAGTGCGGGCTATACCGCAGAGCACGACTCCCACAAGCATCATGGACAGAACCAGCGCCACGAGACTTACCATGGTGTGACGTACTCACGTGAGCAAATTACAATGCATATGGCTAAATATTCGCTTTAGTAAACAAGATGTTCAGTAAAGAACATTTAGCCCACTTTCTCCTAAATGCATGGGTATTGTTATAAGGCTTTTTCCACTTCAAGGAGTATAATTGAATGTTGGTTGTAGTAGCTTGTTGAAATACAACGTGCTATACGGATATTAAACATGAATATGATATGGTGAATCGATTTGCACACATACATGGCCGCTATCTGCAAACTATTGGGCTGATGACCTAGTAGTTCAGTCAAAAGATGCTTCCCACAAAAAAGTATGTTGCTGCAAAATTTGGTAGAGATCAAATGATTAGGTTGGTCGTAATTTGATTTAAGCTTTTTATATTTGGGTGGCCACCATTCCGTTTCCGTCAAGATGGCGGTGATATAAAACATGACACTGAGGTGCCCTTTGCAAGTGCTACCCCTGTACCAAATTTTGTTCAATTCGGTTTTGCCGTGTTTGAATTTATAGGGGGGATCGATTTGCACACATACATGGCCGCCATATGCAAAATATTGGACTGATGATCTTGTACTTTGTTCAAAGAACGCTACTCATATAAAGGTATGTTATTGAAAAGTTTGGTAGAGATCAGATGATTATGTTGGTCGTAATTTGATTTAAGCTTTTAACATTTGGGTGGCCGCCATTACGTTTCCGTCAAGTTGGCGACGATATAAATAATGACTTTTGCAAGTGCTACCCCTGTACCAAATTTCGTTCAATTTGGTTTCTCCGTGTTCGAAATTATAGGGGGGGACAGACATTTAGAGTACACACACACACACACACACACACACACACACACAGAGAGAGACACACAATGTTTCGCCCTGTGTAGATCTCATAAGTCTACTTTCATTTTTTGCAAAAATCAAAAGTAGGTTAAAAATGTAAAACAAAAATAATTGACTGCAGCCGAAATAAATCAGAAACCCTTTATTGACTTCCAATTGGCAGATGAAAAGCTAAAGGAAGTAATAATACTTTTAGAGTTGGAGATCGATTATAAATTGTGATCGGCTAACCGAATAGCCTACCTTTAATAGGCTAATCGATCGATTAATCAGTCGATTCCACACATTATCATTTCGAGGGGGGAAAAACCTTTGAATAATATATTTTATGTTCGACCCTGACTATTATATGTCAGAATACTGTACTATAATGAGGCTCATTATAACACTATTTTTCATTATGAAACAGTTTCTCCCACCAATCACAGCTCAAGAAACAGTTGTTTGACCAATTAGATAATTAGATGCGCTGAGTTCCACGGCCGTCTAACTTAAATCTCATGTGCTCTGTTCAGTACATAAAACTGGCGAAATCTCGACAGATATTTAAGAATATTTATGATCGAACATAAAATAGTTATAATAATTATCGTCGAACATAAACAGTCGTATGCAACTCGCCTATAATGGTAATTAAGACACTCGCGTACGCTCGTTTTATAAACATACTTGTGTCTTAATTATTGCCATTATAGGCTCGTTGCATAATGTACTATTAAAATGCTTACATTTCCATATTTTGCTATCAGGAAGATAATAATTTTAAATTTTAAATTGATTTTCCCCTTTTTCGAGAATTGAAGGTATGGTTGGGCGGCAACGCCTGGCCAAAAATGAAAAACTTCAGGACACTTTGACGTAGGCCTACCCACCTCAGTGGCGGCAGTTTTTTTTTACCGAGGGCATTGGAAAGCTGGTGTAACGATATGACAAAATGTTTCAATCGTTTTGGCGATTATGTTAAGACATAAGAATAAATCAAGCAAACATTAGTAGTAAAATCAGTTTGGTATGTCAATCTGTTATTTTCATACAGTCCATCGGAACTTGAAAAAGAAACAGCCCTCGTAAAACTCTACATACGCCCCTGAGTAAATGTCAATCACATATGATTTGGCTATTTAAAAAAAAACTAGCGGACCCATGCAAGAAATCTCGCACTTTCCCCAATAGGTTTATAATGAGAGACTTAAGGAGAAAGGTTGGTATGTTTTTATTGGAACCAAATGATTGTAGAACACTATTTACGTTTCAGGCGTCTCTACGGCCAAAATGCGAACTGAACAGCAATGATGTCGCGTATTTTCCTACAGCAACAGTATTTGCAAATCGCACACTTCTTACAAAAATTGATATTTATGAAATTAGAATGCAATTCGTCACTGCTAATGTCATTTGTGTGCCGAATCCATTGATTGACAGCTTAGCTGTAACCGTCACCAGTTATTCGATATTTATGAAATTATACGATTTGAGTACTCATTCCTTTAAATTACTGTTTGTGAAATCCATGCTAAATGACAAAGGCCTCAGAATGTTAAAATGACATGAAACAGGCGTCACAGCGGACACAATGTGAAGTGGACAGCAATTATGGAGCGTATCTTCCTGCAGCAACAGTATCTGCAAATCGCACAATTCGTAGAGTTTTTATTGAAAGAAATTGTTTAAAGAAATTATAGATATTCATGCAATTAGAGTGCAATTCGTTACTGCTAATGTCTATTCTCTTTCATTTGAATGCTCATTTTTCACTATCGGTCGCTTGTAAGCGCCGGAGGAGGGATCTATACTACTGAAATAATATATATGATGTTTCATTACGGTATTTAAACATGTCGAGAAGGTTAATCGTAGAGACTTTGTGTTGCACTGATGTCACCAATGAACCATATTATCACAACCGGTAATTGAAGCTGGTACTCACGAGTGCAGAAACGCGGCTCATCAGAGGAGTCCTTGCAGTCTTTGATCTGGTCGCAATACTTGTTGATGGCGATACACCGCCCAGTCTGACATCGGAACTCTGATGGACGACAAGTAGGCTCAGACGTCACAACAACTGACGTCACAACCAGCACCACTGACGTCATCAGGCTGTACAGCACCATCACTAACGTTCCACCTGAAACATACAACACCGTATTATTATTATTATTGATATTATTTAAATATCTTATGTGTTTATCTCTAAATGAATAAATAATAGTACATTACGCAACGAGCCTATAATGGCAATAATTAAGACACGAGTATGTTTATAAAACGAGCGTACGCGAGTTTAATAATTTCCATACGAGTGTCTTAATTACCATTATAGGCGAGTTGCATACGACTGTTTATGGTCGACGATAGTTATAACTATATTATATGTTTTATCATAAATATTCATAAATATCTGTTGAGATTCAGTCACTAGAATTTTGTAATCGGAGTGCAGGGCTGGGTAGGATATCTCTGTTTTCCAAGCTCTCTGACCGACCGACGCATGCGCTCTGTGTGCTTGGCAATGGCTTTTGAGCGCATGCGCGAAGGTATCCTTACCTAATTGGTCACACAACTGTTTCTTGAGCTCTGATTGGTGGAAGAAACTGTTTCATAATGAAAAATAGTGTTATAATGAGCCTCATTATGATACAGTTTTCTGACACATAATGTTTACATTTCTACATCGTCGAACATAAATAAATAAATGAATTTATTTATTTATTTATTTATTTATTTATTTATCGTATGGCTTTTAGTCCCGGGAATGCCCAAGGACATGTTCGGCTCGCCAGAGGCTGTAGCTGCTACAAGCGGACACCCATAGGGTGAGCTACAAGTTGCGTTCAATTTCAAGTAGTTCCAACTTTCGCTACCAGATATCATTGACACCTTGTGGTGAACGTTGGAACTTTGATAGAGTGTTTCAACGAAATCTAACCTGCAAATTTAGCTTCACACAAGTTTAAATAGTGGAAGCGTTCGTTTACATGGCATAAATCTGTGTCATGGGCCCGCCGCCTTTACTTCCCCTCCGAAGGAAGGCATAGTCAAGGATTTTCCCAACGTTTGGTACCAGGTGCGGTGGCAACCAGTAGCCAGGTTCACATCTAGGTGTCGTTGACGGTGGCATTTGGTAGCAAAAGTAGGAACTACTTGAAATTGATCGTCTGCAGTCCTTATCTGAATTACAGATAGTGGTAGGTTCCTCAGTTTAGCGGTTGCGACAACGCAGTCATGTAGCCCAGTGCACTTTGGGTGTGTGTAGAATCTGTCTAATAATAATTAAAATACCTAGGTAAATTAAATGTAAAAACACATAAGAGATTAAAAAATTGTTTTGTCCTATTGAACCCATCTGCAATTGGTTCAAGCGTCGAATCCATATTTTATATGCAAAAGAAGAGAGGAAATAATACAGTCTGTAGAATATATTGGAAAGATTTTAAGAAGTGGGCTGTTATAATGTGGTGCAAGAACGGGTGACCACAAGTCATGCGGACGTGAGATCACGCTTGACGCATCGATAAGAAGCTGGCGCATGATTATTAGTAGAACGAGAAAAACTTTCCACGACGAGTGACGGAGAATGAGTTTCGGAAATAGACCTTACTCAGCTACAAAATGACAACCTTGTAATGACGCAAGAAGAGAAATAATTAAAATTAAGCCATTTGCGAGCAATTAATTAATGAAATGAACACATCATTGTTGATCATTCTGGAATAGAGATTTTTGTGTGGGGAAAAAGTTTATAATATTTGCACAGGAAAGAACTGCAGACGTGGCATGACGTAGTTAGTTATTCCCCGAGCCCAGAGTTGGGAGAGAGGGAAAAATAAACCTCACCACCCACATATGTGAGGAGCCAAATTATTTAATATCTTGGAATTGTGTGATCGATTTTCATGATTAAAGAAACCACTTTACGTTTAAAACAAGAGCTTTCAAGAGATATATTTTTCAAAATTATACGACAATTACTTCAGAAGTTAGTGCTGGAGAAAAGCAGATTTGATCTTTTTGCTGCAGATTTGGATATAAACCCTGGATGTGCCAGGAAGAGCATGCAGTCTTTACCAGACCGTGAGAGGTCGTGTTACGCTGTATCACAGACGAGCACCCCGTATGGGAGTGGCCGTGCAGTATCGTCATTAGTATCGCCGTGTGGAGACATATCAGAACCCTGTTAAGTGGAAATATATCATCAAGCTTCAGACTTTATAAAGTTCACTAGTACAGTCAAAGTTTAGGGTGTGGACTTAAGAAATAACCGGAGATAGGCACTCGAATATATAGTTCAGTTAAAGAACCGACGCATCGTAAGGTTTCGAAGTACCCAAGGACATTGAAATATACAGTTCTATCTACGTTAAGTAACCAGATCAGGGTAGAACGAAATAGTAACGCCTAATGTTCCTGAATTGAGGGGGCTAGATCGAAGGACGATAAAAATTAGGAATTGTAGTTCCTGGCTTTGTCTAGGTGGACAAATGAACAGTCAAACATTGGGGAGTACACCAATAAGCCACGAATCAACGTAACAGAAAGTAATACAAGGAAATTACTAGGTCACCGATATACAAGTTCGAGCGATTAAAATAGTAATACATCAGGGACAGACTTTATTTAGACGAACAAGTTAGCGTCTAGCAAGATACGACATCATGTAGTAAAGTTAAAGAAACCGATAGTCAAACCCAGAATTAGAAGATCAGCCGTTCCAGTGAGGTTAGTTCGATCGAGACTTTCAATCATCTCTTCAGAGTAGGAAGCCGACGTGCATATAGTGCAACCCTTGGAAACGGGAAAGGAAAAGAAATCACGTGTGTTGAGGCGAAGAATTAACGCCAGAGTGATAAAATTTTTATGTAATGTAATATATTGAAATTTTTGAGTGTAATAGTTCTAGTGAAATTGTATTGTGTTAAGTGAAAACGAATACAAAATGGTATTCATTATATTCAAAGTGATTAGGGTATATATTTTATGTGCTGTTAAGAGAATGTTATTGAGTGTAAATATAACTATGAAAATGGCTTAAGAAGAAGTTGTTGGGTGAAAATGTTCCATCGTTGGAGAATTCGGTCGATGACCGTACAGTCATGTGAGTAACAATTTCATTATTATATGTTTTGGGAAGATTTTCGTATAATCCTCATGAGTGACAGTAGGGATGTTTAATATCAGATGAAAGAAAGATTGCGCGATCTGAACAATTAATTTGAGGGAAATAAAATAAATATGTGAAATATTAATGAATCCCTTGTGGAAAATATTCAGTGGAATATCAGTATAATGGTAAATGATATAAATATGGTAAAGCAAGCGTAATAATAATAATAATTATTATTATATGAATGAATATTGTGATGAATTTTATATGGAAAGTGTAGCTTAAGAGCTCCTTTAGATGAATTAATAAATGTAGTGAATACAAGTTCTTTATGGTAAAAATGATTATTGTTAATGGAGGAAGAGAAATATATATTTGAGATGTAGATCAAACGTTGATTTGAATTTATTTGGTTCTTTGAAGGCAACTTGGCTAATTAATGTATGAGCGCCATGTCGCGCATTTAAGTAATTTGTCACGCTAGGAATGCGTTGAAATGCTCGGTAAAAGTAATTATGAGGGACAGTTAGTCGTGGTAATGCACGGTTATAAGTCCTCAAAGTTGTGATAGTGATCACGAGGCATTGTGTGTTGTATGTTAAAAAGGGTGCTATTTATGTTCTATTATGAGCGCTGGTAATGGGCGAGGCCTTCCTTAAGTCGCTAATGTTATAAGTCCTCAAAGTTGGGATACTGCTCCCGAGGCATTTGAAAGGATCGAACTCAGAGTCGTCCGTGTTGAAGCCCCTTAATATTGGTTGTATTATTGAATTTTCTTACCCGCTAATGAGGACACTTCATAATTATACTATACCGAAGCTAAGAGAATAAGGTCGGTAGAACCTAAATATGTTGTTTTGTGGTTATTTTGTATCGTAAGCCTTGTCATTCAGAGAAATGCATTTGAAACAGCTGTGTGCAAAAGCTGAAGAACCAGTCCCTTATGAAAGCGAGACTGAGGGCTCTTCTCTCCATGCAATACATCAAGCCAAGTAGTTAAGACAGACCCTTACCTTCTTGTATTCCGGTAGGTTGAGGAACGGGATGTCTGAGTCACAACACACGGAAGTGTTTAAGATTATTTTAACGACCCGGTAGTTGAACCGAGGTCCCTTGACATTCATTATTATCGCTTGCAGAGTTCAGATCGTTGCTTTCTTAAGATATAATTGTCTTTGAAGACAAAATGATAAATCCCTAACTTTATTATTTAATGATTCAGTGATTCACGAGTTTTTATGGAGACATTAAGGTTCTGGGAGTAATCTTAAGATTGACTTGCTCAGTAGTTTCTATAGCTCGGGAATATCAAATTTTTCCAATCACGGTAGTGAGTTGGTAGCTTGAGAGTGAGTGATGGTAACAGATGAACATTGTGAGAGCCCAAAATAAATTAATGACTAGCCATAATTTGATATTATGATTCAAACCAGATATACTCATGTAAGTATTAATCGATTTGTGTTTAATGGTTAGCACAGTGTATGTAAGCCTTACCGAGCCATTTAGAGCTCGTTATTTTGAAGAATTTGAATTGACACCATATGGGAGTGAAACTTAGTTGAAGTTTTGTTGGTTTTTGGAAAACCAGTCATTATTATTATGTAATTGTTTAATATGAATTCCTTGTTCAACTTTGGACAAGTGTGAAGTGTAGTGTCAGTATTTTCATTTGTTTAATTTTTGTAGCGTCATATTTTGGATAATTAAATGTTTTGATAGTAGGATTTGATTTTGTTTATTCTTGGAAGTGTATCCTGTGCTTAATCCAAAGTGTGTAAGTCACAGAGTGGGAGAACAAACCATGAACCCCGATACTCCCGATTGAGCATTGCTGTCAAACTGTGATTTGCATATTTCATTGTTGAAATGGGCACATGGGGGCATAGAAGTAATGTGCTTGGATTAATGCTTTTAGGAACACTTAAGACGGTCATATCACATAAAGGTAAAATAGTGATAGAATTAGCTACAAAATATAAAATTAACTGACCGCATTGGGACCCTGGAAACTCACACCGAGCAGCCCTTAAATAAATAACCCCTATAAACAATTTTCATGGCGCCCAACGTGGGGAATGGCTGAATAAACAATTTATTTCTTGGCGCCCAGTACGTAGGGATGAGTTTTCCTAGGGAAAACCAGAGTTTTTTCTTGAAAATCAAAATTTTCATTTTGTGAAAAATATGGTTTTTCAATTTGTTTTTGAATTTTAAAATCACTTCCATAAAGGTTTTGATATTATAATGAGTATTATACCAGACGGGTACGTTTTAGTAAACACCCGTACTGAGGTGGAAATTTGGAAATTGGGACACAAGAGTTCAGAGTACCATCTCTCACGCATGAACTGATGATGGGACACAGTAGTCCACTGTATTCTCTAAGATAGTAATATGTCATTGAGTGAAGCGAGGCAGAGGTTCTTGGAGGTCGTGAAGGCAGACAGTAAAGATAGATATGAATCTATAAAGAGTACATTGAACATCAAACAAAGTGAAAACGGGTACACAACCAAGGTAAATGTAGAAATTTCCTTAGCAAGCATGCGTGCATCTAGAGGCATAGTTGCACGAAGAGAAGGTAACATGTCTTTAGAAAACAGGGTAAAGGTTGAGCCTATAGAGCTCCAAGTTGAGAATGAAATATGTAAACCAGTTCCAAGGGAATGCGTGCATAGTAAAAGCAATAATGAGGATAATAATGATGATTCAATGTCTCATTTAGTAATGCAAGTTCAAGTAGGCTCGGAAATCGAAGGGGAAAGAATGATAGTCTTAGCATTCAGGATCAGGAAAAAGTAGAAATGGCTGCATGGAAAGAAGTGAAAGGGTTCTTGGATATAATTAATGAAATAGGGGATGAGCATCACAAAATGAGGGATGAAATTTGGAAATTAAGATGTACTGACTCAAATAAGAAAGAGGAAATCAAGGAACAAAAGGAAAGAATTTCCGAGGAAATTAAGAAGACATCCGAACTTTGTGATAGGGCACGTAAAAATTGGTATATGATACCCAAACATGAATTAGAAGAATTGTATAATGAAATCCCTAATGTTAAAAAGTTATTAAGAGAAACGAAAATGAAATTTGTGAAACGTATGGTTGAAGAAGGGAAAATAGAATTAGCTCCGTGGGAACAGATTAGAATGTTCATTGAGGAAGTAAGTGAAATAATGAAGCAATTATGGAAAATATGGATGAACTGGAGTCATATTAAGTGGAAAACCCATTACCAAGACCACGACAGGAATAAATACATTAAGGAACAGATGGATTGTATAGGAGAAGAAAAGGATAAGATGCATCAGTTCAGAATGAGCATGTACGATGAACAAGATATAATAACTATTCATGAGTTAGCCAAATTGAGAAAGGTTAAAATTCAGGAATATAAAGACACATTAGAGGCCGCCCAGAAAATATATGATGAATATATATTAGCGCAGGACCTCAAATCAAAAGAAATGGTTATCTCAGTCATAAGAGACATAGAAGAAATTAAGGGAAAGGACATAACGGTGCCGAAAGAGCCCGAAAATTGCCTTAAACAATCCTAAGAAGAAAAGGAAGTAGAAATGGTTGTGACTCCTATGGAAACGGAGAAAACTATTGAGCTACCTCAAGAAAAAATAACGGATATTCAAGAGGAAATGATAATTCCATGTCAGAAAGAATGCCGAAATGAAAACGAGTTTCAAATTGAAGAAGACCATTCATATACAAAAACTGAGCATGAAGAGAAAGATAAAAACCCAGATCATGTGGTGATAACAGAAGAAGTGGAAGTCGTAGAGACTAAAATAATAATTCCTAGGGGAATGGATAGAACAACTGAAACCTTAATAGAGAGTGTCGTCGAGGCACGAATGGAAGTAGAAATTTAGGATCCAATAGGAATTGAAAAGGAAAGTGAAAGTCCAGAAGAAAGTCATAAGTCTGAGGAAGACAAAATGGAATCGGAAGAACAATTTAAGGCACAAATTTTGGACTCATGAAGAAATATCAGGAATGCAAACGAAAAAGGAGGGCCGAGCATAGAAAAATGGAAATGGACTCAAAGGAGAGTAAAGGAAACCTCATAGAAAAAGATGAGACCATTGGAGATAATGAAGAAAAGAGAGGAGATGTCTTTGAGAGAAAGGATACAATAGGAAGAAAACCGCTAATTGTAGCAGATTTACAGGATGATAAAAACCCTATTGAAACTATGAGAAGGTTAGAAATAAAGCAAATTCCCATGGAAAAAGACAATTCCAAGGTATTTTACAGCTGGAAGCTTAGAAGAAAGTCATGGATTGAAAGGAAGAAAAGGAAAGGAGAGAATCTTAAAGAACTCTGGAATTGGAAGAGTAGAAAAAAGAAATTTTGGAAAAATGCCATCTCGATACGAGATGAAGGAAAAAGAAAGAAAACAGAGAAATATACGGGTAGGGATAGACCTCACCCGTAATGAAAGATGAAGTTCTGTAGACTTTGAGTCCAGAAAACAGAAAAGGAATAACGGGGTAGGGCCAGACCGCACCCGTGTAGCCTTAAGGTGATGTAAATAAGTTAATGGTTGGAAGAGAAGAAAGGAGACAGACAGGCAGAACGCCAGTCCCATCAAATAAAGAAAGAGAAAAAGGAGCCCGTCTGACACAGTTTTGGAGTGCACAACAGGCTGTGAGAAGGCAGAGAAATACCCGGACCAGATAAGTGATTTATGACTTTAAGTGTGGACGTCCGCTTAAAGGGAATGCATGAAGGGAACCCTGTTGAGACCACAACAAGCCAGAGAAAGGAAGTGCTTGTAAAAAGAAGACCAGAAGGTACTGCGAAGTCCTATGATGGCTTCGACTCTGAAAGAATAAGATTTTCTATGATAAATGTTTAAATAAATTTCCTCAAAATTTTGAAAATTTATTTATCTGAGACGGGGAGATTTGAACCCATCTGCAATTGGTTCAAGCGTCGAATCCATATTTTATATGCAAAAGAAGAGAGTAAATAATGCAGTCTGTAGAATATATTGGAAAGATTTTAAGAAGTGGGCTGTTATAATGTGGTGCAAGAACGGGTGACCACTAGTCATGCGGACGTGAGATCACGCTTGACGCATCGATAAGAAGCTGGCGCATGATTATTAATAGAACGAGAAAAACTTTCCACGACGAGTGAGGGAGAATGCGTTTCGGAAGTATACCTTACTCAGCTATAAAATGACAACCTTGTAATGACGCAAGAAGAGAAATAATTAAAATTAAGCCATTTGCAAGCATTTAATTAATGAAATGAACACATCATTGTTGATCATTCTGGAATAGAGATTTTTGTGTGGGGAAAAAGTTTATAATATTTGCACAGGAAAGAACTGCAGACGTGGCATGACGTAGTTAGTTATTCCCCGAGCCCAGAGTTGGGAGAGGGGAAAAATAAACCTCACCACCCACATATGTGAGGAGCCAAATTATTTAATATCCTGGAATTGTGTGATCGATTTTCATGATTAAAGAAACCACTTTACGTTTAAAACAAGAGCTTTCGAGAGATATATTTTTCAAAATTATACCACAATTTCTTCAGAAGTTAGTGCTGGAGAAGAAGCGGATTTGATCTTTTTGCCGCAGATTTGGATATAAACCCTGGATGTGCCAGGAAGAGCATTCAGTCTTTACTAGACCGTGAGAGGTCGTGTTACGCTGTATCACAGACGAGCACCCCGTATGGGAGTGGCCGTGCAGTATCGTCATTAGTATCGCCGTGTGGAGACATATCAGAACCCTGTTAAGGGGAAATATATCATCAAGCTTCAGACTTTATAAAGTTCACTAGTACAGTCAAAGTTTAGGCTGTGGACTTAAGAAATAACCGGAGATAGGCACTCGAATATATAGTTCAGTTAAAGAACCGACGCATCATAAGGTTTCGAAGTACCCAAGGACATTGAAATATACAGTTCTATCTACGTTAAGTAACCAGATCAGGGTAGAACGAAATAGTAACGCCTAATGTTCCTGAATTGAGGGGGCTAAATCGAAGGACGATAAAAATTAGGAATTGTAGTTCCTGGCTTTGTCTAGGTGGACAAATGAACAGTCAAACATTGGGGAGTACACGAATAAGCCACGAATCAAAGTAACAGAAAGTAATACAAGGAAATTACTAGGTCACCGATATACAAGTTCGAGCGATTAAAATAGTAATACATCAGGGACAGACTTTATTTAGACGAACAAGTTAGCGTCTAGCAAGATACGACATCGTGCAGTAAAGTTAAGGAAGCCGATAGTCAAACCCAGAATTAGAAGATCAGCCGTTCCAGTGAGGTTAGTTCGATCGAGACTTTCAATCATCTCTTCAGAGTAGGAAGCTGACGTGCATAGAGTGCAACCCTTGGAAACGGGAAAGGAAAAGAAATCACGTCTGTTGAGGCGAATATTTAACGCCAGAGTGATACAATTTTTATGTAATGTAAATATAGTGAAATTTTTGAGTGTAATAGTTTTAGTGAAATTGCATTGTGTTAACTGAAAACGAATACAAAATGGTATTCATTATATTCAAAGTGATTAGGGTATATATATTTTTGTGCTGTTAAGAAAATGTTATTGAGTGTAAATATAACTATGAAAATGGCTTAAGAAGAAGTTGGTGGGTGAAAATGTTCCATCGTTGGAGAATTCGGTCGATGACCGTACAGTCATGTGAGTAACAATTTCATTATTATATGTTTTGGGAAGATTTTCGTATAATCCTCATGAGTGACAGTAGGGATGTTTAATATCAGATGAAAGAAAGATTGCGCGATCTGAACAATTAATTTGAGGGAAATAAAATAAATATGTGAAATATTAATGAATCCCTTGTGGAAAATATTCAGTGGAATATCAGTATAATGGTAAATGATATAAATATGGTAAAGCAAGCGTAATAATAATAATAATTATTATTATATGAATGAATATTGTGATGAATTTTATATGGAAAGTGTAGCTTAAGAGCTCCTTTAGATGAATTAATAAATGTAGTGAATACAAGTTCTTTATGGTAAAAATGATTATTGTTAATGGAGGAAGAGAAATATATATTTGAGATGTAGATCAAACGTTGATTTGAATTTATTTGGTTCTTTGAAGGCAACTTGGCTAATTAATGTATGAGCGCCATGTCGCGCATTTAAGTAATTTGTCACGCTAGGAATGCGTTGAAATGCTCGGTAAAAGTAATTATGAGGGACAGTTAGTCGTGGTAATGCACGGTTATAAGTCCTCAAAGTTGTGATAGTGATCACGAGGCATTGTGTGTTGTATGTTAAAAAGGGTGCTATTTATGTTCTATTATGAGCGCTGGTAATGGGCGAGGCCTTCCTTAAGTCGCTAATGTTATAAGTCCTCAAAGTTGGGATACTGCTCCCGAGGCATTTGAAAGGATCGAACTCAGAGTCGTCCGTGTTGAAGCCCCTTAATATTGGTTGTATTATTGAATTTTCTTACCCGCTAATGAGGACACTTCATAATTATACTATACCGAAGCTAAGAGAATAAGGTCGGTAGAACCTAAATATGTTGTTTTGTGGTTATTTTGTATCGTAAGCCTTGTCATTCAGAGAAATGCATTTGAAACAGCTGTGTGCAAAAGCAGAAGAACCAGTCCCTTATGAAAGCGAGACTGAGGGCTCTTCTCTCCATGCAATATATCAAGCCAAGTAGTTAAGACAGACCCTTACCTTCTTGTATTCCGGTAGGTTGAGGAACGGGATGTCTGAGTCACAACACAGGGAAGTGTTTAAGATTATTCTAACGACCCGGTAGTTGAACCGAGGTCCCTTGACATTCATTATTATCGCTTGCAGAGTTCAGATCGTTGCTTTCTTAAGATATAATTGTCTTTGAAGACAAAATGATAAATCCCTAACTTTATTATTTAATGATTCAGTGATTCACGAGTTTTTATGGAGACATTAAGGTTCTGGGAGTAATCTTAAGATTGACTTGCTCAGTAGTTTCTATAGCTCGGGAATATCAAATTTTTCCAATCACGGTAGTGAGTTGGTAGCTTGAGAGTGAGTGATGGTAACAGATGAACATTGTGAGAGCCCAAAATAAATTAATGACTAGCCATACTTTGATATTATGATTCAAACCAGATATACTCATGTAAGTATTAATCGATTTGTGTTTAATGGTTAGCACAGTGTATGTAAACCTTACCGAGCCATTTAGAGCTCGTTATTTTGAAGAATTTGAATTGACACCATATGGGAGTGAAACTTAGTTGAAGTTTTGTTGGTTTTTGGAAAACCAGTCATTATTATTATGTAATTGTTTAATATGAATTCCTTGTTCAACTTTGGACAAGTGTGAAGTGTAGTGTCAGTATTTTCATTTGTTTAATTTTTGTAGCGTCATATTTTGGATAATTAAATGTTTTGATAGTAGGATTTGATTTTGTTTATTCTTGGAAGTGTATCCTGTGCTTAATCCAAAGTGTGTAAGTCACAGAGTGGGAGAACAAACCATGAACCCCGATACTCCCGATTGAGCATTGCTGTCAAACTGTGATTTGCATATTTCATTGTTGAAATGGGCACATGGGGGCATAGAAGTAATGTGCTTGGATTAATGCTTTTAGGAACACTTAAGACGGTCATATCACATAAAGGTAAAATAGTGATAGAATTAGCTACAAAATATAAAATTAACTGACCGCATTGGGACCCTGGAAACTCACACCGAGCAGCCCTTAAATAAATAACCCCTATAAACAATTTTCATGGCGCCCAACGTGGGGAATGGCTGAATAAACAATTTATTTCTTGGCTCCCAGTACGTAGTGAACCCATGTGCCATCAGGTCCATGGATGGTCGAATCCATGCATTTGAGGAAGAAATCAAAGAAGCGTATAGTTTCTAATGTAACTTTAAGAAAGATCCAGCTAGGAGGCTAGTATAAGGTTGTGCAACTAACGAGGACCAGGTGTTCGAGAGGATGATATCATCCCTCTTGACATTCTGAAGGGAGCGAGTCACGAGTATTAATAACCGAGTGGAAATTTCCCAGGATTAGACAAGGAGACCTGAATCGGAATTCGAGCTGACGTTGCTGGAAAATGACAACACCGCTTATGCGCCAGAAGAGGAATAATTAAATTTAACCCGTTTACAAGTATAATAATGAGTAAACAAGTACAGTACAGTGAATCATTTTGAATGAGAGATTTTTCAGTAAAGAGAAACCATTTAATAATTGCGCAGGAAAAAACTGCCAACGCAAGACGACGTCATTGGGGAATTACCGAAGCCTGTGTGGGGGGGGGGAGAAAGCAAAAGAAATGCAACACCCACACATTTGAGGACGAGAAATCAATTAATATCTCCGAATTGCACGATCGATTCTTAGGTGCAATGAGATTATTTGACATTGAGAAGACGAGCTTTCGGAAGGTATAATTTTTATATTTGTGGCACCATTATTTTAGAAGTTGGCCACAGAAAAGGCTAGAGTCTTATTTTTTTGTAGTAAAATAGTATAAAGCTTCGGGCTTCACCAAGCCAATCATGCAGTTTCAAACGGCCTGAGGGCACGTCACTAGGCTACATCAAACACCGAATGCAGTTATTCTGACAACCCGTGAGGGTGTTACTACGCACGCAGTTCCGACAGCCCGTGAGGGGCGTAAGACTACATCACAGCACATCAGTATTCAGACAGCCGTGTGGGGCGTAACTCTGCGTCACATCGAGGAAAGGTACTAGTACTCCTTGAGGGGAGAAACGCTGTGATACACCGCAGAAGTAATATCCGATAGCCATAGGCGTCGCAGTATTAACGACTGGCTTGCCTCCATAAGGAGTGGTCAAGAAGAAATTTAAAGTATCGCCGTATTGAAAGAGTAGGAAAATCCTAGTTACAGGATTTAGGCCCGACTGTATACAAGTTATAGTGAAAGTTCGTAAGATATAGTCAGAGCAGGCCGCGCACGTCGGACTTAAAGGCGATAGGTCGTTAAATAGACGAACGAATAGATCATAACGTACGGAAGTACCGTACCAGAAATATAAACTGTCATCTAAATTAAAGAACCCAAAAAGGGAAGAACAGAATAAGGTTCGGAACGTATATCAGAAACGTAGGAGTGCTAGAACCGATCAAATAGAGAAGATAGGAGACTATAAACATTATCTCCAGAAAGCAGGCGAACTATTCTAAAAGTACTAGACTCGAGAAGTACTAGCTGCTATAAACTAAATCTATAGGTCATTGAGGAGACCTCGATTCGAATAGACTTTCGCTAGGATCGATAAGACAGATCTACAAAGAAGCCGTTCAAGCTAGATAAATAGCCGGTCATCCAGGATAGGAGTAGAAGAATTTGGATTCCAGGGAACAGTAGATGTTTCGAGACTTTCGTATTCTGCAGGATAGGAAGCCGACATCGAATAAATTTCACCCTTGGAAACGGGAAATTAAGAAGGTCACGTGTGATAGGCTCAGAAATACGGCCTAGTGATCAAGAATTGTGAAGTGTAAATTTATCAAGATTGTGTGTTAAATTAATATTTTTAGTGTTTATTATGTGTTCAAAAGGGACACATCAGCGTATAAAAATGTCTTCAATGTTAAGAGTCTTAAATATATGTCAAGTAGTGTTTATACATAAGATGAATTCCTTTAATATGGAGTAAAAAGTTCAAAGTGGGCCCAAAATGAAGCACCGCACAAGAATAAAGATCATGGGACGATCTTAAAAACATGTGAGTACTGAATTTCATTCTATTTTGGTGTCAGGAATTGACTGTGTACAAATCCACCGGAGTTTTTGAGTAAAAGGGGTGTGTTTTAAGAAATAAATACTGAATAAGCAAGAACGCTGTCTGAACAATAATAGAAATTTGAGAAATTATCAATAATTATGTAAAGAATAAATCCCGTAGAGGAAATAAGTGAATAAAATGTTAATGTATTTAACGAATGTCATAAGAGCAAGCGAAATATCAATGATTATCATGAAAGATATTCAAATAAAGTAAAGTTGAGATATGAGAGAAATAGCTTTTGAGCTTGTGTAAAGAATAAAGATAATAATAATAATTAAATATGGAAATATTAGATAAAGATCAAATAATTTGATGTGAACATAAGAGCGTTAAAGCCTTAATGTATGTGTAAGATATGATGTTCAATGGAATATTTTAAAAGGGAGCGATTTATCGGCAACGGAAAAGATTAATATAAGAATTAAAATAATATGAATTGTTACTAATGAGATTTATCAGTTCTTGGGAAGACATTTCGGCTTAAAATAATGCATAGCGCAAAAGAGCGCAAATAATATTAAAATGTCACGCTAGGAACGCGTAGAGGTTAAAATACTTGGTAAATTACTTATGGAGGGTAGTTGATTGCAGTGAATTGATAATTGTATAAGTCCTCTATTTGTCACGTAGTATCACGAGGCATTGTGTATGTATTTGAAAGGGAGCTAATATATGGTATTATTGAGCGTATGTCATATGGGCCACGGCCGACTTTAAATCGCATTTTGTATAAGTCCTCTGTAAGGGAATGGTTCCCGAGGCACGTGAAGAGATTCGAACGCAGAATCTTCTTATGATAAAAGCCCCTTAATTCTTCGTCGTCGGATGTGTATTAATCTTCCCAATCAATGAGGACCCTCTCATAATTAATAAATGCCAAGGTTACGAAGGTGGTCTATGAACCAAAGAATAGTTGTTTGAATGAGTACGGTACAGTAAAAGCCCGGTCTCTCCCCAGAACTGAGTATAATGTGAAGGTTTGTTTTGAAAGCCTTGAAAATAAGCTACTAACGTGGGTTAGACAGGGAGTCGCCGTCACCCTCCGTGTCATAAATCGCGCCCGAGTAGAAGGGTCTAGCTCTCTTAGAACGAGAGGGACCAGAAACCGTCTCGTAAGATGTTGTAAAGAGAAATGAATACACCAGGAGTGTTTAAAGTTGTTAACGACCCGGGCGTTGAACCGAGGTCTTTGTAGATTGATATTTTCGTTTGCCTGTTCAGATCGTAGTTTCTTATATGATAATGGTCTTATAAGACATAAGAGATAAATAACAATCCCTATTGTAGTGTTGGATGGACGTAGGATTCCACGAGTTAATTGAAGGCAACTAAGTTTCGGGAGTAACTATAGTTTTTTGACTGTGTCAAGTATCTTTAGGCTCTGGAGTACACAGTTGATTTCCTGATTACCTTAATATATTTGTGAAAATAAAGAGAGATGATAACAACTGAATGTGTGGACACGCCCAAAATATTGAGTTAGATAATTAACATAAATTTTAAATGTAATTATAAAATTTGTTTTTGAGAATTAAGAAAATATAAAGGATAGTGTTTGAGGTGTACAAGAATGACACCATTATTATGTAAAGCATGGAGCCAAAAGAGCTCGGAGTTATATAAAACTTACAGTGATGCTTTATGGAAGTGAGACTAAGTAGAAATTGTTGGTTTATGTAGAAACCATATGTTTAAATACTATATTTTGTTTTATTATATTTGTGATTCCTTGTTCATTTGGAGCAAGTAGATGATTATGGGTCAGTAATTAAATTGTTAAAGTGTTTGTAGCGCCATTAATTTTATTAATTAAATGTGTTAAAATAGGAGTTGATTTTGTTGTTATTTTTGCAAGTGTATCCTCTATTTAATCCAAAATATGTGAGTCACAGAGTGGGGGAACTTACCGCTGCCCCGAAAATTCCGAATTGAGCTACGCTGGTATACTGTGATTGGCATATTTCTTGCTAAAAGGGCACATGGGGGTCGTATAAGTAATGTGCTGGATTAATAACTAGAGGAACACTTAAGACGGTCATTTCATGTAAATTAAAGTAATGATAGGTGTAGCTACAACATAAAATCTTAACTGACCGCATGGGTCCCTAGAAACTCATACCGAGCAGCCCTGAATTATATTATTAACAACCCCCTAGCAAACATTAACATGGCGCCCAGTACGCAGGGCTGAGTTTTCCTACGGAAAACCCGAGTTTTTCTCGAAAAATCAAAATTTTCATTTTTTTGAAAAAAAAAATGGTTTTTCGAAATTTTGAATTTTAAATACTTCCATAAAGGTTTATGAAATTGAATAAAGTAGTAAAAGGGTACGTTGTAAGTGAATACCCGTACCAAAGTAAAGTTTTTAAAGAAATTGGGACACACTGATTCGGAGTATCATCTCTCAAACATGTACTAGTGTGGTGGCATTAGTGGCCCACTGTATTCTCATAAGATGGCATTGAGTGAAGAAGTGCAACGGCTCCTGGAGGCTATAAACAATAAGTTGGATAGCCAACAGACTGAAAATAAAGAAGGGTTAGGAGCTATAAACAATAAGTTGGACAGCCAAAAGGATGAAAATAACAAAGTGTTCGAATCCATAAATGAATGTTTAGAGTCAATAAAAACTGATAGTGCTAATATGGGAACTAAATTAGTAAATATCGAAGTTAAAACGGATACCATGGGAACCAAATTAGAAGCTATCGGAGTTAAAAGTAATACCATGGAAACTAAATTAGAAGCTATCGAAGCCGACTGTATAAACATGAATAAGGAACTGAAGGCTGAGATAGAAAAATTGAAAACAGAAAATGGGGATAACATTAAACAACAGTGGGAAGTGATGAAAACGGAGACGTTAGAGTCTCTGAAAGCCAACAGTAACGAAAACAATGGAGTACTGAAGGCTGAAATAGAAAAGACAATGGATACTAAATTTAAAATTCTTGAGAAGGGGTTGGAGACTAAGTTAAATGAGTCAAAAAGGGAATGCATGGAAAATTTTGAAATTTTGAGTAAAAGTTTGAGTTCCATGGAAACTAAATTAATTAACATAGAAACGAAGGGTGATGCATGTGAAAAGAAACTTGTAACCCAGATCCAAGGTGTGCAGACAGAATTGACAGCTCAGATAGAATTTAACAAGAAGATTTGTGAACGTTCCCGGGATGAGATAAAAGAAAGTTTTAAGACATTAGGAGAAGAATTTAAAGGGGTAAAGGACAAAGTAGGAGAACTCGAGGGAAAGGTAGATGGAGTTCAAACCGAAGTAACCGAGATGAAAAATCAAAATAAACAGGATGTTAAGGGTATGAAAGATCAGATTGATCATTTTATTAGGCAGGTAGATAATAACTGGAAGACGTACGAAACGAAAATAGATAAAAGTTTAGGTCTATATGAGAAGCATCTCCAGAATGAAAGAAAACAACGAGAGAAAGAAAATAAGGATAACACCCATAAGATAGATGAAATAAGTCAGGGTATTAATGATGTTCAGGGAACCATCGGAACATTAAAGATCCAAGTAGGAAAAACTCATACTGAAGTTAACCAGGTCCAAAATGAAGTAAAACTGATTAAAGATGACTTATCGGAAGTGTCTAAGAAAACTGAGGAAAAACTTGAAGGAATTAAAGGGGATATGGTCAAAGAACAAAGAGAGATGGAGAAGAAAATAGAAAAAATACGAGAAGACCTAGATACCAGAGGTGACGTGAAACCAGAGATGATAGACCAAAAGGTCATGATCTTTAAGAAAGAGGTAGAAGAACAACTAAATGAATTCAGGGATAGTTACAGGGATGAGAAATTCCAATCCAAAAAGGTAGAGGAAGATATTAAAAGGAATCAAGAAAGAATTCAGAATGAATTAAGATCCCGATTAGAGAGGACTGAACATAAGAATAGTCAAATGGAAATTCAACTCATGGCTAATGAAGAAAGTGCCCGGAGGGAAAGGAAGTTAGAATTTGAGAATCAGGAGGAGTTTCCAAAGACAGGATGGGTAGATTCTCGTGAACAAGGCACAGATACGGAGAGGGACTTAGGAGGGGAGAGCCCTTATAAGAACCCAGGATATCCGATGGCGATGTCAACCCCGTACATGAATCAGACAAATGGCCAGATAATAAACATTATTAAATCCAATGAGGACAGACCAGTAAAGTTTACGGGTAATAACATGTCTATTACTCCAAAATACTGGCTAAAAGAAGTGGCAGAGTATCTAAACGAAATGAAGGTTCCTCAGGATCGGAGACTGAGAGCTATTGAAAAGCTGTTGGCAGGTGATTGTCTCACCTGGTCCAGAAGCTTCAGATACACCTTTGATACGGTGGAAGGCTTTAGGGAAGCATTTTTAAAACGATATTGGGCAGCAGACGTCCAAGAGAATTTAAGACTAGATCTGTACTCTAGGAAGTACAGCACTAATGCACCTACTAAATACTCGGAATTTTTCACCGCTCAGCTGTGTAAATTCCGCGAACTGGATATTGCTCCGGCAGAAAACGACCTGTGTGCCGCCATTGCGAGACAGCTTCCGTATGAGATTCAGAGGCTGCTAATCTCATCCAAGGCCAGAAGTGCTGTGGAAGTGGAAAGTGTATTACGTCAGTTAGATATGACGACTTCGCACGTAACTCCTCGGCATCAAAGACAGACTGAGCAAGTACACATGGCCAGCAGTCAGGAAACAGGAGAAAAACCAGCGACCAGGAATCAGTCCACCAGTACGGATACTCAAGGACTAGATCGAGAGTATGGGCACCAGGAGCCTAGAAGGATACAGCCATACTACAGAGGAGGATATCGAGGAAGAAATCCAAGGACTACGGGTTATAGGCAACAAGAGAGCCGACCCTATAACAATAACCATCAAAGGCCAGACAACAGAAAGAAATGGGAGAATTATCCCAGAAGGAATGTAAGGCCAGACGATAGGGATGATGAATATCGGGCCGAAATAGAAGAAAGATATCAGGAAAGTCTTCGTTATATGAACGAAAGACCAGATGAACCTGATAGGCAAAAAGTCCGTTGGAGTGAGGCAATCAAGAACCGGAAATCACCCGACCGACTAGACGGAGCTCAAAGCTTGGAATTACAAGCTCAGTTAAAGAATGAGGGAAAAGGGAGCCCTCAGGATAAAAAAAACTCCAAATTTAAATTGTCAAAAGTGGAAACATACCAGGAGCTGGGAGGAGGTAGAAATTGTAAATTGGATAGCCAGACCAGATGAACTAATTAACGAGGATGTGGAAGGAATCCCACCTGTTAAAAGAGAACTACCTATAATTATGCTTAGGATAGAAGGATTACTGGTCAGAGCATTGATTGATACCGGATCCACAATAAGTCTAATTACACAAACCCTTTTAAATGAATTGGAAACAAGGGGCCGAGTATTAAAGATTCCCACATCAAGTGTAAAGATTAAGGGAATTATCCCTGAAAAATCTTTGACATGTAAATTTCAGGTATACATTGATCTGATCATGGGTAACGCTGAAATTTCGCAGTGCTTTTTGCTGGTAAATCAATTACCGTATAATGTCATATTAGGTATTGATTTTATCCGTGAGAACAAAGTCATTATAGACCTAGCGCAAAACTGCATTAGAGTTCAAAGAGAGGATGTGGACGAGCAAAATATTAACCTACAGGAACAGGATGCGAAAATAGAAGAACAGGTATGGCATATGGAGGAAGTGAGTGAGGAAGATTATAAGGACATAGAAAAGATATTTGAAGTCCTCAACATAGAATTCGAAGATAATGTGGAAAATGAGTTCGAGACCAACCTGTCAGGAAAAGTGGAGGAAGCTAAAGTCAGCCTCGAAATTAAGGAACAGTTAAAGAAATTATTATTGGATTATAGGGACGTATTTGATTCCAAGTCAGGGAAGATTGAAAATTTTAAATACGCGTTCCAAGTCAATGATTGGGCACCGTTCAAACAAAAACCATACCCGGTTGCGGAAAAACATTACCCACAAACTAAGAAAACACTGCAGGAGATGATGAATGCAGGTGTTATAGAAAAGATGGCGACACCATATGTTAGTCCATTAGTGATTGTGAGTAAACCGGATGGCTCAGTAAGGGTGTGTTTAGATGCTAGAAATTTAAATGCAAAAATCATGCCGGAAAATGATTCGGCACCACCCATAAAAGAAATACTGAGGAAGTTCAAAGGCAAGAAGATTTTTACAAATATTGACATGACTTCTTCGTATCATCATCTCGAACTGGAAGAGAAAACCAGCTTGTTGACTGGATTTCAGTTCGACCAACAAACATACTGCTTTAGAAGATGTCTGTTTGGATTGAAGACCGCAGGATCTGCCTTAATAAGAGCGCTTGATCGAAACCTGTCAGAGGAAGTGAAAGATTGCACTATCCGTTACGTGGATGACATTTTGCTTACCTCGGAGAACATTGATGAACATTTAGAAAATTTGAAGAAATTATTGGAAGACTTAAGAAGGGCAAATTTTAAAATAAATTTAAAGAAGTCGAATTTTTGTCAAAGGCAAGTGACATTTTTAGGGCATGTGATTGACAAGGATAGTGTTAAACCAAATCCATGCAAATTGGAATCGATAAGGGATTTTCCAAGGCCTTTGAAGGTAAAGAACGTTCGCCAGTTTTTGGGATTGATTGGGTTCTTCTCAGGACATGGTCCATCATACACCAAAACTGTTGCACCACTACAGGACCTTCTGAAGGAGGGGGGCAAGTGGAAATGGACGGAGGAAGCAGAAAAAGCATTCGTGGAGGCCAAGGAAATGCTCTTAAATTACGTGAAGCTAGGATATCCTGATTTTAATCAGAGATTTATCATTCAAACAGACGCATCCCAGATTGGAATAGGGGCAATGCTATATCAGGAGAACCCGGAAAACCCTGATAAGAAGAACTATCTAGCTTTCACAAGTAGGAGACTGAAACCACACGAGAAAAATTATACGATCAGCGAGATCGAGCTGTTAGCGATATTGCACGCGTTGCAATATTGGCGGAAGATCGTATATGGTTTTCAGGTCATTCTAAGAACGGATCATAAAGCCTTAACCTTTTTGATGAAGACTGATTTATCCAGTCAAAGGTTGATGCGTTGGGCTTTATACATTCAACAATTTGATGTCAAGATAGAGTACTGCCCAGGAAAAGAAAATATAGTTCCAGACTACTTAAGTAGACAGCCAGAGTCCATAGAAGAGGAAGTAATGGCTATAGATTTGGAAGACAGGGATCAGCGTACTCTTAATGAGTTAAGAAGCATTAGTCAAAGACAACGTGAGGATCCATGGATGAACATGCTCATATCTTTCCTTGAGGGAAGCTTGATAAGAGGAACACCAGCGTACACGGAAGCTGATAAGATAGCTCAAGACTACACGTTTTATAATGGGTTATTATATAAGTTTGTGGACTCTGACCATACAAAATTAAGGATTGTTGTACCTGCAATTTTGCAGAGGAAAATAGTATGGTTAGCCCATAGATCGTTCGGACATATGGGAGTCGACAAAACAGTCTCGATGCTTAAAGAAGCATTTGTATGGCCGAGACTGAGAGAAACTGTAAGGGACACGCTAAAGACATGTGATCTATGTCAAAGGATCAAACCTAATGCATTTCTGATGAGACAGAAGCCTATACCATTGTTGCCTGAAAGGCCTGGCCAAATCATATCTGGGGGCGTGGTGGCTCAGCGGTCTAGCTGAATGCCTCTCACCAAGGCGGTCCGGGTTCGATTCCCGGTCAATGCATGTGAGATTTTCGATGTGAAATGCCATGTCCTGTGGTTCGGATTCCACGTAAAAAGGAGGTCCCGTGGCTCATGATCTCGAGATTAACGGTCACGTTAAACTACAAGCTTCCTTCCTTTTTTTCCTTCAAATCATATCTATTGATAATTTTGGACCTTTGCCAAAGGCAAGAAGAGGAAATCGACACATAATGGTGGCTATGGATGTCTTCACTAAAATGGTTGTCCTTGCTCCCATACAGAAGACTAGTACCAAACAGGTGTTAAAACGACTAAAAGAAAAAGTGATACCGATTCTGGGGAAACCTGAGAATTTGTTGTCGGATCACGGCAGTTGTTTCACCAGTGTAGAGTTCAGACGAGAATTAGAAAGACTTGGAATACGTCAGATTTTGTCAAGTATTCGCCATCCTGAGGCAAACCCTGTAGAACGAGTTATGAGAGAAACGGCCAAGTATTGTAGAATATACTGTGCCGAAGAAAATTGGAAGTGGATAGATATCTTGGATATTATCGAATTTTGTATAAATAATACAATCCATGAATCCACAGGAGAGATACCCATAACGTTACATCGGAATGAGCAACCAGAAAGACCTTGGAGTCTGGTAATTCCTAGGCCAGCAGACGCTCAGCCTGGAAGAGATGTACGCATTAGAAGAGCCTTTGAGCATCTAAAAGCTCAAGCCGACAGGAGGCAGAGAAGAAATAGGCATAAGAGGTATCATCGACCATTATTAGCAGGAGAAATGGTGTTAGTAAAAAGACCAGCCATTTCGGATCCAGGGAACCGTGTGTACAAGAAATTCCTGAAAATGTACCACGGACCATATCAAATAATCAGAGATTTGAGGAATAACGCATATAGAATTCGGCACTGTGAAACGGATCACGAAGTGACCATGAATTCAGCAAATTTGAAATTATATTACCCTCCCGAAGATTTTGATGAAGAAAATGAACAAGCCCTGGTTATGGAAACATTTAGAGATGAATCCGCTTTTGACATAAACAAGAATAAGGAAGAAATAGAAAATAGAGCTCAAGCATTCGAGTGCGAATGCGAATTGGAGAAATTATATTGGGAAATTAAAGAAATAATTGAATTTATTGAAGAAGAAAATTCCAATTTAAGAAAAGAAAATGATGAAATAAGGAAACGGGTAGGGATAGACCAAACCCGTGAGGAAGAATGAGGTTCTGGGGGCTTAAAGTCCAGACAAATAAAGAAAGAAAGAAAGGGTAGGGACAGAGCATACCCGACCTACACAATTACCGGATACGACTTTAAAGAAGTAAAAACAACGGAAGGTACGGACAACGTTATGATGGCTTCGACGAATAAAGAAATACAAATTTAATTGAAATAAATTTCCTCAAAAATTTTCGAAAATTTATTTACCTAAGGAGGGGAGAGATGAACCCATGTGCCATCAGGTCCATGGATGGTGGAATCCATGCATTTGAGGAAGAAATCAAAGAAGCGTATAGTTTCTAATGTAACTTTAAGAAAGATCCAGCTAGGAGGCTAGTATAAGGTTGTGCAACTAACGAGGACCAGGTGTTCGAGAGGATGATATCATCCCTCTTGACATTCTGAAGGGAGCGAGTCACGAGTATTAATAACCGAGTGGAAATTTCCCAGGATTAGACAAGGAGACCTGAATCGGAATTCGAGCTGACGTTGCTGGAAAATGACAACACCGCTTATGCGCCAGAAGAGGAATAATTAAATTTAACCCGTTTACAAGTATAATAATGAGTAAACAAGTACAGTACAGTGAATCATTTTGAATGAGAGATTTTTCAGTAAAGAGAAACCATTTAATAATTGCGCAGGAAAAAACTGCCAACGCAAGACGACGTCATTGGGGAATTACCGAAGCCTGTGTGGGGGGGGGGAGAAAGCAAAAGAAATGCAACACCCACACATTTGAGGACGAGAAATCAATTAATATCTCCGAATTGCACGATCGATTCTTAGGTGCAATGAGATTATTTGACATTGAGAAGACGAGCTTTCGGAAGGTATAATTTTTATATTTGTGGCACCATTATTTTAGAAGTTGGCCACAGAAAAGGCTAGAGTCTTATTTTTTTGTAGTAAAATAGTATAAAGCTTCGGGCTTCACCAAGCCAATCATTCAGTTTCAAACGGCCTGAGGGCACGTCACTAGGCTACATCAAACACCGAATGCAGTTATTCTGACAACCCGTGAGGGTGTTACTACGCACGCAGTTCCGACAGCCCGTGAGGGGCGTAAGACTACATCACAGCACATCAGTATTCAGACAGCCGTGTGGGGCGTAACTCTGCGTCACATCGAGGAAAGGTACTAGTACTCCTTGAGGGGAGAAACGCTGTGATACACCGCAGAAGTAATATCCGATAGCCATAGGCGTCGCAGTATTAACGATTGGCTTGCCTCCATAAGGAGTGGTCAAGAAGAAATTTAAAGTATCGCCGTATTGAAAGAGTAGGAAAATCCTAGTTACAGGATTTAGGCCCGACTGTATACAAGTTATAGTGAAAGTTCGTAAGATATAGTCAGAGCAGGCCGCGCACGTCGGACTTAAAGGCGATAGGTCGTTAAATAGACGAACGAATAGATCATAACGTACGGAAGTACCGTACCAGAAAGATAAACTGTCATCTAAATTAAAGAACCCAAAAAGGGAAGAACAGAATAAGGTTCGGAACGTATATCAGAAACGTAGGAGTGCTAGAACCGATCAAATAGAGAAGATAGGAGACTATAAACATTATCTCCAGAAAGCAGGCGAACTATTCTAAAAGTACTAGACTCGAGAAGTACTAGCTGCTATAAACTAAATCTATAGGTCATTGAGGAGACCTCGATTCGAATAGACTTTCGCTAGGATCGATAAGACAGATCTACAAAGAAGCCGTTCAAGCTAGATAAATAGCCGGTCATCCAGGATAGGAGTAGAAGAATTTGGATTCCAGGGAACAGTAGATGTTTCGAGACTTTCGTATTCTGCAGGATAGGAAGCCGACATCGAATAAATTTCACCCTTGGAAACGGGAAATTAAGAAGGTCACGTGTGATAGGCTCAGAAATACGGCCTAGTGATCAAGAATTGTGAAGTGTAAATTTATCAAGATTGTGTGTTAAATTAATATTTTTAGTGTTTATTATGTGTTCAAAAGGGACACATCAGCGTATAAAAATGTCTTCAATGTTAAGTGTCTTAAATATATGTCAAGTAGTGTTTATACATAAGATGAATTCCTTTAATATGGAGTAAAAAGTTCAAAGTGGGCCCAAAATGAAGCACCGCACAAGAATAAAGATCATGGGACGATCTTAAAAACATGTGAGTACTGAATTTCATTCTATTTTGGTGTCAGGAATTGACTGTGTACAAATCCACCGGAGTTTTTGAGTAAAAGGGGTGTGTTTTAAGAAATAAATACTGAATAAGCAAGAACGCGGTCTGAACAATAATAGAAATTTGAGAAATTATCAATAATTATGTAAAGAATAAATCCCGTAGAGGAAATAAGTGAATAAAATGTTAATGTATTTAACGAATGTCATAAGAGCAAGCGAAATATCAATGATTATCATGAAAGATATTCAAATAAAGTAAAGTTGAGATATGAGAGAAATAGCTTTTGAGCTTGTGTAAAGAATAAAGATAATAATAATAATTAAATATGGAAATATTAAATAAAGATCAAATAATTTGATGTGAACATAAGAGCGTTAAAGCCTTAATGTATGTGTAAGATATGATGTTCAATGGAATATTTTAAAAGGGAGCGATTTATCGGCAACGGAAAAGATTAATATAAGAATTAAAATAATATGAATTGTTACTAATGAGATTTATCAGTTCTTGGGAAGACATTTCGGCTTAAAATAATGCATAGCGCAAAAGAGCGCAAATAATATTAAAATGTCACGCTAGGAACGCGTAGAGGTTAAAATACTTGGTAAATTACTTATGGAGGGTAGTTGATTGCAGTGAATTGATAATTGTATAAGTCCTCTATTTGTCACGTAGTATCACGAGGCATTGTGTATGTATTTGAAAGGGAGCTAATATATGGTATTATTGAGCGTATGTCATATGGGCCACGGCCGACTTTAAATCGCATTTTGTATAAGTCCTCTGTAAGGGAATGGTTCCCGAGGCACGTGAAGAGATTCGAACGCAGAATCTTCTTATGATAAAAGCCCCTTAATTCTTCGTCGTCGGATGTGTATTAATCTTCCCAATCAATGAGGACCCTCTCATAATTAATAAATGCCAAGGTTACGAAGGTGGTCTATGAACCAAAGAATAGTTGTTTGAATGAGTACGGTACAGTAAAAGCCCGGTCTCTCCCCAGAACTGAGTATAATGTGAAGGTGTGTTTTGAAAGCCTTGAAAATAAGCTACTAACGTGGGTTAGACAGGGAGTCGCCGTCACCCTCCGTGTCATAAATCGCGCCCGAGTAGAAGGGTCTAGCTCTCTTAGAACGAGAGGGACCAGAAACCGTCTCGTAAGATGTTGTAAAGAGAAATGAATACACCAGGAGTGTTTAAAGTTGTTAACGACCCGGGCGTTGAACCGAGGTCTTTGTAGATTGATATTTTCGTTTGCCTGTTCAGATCGTAGTTTCTTATATGATAATGGTCTTATAAGACATAAGAGATAAATAACAATCCCTATTGTAGTGTTGGATGGACGTAGGATTCCACGAGTTAATTGAAGGCAACTAAGTTTCGGGAGTAACTATAGTTTTTTGACTGTGTCAAGTATCTTTATGCTCTGGAGTACACAGTTGATTTCCTGATTACCTTAATATATTTGTGAAAATAAAGAGAGATGATAACAACTGAATGTGTGGACACGCCCAAAATATTGAGTTAGATAATTAACATAAATTTTAAATGTAATTATAAATTTGTTTTTGAGAATTAAGAAAATATAAAGGATAGTGTTTGAGGTGTACAAGAATGACACCATTATTATGTAAAGCATGGAGCCAAAAGAGCTCGGAGTTATATAAAACTTACAGTGATGCTTTATGGAAGTGAGACTAAGTAGAAATTGTTGGTTTATGTGGAAACCATATGTTTAAATACTATATTTTGTTTTATTATATTTGTGATTCCTTGTTCATTTGGAGCAAGTAGATGATTATGGGTCAGTAATTAAATTGTTAAAGTGTTTGTAGCGCCATTAATTTTATTAATTAAATGTGTTAAAATAGGAGTTGATTTTGTTGTTATTTTTGCAAGTGTATCCTCTATTTAATCCAAAATATGTGAGTCACAGAGTGGGGGAACTTACCGCTGCCCCGAAAATTCCGAATTGAGCTACGCTGGTATACTGTGATTGGCATATTTCTTGCTAAAAGGGCACATGGGGGTCGTATAAGTAATGTGCTGGATTAATAACTAGAGGAACACTTAAGACGGTCATTTCATGTAAATTAAAGTAATGATAGGTGTAGCTACAACATAAAATCTTAACTGACCGCATGGGTCCCTAGAAACTCATACCGAGCAGCCCTGAATTATATTATTAACAACCCCCTAGCAAACATTAACATGGCGCCCAGTACGCAGGGCTGAGTTTTCCTACGGAAAACCCGAGTTTTTCTCGGAAATCAAAATTTTCATTTTTTTGAAAAAAAAAATGGTTTTTTCGAAATTTTGAATTTTAAATACTTCCATAAAGGTTTATGAAATTGAATAAAGTAGTAAAAGGGTACGTTGTAAGTGAATACCCGTACCAAAGTAAAGTTTTTAAAGAAATTGGGACACACTGATTCGGAGTATCATCTCTCAAACATGTACTAGTGTGGTGGCATTAGTGGCCCACTGTATTCTCATAAGATGGCATTGAGTGAAGAAGTGCAACGGCTCCTGGAGGCTATAAACAATAAGTTGGATAGCCAACAGACTGAAAATAAAGAAGGGTTAGGAGCTATAAACAATAAGTTGGACAGCCAAAAGGATGAAAATAACAAAGTGTTCGAATCCATAAATGAATGTTTAGAGTCAATAAAAACTGATAGTGCTAATATGGGAACTAAATTAGTAAATATCGAAGTTAAAACGGATACCATGGGAACCAAATTAGAAGCTATCGGAGTTAAAAGTAATACCATGGAAACTAAATTAGAAGCTATCGAAGCCGACTGTATAAACATGAATAAGGAACTGAAGGCTGAGATAGAAAAATTGAAAACAGAAAATGGGGATAACATTAAACAACAGTGGGAAGTGATGAAAACGGAGACGTTAGAGTCTCTGAAAGCCAACAGTAACGAAAACAATGGAGTACTGAAGGCTGAAATAGAAAAGACAATGGATACTAAATTTAAAATTCTTGAGAAGGGGTTGGAGACTAAGTTAAATGAGTCAAAAAGGGAATGCATGGAAAATTTTGAAATTTTGAGTAAAAGTTTGAGTTCCATGGAAACTAAATTAATTAACATAGAAACGAAGGGTGATGCATGTGAAAAGAAACTTGTAACCCAGATCCAAGGTGTGCAGACAGAATTGACAGCTCAGATAGAATTTAACAAGAAGATTTGTGAACGTTCCCGGGATGAGATAAAAGAAAGTTTTAAGACATTAGGAGAAGAATTTAAAGGGGTAAAGGACAAAGTAGGAGAACTCGAGGGAAAGGTAGATGGAGTTCAAACCGAAGTAACCGAGATGAAAAATCAAAATAAACAGGATGTTAAGGGTATGAAAGATCAGATTGATCATTTTATTAGGCAGGTAGATAATAACTGGAAGACGTACGAAACGAAAATAGATAAAAGTTTAGGTCTATATGAGAAGCATCTCCAGAATGAAAGAAAACAACGAGAGAAAGAAAATAAGGATAACACCCATAAGATAGATGAAATAAGTCAGGGTATTAATGATGTTCAGGGAACCATCGGAACATTAAAGATCCAAGTAGGAAAAACTCATACTGAAGTTAACCAGGTCCAAAATGAAGTAAAACTGATTAAAGATGACTTATCGGAAGTGTCTAAGAAAACTGAGGAAAAACTTGAAGGAATTAAAGGGGATATGGTCAAAGAACAAAGAGAGATGGAGAAGAAAATAGAAAAAATACGAGAAGACCTAGATACCAGAGGTGACGTGAAACCAGAGATGATAGACCAAAAGGTCATGATCTTTAAGAAAGAGGTAGAAGAACAACTAAATGAATTCAGGGATAGTTACAGGGATGAGAAATTCCAATCCAAAAAGGTAGAGGAAGATATTAAAAGGAATCAAGAAAGAATTCAGAATGAATTAAGATCCCGATTAGAGAGGACTGAACATAAGAATAGTCAAATGGAAATTCAACTCATGGCTAATGAAGAAAGTGCCCGGAGGGAAAGGAAGTTAGAATTTGAGAATCAGGAGGAGTTTCCAAAGACAGGATGGGTAGATTCTCGTGAACAAGGCACAGATACGGAGAGGGACTTAGGAGGGGAGAGCCCTTATAAGAACCCAGGATATCCGATGGCGATGTCAACCCCGTACATGAATCAGACAAATGGCCAGATAATAAACATTATTAAATCCAATGAGGACAGACCAGTAAAGTTTACGGGTAATAACATGTCTATTACTCCAAAATACTGGCTAAAAGAAGTGGCAGAGTATCTAAACGAAATGAAGGTTCCTCAGGATCGGAGACTGAGAGCTATTGAAAAGCTGTTGGCAGGTGATTGTCTCACCTGGTCCAGAAGCTTCAGATACACCTTTGATACGGTGGAAGGCTTTAGGGAAGCATTTTTAAAACGATATTGGGCAGCAGACGTCCAAGAGAATTTAAGACTAGATCTGTACTCTAGGAAGTACAGCACTAATGCACCTACTAAATACTCGGAATTTTTCACCGCTCAGCTGTGTAAATTCCGCGAACTGGATATTGCTCCGGCAGAAAACGACCTGTGTGCCGCCATTGCGAGACAGCTTTCGTATGAGATTCAGAGGCTGCTAATCTCATCCAAGGCCAGAAGTGCTGTGGAAGTGGAAAGTGTATTACGTCAGTTAGATATGACGACTTCGCACGTAACTCCTCGGCATCAAAGACAGACTGAGCAAGTACACATGGCCAGCAGTCAGGAAACAGGAGAAAAACCAGCGACCAGGAATCAGTCCACCAGTACGGATACTCAAGGACTAGATCGAGAGTATGGGCACCAGGAGCCTAGAAGGATACAGCCATACTACAGAGGAGGATATCGAGGAAGAAATCCAAGGACTACGGGTTATAGGCAACAAGAGAGCCGACCCTATAACAATAACCATCAAAGGCCAGACAACAGAAAGAAATGGGAGAATTATCCCAGAAGGAATGTAAGGCCAGACGATAGGGATGATGAATATCGGGCCGAAATAGAAGAAAGATATCAGGAAAGTCTTCGTTATATGAACGAAAGACCAGATGAACCTGATAGGCAAAAAGTCCGTTGGAGTGAGGCAATCAAGAACCGGAAATCACCCGACCGACTAGACGGAGCTCAAAGCTTGGAATTACAAGCTCAGTTAAAGAATGAGGGAAAAGGGAGCCCTCAGGATAAAAAAAAAACTCCAAATTTAAATTGTCAAAAGTGGAAACATACCAGGAGCTGGGAGGAGGTAGAAATTGTAAATTGGATAGCCAGACCAGATGAACTAATTAACGAGGATGTGGAAGGAATCCCACCTGTTAAAAGAGAACTACCTATAATTATGCTTAGGATAGAAGGATTACTGGTCAGAGCATTGATTGATACCGGATCCACAATAAGTCTAATTACACAAACCCTTTTAAATGAATTGGAAACAAGGGGCCGAGTATTAAAGATTCCCACATCAAGTGTAAAGATTAAGGGAATTATCCCTGAAAAATCTTTGACATGTAAATTTCAGGTATACATTGATCTGATCATGGGTAACGCTGAAATTTCGCAGTGCTTTTTGCTGGTAAATCAATTACCGTATAATGTCATATTAGGTATTGATTTTATCCGTGAGAACAAAGTCATTATAGACCTAGCGCAAAACTGCATTAGAGTTCAAAGAGAGGATGTGGACGAGCAAAATATTAACCTACAGGAACAGGATGCGAAAATAGAAGAACAGGTATGGCATATGGAGGAAGTGAGTGAGGAAGATTATAAGGACATAGAAAAGATATTTGAAGTCCTCAACATAGAATTCGAAGATAATGTGGAAAATGAGTTCGAGACCAACCTGTCAGGAAAAGTGGAGGAAGCTAAAGTCAGCCTCGAAATTAAGGAACAGTTAAAGAAATTATTATTGGATTATAGGGACGTATTTGATTCCAAGTCAGGGAAGATTGAAAATTTTAAATACGCGTTCCAAGTCAATGATTGGGCACCGTTCAAACAAAAACCATACCCGGTTGCGGAAAAACATTACCCACAAACTAAGAAAACACTGCAGGAGATGATGAATGCAGGTGTTATAGAAAAGATGGCGACACCATATGTTAGTCCATTAGTGATTGTGAGTAAACCGGATGGCTCAGTAAGGGTGTGTTTAGATGCTAGAAATTTAAATGCAAAAATCATGCCGGAAAATGATTCGGCACCACCCATAAAAGAAATACTGAGGAAGTTCAAAGGCAAGAAGATTTTTACAAATATTGACATGACTTCTTCGTATCATCATCTCGAACTGGAAGAGAAAACCAGCTTGTTGACTGGATTTCAGTTCGACCAACAAACATACTGCTTTAGAAGATGTCTGTTTGGATTGAAGACCGCAGGATCTGCCTTAATAAGAGCGCTTGATCGAAACCTGTCAGAGGAAGTGAAAGATTGCACTATCCGTTACGTGGATGACATTTTGCTTACCTCGGAGAACATTGATGAACATTTAGAAAATTTGAAGAAATTATTGGAAGACTTAAGAAGGGCAAATTTTAAAATAAATTTAAAGAAGTCGAATTTTTGTCAAAGGCAAGTGACATTTTTAGGGCATGTGATTGACAAGGATGGTGTTAAACCAAATCCATGCAAATTGGAATCGATAAGGGATTTTCCAAGGCCTTTGAAGGTAAAGAACGTTCGCCAGTTTTTGGGATTGATTGGGTTCTTCTCAGGACATGGTCCATCATACACCAAAACTGTTGCACCACTACAGGACCTTCTGAAGGAGGGGGGCAAGTGGAAATGGACGGAGGAAGCAGAAAAAGCATTCGTGGAGGCCAAGGAAATGCTCTTAAATTACGTGAAGCTAGGATATCCTGATTTTAATCAGAGATTTATCATTCAAACAGACGCATCCCAGATTGGAATAGGGGCAATGCTATATCAGGAGAACCCGGAAAACCCTGATAAGAAGAACTATCTAGCTTTCACAAGTAGGAGACTGAAACCACACGAGAAAAATTATACGATCAGCGAGATCGAGCTGTTAGCGATATTGCACGCGTTGCAATATTGGCGGAAGATCGTATATGGTTTTCAGGTCATTCTAAGAACGGATCATAAAGCCTTAACCTTTTTGATGAAGACTGATTTATCCAGTCAAAGGTTGATGCGTTGGGCTTTATACATTCAACAATTTGATGTCAAGATAGAGTACTGCCCAGGAAAAGAAAATATAGTTCCAGACTACTTAAGTAGACAGCCAGAGTCCATAGAAGAGGAAGTAATGGCTATAGATTTGGAAGACAGGGATCAGCGTACTCTTAATGAGTTAAGAAGCATTAGTCAAAGACAACGTGAGGATCCATGGATGAACATGCTCATATCTTTCCTTGAGGGAAGCTTGATAAGAGGAACACCAGCGTACACGGAAGCTGATAAGATAGCTCAAGACTACACGTTTTATAATGGGTTATTATATAAGTTTGTGGACTCTGACCATACAAAATTAAGGATTGTTGTACCTGCAATTTTGCAGAGGAAAATAGTATGGTTAGCCCATAGATCGTTCGGACATATGGGAGTCGACAAAACAGTCTCGATGCTTAAAGAAGCATTTGTATGGCCGAGACTGAGAGAAACTGTAAGGGACACGCTAAAGACATGTGATCTATGTCAAAGGATCAAACCTAATGCATTTCTGATGAGACAGAAGCCTATACCATTGTTGCCTGAAAGGCCTGGCCAAATCATATCTGGGGGCGTGGTGGCTCAGCGGTCTAGCTGAATGCCTCTCACCAAGGCGGTCCGGGTTCGATTCCCGGTCAATGCATGTGAGATTTTCGATGTGAAATGCCATGTCCTGTGGTTCGGATTCCACGTAAAAAGGAGGTCCCGTGGCTCATGATCTCGAGATTAACGGTCACGTTAAACTACAAGCTTCCTTCCTTTTTTTCCTTCAAATCATATCTATTGATAATTTTGGACCTTTGCCAAAGGCAAGAAGAGGAAATCGACACATAATGGTGGCTATGGATGTCTTCACTAAAATGGTTGTCCTTGCTCCCATACAGAAGACTAGTACCAAACAGGTGTTAAAACGACTAAAAGAAAAAGTGATACCGATTCTGGGGAAACCTGAGAATTTGTTGTCGGATCACGGCAGTTGTTTCACCAGTGTAGAGTTCAGACGAGAATTAGAAAGACTTGGAATACGTCAGATTTTGTCAAGTATTCGCCATCCTGAGGCAAACCCTGTAGAACGAGTTATGAGAGAAACGGCCAAGTATTGTAGAATATACTGTGCCGAAGAAAATTGGAAGTGGATAGATATCTTGGATATTATCGAATTTTGTATAAATAATACAATCCATGAATCCACAGGAGAGATACCCATAACGTTACATCGGAATGAGCAACCAGAAAGACCTTGGAGTCTGGTAATTCCTAGGCCAGCAGACGCTCAGCCTGGAAGAGATGTACGCATTAGAAGAGCCTTTGAGCATCTAAAAGCTCAAGCCGACAGGAGGCAGAGAAGAAATAGGCATAAGAGGTATCATCGACCATTATTAGCAGGAGAAATGGTGTTAGTAAAAAGACCAGCCATTTCGGATCCAGGGAACCGTGTGTACAAGCAATTCCAGAAAATGTACCACGGACCATATCAAATAATCAGAGATTTGAGGAATAACGCATATAGAATTCGGCACTGTGAAACGGATCACGAAGTGACCATGAATTCAGCAAATTTGAAATTATATTACCCTCCCGAAGATTTTGATGAAGAAAATGAACAAGCCCTGGTTATGGAAACATTTAGAGATGAATCCGCTTTTGACATAAACAAGAATAAGGAAGAAATAGAAAATAGAGCTCAAGCATTCGAGTGCGAATGCGAATTGGAGAAATTATATTGGGAAATTAAAGAAATAATTGAATTTATTGAAGAAGAAAATTCCAATTTAAGAAAAGAAAATGATGAAATAAGGAAACGGGTAGGGATAGACCAAACCCGTAAGGAAGAATGAGGTTCTGGTGGCTTAAAGTCCAGACAAATAAAGAAAGAAAGAAAGGGTAGGGACAGAGCATACCCGACCTACACAATTACCGGATACGACTTTAAAGAAGTAAAAACAACGGAAGGTACGGACAACGTTATGATGGCTTCGACGAATAAAGAAATACAAATTTAATTGAAATAAATTTCCTCAAAAATTTTCGAAAATTTATTTACCTAAGGAGGGGAGAGATGAACCCATGTGCCATCAGGTCCATGGATGGTGGAATCCATGCATTTGAGGAAGAAATCAAAGAAGCGTATAGTTTCTAATGTAACTTTAAGAAAGATCCAGCTAGGAGGCTAGTATAAGGTTGTGCAACTAACGAGGACCAGGTGTTCGAGAGGATGATATCATCCCTCTTGACATTCTGAAGGGAGCGAGTCACGAGTATTAATAACCGAGTGGAAATTTCCCAGGATTAGACAAGGAGACCTGAATCGGAATTCGAGCTGACGTTGCTGGAAAATGACAACACCGCTTATGCGCCAGAAGAGGAATAATTAAATTTAACCCGTTTACAAGTATAATAATGAGTAAACAAGTACAGTACAGTGAATCATTTTGAATGAGAGATTTTTCAGTAAAGAGAAACCATTTAATAATTGCGCAGGAAAAAACTGCCAACGCAAGACGACGTCATTGGGGAATTACCGAAGCCTGTGTGGGGGGGGGGGGAGAAAGCAAAAGAAATGCAACACCTACACATTTGAGGACGAGAAATCAATTAATATCTCCGAATTGCACGATCGATTCTTAGGTGCAATGAGATTATTTGACATTGAGAAGACGAGCTTTCGGAAGGTATAATTTTTATATTTGTGGCACCATTATTTTAGAAGTTGGCCACAGAAAAGGCTAGAGTCTTATTTTTTTGTAGTAAAATAGTATAAAGCTTCGGGCTTCACCAAGCCAATCATGCAGTTTCAAACGGCCTGAGGGCACGTCACTAGGCTACATCAAACACCGAATGCAGTTATTCTGACAACCCGTGAGGGTGTTACTACGCACGCAGTTCCGACAGCCCGTGAGGGGCGTAAGACTACATCACAGCACATCAGTATTCAGACAGCCGTGTGGGGCGTAACTCTGCGTCACATCGAGGAAAGGTACTAGTACTCTTTGAGGGGAGAAACGCTGTGATACACCGCAGAAGTAATATCCGATAGCCATAGGCGTCGCAGTATTAACGATTGGCTTGCCTCCATAAGGAGTGGTCAAGAAGAAATTTAAAGTATCGCCGTATTGAAAGAGTAGGAAAATCCTAGTTACAGGATTTAGGCCCGACTGTATACAAGTTATAGTGAAAGTTCGTAAGATATAGTCAGAGCAGGCCGCGCACGTCGGACTTAAAGGCGATAGGTCGTTAAATAGACGAACGAATAGATCATAACGTACGGAAGTACCGTACCAGAAAGATAAACTGTCATCTAAATTAAAGAACCCAAAAAGGGAAGAACAGAATAAGGTTCGGAACGTATATCAGAAACGTAGGAGTGCTAGAACCGATCAAATAGAGAAGATAGGAGACTATAAACATTATCTCCAGAAAGCAGGCGAACTATTCTAAAAGTACTAGACTCGAGAAGTACTAGCTGCTATAAACTAAATCTATAGGTCATTGAGGAGACCTCGATTCGAATAGACTTTCGCTAGGATCGATAAGACAGATCTACAAAGAAGCCGTTCAAGCTAGATAAATAGCCGGTCATCCAGGATAGGAGTAGAAGAATTTGGATTCCAGGGAACAGTAGATGTTTCGAGACTTTCGTATTCTGCAGGATAGGAAGCCGACATCGAATAAATTTCACCCTTGGAAACGGGAAATTAAGAAGGTCACGTGTGATAGGCTCAGAAATACGGCCTAGTGATCAAGAATTGTGAAGTGTAAATTTATCAAGATTGTGTGTTAAATTAATATTTTTAGTGTTTATTATGTGTTCAAAAGGGACACATCAGCGTATAAAAATGTCTTCAATGTTAAGTGTCTTAAATATATGTCAAGTAGTGTTTATACATAAGATGAATTCCTTTAATATGGAGTAAAAAGTTCAAAGTGGGCCCAAAATGAAGCACCGCACAAGAATAAAGATCATGGGACGATCTTAAAAACATGTGAGTACTGAATTTCATTCTATTTTGGTGTCAGGAATTGACTGTGTACAAATCCACCGGAGTTTTTGAGTAAAAGGGGTGTGTTTTAAGAAATAAATACTGAATAAGCAAGAACGCGGTCTGAACAATAATAGAAATTTGAGAAATTATCAATAATTATGTAAAGAATAAATCCCGTAGAGGAAATAAGTGAATAAAATGTTAATGTATTTAACGAATGTCATAAGAGCAAGCGAAATATCAATGATTATCATGAAAGATATTCAAATAAAGTAAAGTTGAGATATGAGAGAAATAGCTTTTGAGCTTGTGTAAAGAATAAAGATAATAATAATAATTAAATATGGAAATATTAAATAAAGATCAAATAATTTGATGTGAACATAAGAGCGTTAAAGCCTTAATGTATGTGTAAGATATGATGTTCAATGGAATATTTTAAAAGGGAGCGATTTATCGGCAACGGAAATGATTAATATAAGAATTAAAATAATATGAATTGTTACTAATGAGATTTATCAGTTCTTGGGAAGACATTTCGGCTTAAAATAATGCATAGCGCAAAAGAGCGCAAATAATATTAAAATGTCACGCTAGGAACGCGTAGAGGTTAAAATACTTGGTAAATTACTTATGGAGGGTAGTTGATTGCAGTGAATTGATAATTGTATAAGTCCTCTATTTGTCACGTAGTATCACGAGGCATTGTGTATGTATTTGAAAGGGAGCTAATATATGGTATTATTGAGCGTATGTCATATGGGCCACGGCCGACTTTAAATCGCATTTTGTATAAGTCCTCTGTAAGGGAATGGTTCCCGAGGCACGTGAAGAGATTCGAACGCAGAATCTTCTTATGATAAAAGCCCCTTAATTCTTCGTCGTCGGATGTGTATTAATCTTCCCAATCAATGAGGACCCTCTCATAATTAATAAATGCCAAGGTTACGAAGGTGGTCTATGAACCAAAGAATAGTTGTTTGAATGAGTACGGTACAGTAAAAGCCCGGTCTCTCCCCAGAACTGAGTATAATGTGAAGGTGTGTTTTGAAAGCCTTGAAAATAAGCTACTAACGTGGGTTAGACAGGGAGTCGCCGTCACCCTCCGTGTCATAAATCGCGCCCGAGTAGAAGGGTCTAGCTCTCTTAGAACGAGAGGGACCAGAAACCGTCTCGTAAGATGTTGTAAAGAGAAATGAATACACCAGGAGTGTTTAAAGTTGTTAACGACCCGGGCGTTGAACCGAGGTCTTTGTAGATTGATATTTTCGTTTGCCTGTTCAGATCGTAGTTTCTTATATGATAATGGTCTTATAAGACATAAGAGATAAATAACAATCCCTATTGTAGTGTTGGATGGACGTAGGATTCCACGAGTTAATTGAAGGCAACTAAGTTTCGGGAGTAACTATAGTTTTTTGACTGTGTCAAGTATCTTTATGCTCTGGAGTACACAGTTGATTTCCTGATTACCTTAATATATTTGTGAAAATAAAGAGAGATGATAACAACTGAATGTGTGGACACGCCCAAAATATTGAGTTAGATAATTAACATAAATTTTAAATGTAATTATAAATTTGTTTTTGAGAATTAAGAAAATATAAAGAGTAGTGGAGTAGTGGCGCTTCTAACGCACTCCAAAACCCTCCTTGCCCCACTACTAAGCCTTAGTCATGTTAAATATTTCTCGAACGCGTAGTCCGATTTTGACAAATGAGGTATTGTTGGACTCGGGCTGACGTCCTCTTTGCTATGGACCACTCGTTATATTTTTCAAATTTTTTTTGAAAATTTTTGTTTTCGAAACTAGGTGATAGTTTGAAAACCAAAGATGATAGAACGTTATGCCATGGCCCAAACGAATGGTCTTTATGACCTTTATTTTCTATAATAAAACTTTTTTACTTTTTATGTTTTTTTGAAAACACTCGAATTTTGAAAATCCTATATTTTGGAAACTAGGAACTCTACAAAAAAAATTGTTTGACATAAATGAAAGGTCCCTATGCCCTCTACCCCCAAAATAAATGTCAAGTCTCTAGAGAAAAAAATTGTGTGTAGTAGTGGGATGGTGGGGGAGCTGCTTCCAAAAGCAAGTGGTGAGCCCCTGCGACCTTGGATTGGAAGGAGCCATGCTAGGAGGGCGTGCTTGGATTCGTTTTTTTCGTCTCGTCGTGCTCTTTACGGGAATGTCGGTGTCGAAAATGTGAAAATCTGGAAACACAGTCTTTTTGGGGTAAAAACGTGATTTTAGACTTTTTGCTATATCTCACGAACCAATAACGCTAGAGGCGTGTTCGACAGGTCCAAGGACTCGGGGTAACGTCCTCTCTCCTATGGACCACTCGTTATAATTTTTAATAAAATTGGAAACTCGATTTTGGGGTAAACACGTGTTTTTGTGATTTTGTTGATATCTCACGAAGCAATAACGCTAGAGGCATGTACGATGGGTCCAAGGACTCGGACAGACGTTCTCTTTGCTATGAACTACTCGTTGTAATTTAAAAAAATTTTGGAAACGCGATTTTGGGGTAAACACGTGTTTTTTGTGATTTTTGCCGATATCTCACGAACCAATAACGCTAGAGACGTGTACGAGGTGTCCTAGGACTCGGGCTAACGCCCCCTTTCAAATGTGGTAGATATTTTTTTCAAAAAAGATAATTCACAAAGGGCCTAACGCCATACATGTTGAAAAAACGTTTTCTTTTTCTTTACCTGTTTATAATGTTTATAAAGCGTGGTGGTTGAGAGAGAGAGACCATACGGCTGGGTGTGTGTGTTTCAACGAACCTGTCGCTAACCACAAGGACCATGCTTAATAGAACAATCGCTATTTCGACGGGTCGGTGTATGACAGAGCGAGCGTGCGTTTTTCTGATATTTTACCTTTAACGTGTAAACGGTAATGAGAGCTAGGTTCTATGTTGGTCGAAGCGAGTAGAGAAAACAAACTTGCCGAGGAGGTGAAGGTCATTTGAGCTTATTGGAAGGCATTGATCTGACTTGACAACAAGTGCAATGGAAAAAATGACCAAGACGCTTGAAGGTGAAATAATCTGACCATCGTGGTGGCAGGGGAGTGCGAAAGGCGTGCACACATGTGTGAAACCACAGGCACGCTAAACCAGTGACATCCTGTCTTGCTTCGTACGTGACAAAATGCAAGTCCATGTGAAATTTGATCTACCGCAGGTGTTCACCTTGGACGTTATCTGTCCACGTGCATGATAACTGTTAACAAGTCACATCCTGTTTTGCTTCGTACGTGACAAAATGCAAGTTCATGTGAAATTTGATCCGGCACAGGTGTTCGCCTGGGACGTTAGCTGCCCACGTGCACGATAAGAGAATGTTCAAAGCGTGGGAAAAAAAAAGATTATACATGCAATGTGATATATAAAGACACGTCGCTGACATTTCCACTCGCACTTATGTGACTACTTTTGAACACGCTACAGCGTTGTGTGAAACACTTGGCCTTGTTTAACAGTTTTGGTGTTGGTGGAAAATACTTATTCTTGTTGTGAGGTAGGTATATATTTATTCATTTATACATTTATTGATTTATATATAAATACATGCAATTATTTATTGATTAGGTAATTAATGATTTTATTTATTTATTTGTTTGCAGATAACCGGCATACCTTACATGTCAGAGGGAGAAGAAACTATTGCACTTTTGAGCCCACTAGAAGGGAAGAGTAACAAGTCACTGCAAGTAAAGGTGAGATGATTTTTTTTAAACTAACTTGTTTCATTTTTTTTGTTTTATGTTTTATTTTATGAAATGTATGTATTAACCTGAATTTAGGTATTTATAGCGGTTTATTTTATTTATTTTTAGAAACTTGGAAAGAATAGCCTTACCGCCGTAGCAGTCGCTGAAAAAAACCAGAAACGCACTAAAGCGAAACCACTGCCAAAGAGTGAACTGTTTAAAACTCAGGTAAGTCCAACTTAAAAATGCTATTCCATTTTACCACTACTGAAAACTCGTAGACAAAAAAAAAATTCATTACCTGTACATGACTGGGACAATGATTGCTTTCTTGATTAATGGCTATGTTGTTGTTGTTGACTGGGAAAAGTACAAGGCCATGTTGGATTTTCTAAAAATAAAATAATAAATTTAATTTATGGGTGGTTCCCTATGGACTCAACGAATATCCACAGGTTTGAACATGATAATGTGAACAAAATGACATGACATTCATTTTTGTTTATATATTGGTTAAAGGGAGGGTGGGGGAATGTAAATGACTGTAGCTTTATAAAAAAGAAAATAAGTACATGGGTTACTGTTTGTGCCAACATACAGTTTATTTTTAATGGTGTTTTGATATATTAATGCCAATTAACGTTAACGTTTTATTTACAAGTATTGATTGATTGATTGATTGATTGATTGATTGAGTGATGGGTTATTTTGTTTGCTTTTAGGTGTCGTCATGTGCCATTAACGTAATGAACAGACAGTGAACAAGCATGCATTATGCTTTAAAGTACTCTGTGCAATGTTAATAACTTACAATAAGAAAACGTTTTATTATAACACATGGCGTTAGTACCAAATACAACAAGTGAGCAAGTTGGTTTACCACGTGGGTTAAATTTAAAATCAGAACATGATCGATGGTTAACATTTGAATCCTGGCCTGTAGGCTTTTTGTCGACGCATGAACTTGCAAAAGCCGGTTTTTTTTTACTTGAACCGAGGAGATGTGGTGCGCTGTGTGTTTTGTCGTATTGAACTTTCACACTGGGAAGAAGGGGATGATCCCTTTAGAGACCATTTGCGATGGTCTCCTCACTGTCCTTACATGCTTGGAAAGCAAGTGGGTAACCTACCCGTGCATTCATTTTACCGAACCACAAGGCCTATGGCCGCTACTTACGTTGCTGAATCACAAATAAATAATAATAATGATGTATTACCAGCCAACGGTAGTGTCGATATATGTGGTCCATATGCCATAGACAGTGTTGAATTGGCGTGTGCTTTTGAAAAATTGGGAGTTTGCAAGACTAAAGCACTAGCACACCCAGAGTACAGCTCTGTTGAAAAACGTTTCGAATCTTATAAAAATGTTTGGCCATTAATATTAAAACACCTTACCAAACAGCTAAGTGAAGCTGGATTTTTTTATACTGGTGAAGGGGATAAAACAATATGTTTTTATTGTGGATTTGCTTTAAAGGATTGGCAAATGACTGATGACCCTTTTGTGCAACACGCTCGTTGGTTACCAAACTGTAAATACATGGTGTTGCTTAAAGGTCAGGAATTTGTGAACACTATTCGTAAAGAAAAAGTGATTGCAGCACAAGACATAAAAGTGCCTTTAGAGTTAGAGCACGCGGAGCAAATACATAAGGCTGAAAGAAAAGACTTGTCTCACGAACAGATACAAAAGTGTGACCAACAATTATGTAAAATTTGTTATCAAGATGAACTAGGTGTTGTATTTTTACCCTGTGGACACATGATAGCCTGTGTCAAGTGTGCATTAGAACTTAACACTTGTGCTATATGCAGAAAAGTAGTATCTGCAACAGTTAGGGCATTTCTTGCATAACTAGTATAATTTATTCGCCATGGATAGTGCAAAATCCCTAATTGCACAATATTATTAAAGCTGTTTTAGAGTGTAATAGATATGCTTTTGTTTTGTTTATAGACTACTACAATGAATGTTTTGAATGCTGTGGGACAATCATGTGGCTTAGAGACAAAGAAGCTCAGCGAATTGCCAATGCATATTCCATTCCGCATTATCAAGATTCGGAAATTGAAAACAGCATATGGTGATCGTGTACTTTGTGTATGTGAAAACTTTGAGACATTTCTGCCTATACGGTTTAATGATATGTCGGAGAGTGTTTTTGATGAAGTCAATAATGCTGTGCAACCTGTACACTTAATTTATGAAGGTTTTAAAAACAATAGGTGCATGGTTCGTTTTAATTAAATAAATAAATAATGTGAAATAATAATGGAAATTATAAGTAACGACAATATACTGAAAAAGAAAGAAAATATGTGCATAGAATAGTAATGTTTTAGTGTTTAGTGTTGTCTTTAAAAATATTATGATGAAACCAAAAAAAATGTATATAAAGTTTGTAAATAAATGCAAAATGATGTTACAATGCTGTTTTATTTTATACAAAGTTAGTATATTTAACATTGCAGAGTATACATGATTATGACAATAAATGCATACTGAATACAAGCCTTTCTCACATTACAATAGTCTGTTATAGTTTTAAACACAAGGCTTGTTGTAGATCATTTTATAGCAATGTCCCTTTAATGTTGTTTTCGAAAAGTGGGGAAGCCACAATGGTTGTATTGACATAAAAACCTTATGGTTATTACTATTTAGTCACTTTGATCCCCTTGCAGATCAACAGTAGATGACCCAGTTGTTCCACTCTTTAAAACGACAACAACAACACTACCTCTTGCATAGTTTGTGATGTTGATGGCTCTTGCGACGTGGAAGATGGATTAAAAATAACTTTGAGAACAGGGGTTAAACGTTGATCATTAAACAATGCACTATTTTGAGTAGCAATATGGTTTTCTTGATTTTTTGTCGACGGCAACTGTGTTTCATGCGGTACACTACATTGATGATCACTGACACTTAAAACCTCACTATTTTTACTTTTTAGGTCACCACGACAATGTTTGGAACGTTGCTTTGAACAACGCCAAATAACAGTTCCATTTTTATTGGTTCGTTTCACAATATATGAATATCCTTTATAGTATGCGTAAGGCTTACCATACCTAGTCACTGATACTTCCATATCAACTGTCGAGCATAGACTAAGCTCTAGTAAAGTCAACTTGGTAATAACAATACTAGTTTAATGTGAGAGCAAATATGGATCCAAAGAGTTCAGGTAAAAGTGAAAGCAAATAAGCAAATATTAGAAACAAGAGTTGGGGTGAAAGTGGTCGCAAAGTGGTAGACCCATTACACAATAATTTCAGCACGACGAAGCTCTTGTTCAATTTCTTTGATTTCCCAATCGTGACCAGTATGGCCAGATTGACGTGAGGCATGCAACAACTGTAGCCGCTGGACGAGCTTATTGGGATTGTGCCAGTATACAAATTTAACAAATGGATTTTTAGGTGTAAACAAAGCATTACCATTATCATGATCATTATCATCATCGTCATTATCATCATCATGATCACCATTATCATCATGACCATCATCACTGTTACTATATAGTCCTTTTTGATCCTCTTGCAATACCACTTTATTTATAGTCTGAGTTGATTTTGACAGTGTTGAAGGTTTCTTGGACGTTGACAACTGTCCTAACATGACGTTTTGAGGACATGATAAGTCCTTTTGAACAAACACTGTACTATCTTTAGCCGCAATATCGTTTTCTTGAACTTGCTTTTTAGCATTTTGATAATTGTTTGTAAACAGTAAGCGTGGTTCGTTTCGAGCACTACATTGATGAACACTCACACTTAAAACCTTTCCATTTTTACTTTTCAGATTGCCTCGACATTTTGTTGACCTCTCTTTTGAGCATCGCCAGAATATTATTCCATTCACATTCTGGCGATTATAGTTATAGGAGTATCCTTGATAGAGTGCACGTAGCCTACCTTTGTTGGTTGTAATAAGTTCCATAGTAGTAACTGACCTGTCAGTACGATGTTCACACTACAAAGGTTACAACTGTTTTGCTGATGGAGTGACCTACTATAAGCTTATATATTGGCTTATGTGTTGGCTTTTTGTGTTGGCTTTTCGTGTTGGCTTTTGTGTTGGCTTATGTGTTGGCTTTTTGTGTTGGCTTTTTGTGTTGGCTTTTCATGTTGGCTTTTCGTGTTGGCTTATGTGTTGGCTTTTTGTGTTGGCTTTTTGTGTTGGCTTTTCGTGTTGGCTTTTTTGTTGGCTTATGTGTTGGCTTTTTGTGTTGGCTTTTTGTGTTGGCTTTTCATGTTGGCTTTTCGTGTTGGCTTTTCGTGTTGGCTTTTTGTGTTGGCTTTTCGTGTTGGCATTTCGTGTTGGCTTTTGTGTTGGCTTTTCGTGTTGGCTTTTTGTGTTGGCTTTTCGTGTTGGCATTTCGTGTTGGCTTTTCGTGTTGGCTTTTTTTGTATTGGCCTTTCGTGTTGGCTTTTTGTATTGGCTTTTCGTGTTGGCTTTTTGTGTTGGCTTTAGTATTGGCTTTTGTATTGGCTTATTTGACAAGTTATTTGTGTCAATGTATTTAGTGGATTTTTTTTGGTGTTGGAAAGTAGTTGAAAGAGAGGGAATATTTAAAGACTTAACCTCAGCTCACTAACCTAACCTAACCTTTCAACTCTCAGATGTTAATTAAATTCTGTGCATTGTCGAGTTGGAGCCCAAGACCTCAGGGGCAGAAAACAACAACAACAACAATTTGAGAAAGCCAACAGGGGCTTACTGCGTATGACAAGGCTGTACACTCGTGGGTTAGACAGCCTTTCTTGCTAAGGGTCTCCTATATACCCTAAACATGGCTATACATGTTAGTTCTGAACATTTAGTGGTTAATTGTATATTGAGTTTAAATAGAGAACTTATACAAGCACGTCTTGCATGTGGTTAAACTTCACAAGTGTCACATGCAACATGCAAAGTATGTTTCCGCTATCTAGCGGTAAATATGAGCACTACCTGTACTACTAGCATGCTACCTAGCAGAGGATATGAACACTTACTAGTAATATCCAAAGTGAGCTGAGGTTAGGTTAGGTTAGGTTAGGTTAGGTAAAGTTAGGTTAGCCATTAAAATAAGTTACCAAAATAAGTCGTCAAAAATAATTGTTTTTTTAATCCCTGAGGTCTTGGGCTCCAATTCGACAATGCACAGAATTTAATTAACATCTGAGAGTTGAAAGGTTAGGTTAGGTTAGTGAGCTGAGGTTAAGTCTTTAAATATTCCCTCTCTTTCAACTACTTTCCAACACCAAGAAAAAATCCACTAAATACATTGACACAAATAACTTGTCAAATAAGCCAATACAAAAGCCAATACTAAAGCCAACACAAAAAGCCAACACGAAAAGCCAATACAAAAAGCCAACACGAAAGGCCAATACAAAAAAGCCAACACGAAAAGCCAACACGAAATGCCAACACGAAAAGCCAACACAAAAAGCCAACACGAAAAGCCAACACAAAAGCCAACACGAAATGCCAACACGAAAAGCCAACACAAAAAGCCAACACGAAAAGCCAACACGAAAAGCCAACATGAAAAGCCAACACAAAAAGCCAACACAAAAAGCCAACACATAAGCCAACACAAAAGCCAACACGAAAAGCCAACACAAAAAGCCAACACAAAAAGCCAACACATAAGCCAACACGAAAAGCCAACATGAAAAGCCAACACAAAAAGCCAACACAAAAAGCCAACACATAAGCCAACACAAAAGCCAACACGAAAAGCCAACACAAAAAGCCAACACATAAGCCAATATATAAGCTTATAGTAGGTCACTCCATCAGCAAAACAGTTGTAACCTTTGTAGTGTGAACATCGTACTGACAGGTCAGTTACTACTATGGAACTTATTACAACCAACAAAGGTAGGCTACGTGCACTCTATCAAGGCTACTCCTATAACTATAATCGCCAGAATGTGAATGGAATAATATTCTGGCGATGCTCAAAAGAGAGGTCAACAAAATGTCGAGGCAATCTGAAAAGTAAAAATGGAAAGGTTTTAAGTGTGAATGTTCATCAATGTAGTGCTCGAAACGAACCACGCTTACTGTTTACAAACAATTATCAAAATGCTAAAAAGCAAGTTCAAGAAAACGATATTGCGGCTAAAGATAGTACAGTGTTTGTTCAAAAGGACTTATCATGTCCTCAAAACGTCATGTTAGGACAGTTGTCAACGTCCAAGAAACCTTCAACACTGTCAAAATCAACTCAGACTATAAATAAAGTGGTATTGCAAGAGGATCAAAAAGGACTATATAGTAACAGTGATGATGGTCATGATGATAATGGTGATCATGATGATGATAATGACGATGATGATAATGATCATGATAATGGTAATGCTTTGTTTACACCTAAAAATCCATTTGTTAAATTTGTATACTGGCACAATCCCAATAAGCTCGTCCAGCGGCTACAGTTGTTGCATGCCTCACGTCAATCTGGCCATACTGGTCACGATTGGGAAATCAAAGAAATTGAACAAGAGCTTCGTCGTGCTGAAATTATTGTGTAATGGGTCTACCACTTTGCGACCACTTTCACCCCAACTCTTGTTTCTAATATTTGCTTATTTGCTTTCACTTTTACCTGAACTCTTTGGATCCATATTTGCTCTCACATTAAACTAGTATTCTTATTACCAAGTTGACTTTACTAGAGCTTAGTCTATGCTCGACAGTTGATATGGAAGTATCAGTGACTAGGTATGGTAAGCCTTACGCATACTATAAAGGATATTCATATATTGTGAAACGAACCAATAAAAATGGAACTGTTATTTGGCGTTGTTCAAAGCAACGTTCCAAACATTGTCGTGGTGACCTAAAAAGTAAAAATAGTGAGGTTTTAAGTGTCAGTGATCATCAATGTAGTGTACCGCATGAAACACAGTTGCCGTCGACAAAAAATCAAGAAAACCATATTGCTACTCAAAATAGTGCATTGTTTAATGATCAACGTTTAACCCCTGTTCTCAAAGTTATTTTTAATCCATCTTCCACGTCGCAAGAGCCATCAACATCACAAACTATGCAAGAGGTAGTGTTGTTGTTGTCGTTTTAAAGAGTGGAACAACTAGGTCATCTACTGTTGATCTGCAAGGGGATCAAAGTGACTAAATAGTAATAACCATAAGGTTTTTATGTCAATACAACCATTGTGGCTTCCCCACTTTTCGAAAACAACATTAAAGGGACATTGCTATAAAATGATCTACAACAAGCCTTGTGTTTAAAACTATAACAGACTATTGTAATGTGAGAAAGGCTTGTATTCAGTATGCATTTATTGTCATAATCATGTATACTCTGCAATGTTAAATATACTAACTTTGTATAAAATAAAACAGCATTGTAACATCATTTTGCATTTATTTACAAACTTTATATACATTTTTTTTGGTTTCATCATAATATTTTTAAAGACAACACTAAACACTAAAACATTACTATTCTATGCACATATTTTCTTTCTTTTTCAGTATATTGTCATTACTTATAATTTCCATTATTATTTCACATTATTTATTTATTTAATTAAAACGAACCATGCACCTATTGTTTTTAAAACCTTCATAAATTAAGTGTACAGGTTGCACAGCATTATTGACTTCATCAAAAACACTCTCCGACATATCATTAAACCGTATAGGCAGAAATGTCTCAAAGTTTTCACATACACAAAGTACACGATCACCATATGCTGTTTTCAATTTCCGAATCTTGATAATGCGGAATGGAATATGCATTGGCAATTCGCTGAGCTTCTTTGTCTCTAAGCCACATGATTGTCCCACAGCATTCAAAACATTCATTGTAGTAGTCTATAAACAAAACAAAAGCATATCTATTACACTCTAAAACAGCTTTAATAATATTGTGCAATTAGGGATTTTGCACTATCCATGGCGAATAAATTATACTAGTTATGCAAGAAATGCCCTAACTGTTGCAGATACTACTTTTCTGCATATAGCACAAGTGTTAAGTTCTAATGCACACTTGACACAGGCTATCATGTGTCCACAGGGTAAAAATACAACACCTAGTTCATCTTGATAACAAATTTTACATAATTGTTGGTCACACTTTTGTATCTGTTCGTGAGACAAGTCTTTTCTTTCAGCCTTATGTATTTGCTCCGCGTGCTCTAACTCTAAAGGCACTTTTATGTCTTGTGCTGCAATCACTTTTTCTTTACGAATAGTGTTCACAAATTCCTGACCTTTAAGCAACACCATGTATTTACAGTTTGGTAACCAACGAGCGTGTTGCACAAAAGGGTCATCAGTCATTTGCCAATCCTTTAAAGCAAATCCACAATAAAAACATATTGTTTTATCCCCTTCACCAGTATAAAAAAATCCAGCTTCACTTAGCTGTTTGGTAAGGTGTTTTAATATTAATGGCCAAACATTTTTATAAGATTCGAAACGTTTTTCAACAGAGCTGTACTCTGGGTGTGCTAGTGCTTTAGTCTTGCAAACTCCCAATTTTTCAAAAGCACACGCCAATTCAACACTGTCTATGGCATATGGACCACATATATCGACACTACCGTTGGCTGGTAATACATCATTATTATTATTTATTTGTGATTCAGCAACGTAAGTAGCGGCCATAGGCCTTGTGGTTCGGTAAAATGAATGCACGGGTAGGTTACCCACTTGCTTTCCAAGCATGTAAGGACAGTGAGGAGACCATCGCAAATGGTCTCTAAAGGGATCATCCCCTTCTTCCCAGTGTGAAAGTTCAATACGACAAAACACACAGCGCACCACATCTCCTCGGTTCAAGTAAAAAAAAACCGGCTTTTGCAAGTTCATGCGTCGACAAAAAGCCTACAGGCCAGGATTCAAATGTTAACCATCGATCATGTTCTGATTTTAAATTTAACCCACGTGGTAAACCAACTTGCTCACTTGTTGTATTTGGTACTAACGCCATGTGTTATAATAAAACGTTTTCTTATTGTAAGTTATTAACATTGCACAGAGTACTTTAAAGCATAATGCATGCTTGTTCACTGTCTGTTCATTACGTTAATGGCACATGACGACACCTAAAAGCAAACAAAATAACCCATCACTCAATCAATCAATCAATCAATCAATCAATACTTGTAAATAAAACGTTAACGTTAATTGGCATTAATATATCAAAACACCATTAAAAATAAACTGTATGTTGGCACAAACAGTAACCCATGTACTTATTTTCTTTTTTATAAAGCTACAGTCATTTACATTCCCCCACCCTCCCTTTAACCAATATATAAACAAAAATGAATGTCATGTCATTTTGTTCACATTATCATGTTCAAACCTGTGGATATTCGTTGAGTCCATAGGGAACCACCCATAAATTAAATTTATTATTTTATTTTTAGAAAATCCAACATGGCCTTGTACTTTTCCCAGTCAACAACAACAACATAGCCATTAATCAAGAAAGCAATCATTGTCCCAGTCATGTACAGGTAATGAATTTTTTTTTTGTCTACGAGTTTTCAGTAGTGGTAAAATGGAATAGCATTTTTAAGTTGGACTTACCTGAGTTTTAAACAGTTCACTCTTTGGCAGTGGTTTCGCTTTAGTGCGTTTCTGGTTTTTTTCAGCGACTGCTACGGCGGTAAGGCTATTCTTTCCAAGTTTCTAAAAATAAATAAAATAAACCGCTATAAATACCTAAATTCAGGTTAATACATACATTTCATAAAATAAAACATAAAACAAAAAAAATGAAACAAGTTAGTTTAAAAAAAATCATCTCACCTTTACTTGCAGTGACTTGTTACTCTTCCCTTCTAGTGGGCTCAAAAGTGCAATAGTTTCTTCTCCCTCTGACATGTAAGGTATGCCGGTTATCTGCAAACAAATAAATAAATAAAATCATTAATTACCTAATCAATAAATAATTGCATGTATTTATATATAAATCAATAAATGTATAAATGAATAAATATATACCTACCTCACAACAAGAATAAGTATTTTCCACCAACACCAAAACTGTTAAACAAGGCCAAGTGTTTCACACAACGCTGTAGCGTGTTCAAAAGTAGTCACATAAGTGCGAGTGGAAATGTCAGCGACGTGTCTTTATATATCACATTGCATGTATAATCTTTTTTTTTCCCACGCTTTGAACATTCTCTTATCGTGCACGTGGGCAGCTAACGTCCCAGGCGAACACCTGTGCCGGATCAAATTTCACATGAACTTGCATTTTGTCACGTACGAAGCAAAACAGGATGTGACTTGTTAACAGTTATCATGCACGTGGACAGATAACGTCCAAGGTGAACACCTGCGGTAGATCAAATTTCACATGGACTTGCATTTTGTCACGTACGAAGCAAGACAGGATGTCACTGGTTTAGCGTGCCTGTGGTTTCACACATGTGTGCACGCCTTTCGCACTCCCCTGCCACCACGATGGTCAGATTATTTCACCTTCAAGCGTCTTGGTCATTTTTTCCATTGCACTTGTTGTCAAGTCAGATCAATGCCTTCCAATAAGCTCAAATGACCTTCACCTCCTCGGCAAGTTTGTTTTCTCTACTCGCTTCGACCAACATAGAACCTAGCTCTCATTACCGTTTACACGTTAAAGGTAAAATATCAGAAAAACGCACGCTCGCTCTGTCATACACCGACCCGTCGAAATAGCGATTGTTCTATTAAGCATGGTCCTTGTGGTTAGCGACAGGTTCGTTGAAACACACACACCCAGCCGTATGGTCTCTCTCTCTCAACCACCACGCTTTATAAACATTATAAACAGGTAAAGAAAAAGAAAACGTTTTTTCAACATGTATGGCGTTAGGCCCTTTGTGAATTATCTTTTTTGAAAAAAAATATCTACCACATTTGAAAGGGGGCGTTAGCCCGAGTCCTAGGACACCTCGTACACGTCTCTAGCGTTATTGGTTCGTGAGATATCGGCAAAAATCACAAAAAACACGTGTTTACCCCAAAATCGCGTTTCCAAAATTTTTTTAAATTACAACGAGTAGTTCATAGCAAAGAGAACGTCTGTCCGAGTCCTTGGACCCATCGTACATGCCTCTAGCGTTATTGCTTCGTGAGATATCAACAAAATCACAAAAACACGTGTTTACCCCAAAATCGAGTTTCCAATTTTATTAAAAATTATAACGAGTGGTCCATAGGAGAGAGGACGTTACTCCGAGTCCTTGGACCTGTCGAACACGCCTCTAGCGTTATTGGTTCGTGAGATATAGCAAAAAGTCTAAAATCACGTTTTTACCCCAAAAAGACTGTGTTTCCAGATTTTCACATTTTCGACACCGACATTCCCGTAAAGAGCACGACGAGACGAAAAAAACGAATCCAAGCACGCCCTCCTAGCATGGCTCCTTCCAATCCAAGGTCGCAGGGGCTCACCACTTGCTTTTGGAAGCAGCTCCCCCACCATCCCACTACTACACACAATTTTTTTCTCTAGAGACTTGAAATTTATTTTGGGGGTAGAGGGCATAGGGACCTTTCATTTATGTCAAACAATTTTTTTTGTAGAGTTCCTAGTTTCCAAAATATAGGATTTTCAAAATTCGAGTGTTTTCAAAAAAACATAAAAAGTAAAAAAGTTTTATTATAGAAAATAAAGGTCATAAAGACCATTCGTTTGGGCCATGGCATAACGTTCTATCATCTTTGGTTTTCAAACTATCACCTAGTTTCGAAAACAAAAATTTTCAAAAAAAATTTGAAAAATATAACGAGTGGTCCATAGCAAAGAGGACGTCAGCCCGAGTCCAACAATACCTCATTTGTCAAAATCGGACTACGCGTTCGAGAAATATTTAACATGACTAAGGCTTAGTAGTGGGGCAAGGAGGGTTTTGGAGTGCGTTAGAAGCGCCACTACTCCACTACTATAAAGGATAGTGTTTGAGGTGTACAAGAATGACACCATTATTATGTAAAGCATGGAGCCAAAAGAGCTCGGAGTTATATAAAACTTACAGTGATGCTTTATGGAAGTGAGACTAAGTAGAAATTGTTGGTTTATGTGGAAACCATATGTTTAAATACTATATTTTGTTTTATTATATTTGTGATTCCTTGTTCATTTGGAGCAAGTAGATGATTATGGGACAGTAATTAAATTGTTAAAGTGTTTGTAGCGCCATTAATTTTATTAATTAAATGTGTTAAAATAGGAGTTGATTTTGTTGTTATTTTTGCAAGTGTATCCTCTATTTAATCCAAAATATGTGAGTCACAGAGTGGGGGAACTTACCGCTGCCCCCAAAATTCCGAATTGAGCTACGCTGGTATACTGTGATTGGCATATTTCTTGCTAAAAGGGCACAGTAGGGAAGAGTTTTCCTAGGGAAAACCAGAGTTTTTCTCTGAAAATCAAAATTTTCATTTTGTGAAAAATATGGTTTTTCAATTTGTTTTTGAATTTTAAAATCACTTCCATAAAGGTGTTGATATTATAATGAGTATTATACCAGACGGGTACGTTTTAGTAAACACCCGTACTGAGGTGGAAATTTGGAAATTGGGACACAAGAGTTCAGAGTACCATCTCTCACGCATGAACTGATGATGGGACAGAGTAGCCCACTGTATTCTCTAAGATAGTAATATGTCATTGAGTGAAGCGAGGCAGAGGTTCTTGGAGGTCGTGAAGGCAGACAGTAAAGATAGATATGAATCTATAAAGAGTACATTGAACATCCAACAAAGTGAAAACGGGTACACAACCAAGGTAAATGTAGAAATTTCCTTAGCAAGCATGCGTGCATCTAGAGGCATAGTTGCACGAAGAGAAGGTAACATGTCTTTAGAAAACAGGGTAAAGGTTGAGCCTATAGAGCTCCAAGTTGAGAATGAAATATGTAAACCAGTTCCAAGGGAATGCGTGCATAGTAAAAGCAATAATGAGGATAATAATGATGATTCAAAGTCTCATTTAGTAATGCAAGTTCAAGTAGGCTCGGAAATCGAAGGGGAAAGAATGATAGTCTTAGCATTCAGGATCAGGAAAAAGTAGAAATGGCTGCATGGAAAGAAGTGAAAGGGTTCTTGGATATAATTAATGAAATAGGGGATGAGCATCACAAAATGAGGGATGAAATTTGGAAATTAAGATGTACTGACTCAAATAAGAAAGAGGAAATCAAGGAACAAAAGGAAAGAATTTCCGAGGAAATTAAGAAGACATCCGAACTTTGTGATAGGGCACGTAAAAATTGGTATAAGATACCCAAACATGAATTAGAAGAATTGTATAATGAAATCCCTAATGTTAAAAAGTTATTAAGAGAAACGAAAATGAAATTTGTGAAACGTATGGTTGAAGAAGGGAAAATAGAATTAGCTCCGTGGGAACAGATTAGAATGTTCATTGAGGAAGTAAGTGAAATAATGAAGCAATTATGGAAAATATGGATGAACTGGAGTCATATTAAGTGGAAAACCCATTACCAAGACCACGACAGGAATAAATACATTAAGGAACAGATGGATTGTATAGGAGAAGAAAAGGATAAGATGCATCAGTTCAGAATGAGCATGTACGATGAACAAGATATAATAACTATTCATGAGTTAGCCAAATTGAGAAAGGTTAAAATTCAGGAATATAAAGACACATTAGAGGCCGCCCAGAAAATATATGATGAATATATATTAGCGCAGGACCTCAAATCAAAAGAAATGGTTATCTCAGTCATAAGAGACATAGAAGAAATTAAGGGAAAGGACATAACGGTGCCGAAAGAGCCCGAAAATTGCCTTAAACAATCCTAAGAAGAAAAGGAAGTAGAAATGGTTGTGACTCCTATGGAAACGGAGAAAACTATTGAGCTACCTCAAGAAAAAATAACGGATATTCAAGAGGAAATGATAATTCCATGTCAGAAAGAATGCCGAAATGAAAACGAGTTTCAAATTGAAGAAGACCATTCATATGCCAAAACTGAGCATGAAGAGAAAGATAAAAACCCAGATCATGTGGTGATAACAGAAGAAGTGGAAGTCGTAGAGACTAAAATAATAATTCCTAGGGGAATGGATAGAACAACTGAAACCCTAATAGAGAGTATCGTCGAGGCACGAATGGAAGTAGAAATTTAGGATCCAATAGGAATTGAAAAGGAAAGTGAAAGTCCAGAAGAAAGTCATAAGTCTGAGGAAGACAAAATGGAATCGGAAGTACAATTGAAGGCACAAATTTTGGACTCATGATGAAATATCAGGAATGCAAAGGAAAAAGGAGGGCCGAGCATAGAAAAATGGAAATGGACTCAAAGGAGAGTAAAGGAAACCTCATAGAAAAAGATGAGACCATTGGAGATAATGAAGAAAAGAGAGGAGATGTCTTTGAGAGAAAGGATACAATAGGAAGAAAACCGCTAATTGTAGCAGATTTACAGGATGATAAAAACCCTATTGAAACTATGAGAGGGTTAGAAATAAAGCAAATTCCCATGGAAAAAGAAAATTCCCAGGTATTTTACAGCTGGAAGCTTAGAAGAAAGTAATGGAATGAAAGGAAGAAAAGGAAAGGAGAGAATCTTAAAGAACTCTGGAATTGGAAGAGTAGAAAAAATAAATTTTGGAAAAATGCCATCTCGATACGAGATGAAGGAAAAAGAAAGAAAACAGAGAAAGATACGGGTAGGGATAGACCTCACCCGTAATGAAAGATGAAATTCTGTAGACTTTGAGTCCAGAAAACAGAAAAGGAATAACGGGGTAGGGCCAGACCGCACCCGTGTAGCCTTAAGGTGATGTAAATAAGTTAATGGTTGGAAGAGAAGAAAGGAGACAGACAGGCAGAACGCCAGTCCCATGAAATAAAGAAAGAGAAAAAGGAGTCCGTCTGACACAGTTTTGGAGTGCACAACAGGCTGTGAGAAGGCAGAGAAATACCCGGACGAGATAAGTGATTTATGACTTTAAGTGTGGACGTCCGTTTAAAAGGAATGCATGAAGGGAATCCTGTTGAGACCACAACAAGCCAGAGAAAGGAAGAGCTTGTAAAAAGAAGACCAGAAGGTACTGCGAAGTCTTATGATGGCTTCGACTCTGAAAGAATAAGATTTTCTATGATAAATGATTAAATAAATTTCCTCAAAATTTTGAAAATTTATTTATCTGAATCGGGGAGATTTGAACCTATCTGCAATTGGTTCAAGCGTCGAATCCATATTTTATATGCAAAAGAAGAGAGTAAATAATGCAGTCTGTAGAATATATTGGAAAGATTTTAAGAAGTGGGCTGTTATAATGTGGTGCAAGAACGGGTGACCACTAGTCATGCGGACGTGAGATCACGCTTGACGCATCGATAAGAAGCTGGCGCATGATTATTAATAGAACGAGAAAAACTTTCCACGACGAGTGAGGGAGAGTGCGTTTCGGAAATAGACCTTACTCAGCTATAAAATGACAACCTTGTAATGACGCAAGAAGAGAAATAATTAAAATGAAGCCATTTGCAAGCATTTAATTAATGAAATGAACACATCATTGTTGATCATTCTGGAATAGAGATTTTTGTGTGGGGAAAAAGTTTATAATATTTGCACAGGAAAGAACTGCAGACGTGGCATGACGTAGTTAGTTATTCCCCGAGCCCAGAGTTGGGAGAGGGGAAAAATAAACCTCACCACCCACATATCTGAGGAGCCAAATTATTTAATATCTTGGAATTGTGTGATCGATTTTCATGATTAAAGAAACCACTTTACGTTTAAAACAAGAGCTTTCGAGAGATATATTTTTCAAAATTATACCACAATTTCTTCAGAAGTTAGTGCTGGAGAAGAAGCGGATTTGATCTTTTTGCCGCAGATTTCGATATAAACCCTGGATGTGCCAGGAAGAGCATTCAGTCTTTACTAGACCGTGAGAAGTCGTGTTACGCTGTATCACAGACTAGCACCCCGTATGGGAGTGGCCGTGCAGTATCGTCATTAGTATCGCCGTGTGGAGACATATCAGAACCCTGTTAAGGGGAAATATATCATCAAGCTTCAGACTTTATAAAGTTCACTAGTACAGTCAAAGTTTAGTCTGTGGACTTAAGAAATAACCGGAGATAGGCACTCGAATATATAGTTCAGTTAAAGAACCGACGCATCATAAGGTTTCGAAGTACCCAAGGACATTGAAATATACAGTTCTATCTACGTTAATTAACCAGATCAGGGTAGAACGAAATAGTACCGCCTAGTGTTACTGCATTGAGGGGGCTAGAGCGAAGGACGATAAAAATTAGGAATTGTACTTCCAGGCTTTGTCTAGGTGGACAAATGAACAGTCAAACATTGGGGAGTACTCCAATAAGCCACGAATCAAAGTAACAGAAAGTAATACAAGGAAATTAAAGGTCACCGATATACAAGTTCGAGCGATTAAAATAGTAATACATCAGGGACAGACTTTATTTAGACGAATAAGTTAGCGTCTAGCAAGATACGACATCATGTAGTAAAGTTAAAGAAACCGATGGTCAAACCCAGAATTAGAAGATCAGCCGTTCCAGTGAGGTTAGTTCGATCGAGACTTTCAATCATCTCTTCAGAGTAGGAAGCCGACGTGCATATAGTGCAACCCTTGGAAACGGGAAAGGAAAAGAAATCACGTATGTTGAGGCGAAGAATTAACGCCAGAGTGATAAAATTTTTATGTAATGTAATATATTGAAATTTTTGAGTGTAATAGTTCTAGTGAAATTGTATTGTGTTAAGTGAAAACGAATACAAAATGGTATTCATTATATTCAAAGTGATTAGGGTATATATTTTATGAGCTGTTAAGAAAATGTTATTGAGTGTAAATATAACTATGAAAATGGCTTAAGAAGAAGTTGGTGGGTGAAAATGTTCCATCGTTGGAGAATTCGGTCGATGACCGTACAGTCATGTGAGTAACAATTTCATTATTATATGTTTTGGGAAGATTTGCGTATAATCCTCATGAGTGAGAGTAGGGATGTTAATAACAGGTGAAAGAAAGAATGCGCGATCTGAACAATTAATTTTATGGAAATAAAATAAATATGTGAAATATTAATGAATCCCTTGTGGAAAATATTCAGTGGAATATCAGTATAATGGTAAATGATATAAATATGGTAAAGCAAGCGTAATAATAATAATAATAATAATAATAATTATATGAATGAATATTGTGATGAATTTTATATGGAAAGTGGTAGCTTCAGAGCTCCTTTAGATTAATTAATAAATGTAGTGAATACAAGTTCTTTAAGGTAAAAATGATTATTGTTAATGGAGGAAGAGTAATATATATTTGAGATGTAGATCAAACGTTGATTTGAATTTATTTGATCCTTTGAAGTCAACTTGGCTAAAAAATGTATGAGCGCCATGTCGCGCATTGAAGTAATTTGTCACGCTAGGAATGCGTTGAAATGCTCGGTAAAAGTAATTATGAGGGACAGTTAGTCGTGGTAATGAACGGTTATAAGTCCTCAAAGTTGTGATAGTGATCACGAGGCATTGTGTGTTGTATGTTAAAAAGGGTGCTATTTATGTTGTATTATGAGCGCTGGTAATGGGCGAGGCCTTCCTTAAGTCGCTAATGTTATAAGTCCTCAAAGTTGGGATACTGCTCCCGAGGCATTTGAAAGGATCGAACTCAGAGTCGTCCGTGTTGAAGCCTCTTAATATTGGTTGTATTATTGAATTTTCTTACCCGCTAATGAGGACACTTCATAATTATACTATACCGAAGCTAAGAGAATAAGGTCGGTAGAACCTAAATATGTTGTTTTGTGGTTATTTTGTATCGTAAGCCTTGTCATTCAGAGAAATGCATTTGAAACAGCTGTGTGTAAAAGCTGAAGAACCAGTCCCTTATGAAAGCGAGACTGTGGGCTCTTCTCTCCATGCAATAAATCAAACCAAGTAGTTAAGACAGACCCGTTTCCTCTTGTATTGCGGTAGGTTGGGGAACGGGATGTCTGAGTCACAACACATGGAAGTGTTTAAGATTATTTTAACGACCCGGTAGTTGAACCGAGGTCCCTTGACATTCATTATTATCGCTTGCAGAGTTCAGATCGTTGCTTTCTTAAGATATAATTGTCTTTGAAGACAAAATGATAAATCCCTAACTTTATTATTTAATGATTCAGTGATTCTCGAGTTTTTATGGAGACATTAAGGTTCTGGCAGTAATCTTAAGTTTGACTTGCTCAGTAGTTTCTATAGCTCGGGAATACGCAAATTTTTCCAATCACGGTAGTGAGTTGGTAGCTTGAGAGAGAGGGATGGTAACAGATGAACATTGTGAGAGCCCAAAATAAATTAATTATTAGCCATACTTTGATATTATGATTCAAACCAGATATACTCATGTAAGTATTAATCGATTTGTGTTTAATGGTTAGCACAGTGTATGTAAACCTTACCGAGCCATTTAGAGCTCGTTAATTTGAAGAATTTGAATTGACACCATATGGGAGTGAAACTTAGATGAAGTTTTGTTGGTTTTTGGAAAACCAGTCATTATTATTATGTAATTGTTTAATATGAATTCCTTGTTCAACTTTGGACAAGTGTGAAGTATAGTGTCAGTATTTTCATTTGTTTAATTTTTGTAGCGCCATATTTTGGATAATTAAATGTTTTGATAGTAGGATTTGATTTTGTTTATTCTTGGAAGTGTATCCTGTGCTTAATCCAAAGTGTGTAAGTCACAGAGTGGGAGAACAAACCATGAACCCCGATACTCCCGATTGAGCATTGCTGTCAAACTGTGATTTGCATATTTCATTGTTGAAATTATGTAATTATTATTATTATGAAACTTTAGTACTTTTTTCGTTAGTAGAATTTTGGTATTTAATTGTTAGTAGAAGGTTAGTATTTTGTAGTAGAATTGCTCTTTACTTATTCTGAAAGGGAGTAGCAGCCTTTCAGAATAAATCAATTCTTTACAAGTCTAATAGACGGTTAAGATATTGATAATATAAGCCAAATAATGGCTACACTGCGTTCTGCTGCACGGCTGAAAGCAGCGGGAAACTACAGCCGTAATGCTATTCCCGAGGATATGCACCTCTCTATGCATAATTACATGTGATGATGGCCTCCTCCCTTGTAAAATTTCAATCCGGAGGTAAACTAGTCCCCCGTTCGGATCTCCGGGTGGGGACTACTCGAGAGGGGGTTAACATCACAGAAGTGACAAAGAGGAAATCTGACATTCTACGGATCGGAGCGTGGAATGTTAGAAGTCTGCTAGGAAGTGGAAAGTTAGAAAACTTAGAAAGGGAAATGGATAGGTTGAGGTTGGATTTGGTTGGGATTAGTGAAATGCGCTGGCAGGATGAACAGGACTTTTGGTCAGGAGACTATAGGGTCATTAGCACTAAATCAAACAATGGCCAAGCAGGAGTTGGTCTCATATTGATTAGGAAACTTGGACAGCGGGTGGAATATTATGAGCAATACAGTGAACGGTTTATTGTAGCAAAAATCAATACTAAACCTGCACCACAGTGGTACAAGTCTATATGCCAACCAGTCAAGCTGATGATGAGGATGTTGGAAAGGTCTACGAAGAAATAGATGACATTCTGAGGTATATCAAAGGTGATGAAAATGTTATAGTAATGGGAGATTGGAATGCTGTGGTAGGAAAAGGGAGGGAAGGGAAGATAGTAGGAGATTTCGGATTAGGTGAAAGGAATGATCGAGGAAGCAGGCTGATGGAATTCTGCACCGAACATGAGTTGGTCATAGCTAACACCTTATTCAATAACCACAATAGAAGAATATACACATGGATGAGACCAGGAGATACAGGGCGTTACCAAATCGACTTCATTATGGTCAAGCAGAGGTTTCGAAACCAGATTTTGGATTGTAAAACATATCCTGGTGCTGACATAAACTCTGACTACAATCTGGTTGTAATGAAATGCAGATTAAAGTTGAAGAAACTGAAGAACAGTCAAAAGCCAAAAAGGTGGGCAATAGACAGACTGAAAGTAAACGATGTGAACGAAAGATTCAAGAAGAGCATAAAGGAAGGACTAATCAAAACCCCTAAACAAACTTCAATTGCAGACGAATGGGCACTTTTGAAGAATGAAATAACAAAATCCGCAGAAGAAAACATTGGTAGGAAAGAAGGAATAGGTAGAAAACCGTGGATCACTCAGGATATACTAGAATTGATGGATGAAAGGCGGAGACACAAGAATCTAAGAGATGAAGAGGGGAAAGCAGAATACAGACTTCTGAGAAATGAGGTTAACAAGAAGTGCAAGGAAGCGAAAGAAGAATGGTTGAAAGAGAAATGTACAGGTATAGAAAAGTGTCTGAAGTTAGGAAAAGTAGACACAGCTTATCGAAGGATTAATAATACTTTTGTGGAAAAGAAGACTAAGTGCTGTAATATTAGGGACACAAATGGAAAGCCTCTAACAAATAGGGAAGAAAAGGCAGAGAGATGGAAAGCTTACATAGAGTGCTTGTATAAGGGAAAGGAGATTGAGAATCATGTAATGGAAAGGGAGGAGGAAATTGATGAGGATGCAAAAGGAGATTTAATATTGAGATCAGAATTTGACAGAGCTTTAGAGGACTTAGGCAGGAACAAAGCACCAGGCATAGATGATATACCGATTGAGTTGCTACGCTGCATAGGAGATGAAGGTCTGATCAGGTTATTTCACTTGGTGTGTAGGATTTATGAGACAGGTGAGGTACCCCCTGATTTCAAGAAGAATGTTATCATCCCTATACCAAAGAATGTGGGAGCTGACAGATGTGAAGATTACCGTACAATCAGCTTGATTACTCATGCTTCAAAGATCCTGTCTAGAATAATTTACAAGAGGATTGAAAGCCAGATAGAAACGGAGTTGGGTGAAGACCAGTTTGGTTTCAGGAGAAATTTAGGAACAAGGGAAGCTGTACTAAGTCTTAGGCTGATTTTGGAAGGTAGAATAAGGAAAGATAAGAGAACGTTCATGGCATTTGTAGACTTAGAAAAGGCTTTTGATAACGTTGATTGGACTAAATTGTTTGACATTTTGAAATCTATTGGAATAAAGTACAGGGATAGGAGGGTGATATACAATCTATACAGAAACCAGACAGCAGTCATTCGAGCTGAAGGATATGAGAGAGAAGCTGGTATTATGAAAGGTGTAAGGCAAGGCTGCAACTTATCACCCATACTTTTCAATCTTTACATTGAACAAGCAATGAAGGAAATTGGAGAAAAATGTAAAGTGGGAGTGAAGATTCAAGGAGAAATAATTTCAACTCCGAGATTTGCTGATGACATCGTCATCTTGGCCGACATGCCTGAGGATTTGAATGAGTTTTTGAATGGTATGGATTCCGTCTTACGGAAGGACTTCATGATGAAAATTAATAAATGTAAAACAAAAATACTGGAATGCAGCCGAAATAAATCAGAAACCTCTATGGAGATCAAATTGGCAGGTGAAAAGCTGAAGGAAGTAGGAGACTTCTGTTACTTAGGAAGCAGAATAACCAGTGATGGACGAAGCAAAGAGGATATAAAAAGTAGGTTGGCTCAGGGAAGGAAAGCCTTTCTACAAAAAAGGAATCTGTTGACATCGAATATAGATTTAGGTATTAGGAAGTCATTTTTGAAAGCCTTTGTCTGGAGCGTGGCGCTCTATGGAAGTGAAACTTGGACTATTGGTGCAGCAGAAAAGAGGAGAATTGAGGCATTTGAAATGTGGTGTTACAGGAGAATGATGAAGATCAGATGGGTAGATAGGGTTACAAACGAAGAGGTATTAAGGCGAGTGGGAGAGGAGAGATGTTTCTGGCGACTGCTAATGAAGAGAAGAGATAGGTTGGTAGGACACATACTAAGACACCCAGGAATAGCAAGCTTAGTTATGGAAGGAAGGGTCGAGGACAAGAACTGTAGGGGTAGACCAAGGTTAGAATATGTTAACAGATTGCCTCGGATGTAGGGTGTGGTAGCTATGTAGAGATGAAACGATTAGCTCTGGACAGGGAGGCATGGAGGGCTGCATCAAACCAGTCAAAAGACTGAAGACTCAAACAACATTGTTGAAATGGGCACACTATAAAGGGTTCAACAGATTGTTTGGTGTGGTTGCTATGTAGAGATGAAACGAGTGTGGTTTACTAAAGATTTCTCTTACTAGCTTTTCCCGTCGCGGCTTCGCCCGCGAATATCCCAGTTGTAAAGAGTATACTTAGCAAAATCTCAATCATGAATGTTATGACTGATTTATCCTTGGTATGAACAATCTGACTTTATCAATTCAGCTACCGGTGGAGTAGTTAGCGGTTTGTCATTCCTTCATAGGTATATCAGAGCGAAGTTAGTTTTCTGGGAATATCACAGACACAGTTAATATAAGGGCCTTTAAATGTGGTATTCGTAGACCCTTTATAGTCGGGTGAAAAAGACCTTTCGTACCACATTCACACGTGAAAATTGCGTGAAAAAATTCTAGAGTGCCCCTTGACCCCCTTAAGCGCATTATACTGTATGTATTGATGAATTTTACAGCTTAATTTGGTTCAGTGATAACCTTATAACCGTCTGGAAACTTTCACAGTAATGTAATAATTGGAATTGCATTGCGTCTTACAGAAATAGATGGACCTGTGAGATTCTGTTACCATGGTTACCGTGTTGCATTCTTTCATTATTTCATTGTAAATATACATGTTTTAAGGTATTTATTTAATTTTGAGGGGAGCCTCCGTGGCTTAGGCGGCAGCACGCCGGCCTCTCACCGCTGGGTCCGTGGTTCAAATCCCGGTCACTCCATGTGAGATCTGTGCTGGACAAAACGGAGGCAGACAGGTTTTTCTCCGGGTACTCCGGTTTTCCCTGTCAAAATTTCATTCCAGCAACACTCTCCACTATCATTTCATTTCATCGGTCATTCATTTAATCATTGCCCCAGAGGAGTGCGTCAGGCCTCGGCAGCTGGCACAGTTCATATCCTCGCCGCTAGATGGGGGCTTCATTCATTCCATTCCTGACCCGGTCGGAGACTGGAAGCAGGCTGTGGATTTTCATTTTTTCATTTAATTGTGAGGCATTTAAAGAGTAAGTGAGTGCGTTTCGCTTACGCATTGGGTTACGCTGAACCTGTAGGTACCCCATATGTGTAGGTTGGTGTTAATGGGACCTTATTTTCGGCGCAAAACTGGAATGGGACCTTAGCAGAATAATATAGGGAGGGATTATTGTGGATTTATATGACATTGAGTGTCTTCTGCTCCACTGATCGCATCACCACGATGATCCTAGCTCCTGAAAGCGCTTCTTGTCTCGTAACTACATTTGACACTGACTGTTAGGTGGTAATGGCTCGGGGCGCTACGCTACGCCTCGTGAGTGCCTTCAATCATGGTGAGTGCCTTCCGCCAGCCGAGCTCTCCCAGCAGTGGTGAAACTAGGGGAGTTTTCTATTTGTTATTTTCAACTTTTTTCTTTTTGCTTTGCGTTTTGGGTTTTTGAGTTTGTTTTTGAATATTGTTTTTATTTTTTATTTATTTTAGATTTTGTGTATCTTACTGCTTTTTCTTTTGTTCATGAATTTTGCTCGTTGATCAGTTTTTGTTCTGTTTTTGGGTTTGAGCTTATTTTCTGCTTTTGCTTGTATTTTTGAATTTTTTCTATTTGCTTCGTGTTTTGTTTGTTTTTAGTTTGTTGTCTGCTTTTGCTTTTGTTTGCTTCTTGCTTTGCGTTTTTTGTTTATGGTTTTGAGTTTGTTGTCTGCTTTTGCTTTTCTATTGAAAATTTTCTTTTTGCTTTGTGTTTTCTGTTTTTGGTTTTGAATTTGTTGTCTGCTTTTGCTCTTATATTTTTTGCTTTAAATTTTTTGAATTTTGCCTTTTCCTATGGTTTTGTTTTGTTTTTTGTTTTGAGTTTATTTCTGCTTTAGCTTTTGTTTTTGAATTTTGCTTTGGCTTTGTGCTTTTGTATTTGTTTTTGAGTTTGTTTTCTGATTTCTCCTTTATTTTTGAATTATACTTTTTGCTTTGAATTTTGTTTTTGAGTTTGTTTTCTGCTTTTGCTTTTTGTCGAATTTTGCTTTTTGACTATTTAGTTTTTTGTTTTTGAGTTTGTTTTCTTCTTTTCCCTTTGTTTTTGAATTTTGTTTTGTTGCTTTAATTTTTGGTTTTTGGTTTTGTGTTTGTTTTCTGCTTTTGATTTTTTTTGGAATTTTGATTTTTGATTTTTCTTTTTGTATTTTGTGTTTGTTTTCTGCTTTGTCTTTTGCTTTTTGCCTTCTGTTTGGTCATATTAAGTTTATTTTAAATGTTGACTTTGTGGGGAGTGCAAAATAAAACAACCAATGAAAGCAAACCCATTCAATAACATTTGCACCTCTCAGTGATGATAAATAATCTCAAATTATAAACGTACATAATGCAATGGTTGGTCAACAATCCGAAGTTAAAAAAAAACGTTGTTTTAAAATTATTTTGCTCTGGGTGTGAACTGATACCCCTAATCACCTTCTATAGTAACGCCACTGCACTTCTGTGTGGTTTTCAATAAAACACAGATCAATTAAAAAAAAGAGATACGAGCCTTACAGTAGTCGCATATGATGTGTAACATCTGACATGTTACCCTACTCGTATTCTTAAAATGTTAATTTACGCTCCGTTTTCATACTGGGACTATGATTCATGTAGATTATAGATTGAATTGGAGATATGCTACTGTCACACTTGTTTGAACAAACATCACATATTATATGGTAAATTAAGAAGAGGAACGAAACCATAGTCTCTGGCCTATCTAGAGACTACTAGAAATAATGTTCAATACAATCAAATTTCCCAACTCCTGCTTGGTGCAAACTATTGTAATTAAAATTTGGTAAATCGTAATTTCATGTACATTTTGTTAAAATGACCCATAATGTTATGGTATATATCGTTTAAATCGATAATCAAGTAGCAAAAATAATTGCCGGGAATGGGGTTCGAACCTGAGACCTCATGATTCGCAGACCAAGATGTTACCCAGGCAGCCATTAAAACCACAGGCATTTGGAGTACAAGACAGGTACTCATTTTCACGTGCCGGTAATAATATGGAAGTATTTTCTAATGCTCCAGTAATATTTTGCTTTTTTTCGATAATGTTCCTGCGTGGAATTGAGTTTCAAATTAGTTATGAATACGCCTACTTGACAGTAAAGAGAATTCCTATAGTGGTCTGTGAAAGGCTAGCTCAGTTCCCGTATAAAATCATTGATATTTATTATATTGATCAGTGCATTACCGCAATGTGGGTTAATATCTGAATAGCCATTGTGCAGAAACATTATACCGGCTTTGCCGACTAGTTACAATGTTTCATATAAAATCATATCATCATTTAAATACTCATACGAAGACATGTGGTTTGTGCTTCAATGAGTTGACACCAGAGTTCGCATGAGTGTTTACCGTTCAGTATGAAAGTGTTGAGGAAAGTTACTCGGCGAGTGGCTGCCCATCACTTTTATCCAGAGATTGAAAAACAGACTCTTAATAAATCATAATTGTTTTCAGCAAATATGATTTAATGAATATTTTTACTCCAAAGAACGACAACTTGATGATTTATTGTAGAAATATCATTAATGGCGCCTCCAAATCTTGAAGTAATCCGTATGTTAAATACATTCCACATGGTACCACTGCCAGCTAGATCGGATCGCATCCCTCCTGGCTGCTAAAGCAGCGAAGAGGAATGCGATCTAGCTGGCAGTGCGTCTTACACACTTGCGTCCGATTTTACTGACATTTAGATTTTCTCCTTCGGTTAATATAGTACGAGAAATCTCGCATGTTCATAAACCACACTTTCCCCAATAGGTTTATAATAAGAGACTTAAGGAGAAAGGTTGTTACGTTTTTATTTCAGCCAAATGATTATAGAACACTATTTACATTTCAGTTAGAATTCCAAGTTCTACGTTCCTTAACTTAAGAAGGCAATCACTGAAAATAGGATCACCGCTTATTCGATATTAATGAAATTATACGATTTGAGAACTCATTCCTTTGATTTACTGTTTCTGAAATCCATGCAAAATGATAAAGGAAAGACCTCAGAATATTAAAATGACTTGAAACAGGCGTCACAGCGGCAAAAATGTGAAGTGGACGGCAATTATGAAGCGTATTTTCCTACAGCAACAGTATTTGCAAATCGCACACTTCGTACATTTTTCAAAAGTTTTTTTTTAAAGAAATGATGGATATTTATAGAATTAGAGTGCAATTCATCACTGCTAATGTCTATTGTCTTTCATTTGAATGCTTATTTTCACGAGCGATCGCTTGTGAGCGCCGCAATAATATATATGATGATCCCAATAGAGACGATAGGTTTCATTTTCCGTGATGCACTCTGGGAGGTGCTGATAGTATGGAACTTTATGACGTCCCAGTAACTGAAATTTGTCAGCCAGTTGGTACCACTGCGTCATGTCTTCGTCTGTATTCTGTGCCCGATAACATTGCTCTGTACATCCAGACGGATAGTCTGCGACACAGGGCACTCGTAGCGACACCTATAATTTGTTTGTTTGTTTCCGAATTTGGACAACTATGGACTGCATAGAACCTAAAGTTTTCTGGTCAATCTCTTCCTATCTTCCCAGAACTTCTTCATTCGTTCACTTCGAATACTCCGCTGCTCCTCAGGAATTACCAATTTAGGCCTACACTTTGGTGGATTCTCCTTAAATGTCTCCCTTCAGGGGCTCACATCTAATGGGACGTGGATTGACGACCACGGGACCCCAGCTGAGTCCGGCAATGCTTCCACTTACTTGTGCCGGGCTCCTCTCCTTCTTCTTTCCTGTCGACCTCTCTCTGTCAACTCTTGTTCTCTTCTGACCCCGACGTTATTAGGGTATCCGAGGTCTAGGGAGTCTCTTCCTTTCCTGCCTTCATTGGCCCTTCTCTCATATTTTCTGATCCTTCATTCTTCTGGGGATCCGCCTGCATTTTCTTTTCATCATAGTTCCTTTTCTCTTTACGATTCCCACCCCATTTTTCTGAATTGGCTCTCTGTGTCTCTAAATTATTACATTTTGTGAGTATTTTGAAAATCAACCTAATTTGTAAGTTTTTTCAATCTACTCTGTAACTATTTTCGATCTACTGTAAACTCCAATTTGTAAGTATTTTCTATCTCAATTGCATATTGCCAGTACAGTACGTCCCACTAAATGTGAGCCCCTGAAAGGATCATCTGGAGTTAAAATTTCACCCAAATAATTAAATGTATAACTCCTCAAGATGGTCCCATATTTATTATTATTATCAATACTAGCGGACCCATGTGACTACTCTCGCATAATGGGTTGTGTGCTCCCCATGTGCACAGACTACCCGCCCGGCTGTAGTGCTATGCGTGCTGTACGCAATGCCCGGGGCTATCGTCTTGTTTATTTGTTTAAAAGCACTTTATAAACAAATAAATATATTTCCGTTGACTTTTCAAGAAATGCAAGAATTTTCGTGTACTATTGAGACGATTTGGAAGATTTTGGTACAAACCACACCTTCTAACTCCCTCTGGTTTAGGAGCTTGAGTTTTGTGAAACATACGCCTCAGCGAATTTTACATGCACTGGTTTCTCAGCCTTCCGTTAGAAGTGCTAGCAGCCAAGATGGCACCTAGGGAGCAGAAAACTCTTTGTGTTTTACAGTTTGAATCTCTAGTTACAGTGCAAAGTGCGTTCCGTATTAAGTTCTTGTTTCGCATGGACTCCACGTTCACCCGATCTGACGCCATATGATTTTTACCTTTGGGGGTTCGTAAAGGATCATATGTATGTGCCTCCGCTACCAGCTGACCTAACCGACTTAAGGAACAGGATTGAAGCAGTTGTGGCAACAATTACTCCAGAGACACTGGGCAAGGTATCACATTGAACACTTGTAGGACAAACTGTTTGAGTTTCTCTTTCATTTGATGCATTATTTGTAATTGTGAGTTAAGGTATTCATCAACCCTTCATTAGTCATTTTCAAGAAAATTTTCGATTATTTTATTGTCTCATTCGAAAGTATGTCCTCTCTACTTTCCAGAAATATATAGTTTATACTAGTTTTATTGTTGTTAAGCTCATTTATATTCACTTTAATGATCGGTGTGCACGCTTTTCAGCAGCTGTCACTTTGACGCATAGGTGCAGCAGATAAAGCACACATTAATCTGGCTTTGAAACAGTCTACTCCAGAACTAAAACAATGTAGGAGATACTCACGGGTCGGGGAATGCAGAAGGCTGATCTAAAATCCAAAGAAAATGCAGTTTTTAGGAGTAGAAAAAAAAGACTCTTTACTCTAAATGTGTACCTCAACTTTAAGTTACGATTTCTCTCAGTTCATTTTTTCAATATTTGTCTTGACTTGGGCAGTTGAAATGTCCACTTAGAATGCAGATATTAGTTTCATTTAAAAACTAAAATGTCGACAAACAATGCAGCTATGTTGTAAAGCAGAATGAAGCTGTTAAATTAAAATTAGGGGTCGCGCCCCCACAATTAATTTATTTTTTTCAATCAAAATAACGTAAATTGTAAAACAAAGCTAATATATTTGCCTCAATCAATGATACATAAACGATTCTGCTATACAACATTCTGAACATACAGCAGATCAATTTGCAAAACAATGACTCGATTAAGTTGAAAAGAGCGAATATATCGAGTCCTAAAAATGCACGTTTTTTGTGATGAATCTTTGAAAAAAAAACCCAATTTTGTTTATTTTTGGTCAAAATCCACTAGTTTACATTCTTGGAATCAGTGATCTCAATTTCAAGAAAATAAGATAACTTGTAATGGAATGTCTTCTGTTGTGTCGATGAGTACCTTAGCTGTAATAAATACTACATAGCCTTAAAACCCCGATATTCATTTCGATACACCCTGTATAGTAAGATAATTATTATTCTGTAAGTCTCAGGGATGTATTCACACCCTGTTTAACCTACGAGAGACAGACAGTAGTAGCACTTACACTGACCGCAAACATAAATCAGTGAGCGACCTGTTGTCTGCTATAACAATAGCCCACCCCTTTGTCTGGAGCCAGTACAGACCTGGACTCACTGCGGGAATACATTAGCTACCTCTACCTCCAGCCGCGATGAACGCTGAGCGGCATAAATGAGCAATAATCAAGTGACCTGATTACAGAGCTCTGCAGTCGCCATGACTCCGTAAGGTAGTGGGAGTAGTGTGTCCCGCAACATCCAGCTGTTCAACTTTCTCACCGCTAAAATGTAATGATGATGATAATTGTTGTTTTAAGGGCCTAACATCTAGGTTATCGGCCCCTAATGATTCGGGTGAAAGTGAAATAAGAGATGAGAATGAAAACTATAGCTAATACTAGCTACAGGCTTACAAACTAGAAGAAGAAATGGTAAACAAATAAAGGATAAGGCAAATAAAGGACAGGAAGAAAAGAAATGCCCTCAACTTTCGAAGAATGAGGATTGAGAGACTTGGAAGGAAGGAGAACCATGAAAGGCAGAAAGGAAAGGGAAAGAGGAGAGGGCCCGCCCCATAGTCAGTGGAAAAAGGGGGAACAAACGGACCCAGCTCAGGAATCCCTCGGGGTCGCCACCTCCCGAACTCACCAGCCGTGAGCCCCTGAGGGTGTAGCAATATCTAGGGGGCACCAGAAGTGGTGGGGCTACATACACCCTGCCTCGTTGACGGCCTTGAGCAGCAGGCAGGAGATAACAGGAAAAGAAAAAAGAGTCATAGTCAGTCTGAAAGACTAGACTTTATATCATTTTAAATACTACAAATGCTGCAAATGCTGAAAAATGCTGGGTGAAAGCCTCATGATCATGCAGCAAACTGCGTGAACTCAAACTCCATTAGCAAGTGCAGACCAAGGTCAAAGGAGGCAGCTGGCTGGATGACGTCACGCTCACCATAGTGCGCGGGGAAAGGAGGAAGCTCAAGCGGTACTATGACGTCACACACCTCAGTGCATTCTCGGTACATTTTGTCTCGTCACCGTAACGTAACGCCAGACCTCAGCGTAACGACGAAGTCGACAAGATCATTTAAAATGATAAAAAGAAATCTGACCCGTCGCAGAAGGAGGGTCAGAAAAGTTAAGACAAGGGCCAATTAAGGCGGGAAAGGAAGAGACTCCCTAGGCCTCGGATACCCTAATACCGTCGGGGTCGGAAGAGAACATTAGTTGACCAAGTGATGTCGAAAGGGAAGAAGACGGAGAGGAGCCCGACACAAGTAAGTGGTAGAAATGCCGGACTCAGCTGGGGCCCGTGGTCGCCAACCCACGTCCCACTAGATGTGAGCCCCTGGGGGGTCCACACACACAGACACACACACGGACAAAAGGTGATCTCATAAGTCTATTTTGTTTCATAAATGAATAGAGGCTAAAAAGAGGGACCGATGACCTCACCACTCCTTAACACAACAATAACTAACTAACATTACAAATGAAACTTATTTACAGCCTCTCGTTTATAGGCTGTGTTGTCACTGCTCAGAAACGTGTACTGTACATGGACGCAGAAGGCAACATCTCCTCCCTTCTAATATGTAATATCAATCCAATGTACCGTGCAGTACCTTATTTTGAAAGAAATTCCCATAGCTCTGAGGAAGAATCATGGCTGTCCTCCCACGTTTAAATAAAAGTCAGAGGAATGAGGCACGATTGCTATCACAGACACAGGGCGAAGGATGGGGGTGAATGGAGAATAATCTATTGGGAGAAGGAAGGGTGAGATTTACGGGCGAAGTGAAACTAATCTTGTGATTGCAGGAGAAGAAAATCTTCGTCTCGACCGCGGAGTGAAGCGGTGATGTACTCTGTAAAAGTTGGCGTGGAAAGAATGTTCCCCTGCGGGTATGTTAGTCGTAAAGAGTGTGGAGCAGGAGATTGAAGGCGTGAGCCCAGAGAAAGAACATCGCTCGCGAATTTACACTTCCCTCGTAATCCTAAGGGAGACATAAAATATCTACCTGTCAAATTAATAAGAAATACAGAACTGCCATTGTTCCACTTTCCGATATATATATAATGTAGGATTAAGGATGTTTGTTAGTTGTTAATTGTTGCTTTGCTTGCCACGGTGGGTGAGTGGTTAACGTGTCGGTCTACTAACCCCAAGTTTGCAGGTTCGCTCCTGGCCGTGGTAAGTGATTTTTGAAAGGCGGCAAAAATTACGACACCAAGTCATACGATGTTGGCATGTCAAAGAATCCATTTGAATTCAGTAGGCCATGTTCATAATGGAAAAATTATTCTCGGGAGTTTCCGCCAACACAATGTTCCTTATTTCCCTACTAGAAAGCGCTATAGTGCGCTATAGTGTTCAAGGAGCTTAGATAATATCTAACCTCCTTGACTTTCATAGTGCTTCAAGGAACAACGAAATTCGACATGCAAGCTACCCTCTGGGTGTCGAATAACAAAGCTCGGGTCCATAAGATATTATTACTTTACATTACATTATGCGAACCGGCCAAAACTAAGGACCACGCAAATATCATTTCCTTCTCATAGTTCTTTCTTCCTTTCTCATCCTCCACACTTCCATAATTATTTCAGAGAGTAGCGCCTTTCTCTCTGCTGTCCATCTTCCTCCCCTGCGTTCTCTCTCTTCTTTCACAAGAACCTTTATGTTGGAAAGTATTTCCCTGAATTGTGTTCTGTCTCGACAGTCGTCATCTGTAATTCCTAGCGCCCGTAGTTCTTCCTTCATCTGCTTGGTGTAACCCCCTCGTCTCTTCAGATTATGTATTTTATATTATATTTATATTATTATATTTAATTGTTGCTTTAAGGCCGTTTTTACCAACTCTTTACTAACCATTAGTTAGTTAATTCCTATTTAACTAAACCCTCGGATATTCGCGCGAGCTACAGATGTAGCCAGTGATTTATTTTGTTGTAGCGCAGAGTTTATTCTTTGCTAGGAATATTGAGAATCCCTGTAGCTGCCTGTTGACGCTGTATTTAACAGACGGGTGTGTTTCCGACTGAACTAGTTGCACCAAACTGACACCAGATGCATTAGAAGTCATCTGGGCAACAATAGTAGCCCGCGCGAGCTGTAACATTATTAATAGTCCTTAACTCTGTGGTGATTATTGTAATGGTCTAATTTGAACAAAGATGATAAGAATAAATAATATACACTGTGGTGTGACCTTACCTGTGATAGTGTAATATAATAAGTGTTGTTGAGCGCCAGATTCCTATTTAAGACAGTGAATCGAAATTTGTGAATTAACCTCGGCTATCAGCAGTAGAGTGAGACCTAATTATCCCTGGTCGTGGTGAGACAAAGTCATCTAACCAATCCAGTATTTAATCAAGGAGTATGATTGCCTTAAAGTACTAACTAAAATGAAAGAAATAGGCATTACGTTGAAGAGAATGAATTTATTAAATGCAAAAACAAAATATTAATAAAACAGAATAGTGATAGTCACACAATTGAATTTAAAATTACTCAATGCGGCAATTAATTTAAAAGAAAATAAACATTAATGAATTGAATCTATCTTGAAGTTACATATTACAGAGACGTCGGATATTTAATTGTTTGCTCACCCAGTCGAAGATTCGTCATATTTAAGTAATGACCGATGATCTCGATGTTACGTCGCATATGTTTAAAAAAATGATGTGATATCTCAATTACTATGAAATATCCTCATTAAGACGTTGCCATCTGTAGAAAGACTCTTGATCAGGGATATAACCCATTATGTACTAATATAGATGTCGGCAGGACATCATTCAGTGTCGACTCTGTATGCTCAGTCCATTAGGACCCAGAAAGCAAGGTTACAACTTCCTTCTTTTATCGAGAGCTGGTGATGAATGAATGTCTTGTCGAGGGTGCAAGTACTAATAACTTCCTTGTCACGTGGTCTTCGATTGTCTCCCACCCCAGTAAGCTTCCCTCTCTTCAGTGTTCATTCAATCACGAGGGCTAATTGCATCACAACTTGTAATATTTTGACGCGTACGTACAGTAGAAAATGGCGTGTAAGTTGCACCATGCGTGAAATATTTGTTCCATTCCTTCTCGAAGGAACTTGATGGTCAAACTCGTGATGGTTACTCATGACAATGACGCTGTTTGCCGTGGTGAAATAACTACTACGACGTTCTGCTTGTGACGCATAGGGTTAGTCCATATCGCCAGTCTTGTTGCAATATATAATACTTCGTCTCTTTACAAATAAATGTTAATAAAAATCTTTCTAACTATAATAATAAAAACCGCTTACAACCATCTGATATAAAAATCATCTCATGGATGTACTAATTAATAATAATAATAATAACATGATAATAAATGCGTAACCCTTTAAATATAACCGCTATGGGATCGAATCGTTACAGAGCATCGCTGTTTTAGAATTGAGCGTGCGAAGGAAACGTTGCCTCACAGGAGGTGGCCATGTAGCCTACATGGCTTTCAAATGATGATGATAATTGTTGTTTTAAGGGGCCTAACATCTAGGTTATCGGCCCCTAATGGTTTGGGTGATGGTGAAAGATGATATGATAATGAAAACTATAACTAATACTAACTACAGACTTACATACTAGAAGGAGAAATGGTAAACAAATAAAGGATAACGCAAATAAAGCACAGGAAGAAAGGAAATACCCTCAACCCTCGAAGAATGAGGAGAGCCATGAAAGGCAGATAGGAAATGGAAAGAGGAAAGGGCCGCCCCAACGTCAGTGGAAAAAGGGGAACAAACGGACCCAACTCAGGAATACACCGGGAGCGCCAACTCCCGAAACTCACCAGCCGTGAGCCCCTGAGGGTGTAGCAATATCCAGGGTGCACCAGTCATGGTGGGGCTACACACATTCTGCCTCCTTGAGGGCCTTGTGCAGAAGGCAGGAGATAACATGAAAAGAAAAAGAAGGCTGCCCCTCGCAGAAGTAGGGTATCAGGAAAGATGAGACAAGGGCCAATTAAGGTGAGAAAGGAAGAGACTCCCTAGGCCTTGGATACCCTAATACCATCGAGGTCGGATGAGAACAAGAGCTGACCAAGAGAGGTTGACAGGAAAGAAGACGGAGAGGAGCCCAGCACAAGTAAGTGGAAGCAATGCCAGACTCAGCTGAGGTCCCGTGGTCGCCAGCCCACGTCCCACTAGATGTGAGCCCCTGGGCGGTACATGACTTTCAAATCAGTCAGTGTTTAGATGAAAGTAATGATAGGTTGAGTGTAGTGGAAATAAAGTAGGCTGTTGTTTCTTGTGTGGACGAGGATGGGATAATTTACAAGGAACAGATGCGCAAAGTGCAATAATAATCTTCTCGGATCAATGTGTCTATTTGCACTGAAGGCTTGGGTGACAAATTTGTGTGAGCATGCTTATGGACTTCCTGTAGCCAAAAGAGCAAAAATAAAATTCAAAAATTCGAGAAAATTATAAATGAAAATACTGAAATTGTTCCTAATAAGTGTTGATTTTCTAAGGAAATTATCTAACCTAGTAATCTATATATTTAAAACAGTAAGGTGATTTTTGTTACCACGAGATTGAGAGAACGACAGAACCGATTTACTTCGTAGAGCACTCTAACGAAAGCTCTTGGCCTCTAGATTTGCAGAGTGTCTCTAAAATAAACAAATATATTACGGTATATTTTTAAATTAATATAGAATATAGCAGAATTCTTGCCCCTGACGCATGCGCACAATCCGCCTGAGGTCATGACAAAATGGCGGTGAGAAGTCCCTTAAAATGTAAGTTATTTAATATGCTTCCATGTAATTGAAAACATACATTAACCAAGTTCTGACAATAAAATATAATAACAGTATGAACGTATACGAATGTGCAACATTGATTTATTTGGATAATGAAATTGATTATTTCCTTCAGACAGCGGCTTTTGAATATTATGAATGGCTGCGTCTGCTGCTAATCATGAGTGCGCCATTAGCTATGTGGTTAAGGCGACTGGCTGTGGTTCTAGGAAGCACCGGTTCGATCCCAGCCCTCGCCAGTTTTTTTTACCAATGAAATATTGTTTAATCAAGGAGTATTAGTAAGGTTTTATGTCTGTTAAAGATGCATATTTCTACATTCCCTCTAAATACGTTTTATTTCCGTTTTACCATTGCATTGCAGCATGTGATCAAAAGAGCAAACTGTTGTCCGCAGTACGCCGTTTAAATATCTGCAATCAGTTCCTATAACTGACAACAGATGGCAGTACATCGCCCATATAGTTCCAGTAACTGACAGCAGATGGCAACACCATTGCATCGATATATTTAAAACACAAGACATGGCACGTTTTCACGTGATGGAAAATTATAAAGGAGGGGAATATTTAAGAAGGGAAATGTTGAGGAACATTAACCGACAGTTGAATGTGTAGGCTAGGTTGTTTATGTACCTTAATATTGCAATTTCTTCCCAATGCTTCGGTGGTCAAGTTATTAGCGTCCTACACTAAAAGTCATAATTATGCATCGTCGATATACTCTTAAATTATTAAAGAAAAAAGTAGTTTTCCAGGCACTCACGCGTGTCCACAATTGCTTTCGCCATGAGAGACACTTGGCAAATATAATTCGTTTGAAGTGCTCCGACATCGTGGTCAATCATCCCCGTGTACTTGGGTGTGTATGTGTGAAATTTTCTCTGATAACCTGTGTTATTGTGATGGCTGCATTACTGTGTGTATTTGTAATTAAGGTGGTAAATGACAAGGAGACGGCCAAGGCCTTAAGTTAGGAACCATCCCGGTATTTGCCTTAAGTGGAAGTGGGAAACCACGGAAAACCTCATCCAAGATTGTCGAGGTGGGAATTAAACCTTCCTCTTCTTAGTTATACCTCAAGAGACTGAATGTGCCCCGTTTTTGCCCTCAGACCAGAATTAAATTTCTTGGCAGAGCAGGAAATGTAACCCGGGTCTCCGGGGCGATAGACAAGAATAGGTGGGCCTCCATGTGTTAATACGATTTTTGACATGCACGGGACATAGAATTCAAAAACTGCCTCCATCAGGGTGACTTTCGAAGTGAGTATTGAGTACAGGCCTATGGTCATTCCAGTAGTTGGCGAAGTGATTCTATGTTCCCCTGCAAAATGTACTGCCATAACCTATAACAAGTGATGGAAATTGCTTATTTAGAGCAGTTTCGTACTGTTCATAACAAAATGAAGAACGTCATTCTGAGCTGCGTTTTCAAGCTATTGCAAAAAATTTCGCTGGCAGGAACAATTATAAGGAATTTATTTTAAGCGATCAGTCTCATCGCATTCTCCTCACCAACCAACTTGAGTATGACAGTCTCTGGACGGTCATGTTGAACTTCATTGTATAAGACAATTGTTTAATGACTATTTGTTTAGAGTACTGAGTCTAACTACGCAGTTGATTTCGGCAATGGAAGTATTATTTGCCATTTAATAGGCTATTTAGCGGCTCCGTTATTGCAGGACACTATAGTGCTATCGAATAATACGAAGCCACATTTAAAATCCAATATAAATAGGCCATTTCAGAAACAATTCCAGATATTATGCAGTACAGTGTACTGTAAGGTCTTTGACGATCAAATGTAAACATTGTTCTACATTGTATTTCTCTTGCGTAAAATCTATGCGTGGTTACTTTAGTCTTTACTGTTGTGAGGGTAAAATTGATCTGCTGGAATATAAAATATTTGCCAAGCTGCAACAATGCAATGATATTAATTTAAAAGTCATTGAACTTATATCCAGTAGTTCGAACACATACATCAGCGTTAACAGATTGGATACTGAAGATGAAAGCCAGCTACTTCATTTCCCTATTATTGAATTTTTCAATTCCTTGGAATTAAGTGATTCGCCTCCACATACTCCAAACGTTTGAGCCGTAGTTATGCTCCTTAGAAATCTGAACGTTTCCCAAGGACTCATATATGGTAATATATTAATTGTAAGAAATATGTAAGAAATTGCTTGGATTCGGATATAATAGGTGCAGTAATATTAGGCAGAGAGCTCAAATCCTACGACTTGATTCAACACCTTCCGATAAAACACTTGCAGGTACAGTACATTTTCTTTTAATAGGCAACAATGTCCTATTCGCTCGGCCTACTTTATCACAATCAATCAAGCTCAAGGAGAAACTCTTGAACGTATTGGGCTATTTACCTCATCACGTTTTCAGTCATGACCAGCAGGATAGTGAAGGTACAAAAAAGGTCCTGTATGGGATGGTAAAGAATAAGAGGCGGAAAGATCCTACGGATTATGTTAGAATGGTGATCGAAAGGGGACAAGAGATAGAAAATAGGGAAGAACTGAAGAATATGTGGAAAGAATATTTTGAAGAACTCCTGAACCAAAATGGAAACCACGGCGAGGAGGAAGAAATCGGGGAAGAGGTACAGTAGATGAACTGCAAACAGAAAAGGACTTAACATGGAAAGAAGTGGACGATGCAGTGAGGAAGATGAAAGGAGGGAAGGCACCGGGTGTGGATGAGTTGAGTGCGGAGATGGTGAGAGCAGCAGGAGAGGTGGGGATACAATGGTTGTACCGACTGATGAAGACAGCATGGAAGGAAAGGAAGACCCCAGAGGACTGGAAAAAGGGAATAATTGTCCCGATCTTCAAGAAAGGTAGTAGAACAGAATGCAGAAACTATCGGGGAATAACACTGATGAGTCATTGTGCAAAGTTGTTTGAGAAAGTTTTGGAAAGGAGAATAAATAGGACAAAGATAGAAGGAGGGATGAGGGGAGAACAACATGGCTTCAGAGCAGGAAGGTCCACAGTGGATTTGATTTTTGCTCTAAGGCAGTTACAAGAACAGCACTATGAGTATGGAACAGATCTACTGATGGCCTTCCTGAACATTGAGAAAGCATATGACAGTGTATGCAGAAACAAAGTATGGAAGTCCCTGGAGGATAGAGGAATAGAAAAATGGACTATAAGGAGGATAAAGGAGATGTACAAGGGAAGCGTGAGCTGTGTGAAAGTGGGAGGAGAGAGATCAGACTGGTTGGAACAGAGAAACGGCCTGAAACAAGGAAGTGGACTGTCACCGTTACTTTTCATTGTGGTGATGGATGACATAATGACCCGAGTGGCACAAGTAATTGGGGAAGAAAAGATGAAAGCAATGGTGCTTGCAGATGATTTGATGATTTGGGGAAACAAGGAGGAGGAGGTACAGGAACAGTTGGACGTGTGGGAAGGAATAATACAAGGTTATGGGATGAAATTTAGCATATATAAGAGTGAGATGGTGATCACAACAAGGAAGAAGAAAAGAACCACAACAGAAATAACAATTGGTGGGGAACAGCTGAAGGAAGTGGAGAGTTTCAAGTATCTGGGAAGCCTGATGCAAGAGAATGGAAGAAACGATAGAGAAATAAATGAGCGGGGGAGACAGGCAGAAGCATTCCGGAGGAGTGTGAGAAGCATGTTATGGAGCAAGGATGTCCCTCAGAACAGCAAAAAGATCATATATCGGACGCACTATGTCCCTATCCTGACGTATGCCTCGGAGACCTGGGTTATGAAAGGAAGGGAGAAGAGCAAAATACAGGCCAGTGAGATGAGGTTCTTGAGAAGCAGTATTGGAGCTACAAAGAGGGACAGAATAAGAAATGAGAGGACCAGAGAATTAATGAAGGAGGAACCATTACAGGATGGTATAGAGAAATCTAGACTTAGATGGTATGGACATGTAAAACGAGTGGAGGAGAAGAGGATACCCAGGAGGATACACGAGACGAAGTGGGAAGGAAAGAGACCAAGAGTAAGACCGAGAGACAGGTGGCTGAAGGGGGTGGAAGAAAGCGTGAAGAAGAGAGGAGAAGACTGGATAAGGGTGGAGGCTGAGAGATGGTGGGAAGACAGAACACGTTGGAGAGGCTTGTGTTCCAAACAGACCCGGCCAGTGGCTGGAAACTGTGCAAGATGATGATGACCTCATCACGTTTTCAGTCATGACCAGCAATATGTTGCAATGCTGAGAGTGCTATCTTTTGACGCCCTAAAAATTGCAATAGTCCTAAAAAGTAATCGTACAAAGAATGTAACTTATATAAGAAGCTTCTTCAGTAATTTTGTTTTCCATTGTCCGTCATGTTTTGACGGGTTTCATCTAGTATTATTTTTAATTCCAATCCAAATATGCCCTAATGTAAGTATTTAGGTTTACATAAAAATAATAGATTGACCACTGTGCAACCACGCCCCACTTGAGCAGAAGGTAGGTGATACCATGTAACGAAAACCAAGTGGTCTGAACCCCTCGAAGTCTGAGGGTATGGGGAAATATGAGACAAGGGACAATTAAGGATGAAAACAGAAAGTCTCCCAAGACCTCGGATACCCTAATAATTCCATCGGGGTTGGAAGAGAACATGATTTGACCACGTAAGGTCTATGGAAGGATGACTGAAAGGAGCCCGGCACAAGTAAATAAATAAAAATAAGTAATAACATTTACAGAGCCTCCGTGGCTCAGGCGGCAGCACGCCGGCCTCTCACCGCTGGGCCCGTGGTTCAAATCCCGGTCACTCCATGTGAGATCTGTGCTGGACAGAACGGAGGCAGACAGGTTTCTCTCCGGGTACTCCGGTTTTCCCTGTCACAATTTCATTCCAGCAACACTCACCACTATCATTTCATTTCATCTGTCATTCATTTAATCATTGCCCCCGAGGAGTGCGTCAGGCTTCGGCAGCCGGCACAGTTCATATCCTCGCCGCTAGATTGGGGGCTTCATTCATTCCATTCCTGACCCGGTCGGAGACTGGAAGCAGGCTGTGGATTTTCAATAACATTTACAAATAATATTTTATAAATTTCCCCCAAATTTACATAATTTTATTACAAACTTAAATAATTCAAGTATATTTTCCCTTGAAAGGAAGCAATGCCGGAGTTCCCGTGGTCACCAACCCACGTCCCACAAGTTGTGAGCACCTGGGGGAGCTGGTATTTGATCCCGGAACCTTGTGTACTAGTGGCGAGCGTCTAAACAGTTTAAAACATAATTTACCAACTCCGGAGGTAGAATATTACATCCCTGGTCTTCCACCGCCACCTCAGTTCATTTGAATAGATTTAAATCTTAACCCATGTAGCGCCATTAGCTGGAAGTTATTCTGAACATCTCATCTATATTCCATTATATCTGCCTTTCAACAATTCATTTATTTCGCATCTGCGCAGACGGCTCCTGGGCGTTATTATGGAGGATATTACAGGGCCCAGGGAATGTTCCCCTCAGTGCACAGTGGGTCAAAATCAAAATCTAGGAGGACAACATTTTCATAATTAAAAAATCAAAATGTATTACTTCTACAGCATTCTCATATAATTGCCGCTCACTATTCTGGGATATAAACACATCTTAGTGTAAACCTGTCACCACTGTTCGAGCAATCTGAATTGGAGGGTGAATGTAAGTGGCTGTCTTTGTGGTTAGTGTGATGCCTTAAGATGGAACATGCAGCTGAAGGTATGATCTTTGTAACGTGTTTCAGTTATACATGGGCGTAATTGTTATGTCATTTTAGCTATATTTGCATTATACAGTATAATATTAACCTATTATTTTTAAAATTATATTTTCACTTAGATTTTTAGTATGTCGCGTCACTCTGCGTCACTTTCTACTTAATGTTAAAATGTAGATAACGTCTTGTAGTTTACGCCTGTTATAAGATTTATTTGCATTTTTTGCAGCTTACTTAGTTATTTGACGTTTTAGTAGATGCCGTGCAATCAGTTCTCACAAGCACTGGGTTCGACGACTATGTCTAAAGTGGAACTTGGTGACTTTGTTAAAAGTAAATTAGGGGTAGAAAATTGTTCCGAAGAGATAACTGAATGCTCTATCCAACTCCAAGCCATAGACAATTTCTTGCATGTGTAGACGTAGCTTAAAAAAGATCTTAACTTATGTCCATTATGAAGTAAACAAATTATATTCGTTGCTTTCATTCTAAATTCATGATTGAAACGTAAAAATAATTTTGTCCCCCTAGATTTCGATTTTGACCCACTGTGCAGTGCTTACTTGCCGCTGCAAGAGCTAGATCAGCAGTTACGTTGGCAGCACGGATGCCGCTTGTATCAAAACAAACCATCAGTAAACGTTGTACTCACTACAGCCATTCATAACGGATGCTGGAAGTGTTGGCGGACAGTCTTCAACACGTCTACACATATTGTCCAAGACTTTCTTGAGCTAATTTGCGTGCTGATTTTCTTGGACTACGCAGCTTTATATCGGAGATTTCATCAAGTTTTTCGTCTGCTCCCGGCACATCGTAAACTAATAATAAGAATAATAATAATAATAATAATAAAGTGCCACACACAAGCTCTACTGGGACAGAGGAGTTGTGACAGATGTTGTAGTCAGTAACAACCGGCCAGATACCATTGTCATCAATAAAGAACACAGAGAGGCATTACTGATAGATATTGCATGTCCCAACACTCAAAATATCCAAATAACAGCTGCTACTAAAATATCTAAGTACACAGAGCTGACAATTGAGATAAAGCAGATGTGGAAACTTGAGTCGGTGACTACCATCCCAATAATTGTATCGTGTACTGGAGTTATACCCAAAACTCTCCACCGTAGTCTATCAATATTGAATCTACACCCGCAGATATATATTGAACTACAGAAGGCAGTTCTGTTAAACACCTGCCATGTTGTTAGGAAGTCCCTTGGTGACAATACCCTCGCCGAACACTCAGCAAGGCTCGAAGATGATTCAGAAGGAAATTTAGCTCATTCCATAAATGAGGGAGACTCGTGAAGAGTCCGGACACGAAATTAATATAATGTGAGAGGTTCCTATAATTTACATACATTGTATTTCAGTACAGATGGTTCCTTGCTAAGGCCGAACCAGGCTGTAATATAAAATGTAACCGGTATCTGCCGTGTTAATTATGCCAAAAAAAAGACAATAATAATAATAATAATAATATCGTATGGCCTCGGTGCTGGGTGCAAGCTTTGTTAATTGATGCCCAGAGAGCAGCTTGGATGTCGAATTTTATCGCTCCTTTGGGCGCTATGAAAGTCAAGGAGGTTTGATATCTAAGCTACTTGATATTATAGCGCTTTCTAGTAGAGAAAGGACGAACTTTTTGTGTTGGCGGAAATACCGAGATTAATTTTGCCATTATGAACACGGCCTACTGAATTCAAATGTGTTCTTAAACATGCCAACAACGTTTGACATGCCTACCGTGATTTTTGTCGCCGTTCAAAAATTACTTACCTCGGCAAGGAGCGAACCTGCAAACTTGGGGTTGGTAGTACGTCACGATAACCACTCACCCACCGTGGCAAGCATCGTGAACTGAGCCGGTCACGCGAAATTTACTTAACAAATCCTGAACGGTATCCCGGTTTGGACACTTTGAATTAGGATACCGCACTTGAATTTTTGTTTGTTTTACATTTCCTATAAGCCGATCGCCTTCGCGAAAAACTATCCCACCAAATAGCTCTCTCTTCAGCAGTAAAAATTGGTTGGTTCCTCAGTTTAGAGGCTGCATCAACGCGGTCATGTAGCCCCGTGTACTTTGGGTGTGTGTTGAATCTGTCTGATAACCTGTGTTAATTGTGATGACTATATTAGTGTGCGTTATCTGTTTTTAATTCAAGTAAGGACTGCAGACATTGAATTTTCAAGTAGTTCTTACTTTTGCTACCAAAACGCCACCTTCAACGACCAACTAGATATGAACTTGGTTACAGATGCCGCCACAGTCAGCTCCTGGCGATGAACGTTGGAACCTATAAGCGTTAGTCAAATTTAACCTATAATTTAGCTACATACAAGTGTAATTAGTGGAAGGTTCATTTACATGCCATAAATCTATGACATGGGACCACCGGCTTTACTTCCCCTCCGAAGGAAGGCACACTGAAAGACCTATTTAACGCTCTTAAATAATCCGACGACTTCGGCCGGGTTGGAACCCGCGTAGTAAACATTACCGCCTGTATACTGATGCACCCTTCCAATAATACAGGGTCATCGAAAAATAATGCCAACATTTAAAAAAATTATAGCACCGAAGCCCTTTATGTTAAATGAGTAATTCTTTCACTGAACGCCAGCTGGTTAAAGTAAGTTTTGTTTTGGAGGGGACGTGACCTTGCTATGTGCACACTAGATGCGCAGTAGCCAAGGTCGACCGGGGGCGCGCGCGGCAATGAAGTCCTGACCTCACCCCTTTGGATTTTTTTCTGGGGGTACATTAAAAACATTGTGTATTGAACCCTTTATCCTCTGATGGATAAATGATTCGATGTTTTATTTCTACAATTAATTAATATTTCCACCAGCGTCATGAAATAGCCAGACGAAGATGAGGAAACTTCAAGCATTTGTTGGAGACAGTGGGAACATACCTGCAGCAGTTTGACAAAAGGCTAAATACATTAGCATTGTGAAAAGAAAGACCCTAGCAATGTTTCAGAAGGACAGGTGGTGGCTACCTCAAAATAGAAGGGACGCGTGGTGAGACACGCTTATGGTATGTTCATTGTAATATTCGCGCCTAGAAAAAATATAATGCAGTAACGTGAGTGGCTGATGGGACTACTGGACACTCCTACGAGGCCGAGGTCTGATAAAAACCGCGAAGTTATTGAAAAAGTGGAGCCAATGAGAGATGAATGCTTACGAACGCGCCAAGTCTAGCTTGGGCACGCGACAGCTAGCATTAACGCGGGAGTTCGGCTAGACAACATCTCTACGATCGATTCTAGGATTAATGGGCATATTCTTGACCTGCGCAATTTTACGAGTTCAGTGATACTTGTTTCATTCCTGTACTGTGCCCGTTTAGACCGGAGTCCGCACGACCACATATGCATTTTGCCAATAATCAGTCAGCACGAGAATCAAAATATCCCGGAGCGCCAGATGGGTTAAAGCAAATCGCAAAAACGACATCAAATTAAAAAAATGCTTTGCTGATTTTTGGCTCAATGCAACAATAAGGATAGAAGGAGATTGAATTGGGAGAAACACATCTGGTAAAATTATCTCAGTTTATTTTAAAGTTAAAATCTGACTGCAAAAATGCTCAAAGCAGCATCACTCCACGTGTGGCGATCCACACACTTATGTACACACAATATACAGAAATTTTCCAAACACATTTGACAATCTTTTTGAAAACACAAGTCCGATTAATAGTCCTGTGGACTGTGTTCCAAAATTATTAATATGTAATTCCAGTTCAAAATTAATTGTCCATACTGGAAATAACGTTGATCACTGTTTGACTATTTACATGATATTAACACTCGTAGAATAAATGTTTATAGAATTTCTTAGACTTTCATTTGTTTTCCAGTTTTCAAAAATATATCGTTGAAAATATTATCATCATCATCGAAGCAACACAAATTATTAACACATATTAATAACATCTGAAAAGTATTTGACCTTGAGCATAGTATCGAAGAACTTGTGCGAAGCACAACAACAATTAATCGTTCTTCTGACATTAAACATTCGAGATGTGACTCGAATATGAACTTCAAGTTCCAAACAAAATATATGATTTCTGAATCATCAACTTGATCAATAAATGGTTGAACCATTCAACTATTCAATTATCCACTTGGAAACATTATTATAAAAAAAAATATTTATATTCATGGCCATTTCTAGTAACTTTCACAACTTGCAATTCTTTGACAGAATGCGGAAATAAGAATTGTAGTTTTATAATGAATTCATTTAGTTCATGGCACTAGGATTGAAAATATCCTTCAAATTATTCGTGGTTAAAGAATTATTTTTAATTGGCAGTGGCCCATTCTATTATCTGTGTAAGAACACAATATTACAACAACAACGGCAAAGGTCTTCCTCTGAAGAAGAATAAACTACTATCATGACAAATCCGGGTTCTAGCAAAAATCAAAGTCTAAATGGAATTCGTAAACAAGGTTGAAATAAGAACTGATGGTTTCAAAGAAATAACCTTCGGGTTATTCATACGACGAAATGTGTGGCTCCAATACTCCTACTATAAACCTGAGCCATCGAACCTGCTATTTGATTGATGCTCGAAAAAACCTTCATTCCTGCGACTTAACATGCGCACCTTGGAATGGCATTTCAACTACTCCACACACATAAATTATCTTCCCAAAATTTATACAATAAATCAAGCCTCTGCTTGTTATCAACACTGGAAGATTAATAAACTTACAAGTTTATTTTATTTTACCATTCAGTTCAACCCGTGAATTTACCATACTTATGAAAAGCTTTATTTCACTTTCGAGTGTATTTACGTCATGATTTTATATAAATACAACAATATCCTATTTGATACAAATATCATTTGCTTCCCGTTTCATGCCTCTCCGTGTTATCTGAAACATATACTTTGCTCAATGCAAATATCAACTGTTCAACCAGAACTGAAATGTTGGTTGAATGCGGGCTTGCGCTAACCACTCTCCTTCGGAAAATCTCCTGTTCCAGACTAGAAATGTTTAAACTACTTCATAGGCTCTTTCTCAATACATATGATTATTAGAAAATATAATATCCAAGAATTATTTAGAAAAATTATGAAAATTATTATTATTATTATTAGTGGATTATTATTATTATTATAATTTGTATTATTTCAAATATGTTTAATTATCATCTCATTATGTGAGAATCCACATGTTCGAACCTTCGAATATGGAAAAAATATCCATTCCTCAACAAAAATAAATTTAATTTTTACAGTTACATCGGCTGATTACCGTGATTTCCTTAAAATATGAAAAATTCAAATAAATGCTCGAAATGCTCGGTCATCGATCCTAAACTGTTCTGAGTGCTGAAAATACTCAGAATAACTCTAACAAGTCTTGCGTAAATCATTGCAAGCTTTAAATACGACGAAAAAAATGTGTTGGTCATCTGCAGAAAAATAGTTTGTTCCAATTAGCTAGGCATAATATAATTCAAATGTGGCTTACATTTCTTGATGGTCTTGAAGTGTAGTAAACCTGGTCTGTACCAGATTTATCCGTAGACATGCCCTAGCGGACAAGCATGTATAATCCTTGTATCGGCCGCCATTGTAGACCCACAAATCGTCTAGTCAGACATAGTGGTAGTATCTTTCGACGTTTGAATAAACTGTGGTTCCATTTTAATATGGGCTTCTATCAAAGCCATAACAGTTTGTTGAAATAGGGTCAGATCTAAGTGATCTCTTCTTAGATATGTCAGTTGTAACATAACTCACTGTAATCTCATCAGTACAAGAAAAACGTTGACAGTCTAAGCAGTTAACGGCTGTTCTGAAGATCGTTCCCTGGGCATGGTTTATTAATATCACCATCTGCCATGCGCTAGACAACTTGCAGTTTCCCTTGCGTAGACTAATGAACGCCACCGTTATAGACTAGTCTTCAATGTACTGACAGATCGAAGTGGTTAACTAGTTACAAAAATGAAAACTGACTTGAAATGGATTTAAACATCCAAGTATTAAGTTACTATTGGACTGTGACAAAATACTATTTCCTAGACAAAGTCTAGCATATGTCCTTTTGGAAATATAAATATTTCCACCAATGTCTGTAGAAATCAATCACCTCAGTGATTCTCCTCACCAGAAACTTACTAAGTTCCAACTCGTTTGCGCAGCACTTCTCGTGACTATCACGATTTGAAAAGAACTTCTGCGTAGATACGGCAACCATGTGCCTTGGCTCAGCGTAGACGCAACTTGCTTGCCAAGTGCTTGTGTTGAAGTGAGCTACCCATGCCTGTTCCAGCTGGCTTTTATTCAAAACGCTCAGGGTCACGCGTCATCGCCTGATATCTGGAAATCCTCATATCTCTTGAATCCCTGGTCCGATTTACTTGATACTAATTGCGTTCTCTTTCATTTGGCCGTGCCAGTAATCTGATCCCAGTCTCAAGTCTCTGCTCCATAGTTAACTATTTAATCAATAAATAGCCTCCACCTCTGCTGTTACTCGCTACGTCACTTGACATCCAACTATCGGTAAAATCCTTCGAAATGCTTCGAGAAGCAATGTAGCGCGATATTCAAATATCTGAACTTTCAAAAGCGGCTACAGCCTTTCCCTTGATATCTAGGTGTCTGAAACTTGGAATACCCATTCCTAGAGTTGGGCACATCCACCCCACACCTAGCAAAAAATAAAAATTGAAAAATTTTATTTTTCCTATCTACACATTAAATCATCTGGTTCTTGAATAATAGATCTTCAAATTCGACGCATTGTAAATTCCCACGATGTTACCAGTTCGTGCATTGGCTACTTCATAGCTTCCATTATTGTTTACTTCCACAATATTCAAAATCTTCAATTTCACCAGGCTTAATATCAAAAATATCGTGATACTCTTCCAAAATCTTCCCTAGCTCTGGGGACTCCTTCTCAGTGTAGACTTCTCTTCCTTCAGCTTCATGAAAAATCAGAGACCATTGAGCATCTCCCTCGATGTCTTCCTCTTCTTTTCCCTCGAAGTTAATCTCTTCGGTATTCTTGAATTCGATCGTCTCTGTCTTCATATCTATCACTGCATGATATTTCTGAATGAAATCTGCTCCCAATATCATGTCAAAAGCCATGTCCTTCATTACAACAAATACATGTCGGAAATCATGTCCTCCAATCGTAATACATAAGTATAATTGTGTTTTACACAGAGATATTTTATTGGGTATTATTCCTTGGATCTTAATTCCTGATACTGGAATTTCCTCTAAATTCTCTTTGAGCTTCCACAGAATATAAAGCTTCTCACTCACCAGACAAAGCATAGCCCCAGTATCGATCAAAGTATCGACAGGCATACCAAATACTTCGCATGATATGATTGGCATTCTAATTCTGGTACCCATTTCTTTTCGTTCGTAATTCTGTTGAATTAAGTCATCATCCTCTGCTTGCCATTTAATAATTCTGGAAGTGAAAGTATTCAAAATTCTATCTTCTACTGTGAATTCGAAGTTTTTTTTTTCATTACCATTCCCCCGGGATTGTTGTGTTCCCGATGGACCTGGATCATTGGGTCTCTGCTCCACAAATTGCAAGTTATCTTGGTGTCTTGCTTCCAAATTTTCCTCGTCTCCTTGTTAAACTCTTCATTGGACTGACGAGTATCTACATTCCCTCTGTTGTTGTAGTTATTTCTACCATAGGATCTTCTTTCCTGGTACCTTCCTTGAGTATCTCGTGGTCTTCTCCATCGAGTATTGTATCGATTACCACCATCCGGTCTCGCATATGGCTTGTAACTGTATCTGTTACTGTATTGGTTCCATCCTCTCTTATTCGGATCTTCCCTCGGCGATTTCTCTTCTAGCTCCTCTCGAATCTCTCGAGGTGTCTGAGAATAACCGTCAGCCATAACAGCGTACACAGCGTTGTTACTCTTTGCTCCCTTCTGATGGAAGAATTGAGCGTTTGTATGATCCAGCTTCTGTAATACTTCATCAAATTGTTCCATATTATAGATATCAGCAGCGATCAAAGTCCTCTGGACGTCTGCTGGAAACTGACGTATCAATGCAGTAATCAACTCGTTATCTGGCATCGGCGGATCTAAATGTTGGAGTTTAGACAGCTGTCCAGAAAAGTACGTAGAGTATCGAGTAGGTTGTGACGTCGAGAATCTCTTCGAATATAACTCTGCTCTGACTTGCTGTTGGGTTTCAGGGGACCAAAACTTCTTCAATAGCCCACGAGAAAACTCCTCAAAAGTGGTTAGAGTGGATCTAAATGCTCTAAACCACAAAAGTGCAGGACCTTCCAAGAACTTCCCTATCACTCGGATCTGTCTTTCTTTAGGGATCTTAGAATCTTTCAGGTAATCACCTGCTTCTCTCAAAAATTCCACGGGTGTTACAGAATCTCGCCCTGAAAATTTAGAAGGCTTATCTTCTATATTCTTAAATACAGTTATGGGGTTGGATTGAAATACTGTCCTGACCTCATCCTGTCTTTCAGTCTCTCTAGCTGCTCCTAGATTTATCTGTATCTGTTCCTTTCCCCTTACATTTGGCATTTTCAAAAGATGATCAGACTGTTTCTCATCCTTTATTTGAGTTTTCATAGCCTCAAGTTCCTTCTGGTTTTCTTCTGCCATCTTCTTAATTGCTTCAGTTTCTTTACAATTGTCCTTAACATCAATGGATATCTGGTACATAACAGCCTCATGACTTTTCAATGACCCTGTCATATCTGATATGTCCTTCTGAGTTGCTTGGATATCTTTGGCAATTACTTCAATATGGGATGACAAAGATTCCCTAATCTCCTTGATTCCCTCTTGGTTCTCCAGCTTGAGTGTGTCTTTAATTTCATTGACAACTGTGGTCTTGATTTCAGTTTGCAATTCACTAATCACACCTTCTCTTATTTCTCCCATGACAAGTTCTTTGAATTGTTCCGTTAAACGCTGAACAACTAGAATTCCCATCTCGTTACTCTCCTTCTTCACTCTGACTTCCAGGTTGACCATGTCTTCACCAACTTTCCTAAGACCATGTTCTATCCTATCAGCTAAGCTTTGGGATCGAAGATCGGCATCGCGAAATTTTTCGTCCATTAAACTTGCGTTAGTAGCTAATGAAGTTTCGAGCTCATGTGTTTTATCGCATAATTTATTCATTTTACTTTCAAGTGTCATTTTCAAAATTTCGGAATTCTCTTTAAATTTACTTTCCATTGAATTAAATTTACTATTTAAATTTTCTTTTAAGTTATCTTTTAACCTGCTTTCTAACAAGTCGGAATTTTCTTTGAGTTTATCCTCTAAACTTTCTTTTAAGTTACCTTTTAAAGAATCAGAACTTTCTTTAAGTTTATCATTAAAATTTTCTTTAAGTTTATTTTCTAAAGAATCAGAATTTTCTTTAAGTTTTTCATCTAAACTTTCTTTCAAGTTATCTTTTAATCTGCTTTCTAAAGAATCAGAATTTTCTTTAAGTTTATCGTTTAAACTTTCTTTAAGTTTATCAGAATTTTCTTTAAGTTTCTTTTCCAAAGCCTCAGTATTTTCTTTCATAATGGCTGCTACACGCAGTCCAGCCTCTTTTGAACTCTCCTCCAAACTCCTCATCATCCTCATCATTTCTTCCATAATTTTCAATTATTATTCAAAACTTAGGGGTATGCAACAGTGGCAAACACAAGCTTAAAACTAGAACAAGAAATATGAATAGCTAATTGGAACACTATAATAAAATGAGATTTGTCCTAATATCGACGTGATGGAAAAACAAAAGTCTCTACTTTTACGAATTACATTTACCACAATATCACAAGAAAAATATGCAAGTTCTCAAATATCCTCCACCTGGATTCTAATAATGTGTATGTCCAGTCATCGAACGTTTACTACTGAATTTACTTGACGCCCTAATGGTTAAGCCATTATCAAAAATATCAAACCCATTCTAATTATTAACCAGTTAAATTTTTAATTTTCCCCACTAATTGGGTTTCCTACTAATTTATTCATCCAAACCAGACATCTCTCAACTCCCAAAATATTTCTATAAAAATTATCACAATTTCAAATCGGCATGCGATTGACCATGTCTAAATCGGGACCCACGTTCGAAGCCATTTCTCTCTCTATCTTATTTTATGTGCCCGTTTAGACCGGAGTCCGCACGACCACATATGCATTTTGCCAATAATCAGTCAGCACGAGAATCAAAATATCCCGGAGCGCCAGATGGGTTAAAGCAAATCGCAAAAACGACATCAAATTAAAAAAATGCTTTGCTGATTTTTGGCTCAATGCAACAATAAGGATAGAAGGAGATTGAATTGGGAGAAACACATCTGGTAAAATTATCTCAGTTTATTTTAAAGTTAAAATCTGACTGCAAAAATGCTCAAAGCAGCATCACTCCACGTGTGGCGATCCACACACTTATTTACACACAATATACAGAAATTTTCCAAACACATTTGACAATCTTTTTGAAAACACAAGTCCGATTAATAGTCCTGTGGACTGTGTTCCAAAATTATTAATATGTAATTCCAGTTCAAAATTAATTGTCCATACTGGAAATAACGTTGATCACTGTTTGACTATTTACATGATATTAACACTCGTAGAATAAATGTTTATAGAATTTCTTAGACTTTCATTTGTTTTCCAGTTTTCAAAAATATATCGTTGAAAATATTATCATCATCATCATCGAAGCAACACAAATTATTAACACATATTAATAACATCTGAAAAGTATTTGACCTTGAGCATAGCATCGAAGAACTTGTGCGAAGCACAACAACAATTAATCGTTCTTCTGACATTAAACATTCGAGAAGTGACTCGAATATGAACTTCAAGTTCCAAACAAAATATATGATTTCTGAATCATCAACTTGATCAATAAATGGTTGAACCATTCAACTATTCAATTATCCACTTGGAAACATTATTATAAAAAAAATATTTATATTCATGGCCATTTCTAGTAACTTTCACAACTTGCAATTCTTCGACAGAATGCGGAAATAAGAATTGTAGTTTTATAATGAATTCATTTAGTTCATGGCACTAGGATTGAAAATATCCTTCAAATTATTCGTGGTTAAAGAATTATTTTTAATTGGCAGTGGCCCATTCTATTATCTGTGTAAGAACACAATATTACAACAACAACGGCAAAGGTCTTCCTCTGAAGAAGAATAAACTACTATCATGACAAATCCGGGTTCTAGCAAAAATCAAAGTCTAAATGGAATTCGTAAACAAGGTTGAAATAAGAACTGATGGTTTCAAAGAAATAACCTTCGGGTTATTCATACGACGAAATGTGTGGCTCCAATACTCCTACTATAAACCTGAGCCATCGAACCTGCTATTTGATTGATGCTCGAAAAAACCTTCATTCCTGCGACTTAACATGCGCACCTGGGAATGGCATTTCAACTACTCCACACACATAAATTATCTTCCCAAAATTTATACAATAAATCAAGCCTCTGCTTGTTATCAACACTGGAAGATTAATAAACTTACAAGTTTATTTTATTTTACCATTCAGTTCAACCCGTGAATTTACCATACTTATGAAAAGCTTTATTTCACTTTCGAGTGTATTTACGTTATGATTTTATATAAATACAACAATATCCTATTTGATACAAATATCATTTGCTTCCCGTTTCATGCCTCTCCGTGTTATCTGAAACATATACTTTGCTCAATGCAAATATCAACTGTTCAACCAGAACTGAAATGTTGGTTGAATGCGGGCTTGCGCTAACCACTCTCCTTCGGAAAATCTCCTGTTCCAGACTAGAAATGTTTAAACTACTTCATAGGCTCTTTCTCAATACATATGATTATTAGAAAATATAATATCCAAGAATTATTTAGAAAAATTATGAAAATTATTATTATTATTATTAGTGGATTATTATTATTATTATTATAATTTGTATTATTTCAAATATGTTTAATTATCATCTCATTATGTGAGAATCCACATGTTCGAACCTTCGAATATGGAAAAAATATCCATTCCTCAACAAAAATAAATTTAATTTTTACAGTTACATCGGCTGATTACCGTGATTTCCTTAAAATATGAAAAATTCAAATAAATGCTCGAAATGCTCGGTCATCGATCCTAAACTGTTCTGAGTGCTGAAAATACTCAGAATAACTCTAACAAGTCTTGCGTAAATCATTGCAAGCTTTAAATACGACGAAAAAAATGTGTTGGTCATCTGCAGAAAAATAGTTTGTTCCAATTAGCTAGGCATAATATAATTCAAATGTGGCTTACATTTCTTGATGGTCTTGAAGTGTAGTAAACCTGGTCTGTACCAGATTTATCCGTAGACATGCCCTAGCGGACAAGCATGTATAATCCTTGTATCGGCCGCCATTGTAGACCCACAAATCGTCTAGTCAGACATAGTGGTAGTATCTTTCGACGTTTGAATAAACTGTGGTTCCATTTTAATATGGGCTTCTATCAAAGCCATAACAGTTTGTTGAAATAGGGTCAGATCTAAGTGATCTCTTCTTAGATATGTCAGTTGTAACATAACTCACTGTAATCTCATCAGTACAAGAAAAACGTTGACAGTCTAAGCAGTTAACGGCTGTTCTGAAGATCGTTCCCTGGGCATGGTTTATTAATATCACCATCTGCCATGCGCTAGACAACTTGCAGTTTCCCTTGCGTAGACTAATGAACGCCACCGTTATAGACTAGTCTTCAATGTACTGACAGATCGAAGTGGTTAACTAGTTACAAAAATGAAAACTGACTTGAAATGGATTTAAACATCCAAGTATTAAGTTACTATTGGACTGTGACAAAATACTATTTCCTAGACAAAGTCTAGCATATGTCCTTTTGGAAATATAAATATTTCCACCAATGTCTGTAGAAATCAATCACCTCAGTGATTCTCCTCACCAGAAACTTACTAAGTTCCAACTCGTTTGCGCAGCACTTCTCGTGACTATCACGATTTGAAAAGAACTTCTGCGTAGATACGGCAACCATGTGCCTTGGCTCAGCGTAGACGCAACTTGCTTGCCAAGTGCTTGTGTTGAAGTGAGCTACCCATGCCTGTTCCAGCTGGCTTTTATTCAAAACGCTCAGGGTCACGCGTCATCGCCTGATATCTGGAAATCCTCATATCTCTTGAATCCCTGGTCCGATTTACTTGATACTAATTGCGTTCTCTTTCATTTGGCCGTGCCAGTAATCTGATCCCAGTCTCAAGTCTCTGCTCCATAGTTAACTATTTAATCAATAAATAGCCTCCACCTCTGCTGTTACTCGCTACGTCACTTGACATCCAACTATCGGTAAAATCCTTCGAAATGCTTCGAGAAGCAATGTAGCGCGATATTCAAATATCTGAACTTTCAAAAGCGGCTACAGCCTTTCCCTTGATATCTAGGTGTCTGAAACTTGGAATACCCATTCCTAGAGTTGGGCACAGTACCACTATTATTTTAAGAAATTTTTATATAATTTCCTCCTGTATCGATACCTAGGGCCAGTTCATTTATAAGTGGCGTGAAGAGCCAAGACATTGCTATTACTTTTGTGCGTCTGAAGACACAGGTTACTATTATATTTGTGCGTCTGAGGACGTAGGTGATTATTACATTTTGTTCGTCAGAGGACGTAGGCACTTGTACTTTGCGTGTCATGAGGACACAGATTTTATTAATACAAATGTGTTAAATTCAGTGTGATAGATAGTCACAGTACTATTGTGTAGGGACAGTATCATCGACAATTCGCCAACAGACTGTTCTGGGGAATTAAGTACCTAAAACGGCGAATTTAGTAAATAGATATCGAGTGTGAATTAATCTATAACTTTTTGCATCAGCACGAGAGATGACATCGCATATCCTGGAAGAAGTTTGGAACTGTCAACACTCCATCGAGATGTTTGAGACGAGCTAAGCAGCATTAAGTAGGGAAATGGCTGCAGATGTTCGTTGACGGTGACTGGCAGAGGATGAGTACTGAATAATATTCTTATTATCTGACAAATTAACTTATGGTATATGGGACATATTTTGTTTGTAAATATCTTGCTTGTGTTGATTAACGTAGTGTATTTAGTTTTGGTCTGACACACCTTTTGCATGGAAACAGCTCGCACATATTTTAACAGTCGTAAGTTCTTGTTTGTTTGTTTTAACTAACGTGGCTATGTGGACGATCGTGTTCGCATATGTTTACGTAGTGTGGTTAAGAAGCGTCTCTCGGAGATATATTGTGTTTCAGAAGTAGGACTGAATTAGTATAATCATGCAGTAGATTGGAGGGTAAATTAATCTTGTAATGTTTATTATTGATCAGATTCAGTGAGTTCATTGCCGTTGGAGCAATGTGAATTGTGGCGAGGAGCAGTCAGCTCTCTCGTAGGTTTTAATATTTTTTTAAATAGTTTGTGAGGTTCTGATTCAACCGACCTGTGTGAAAAATGTTATGTCATTCCCAGCAGTGTGTGTGTGTGTGTATTTTATTGGTCATTACAAGCGGGAATTTCAGCGTAGACTGATTTCTGTCAGCTTGGTGCCAAGTCCATATGTTTACCTTGCGAGGACATATGTGACTATATCGATTAAGGTCTTACCATATGTTTATGTGGTTGAGATTTGTTGCTGTTGATTCTACGAGATAACGGTCAGTTGGTCATGTTATTTTTACACACTGGGGCTGGACGATGACCAGAGTTGAGGAAGGGGGAAGTAGTTTCACAAGGCGGGCTGAAAGGATTGCATCAAGGTCATTAGGGGAGTGCTTGTTGGCTCCGTATATTTACTTGAAATACAGAATAAGAACTGATCAATGGTAAAAATTGTTTAAATAAATGGGAGTTGCCTACGAATCACTATAATCTCCGAAGCGTTAGCTTAAGGGACACTGGGACTGAAATTTTCAAATTCTATATAAACTGAGGTACAGCTTTGAAATTTTATATGGTTATGAATAGTCATATTATAAACCACTTTGGGAAATGTGAGCATTGTAAGTTGATTAGTTCTCTAGATATTAATTATTTTGTACATTTATTGTGCTAATTATTCAAGTTTTATAAAGGTCAGCCGCGTTAAAAAAAACAAGATAGTGTAACTTTTAGGTAATATTCTATTGCACTATAACAATTGGAAGAAACCTACGGATCCGATTTTGAATTGCATTAATGAGTGTCAAGAAATTAATTTTTTTCCATCTCCAAGTTTTTTTCTACAAAAAAATCGTATTTTTTCCAGTTTGAATTTTTTTTGCAGCCAAACCAAAAGTGCAATCTAAAAAACGATCCGCAGGTTTATAGTCATTGCAATGAAGATAATAAATTCCCATTTTGAAAGCAATATCATAAGATTTATGACGCGAGTAACATTTTGAATGCCTGAAAAAGTGAATCCGAGAAAACAGCAATTTTCTAAAATGATGCACAATTTACAAGGTTTCAGCTTACCAATGACATTAGGACTGTCCTACAGCATAGGTGACACCCTCCTTCTTCTGTTTTGCAGCCTCCTCCTTCATTTCTGTCAGTTTCACCTTCCGTCGACATGCTTTCGCTTCTCCAATTATGACCGCGGACTTACATACTTCCTGCGACTGTCACATCTTTCAAGTGTTTGTGCTGTGACATGAGATACTGAAGTTAGTCTTATTCCTGATTTCAACTCTGTTGTTGCACTACACCCCATGTTGAATTCTGTTACAGAATTCCAAACAGCAATTTCAAGTATCTTCCGTGAAATAAAAATCTCTTTTCGGCACTTCCTCCAGATAACAGAATGCAGAGACTCATTCTGATTTTCAGTAGCACCACGGATGCATCTGGATAGTAGCTCATCTGATGCCAGCCTTTGATAAACAGCATAATATTGACAACTAAGGGTTCTTAAAGTTCTACAGCCATTTTGTCATGACTCTGTGGTGTTTTACCAGCTGCGATACTTCGATTGTAGAAACACCAAGACTCAGAACCTTCAGGACACTTACTGTGCTGGGGCGTTTAAAGGACACACCGTGCATTTTAAAGCTACGCCAGGGCTTTAAAAATGGCGGAATTCGGATAAAACACTGCTATATGATCCGCAGGGGATAGGGGTGTATTAATATGGAAAAAAACGAAAATCGACATTTTCCACAAATTTCACTAAAATTTCAGTCCCAGTGTCCCTTAACATGCATTTTTGTTCATATAAAGTAATCTCAGCCGGTGAGGCTTTGTTGTTGTTGGTTTAATTCCATATTTATGTTCCGTATTAGTGACCCGTGCAGTCACGTGCGATGCTGTCTTTTCCTTGTTTGTGTATTGAGCAATTGGCCGTGTTGGCAGCTCATTTGTCAGATGCGTCATCGCGTTGAAGGAGGGTCTCGAGGGAGATTCCTGTTAATATTAGATTTTAGTTTGTGTGTCAGCATTGATTTTAAGGGTTTTTATTAGTGTTGTGTCCCATATCCGTAAACGTTGATTTACGAGATGATTGTTCGTAAGCATCGTGGCTCTTACCCGATGTAAACGAACAGTCATCCAAGTACTCATTCCTCGTAGTTAGTCATTACGCATACATAAAATCCAATGCAAGTTAGTGGAGCTTGGATCCACATTTTTTTATAAGGGGGAGATCCGTCTGACTCCTCAACGTTGATAGATATTTCTGTCATGGGAAGATTCAGGGAGGAAATTTATTATTGATGTTGTCTATATTCATTTTATTTGCACTAATAGTCATTAAATTATGTTATTATTCTACGTCTTGTCACTTCCTTTCTTAATTATAGTTTTAATCCTATGCCTCTTACCTCAGTAGAGCATGTTGTTTGGCGAACGTAAACATCACACTATGAACTGAGCGCGACCCCTTGATCAAGAGTTCTTGCATATAAACACTGCAATACTAAAGGTTTCAGTATGAAGAGAAAAACATCGGGATTTGGAGCACCTGCGGGAGCGAATTTCTGCCGCCATCTTGACAGTTACTCCTGAAATGATTGCACGTACCAATCCAGACATTGGGAAAGCGTGCGTTCGATGCTGATGTTGGTTGTCGGCCTGGCCTAGATTTTTTTTCTACAGTCCCTGTTTCCTTAAACTGATTAAACCATCGAATGACAGCTTTGTAATCAGGTGCAGTTTGTCGGGCGGTGCAGAGTTTGGCGCGCGCGGCCCCGGCCGACATTGACTACTGCGCATCTAGTGTGCGCATAGCAAGGTCACGTCCCCTCCAAAACAAAACTTACTTTAACCAGCTGGTGTCCAGTGAAAGAATTACACGTTTAACATAAAGGTGTTCGGTACTATAATTTTTTGAAATGTTGGTATTATTTTTCGATGACCCTGTATATATGAACGCTCGCTTACTGCAATACACACTGACGATTTCGACACCCCACAACCCAGACGTGTGGCCTGCACTGTACCGCTGTCCTGTCAAGAACACCGAGCTGCCAACTTAACTGCTGATGCTACCCCTGGCAGAAGCACGTAGTCGCTGCACAGAACATTCCCTAACTCCCTGAATAAAGAAATCATTACTTCGGATTCGTTCAGACATGAGGGTGATGACACATTGTTATAGCCGTGTACCAGACCATGAATCACCTAGTTTTAAATAGATTACCAGAGTTCATTTGTTGAAACGACTCGCGCGCCATTTATTGTAAAATAGCAGCTTCAGTGGCGTAGTTGATAGCATGCCCAAGATCGCGGGTTCAAACCCGGCTGAAGTCATCGGATTTTAAGAGCGTTAAAATCCTTTTGTATGTCTTCCTTCGGAGGGGAAGTAAAGCCGGCGGTTCCATGTCATAGATTTATGGCATGTAAAAGATCCTTCCACTAACTAAACTTGAGTGAAGCTAAATTTCTAGGTTATATTTCGTTGAAACACTCTATCAAAGTTCCAACGTTCACCACTAGGTAGCAGTGACATCTGGTTGTGAAAGTTGGAAGTACTTGAAATTGAACGGAACTTGTAGCTCACCCTATGGGTGTCCGCTTGAAGCTGCTACGGCCTCTGGCGAGTCGAACATGTTGTGACTGTTCCGGTCACAATGTTCCCAAACCCTTATTTGGTTGACTGCAAGAGAAGTCAGGTTAGGGTAATTTGTTCATACCATTTCTTTTCTTGTTCATCATCATCATTTAGGTTGTAGGATTTCATTTTATTTAGTGTATATATATCTTGTGTATCTCGGGGACTCAGTCAGGAATATTTCATTTAATTTGTATGGGAGATGTCAGTATACAAGACAGCGGATTTTGTAGGCAAGCTACAAGATGTTGCAACAGCAGGAAACTATAGGCCAAATTTAGATTGGGCCGAGAATAACTTCCCTTGTCTTGAAGAAAGCTTTGTATAAATTGTGTAAGATTCTGACGTCAGAGAAGTTTCGCGCCATGAGTCGTAAGAAATATACATGGGTTCGAGATTATTGGTGTATTTTGTATGGGTTGGAGGGTATCATGACCCTGGCGGAGAAAGACAAAAACATGTGTTTACAAGATGAGCGGTGGATTTTTCGTGTATAGCGAGGTTTCACTTCTATTGTAGCGTCTGATTGGAAAGGTCGCGTTCTCGTAATTTGGCGTAGGCCTATTTGGAGAAACAGTTTTGTTGAAAGCATGGCTTTCGAAAGTACTCGAAACGGCTACATATCACAACGATGTTATCTCTGTTAGCACAATTCAAGTTGGGTACGGAAGCACATTCATTTCTCTCGCAGAGATGTGGCTATGTAAACCAGTAAACATCTCTAACCTCAAACCACGTGTGGAAAATCTTAGAAATGCTGGGGAGAACTGATCTATCGAGCATGTCTCGTAGATTATCTGCAAGACCGTCGATGAGTGAGTAACAAACATCTTATATTCCAACATTCATTTTGGGTCACATGTTTTCGTCATTGCCGAGGAGAATTGAAGATAGGAAACCATAGTCTGTTCGACGAGAGTCCCCGCCATATGTTTCAAGTTGATATTAATACATATATTTTGAAGGTTATAATTAGTTTTCTTTATAGGGAATTACACCTAATAGTTGAACGCCCAAATGATACCAGTTAGGTTGACCAAATGTGTGTCCAACACTCCACGACCCTGCCATTTCAATTGTGTGGTATATGATGAAGTACTTCCGATCAAAAATAGGAGGATGATTTTGGGAAGTTTTAAATCAGTCGCCCAAGGAGGGATAGTAATAAGTAAAAACATAGCACCTCAACGTGGGGCAAGAGTAGGGAAACCTAGCAGGTATCATTAGGGCACATATGCACACAGCCGATAGACACCTTAGGAGTATTAGGGTTCACAGTAATTTGTTTTGTTTTAAGGGGTATGTCCACATCAGACAATTTAGAATTAAGGTCAAGGGTTGTGTGTAAATCAAACAGTAAAATGTCAGGGAATCAGGAAACTGGGGGAAGTGGCAGTGAGGAAGATGTGGAAAAGACTGTGGGAACATATGTTACCATTGTTACCACTGAGTCGCAGCTGATCGCTGAAGGTAGTAACTTAAATGTAAATGGGGGGGTTATGAACGATAGTTTGATCCAAATGCTACTGAGTGAAATAAAAGGAGAGATTAAGAAGCAAGGAGAGTCTATGAGTAAGGAAATTAAGGAGCAGGTAGGCTCTGTAAATGAGAAGGTAGAGTCAGTGACCAAGGAGATAGAGTCTTGGAAGGAATCTGTAAGTAAGGAAGTAACATATTTAGGAGTATTTGTCAGTAAGGAGTTAGAATCTCTGGTAGAGTCTGTGAGTGAGACGTTTGAGCCTAGTGTGGATAAGTGGAGCAAGCAGGTAGAGTCTAGTACAGAGAAGTTAGAGTCCGGTATAGAGGCAGTGAACAAGCAGGAAAGAGAAGTGAAAGATCCTGTAAGTAAGGAGGTAGGAGAAGTTAGGCAGCAAGGAGAGGCTATTAGAAAGGAGGTAGGCAGGCAAATAGAATCTGTGAAGTTGTGTGTGGACGAAGCAGCGGTAGAATCTGTGAAGTTGTGTGTGGACGAAGCAGTGGTAGAATCTGTGAAGTTGTGTGTGGATGAAGCAGCGGTAGAATCTGTGAAGTTGTGTGTGGACGAAGCAGCGGAGAAGCAGCAGTTGGAGGGGACGGTAGGTGATAGTAGCGTAGACGAGAGTGAACAGCAGTTGAAAGGGACGGTTGGTGATAGTAGCGTAGACGAGAGTGAACAGCAGTTGAAAGGGACGGTAGGTGATAGTAGCGTAGACGAGAGTGAACAGCAGTTGAAAGGGACGGTTGGTGATAGTAGCGTAGACGAGAGTGAACAGCAGTTGAAAGGGACGGTAGGTGATAGTAGCGTGGACGAGAGTGAACAGCAGTTGAAAGGGATGGGAGGTGATAGTAACTTAGAGGAGAGTGAACGGCAGTGGGAGGAGACGTTAGGTGAGAGTGAACAACATTTGGAGGTGATGTTAGGTGAAAGTCAGCAGGGAGATTCTAGTAGACAGGATAAACGGGAGGTGGAAATAAGGAATCATAGAAGTAGAAAGAAACAGGATAAGGATAATATCAGCACAGGAAAACTATCAGAGGGGTGGGGGGCGTCAGGAAAGTGGCAACGAAAGAGTACAGGTGAACCAGAGGAGAAAGAAATAGGCATTAAGCTGAATCAGGATATCAGTCGACCTTCATCGAGTGTATCATTTTGGCAGGTAAGTTTGAGGGAGATGAGGAGGAAGTTGGCAGCTTACAGTTTTTGGAGGGTTAAATTCAGTTTTTTTTTGGATAGGCGATCAGGTGTGTTTCAGAGTTCTTATCTATCTTCAGTTTAGGGGTTGGTTTAGTTTTTTTTTTCATCTATTTCAGGGGCCTTTTAAGGTGGTTAAACGTATTGGTGAGTGTGCCTATAGTTTAACGGACCAGGATGGTAAGTCTGTCAGTACACATAATATTAGGAATCTCCGTAGATATCACTCTGTAAAATAATATGGCATGGACTCTTAGAGAATTAGTCAACATAACGTGATGGCATGACAGAACTCAAGAGATGTGACGAAGAATGCTAACCAGCAAAGTGGCATCGAGTGTTAGATGGATAGATGGTATGATAAGGCCTGTGCAGGCAAATACCATGGCTTGTGAAGCGATAGGGTCTCATGATGAGACGAAGAAAATGAAGTGGTAGACCTAAGACACTTGAGAGAAATCAGTGAGGCTAGGAAATGGACACAATAAGACATTCGAGAGAGTGAGAATGTGTGAAAATTTGACAAGTGTGTGTGTATATATGTCTTCCAGGGTTTATTTATGTAAAAGTGTAATTCTTTGTGTTTTCAGTGCGTTGCTTGTTTGAGTGTTTGTGATCCACACTTGTTTCACCCGTGTGAATCACATGGGGGCGTATTTTGACTGTTCCGGTCACAATGTTCCCAAACCCTTATTTGGTTGACTGCAAGAGAAGTCAGGTTAGGGTAATTTGTTCATACCATTTCTTTTCTTGTTCATCATCATCATTTAGGTTGTAGGATTTCATTTTATTTAGTGTATATATATCTTGTGTATCTCGGGGACTCAGTCAGGAATATTTCATTTAATTTGTATGGGAGATGTCAGTATACAAGACAGCGGATTGTGTAGGCAAGCCACAAGATGTTGCAACAGCAGGAAACTATAGGCCAAATTTAGATTGGGCCGAGAATAACTTCCCTTGTCTTGAAGAAAGCTTTGTATAAATTGTGTAAGATTCTGACGTCAGAGAAGTTTCGCGCCATGAGTCGTAAGAAATATACATGGGTTCGAGATTATTGGTGTATTTTGTATGGGTTGGAGGGTATCATGACCCTGGCGGAGAAAGACAAAAACATGTGTTTACAAGATGAGCGGTGGGTTTTTCGTGTATAGCGAGGTTTCACTTCTATTGTAGCGTCTGATTGGAAAGGTCGCGTTCTCGTAATTTGGCGTAGGCCTATTTGGAGAAACAGTTTTGTTGAAAGCATGGCTTTCGAAAGTACTCGAAACGGCTACATATCACAACGATGTTATCTCTGTTAGCACAATTCAAGTTGGGTACGGAAGCACATTCATTTCTCTCGCAGAGATGTGGCTATGTAAACCAGTAAACATCTCTAACCTCAAACCACGTGTGGAAAATCTTAGAAATGCTGGGGAGAACTGATCTATCGAGCATGTCTCGTAGATTATCTGCAAGACCGTCGATGAGTGAGTAACAAACATCTTATATTCCAACATTCATTTTGGGTCACATGTTTTCGTCATTGCCGAGGAGAATTGAAGATAGGAAACCATAGTCTGTTCGACGAGAGTCCCCGCCATATGTTTCAAGTTGATATTAATACATATATTTTGAAGGTTATAATTAGTTTTCTTTATAGGGAATTACACCTAATAGTTGAACGCCCAAATGATACCAGTTAGGTTGACCAAATGTGTGTCCAACACTCCACGACCCTGCCATTTCAATTGTGTGGTATATGATGAAGTACTTCCGATCAAAAATAGGAGGATGATTTTGGGAAGTTTTAAATCAGTCGCCCAAGGAGGGATAGTAATAAGTAACAATGTCCTCGGACACACCCGGCACTAAAAGCCATACGATAAATAAATAAATAAATAAATAAATAAATAAATAAATAAATAAATAAATAAATAAATAAATAAATAAATCTCTTATCTTCATTAGCAGTCACCAGAAACATCTCTCCTCTCCCACTAGTCTTAATACCCTTCATCTAATTCTATCTAACCATGTGATCATCATCTTCCTGTAACCCCATATTTCAATACTCCTCTTTTCTTTTTCGTCAACAGTCAAAGTTTCACTTCCATAGAGCACCACGCTCGACAAAAAGGATTTCAAAATTGACTTCCTAATGTCTAAATCTATATTCGATGTCAACAGATTTCTTTTCTGTAGAAATGCTTTCCTGAACAAATCTACTTCTTTTTATCCTCTTTGCTTCGTCCATCACTGGTTAATTTGCTTCCTAAGTAACATAAGTCCCGTACATACCAATTTGACGTAGATAGGGGTTCCTGATTTCTTCGGCTGCATTCACTTTTGAAATCTCTACAATATCAACTTGGAAGTTATTACTTTCCACTTCTTTGTAGTAAAAGTATAATTATATTGAAACCATTAGAGTAATGGGAACATCCAGAACTAAATACACACACTGGTATTTATTGGCCGTCCTTTTTAAAATCGATATTGAGCAGGTAGGGTTGTGTTCATTTACCTCTAATAAATACTACTTTAGCGCACGGTCCGCTAATACCGAGCAGATTGAGATATATGGTAGAGTACTGTATTTATATGACACAGAGGCTTTAGAGTGCGTGACTCCCCCGGGGCCAATCCATTAGAGACCCCCAACTGAACCTTAATTAGTGTGGCTTCTTAGTGGTAAAAATATAGGAAGGAGAAGGGGGGTGGGGGGAGAAAAGGAAAGGGAGGAAGAAAGGGACGGAAGTGAAGAGAAGGAAGGACAATATTAAAAAATGAATATATTTAATTTTATATGAAATTAACCAATATTTGAGGTAAGGCTTACGTATCAGAAAAACGAAAATCAAAATCAAAATGCAAACCAAAACGAAAGCCATAAAAACATAAACAAAAAAGAACAAAAATAGAAATACCAAAAAGAAAAGAACAAAAGCAAAAACAAAAACAAACACAAAAATAAAAAGCAAGAAAAAACAAGAAAAAAAAGCAAAACTCAAAGGGATAACACTCGACTGTTTGGCATTTGCCGATGACATGGCGTTAATTGCTCCAAACATTTCTGATGCCCAGAAACAACTTGAATTACTCCAAGAACAAGCAGCAAAAATCAGCCTACGGATTTCTTTCGACAAAACAAAATTTATGACGGATATTAAAACATCTCCGAATACACACCGCATTGGTAATTGTAAGGTCTCCCGATTGAAAGACTTTAAGTATTTAGGTGAATGGATCAATGAAACTGGCTACTAAAGACAATCTATAGAAGCAAGACTACAGAAAATGGAAACTGCTTTCCATTTGACAAAACAAGTTTATAACATAGAATGCCTCTCTTGGAATTGTAAATTCAGCATTATAAAACAGTAGGCTTGCCTGCAGCCCTTTATGCAGCCGAGACACTTAATCTACAACATAAACCCTGAGAAATCAATTGGAGATTAAGGAACGCAAAATATGCGAAAAATGTTGGGACCAAGAATCAAAGATGGAATTCACCTTTCAAAACCTAATTCTGACGTCTATTTCAAAATTACTAAAATCACAGACACAATCCGTATGAGGAGAATCCAATTCATGAGACATTTGGACAGAATGGGTCCAACTAGTTTAACACAGAAAATCTGTAGGTTAAAAAAAAAAAAAAAGGCAACAAGTTCCAATTGGTACAAACAGGCGGCCAATCTCAAGGATCGAGAGGAAATTAGGAAATATACTCATACACGGGGTTTTGAGGGAGAAGAGAGAAGACCTACCAGATACATCTGGTAGCAGCAACGAAGACTCGCTCAATCGTTGGGCATGAAGCATTATAGGGCAAACATCAAGGCCAATAAGTGTTGATTCCACGTTGTCCTAAGAGACCCATTCGCTCAGAAGAAGAAAAGCAATAACACAAAAGACAAAATAATAAGAAAAAAAAATCTCTTCCCAAACAGGCAAACCAAAACTAAACACTAAAAGAAACGAATACAATACGAATCACTAAAGGGGACAAAACGTAAAAACAAGAAAATAATACATAAAAACTGAAACGAAAGGAAAATAAACCAATGCGAAAAAGATATGAAAAGAGAACTGAGAAATGTAAACAAAACGATTAGAAGAGAAAGAACAAAACAGATATGAAACAAGTAGTTCCGTGAAGAAATAAATAGCCAATTTTCATATATCCTACTTATTTTAATTGCCTCCATCAACATACAAAACATCAGTTCGATTGCTGTAATAGATTCGCAGATATTGAGAACCGTTTAAATATTTCTGATGGTCGCCATTTTGGATTTTATAGGCCGTAGAGGTATATGCTGTTAGATTACCATTATTGCGTAGGTTCATTAGTCAAACGTTAACGTCGATCGAATGATTAGGACACAAGAAATAAAAAAATAATTTTAAAATTTCGCACTGCCACCATTTGGAGGTTATGTAAACAATTGAACTAAATTAAACGTCAGTGCATTACAATGTGTATAAACATTTGCTGTGCCATGTTTCACTGTAGTAGGAAGGTTACATTGCGAGAATAGTCTATTTAAATATAGGGGCCGATAACCTAGATGTTAGTCCCCTTAAAACAACAATTGCCATCATCACCATCATCTATTTAAATGTTTCAATTTCGCTTGGCCGCCATGTTGGATTTGTACTTAAGAGGTTTGAAAGACTTACATAGGAGAACTTTTAGTAGTGCCCTTTATCACCGTACAGAACTTCAGGGTGATATGATTAATAGTTTCGGAGATATAGAATGCGGGTGAAATATTTCGCACAGCCGCCATGTTGGATTGGTGAGACGTAATAAAATTTGAAGGGTACGGTCGGGGTCGGACAAAATAGTACTATAACCTTACCGAGTTTCAGTGAAATCGCTCCGGCAGTTTAGATTTTATTAGGGAGGGGATACACACACACACACATGGACAAAAAGGTGATCTCATAAGCCTATAAGGCTAAAAACAAGATGTTCAGTAAAGAACATATAGCCTACTTTCTCCTAAATGTATGAGTATAGTTATAACTCGTTGTTATTATCAAAGAGTATAATAGAACTATTCTTTGTTGAAGACCTTAGAAACGATTTACCTCTACCAAACGCCATGACCTAGATAAAAACTGCTACCATCATTGAAGAAAGAAAGAAAGAAAGATAAGAAGTATATCAAGAATGTTATGGATCTGGAGACATAATCGACCGGACTGGCGGCGTGGCTCAGCGGTAACGTTCTCGCTTGCTGGGCCCTAGGTTGCAGGTTCGTATCCTGGCGCAGTCAGCTGGCATTTGAGGGTGCACAAATGCGAGGGAGCCGTGTCAGTACATTTACTGGCACGTTAAAGATCCCCTTCGGGCCAAAATTCCGGCACCCCGGTGTCTCTAAAAGCAGCAGTAGTTAAAAGGGATGTAAAACCAATAACATTATTATTATTATTATTACGACCTGCCGTGGGCAACATCCAACTTTGAGTTGAGGCATGTCTTTACACGTCTGGTTGTGCATGGCTTTCACAACCCTAATTGAATTAACAAATCTTTCCATGACCCTACAGAGACGTGTGTATACAAACTATGTGGATATTTTCGATAATATAATCCTAACAGAGCGAGTGCATTCTAGCGGCCAGAATAAGAAACTTTTCAATAAAATCTGGAAGTTACCTTTTTGGCAGCTAGATGTCTCGAGTAAATCTGCTGGCGAATTATGTTTTAATTAAATATATATTTTACACCATAATGTGGACAATATAACGCTTAATAACATTTTCAAGTAACGCAAAATAGGCTGTTACAAACCCTTTAAAATAAAAAGTTAAAATGTATCGTAGTATCAACTTGTCATTCTTCAAATTCGATGCGCATAGAATGATAATGGTATAGTAATCAATGGATCCCCACGTAGACTAGTCGGGACATCTAGTGGTGAAATATCGAACAATATAATCCTAACAGAGCGAGTGCATTCTAGCGGCCAGAAGAAGAAACTTTTCAATAAAATCTGGAAGTTACCTTTTTGGCAGCTAGATGTCTCGAGTAAATCTGCTGGCGAATTATGTTTTAATTAAATATATATTTTACACCATAATTTGCACAATATAACGCTTAATTTTAAAACATCTGAGTCATTACAAAACAATAAACATATAACATTTCAAGCAAAAAAACTAGCTCTGATCGGGTTTGAACCATAGGAATCTGAGCGTAAGGCTATCGCTCTACCACTGAGCTAATTGTGTCAACGAATATCGTTCTATTTAAAATGACTTACATAGAACTTGTTAGCAAATAATGATTTATACTAAACGATTTCATCACTGGAGTATATTATTTATATATAAAGCATTTCATACAAAGTTTATTTATTTTTTATCAGTACGCTATATTGCATTCAATACTCAAATTAGTGAAATATAAGTCAGGCACAAGATATCCGCTGCCATCTTGTCTTATTAATGAATCAGCTGAGCTTTTTAAAATCACGTCTGCACTATAGTATTACAAAATAAACTTTTAATTTCGTACGTGCCTCTTCCTTTAGAACAGTTAAAACGATTCTCGGCTCGATAATCGGAACTGGTGGGTCCCATGATATGGATTATAAAGTTTGCATAATTCGCACGGCCGCCATCCTGAAATGGTATGGCGGACGACCTTGTAGTTTGGTCACAAGACGCATCCTATACGAAGGTATGTTGTTACCAAATTGGTAGAGATTGGATGATTTGGTTAGTCGTTATTTGATTTTACGTTTTGAACGTTTGAGTGGCCGCCATTCAGTTTTAGTAAAGATGGCGGCGATATAAAACATGACACTGAGGTGTCCTTTGCTAGTGCTACCTTTGTACCAAATTTCGTTCAATTCGCATTCACCGTGTTCGAATTGATAGGGGGGGGGGGACAGACATTCAGAGTACACACACTCACACACACACACACACACACACACACAGACTCACACACACACATACACACACACAGACTCACACACACACATACACACACACAGACAGACACACTTTTTTCGCCCTGTGTTGATCTCATAAGTCTACTTTCATTTTTTGCAAAAATCGAAAGTAGGCTAATAAACGAATGGAAAGGTTTTGTTTAGCGTATGGCTTTTAGTGCCGGGAGTGTCCGAGGGCATGTTCGGCTCGCCAGAGGCTGTAGCTGCTTCAAGCGGACACCCATAGGGTGAGCTACAAGTTCCGTTCAATTTCAAGTAGTTCCAAATTTCTCTACCAGATATCACTGTCACCTAGTGGTGAACGTTGAAACTTTTGATAGAGCGTTCCAACGAAATCAAACCTAGAAATTTTGCTTCACACAAGTTTAGTTAGTGGAAGGATCGTTTTCATGCCATAAATCTATGACATGGGAACGCGCCGGCTTTAATTCCCCTCCGAAGGAAGGCATACTGAAGGATTTTAACGCTCTTAAAAAATCCGACGACTTCGGCCGGGTTTGAACCCGCGATCTTGGGCACAGCAGTTCAGCATGCTACCAACTACGCCACCGGAGCCGCTGAATGGAAAGATAACTGAAACAAAACGAATAAACGAAACAATAATCGAAACGAAAGCGTTACGTGGAATGAATGTAAAGCGAAATTAATAAAAATACGAAACATCAAAAAAAAATCGTACGATAAGTCATAAAAAGAGGGGTAACTCTGTAAGGTCACCGGGTTCACCTTCAAAATACATGTTGAGGAAAGATCAATCTCCGCAATAAAAGCCACAATGGAAATCAAAAGACTTCATTGGGTCTCAGTAGAAACATCAATTTCACTGTTCAATCTGAAAACGCCCCAATAGCATCATACGCAATTGAAATAATTTGGCCACACTTGAACTACAAAAACATCAAAGACCTGGATAGAGTTAAAGCCAGTTATCTCAAGAAAACCCTGTTCGTATCGAAGTACGCCCCAACCAGATTAGTTTATCAACTGGTGGGAACAAAAACATTTATAGAAGACCTACTATTAAAACACAACCTGATTCAAACACAAGCATGCATCAAGTTCCTGGAAGAAAGAGCCCAGAAATCAACAGAAATAGACCCTGAATTCTACCGCACCCCAGCCATGAACGAGAAGGAATGGAGATCAGCCGGCTATGAACTACGACACCTGTACACCCGAGAAGCAATACACGGCTTCCACCACAAAATCTGCAACAGGAAAGGTTACCACAATGCCGACAGTCAATGCAGCTGTGAACTCTGCAACCTATCCTGCACACAGTATCAGCTATTTGAATGTACACAAAGAACAATGCCAATCTCGCACTATGCAAAGGACGAATGTCAATGATATCTCTTATGTAATAATTCTGGACACATTGTGTTTAATTCCAATAATAATAATAATAATAAGAGAACGAAAATAAACATAAACTGATATCCAAAAGAAAAGAAAACAATAAAATAGAACATTACAAGTAACATTATAGTGAAAATCCACAGCCTGCTTCCAGTCTCCGACCGGGTCAGGAATGGAATGAATGAAGCCCCCATCTAGCGGCGAGGATATGAAATGTGCCGGCTGCCGAAGCCTGTCGCACTCCTCTGGGGCAATGATTAAATGAATGACAGATGAAATGAAATGATAGTGGAGAGTGTTGCTGGAATGAAATTGTGACAGGGAAAACCGGAGTACCCGGAGAAAAACCTGTCTGCCTCCGTTTTGTCCAGCACAGATCTCACATGGAGTGACCGGGATTTGAACCACGGACCCAGCGGTGAGAGGCCGGCGTGCTGCCGCCTAAGCCACGGAGGCTCTACAAGTAACATTATAGTAAATATAATAAATTAAGGATGAAATTACACTCAGATCTGAATATTTAGTTTCAATAATAATTTAAGAAACAAAAACGGGGGCTCCATGCAAAATATGGCGATTATAATGGTGCTATAATTACTCCCTGAAGACCATTTGCCTCACCCCGTTCCTATTTTCTCCGTGGCAAAGACTGTTTCCTAACGCACTGTGCAAAAGTTAAATTGCGTGTCAAAGCAAGAAACCCAACAAGACACAAAGAAGCATGGAGAATTATTGTGTATCTTAACACGTTCTTGTTGAACTGTTTTTAATGATCAGCTTACTCCTTTGTAATACAAGATACATTAACAAAACAACCTCTAAATTACATTTCTGATTCCTGAGCAAAACCAAGTGCGGTAGATAAGACAATCTTCACAAATAAAGGAGGGAAACAAATTAGCGCGGAACATTAGCTGTTTAACTTTGAGGCCGGAGTAAATAACTCTGCCAGTTTGGCTACAAGAAACAGTGTTTGGTCACCAGAGTGCCTAGGGTTTGTTGTTTGAGTCTTCAGTTTTTGACTGGTTTGATGCAGCCCTCCATGCCTCCCTGTCCTGAGTTAATCGTTTCATCTCTACACAACTACCACACCCTACATCCGAGGCAATCTGTTTAACATATTCTAACCTTGGTCCACCCCTAGAGTTCTTGTTCTCGACCCTCCCTTCCATAACTAAGCTTGCTATTCCTGGGTGTCTCTTATAAGTGTCCTACCAACCTATCTCTTCTCTTCATTAGCAGTCGCCAGAAGCATCTCTCCTCTCCCATTCGTCTTAATACCTCTTCGTTTGTAACCCTAGCTACACATCTGATCTTCAGTATTCTCCTGTAACACCACATTTCAAACGCTTCAATTCTTCTCTTTTCTGCTGCACCAATAGTCCAAGTTTCACTTCCATAGAGTACCACGCTCCAGACAAAGGCTTTCGAAAACGACTTCTTAATACGTAAATCTATATTCGATATCAACAGGTTCCTTTTTTGTAGAAATTCTTTCCTTGCCTGAGCCAACCTACTTTGCTTCGTCCATCACTGGTTATTTTGCTCCCTAAATAACAGAAGTCTCATACTTCCTTTAGCTTTTCACCTGCCCATTTGATGTCCATAGAGGTTTCTGATTTATTTCGGCTACATTCCAATATTTTTGTTTTACATTTATTAATTTCCATCATGAATTTGTTCCTGAAGACGGAGTCCATACCATTCAAAAACTCATTCAAATCCTCAAACGTGTCGGCCAAGATGACGATGTCATCAGCAAATTTCAGGCATAGCGTCGAAGTCATCGAATACATTGGTAGGACAATGCTCTTGGAAGTTTCATCTACGTGGGAAGCTTCATAATTTTATTCCCAGGGACCCTTTGTTGCCAAACTGACATAGGGTAAACTGTACAGTTATTGGCACTTTAACCCTTTGGCATTCAAGGTAACGATCTATCGGTACCCACGGGTCCTGCGAAAACCGACAGGGTAACGATCAGTTACCCGTCTTTTTTATTATTAGTTCATTATTTACGCGCCAGATAACAGCATTTTGGCATGGAATAAGAAGAGTATAGTTGTATCTCACGTTATACTCCACGGGAACTTCCGGATATCCGTATTTATCGATAATCTTAGAGTCTGAAACATGTGCTCACTGGAGGTACGAATCTTGTTTACATCATGGTCGCCGGCAAACTTCCGTTCATTTCTCTTGTGTTTTCGTACGTGATTATATAGTAAAATTAAGTTATATTGTAGGCAATATATTTATTTAACGTGTTAGTTCGTTATTTAAATAGCTTTCTTATGTAATTAGGTGCATTGTGATAGTGAAGTGTTAGATATAGTTCAGTTAGATTAGGGCTAGTTATTTGCCGTGTGTGACATTGCGGAAAGACTTCATTTAGCTGAAGAAGATATCACTGAATATCTTGATAATTATTCAAGTGATGATGATGTTACTCTGTCCGAATCGGAAAGTGTAGAGTATAATGATGATCCAGTAATATCTTCTTAGGTGAGTGCTACATATTATTTATAAGAAATCTGTGTTTCATGCAAAAATGGCTGACATTTTTCAGTGTTGCATCATTTAAACATTTTAATTTGTCCTTGGATCGAATGTACATAGAATCTTGATATTTGCTATGCTAGTGAGCAATATTATAGCCTTTCTATTGACATGAATAACAAACTTGGGCTGTAAATACCATTTTCTAGAATTACTTCCAAAATTTCAAAATCTGAAACTTGTAATTTTGATTTCACATTTCTTATTTTTTTAACATTAAACCCTTTTGGTTTAGAGACATGACTTACTTACAGTAATATTAAGTGATATATACTCTATACGTTTACCATCTTTCATGTTGATATCTTCATTGGTGTGCCTTCGATGTAATTTTAAAAGAAGTGATCGCATAGTGTGGTAAATATGGCTGTCAGTTTTGACACATCCATCAGCTGAGAGCTTGAAAGCAAAAGGATTAAGGACACTAAGCAATTAAATGAATAATTTTGATCCGAAAATCTGCTGTTGTGTGTCTTTCTTTTTTGTCTCATGTTCTGTACATTATGAATATTGAGTATAACTATTAAGGAACTAAATATAGAGCCTTAACATATTATAAATCGGTTATGAAATATTAGGTGAGCCAACAGACAGTACTTGTCACCTAAATTTAGTTGTTGGCACCTTGGTCAGGTACAGTTCTTGGCACCTTTCTTTTCTTTGTGTGCCTCCTGTTTTTAATACAATATTCTTTCCCACTTGAAACGCATTGCTCAAGACCTTAGACATGGAACAAGACTGTGAAAAACAAAATCACAGTTATTGGCACAGGGTGACAAGTGCTGCATTTTAACGTTATTTTTAGCCTACTTTTCACATTTTGCAAAAATGAGGAAAAAGTACTCTTATGAGATCGATCCGGGAAAATGTGTGTCTGTCTGTCTTTCTGTCTGTCTGTCTGTCCTTCTGTCTGTCTGTCTGTCTGTCTGTCTGGGTGTGTGTCCCCCCCCCTATCAACTCCTAAACGGCTGGAGCAATCGAAATAAAATTTGGTAGGAGTAAAGATCTATACCTGAATATCTCACGGCCATATTTGAAAATGATGTCAGTGCTACCAACTGCTGAAAAATCGCAATTGAAATTTGAGCTCCATGTTGGATATCTTAGAAGGTATGAATGGGAGCTATTTCAAAATTGGCACACGTATAGATAATACTATTGCAGTTTAATTTCCAGAAGGCCATACATGGCAGTGTTGCCAAAATGATTATAAGCTTACTGATAGGTCCAATATTTAAATGCATATAACTTCTACACTATCAATTGGAATTCAACCAAATTTCGTATGTTGTATGTGTACATAACCAGATATGACTGAACGTATTCTTATGAACCACCAGTGCTGCCAACTGTTAAAAATGGTCTTAATTTCTTTTATACAAATACCAATATATATGAGAAAGTATGCAAGCCGACAGCTTTAAACTATGCACACGTATAGTACATGACATTCTATATTAATTTGGAGTAACTTATATACGTCAGTGCTACCAACATGATTCTAAACCTGCTGAGAGGTCCAAATTTAAATACATGTAACTTCCATACTGTCATTTGGATTTCAACCAAATTTCGTAGGTGCTATGTGTACCATAACAGCTATGACTATGCGTATTCGTAAGAGCGACCAGGGCTGCCAACTGTTAATAAATGCTGTCTCGATTTTTGTTACCCTAATATCAATATATCAGAAAGAATGCAAGCCAATAGCTCTAAACTTTGCACACGTATAGTACCTGGCATTATAGACTACTTTGGAGTAACTAATATACGTCAGTGCTGCCAACATGATTCTAAGCCTGCTGATAGGTCCAATTTTAAAATGCATGTAACTTCTATACTAACTAATGGATTTCATTCAAAATTGGCACAACAATAGATCAGATTATTTCAGATTATTTCTGACCAATACATGCATGACACTGTTGCCAACATGATTTTACGCGCGCTGTTAGATCCAATGTTTAACTGCATGTAACGTCCATGCTATTCATTGGACTCCAACCAAATTTTGTATTCTGTACTTTAAGAGATGGAACTAAGAATATATTCAGTCCCCAGGGCAGCCAACTGTAGTGCTCTATTAGGCTACATTATGCCAGGTATACAGTATTTCGAACTAATTAGAAATTTCGATATTACCAACGTAATTTCGTCATTATTCTAGATAGATACATATCGATTAATCATTGGCATGAATCTTAAATTTTAAGAAAAGTAGGTTCTTTAGTTCGTCACGGAACTTCTTGTTAATACTGTAATTGGCACCCCCCATTCCTCAGAATAATTATAGGTTAGTGTGCTTCATAAACACAGAACAAATACATTAAGGTGTATTAAACATATTTTCACAATTACCGTACCCTTAAAATACAGTTTGTATAGACTACTGAGCTCCAAACATCGAAGTTTGGAACTAATAACATAAACAAAACTGTAAGAAGTCAACAAAATACCAGCTGTGATGAACAACACTAACTTGTTCCAACATTCACTTAAAAACTGTTCACCTGGTGGCAGTAAGATGAAGTAAAGAGTCCAAGTAGTAATAGAATGGAAAGATAAAACACTCTGTGGCAATGTTATTGTTGTAAAAATACTATTATATTCAATTAAATGAAAGCAGTGCCAATAACTGTCAGAGTGCCAATACAAGTCCAAGTCAGAGTACGACTCCTGGACGACGCCCCGTGACTGTTCAGTTTACCCTACAGCGTGCCATCATGAACAATACACCTTGCTCTATGTTTCGACATAGTCGCCGCCGACATTGAGACATTTGTCGTAGCGTGCAATTACAGAGGTATGAAAATTAATAGATTTGACCCCAGTTTCCCAAAATTACATGGGTATACTTTTCACTGCTCAATTCAATAAATATGTTTGCAAGGCGGTGATATTATTTCCAATGTCTAACCAAGAGTCTTAATTATAGTTTCTTTTAAGAAACTCAAAATAAAATGATTTTTTAGAATTCCCACTAACAGAGGAGCTTTGCTACTGCAAAATGCCACACGTTTTGTTTTCATTACTTCACTCTACTTTTCATGTGAATTTGGAGGGAAGGGTTTTGATGATGATCCGCTCTTGAACTATTCAAAGATTCATGAACCATGGTTTGAAATCACCTGACTTAAAGGGTACATTCCAAAGTCAATGAAAAAATATAAAACGGGCCTAGCTCAGGCTTCCCTCGGAATCCCCAATTCTGAAAGTTTCCAGACGTAATTCCTTATGGGAAAAGGTTAAGTCAATAAGGGAGAAGACATTACTAACGAGAGAAGTACCCCAGCTCAAACGGCTAAAACCGACTGGCGGTGAGCTTAACATACGAAGATATGTCAGTTCTACTACCCATCACGGGCATTTATCTGTAAAACCCCGCATTAGTGTACAATCAATGTTCGGAAGTTACGTCGTCCTAAGATTGCAGAAACACAATTCGCAGCAGAAACTACCGTGCAACAGGTAATTCGGACCATTATATTAGGGAAAACCCATTCCTAGCAATTGGTTAGACCTTGAGCATATTATGTGGTAACATTACAAAATTATTGCAGACACACAATTCGCAGAAGAAACTGCCGTGCAACAGGCAATTCGGACCACTATATTAGGGAAAATCCATTTCCAGCAATTGGTTAAACCTTTAGCATATGGCCTATGTGGTCACATTACAAAAATATTGCAGGAACACAATTCGCAGCAGAAACTACCGTGCAACAGGCAATTCGGACCATTATATTGAACCCTTTATCCAGAGGCTGTATAAAGGATTCTAATAATTATTCATCATCTTTTGATACATTTCTACAGACAACAGATATGAGAGCCAGACGGTGTTGGGATATATTGAGAAATCAGTGGCCAAGAGGACAAAATGGTTTAAGCTCCTGTGGTATTTTAGGAAGAAGCATATATATTCTTGGGACATAGGACAGGTGCAACTTTTAGCGCGGAAGACGGCTTGGGGACGCACACTATGGCTTGTTGCTAGGAAGATTGGCGCCAAGGAAGAAATCGAATGCTACGAGGCAATTGGTCTATCATCATGTTAACCTCTCCCTACTACGGAAAAGTAATTAAAAGCGCGAAAAGACATACAAGAGTCTGGGCCAATAATATCAAGACGCCTTGTTTGAGCGGCAACTCGGCTTGGTAACGCACACTGGTAAATTAACGCGGGAGTTATCTGCAGATTAATTCCACGATCGATTCGAGCCGGCTACAGCATAATCGTAACCTCCACACTGCTACGAACTCAATGATACCGATCGCATGCTAGTCTGATAATTATTATGGAATATTTTTTTAATAAATCCCCTTCCACTCCTACCCTAGTCAGTTTCATTTATAAGGATCCAAGATGCTTCGAGGATGATCACTTATTTCGTGCGTCTGAGGGCGTAACGTTCACTTACTCATTTTTGTACGTCTGAGGGCGTAAGGTTCATACTCTGCATATTTCATGTTAGTGAACATGGAACAGTGTGGTCAAATTATAAGTGTAACTTCGGTGATTTATGTATAGTCCCAGCACTATCAGTAGGACCAGTTCATCGAAGTAATTCACCAAATAGACTGTCAAGGAATATAGTACTTGATAGGTGAATATAGTAGGAATTATATCGTGTGTGTATCTGACAAAACTTTATTTAATTCAGCACGAGATGACGTCTAAGAACAAGAACGGATCTGGGAACCAGCTGGACATTTGCCTGAAGATGTCAATGACCAGATAAACATCTTAAAGGAGATGGCTGCAGACGTATTCCTGGCGCTGTTTTAAAGGATTGAGTACCAAATAAATTTATTTATTTATTAAGTCAGCTATGGTATTATTCATTCATTCATTCATTTATTTGCAATGGGGGGTGTGTCCCCCGGTGGCAAATTGGATATACATAACAAATACATAATTATACATAACAATACATAATTATACATAACAATTCAATAACAATTATACAACAATTAAACTGGAGTATTTACACAAATAGTCAGTCTTTTCTTAAACACACCTATATGTTTGGGAAAAGGCTCTAAGACTGCGGCAGGTAGAGAGTTCCAGTTATCAATGGCACGGTTTACAAAATAATATTTACCATAATTTGTTCGCTGTGGTCGGCCCTTAACTTTGAAAGGATGATCGCTCCTACCCATGTAAGTGGGCTTTCCCAATCGTTTGCTAAGTTCACCCCATGCTGGTTGATTTGTATACGTGTTGTACATAGCGCAGAGTCTAGATTTCATCCTCCTAGCCTCCAGTGATTCCCACCCAAGTTTCTTTAACATACGGCTCACACTGCTCCTGGGATTAAAGTCACTGAGCACAAATCTAGCGGCCTTTCTTTGTACCATTTCCAACTCATTGATGGGCCCTACTTGATATGGATCCCAAACCGCCGAGGCATATTCCAGAATAGGTCTTACAAGTGACAAATAGCCTAATTCTTTAGCAGAGGTACTACTTCCTTTTAATACCCTCATTACAAAGTGCAGGGATTTGTAAGCTTTTGAAACTACACATCCTACATGACTACTCCATTTCATATCATTCCTTACGTGAACGCCCAAATATTTGCAAGAATCTTCTTCTACAAGTATTTCCGAGCCAATGTTATATTGAAAATCCTGCCTTCGCACTTTCCCTATTTTTAAGAGACTACATTTTCTTGTGTTTATTTTCATTTTATGAACAATCGCCCACTTATAGACCAGGTTCAGGTCCTCTTGCAGCACTGCATTGTCTTGTGAGTCATGTACCTTTCGATATATTACACAATCATCCGCAAACAATCGACAGTCACTGCGAATTCCATTTGGTAAGTCATTTATAAACGCCAAAAACAACAAAGTTCCGATTACGCTGCCCTGAGGGATACCCGATGTTACGGTAATTTCATCCGAGAATATGCCTTCGACTTTCACTTTCTGGGAACGACCCGTCAAAAATTCTTGGATCCATAAAATTACTCTTCTATCAATCTTCGTCGAAGCTAATTTATGGAGTAGCATGTCATGCGGCACGACATCAAATGCCTTCGCAAAATCTATAACCACGGCGTCGACAGAAAATCCATGGTCTAACGATTCGCTAATGTCTTGAAAAAGTGATAGCATCTGACTCTCGCATGAGTAACCTTTCCGAAATCCATGCTGCCTATCATTAAACCCTGATAATGTTTCCCACTGTTCCCTCAAGTAGTCGCAAATGAGATGCTCCATCTGCTTACAAACGATGGACGTAAGGCTAACCAGCCTGTAGTTGCCCAATTCAAGTCTGCTCCCTCCCTTAAATATTGGGACTACCGTAGCTCTTTTCCAGTCATCTGGGATTTGCGCATTGTTTATGGACACATTAAATATCACCTCCAAGTATCGTGCCACGGCCCTACCTCCTAATTTAAGTACTTCACTAACAATATTATCAGGACCCTTTGATACATTGAAACGCAGTTTTTGTATTAGCTTTACAATTGCTGACTGGTTTATTTGGAACAGAGGGGCCCCTGATTCGTCGTTAAGGTCCAACACACAGCTATTGGATTTATTGAACACACTACCGTAAAAGACATTTAATTCATTAGCAATGGCCTGTTTCTCAGTAATTAATTTACCGTCACCGGACATTATCATCGACAAATTATTTGAATTTCCCTTTCTTCTCCTAACATAACTGTAAAAAATTTTCCACCCACCCCCTCCCGAACCAAGTAAACCTTGCATATAACTGTCATGAGCAGCCCTCTTTTTTAAGACGAGCTCTCTTGATAAGGACTTAAATTTCAACATATACTTGTCACTATCATGTCTTTTATTGTATAATTTCCTAATTTTCCTTTTTAGTCTCCTAATTTCTCGTGTGTAATACTCAGGGTCTGGGTTTTGTTTCAGCAATTTAAATGGGACAAATTTATCAACAGCGCTATTTAAAATTTTCAAAAAGTTAGTCCACAGGATATTAATGTGATTTCCTTCCGATGCCCATCCTACAAATAGCTCATTCAAATACCCCTGAAACTTGCCCTGATCCGCCCTGCGATACTGGAATATGATCTTTTTTGCTACATCAGAGTCTAATTTTGTAACGTCACCATATCTAATATTTAATTCAACCCCAGAATGGTCACTAATTCCTGGTACTTTCAGACAGTTAATATACAGCTCTACAGGCCTTACGAGATAAACATCTAAGGTATTATTGTCTCTAGTTGGGAAGTCAACTACTTGGGAAAATCCCCCCTCCCTTAAGAATTTATTTGCAGCGCTCTGAGCTTGACCACAGCTAGTTGACTCACCAGACCAGTCTACTTTGGGGAGGTTTAAATCTCCAGCAATTATTATGCTCTTTTTCATAGCATTACCCGTACAAGTTTTATCATACAGTGTTTCGAGGAGAGAAAAGTTATCTTTCGGTGCTCTATACGCCCCTATCACCTGAAGAGGGAATTTATTTCCTTTATCTGAAATTTGTACACATAACATTTCATGATCCATATCAGCCCACTTTAAGAAACTAGCTATATTTTTGCGCACACAAATAAATAGCCCACCACCTCGTTTCCCCCGATCCCTTCTGTACATTTCGTAGGTCCCTTGAATTATTTCGCTACTATTTATGTCCTCATATAACCAAGATTCAGTTGCAATGACAATGTCCGGAGAATACGTCTCTACAAGATTCCAAAACTCAATTAATTTATTTCCTAAACTCTGACAATTAACCTGCAGTAATCTTAGAGTCTTGCCTCCGGAGCAAATATCTTGAAGTAGCTCCTTCTGTTCCCATCGGCTGGCTCCTCCTCACAAAAGCCGGCACGAACCGATGACCCTGTCATGTAGGCTCCCTAGGTTGTAAGCGCCCCGTCGATTTAGATGCAGCCCGTCTCGGGCGAAGTCACGGCCACCAATCCAGCAGTCAGCTTCTACGTACACTAATCCCAGTTGTGCACATACCCAGTCCATGCGGTCATTTACAGTCTTAACTCGCCTTAACGGAACATCTCCCCGCCGAACAATGCCACTCATTATAATTTTTGCATTTCTAAACTTGCTTTTAGCTTTTCTGCCTAGTTCGTAGAGCTCCCCCATGATGTAATCAGCTGTAGCCCTCTTCTTCAAATCGTTCGTCCCAACATGGAGCAACAACACTTTAACTTTGTCACAGTCCTCTACATTTGCTTCTTCCACTAGTTGGGCAAGCTGGTCAATTTTAATCCCCGGATAACACCGCACTTTCGCACCTGATTTCCTCGAGATATTCGCACTCCATCGTATCATAGAATCACCCATTATGATAACGTCATCCTCAGTTTGCTCCTGCACGCCCTCTTCCACTCTGATCCCAGTAGACATATTTTGTAGATATTTGTTTGCTTGTTTGATAATGAAGATTTTAGTTTTTGTTACTGACACATTAAATATGGGATTAGCCGAGCGTTGCGTAATTTTGTAAATATTGTGATTGTATTTGATTCAACTGTACGGGGCGACACGCGGAACCCGTGCTCGCGTTCGCTTGCGTAAATCGCGGTCAAGCATTATTATTCGGAGATATGCCTTACAACAAAAATGGAACTGAATTAATTTTGAGATTAAAATAGAATGTGGAGGGTAAGATTATTTGTGAGTAGAATTATGGCGGATCAGGATTATTTTGATAGTTGCTTTCCAGCAGATTTGAACGCGATGGCACTTTGCACCCGAGTTTTGTTTGTTATTTATTTTTGTTAATGTGTCAATGGACGCAGTATGTTGATCTGTTTCGAGCCGACCCAGTGTGTGCATATGAGAGTCAGTCCAAGCTTTTGGTGCGTTGTGTGATTTTTATAATGTGCTAGCGAGAATATATCATGGTGATTATTCTGTCCTGCTCCACATTAGCCCAGTTCATGTCCTCGCGAGGGTGAACTTGTGGTATATATTTGTGTTTTCTCGCCATCCAGTGGATGGGTGAGATTTGTTGACGTTTCCAGAGTGAAACTGCACCGAGCTTGCCGGGCTGAGAGAGATATTTGTGGCAGTGTTGACTCATACAAGACGGGCGCGCTCAAAATCAGATAACGTGACATGTCATTAGTAACAGGCTTGCTTCCTGTACTGCAATTTAAGATGTTGTTTAAAAAATTCACAAAACCTGATCGGTGGTAATGAGTATTGATTGATTAAATGGGTGCTGTCCATCGTTGTAAGGGAGCTTCCGAAATTCGTGTTTGTCTGGCGTTTCATATAAATGTAAATATAGTTTTTCAGCCGTTAGGCTTGTATTTTGTTGTTGTTGGTTCAATTTTGGTGTGTTTATTTTTACGCGTCCTTGACCCGTGTCAAGTTAGGGTGCGCGAAGCTATGTTCCCAATTTATGATGAGAGCGGTTTTTGGCCTAGTTCTGGCATGCTCTTTTGTGTTCAGTTTGTGCTCCTGCACCAGTTAGGATCTCAGGGAGATTCTTCATTCTGTTTAGATTATTAGATCTTGCATGTGTCAGTAGTAGTTATAGTGTGTTAATTAAGGGTGGGTCCCATAGCCGTAGTGTGATTTAAAAGATGCAACTCCGTAAGCAACATGTCTGTTTCAGTTGTAAACGGATTCGCATCAGTACTCAGTTTCTTATTAACGAGCAGTCCACCACACATTATATAACTTCTTGACCAGAAAAAATGGACTTGTATCCATATTGTGTGACGAGTGAGTTCTTACCGCTCAAATGCTTATGTTATGATTTTATCATTTATGTGAAGCTGCATTCACATTGTCTTGTTGTGACGAGCGAGTTCCTACCGCTCAGTGTTATTATTATTTATTAAGGGGGTGAAAGTCAGGGAGTATTTCTTTTTATTATTATTATTATTTTGCACATACCTTTTCAGTCATTAAATTTCTTTTATTCTACTTGTTATTCATTTTATTTCTAGTATAGCCTCTGTCATGAACCTTTCTATTCATTAGAGCATGTTGTTTGATGCGAACTTTGCTGTGTAACGCAGTCTGGACTGAACACGACCCGGAGATGAATCTTGAGAAAACCGTGCTTTATTGAAGGGTGCATAGACAAGCTGGCGCGCCAAGTGGGGCTAGTTCGTTGCTAGTTAACTGCTAGAACACGGTGGATAGACAGCATAGATAAGCTGGTGTCATACCGTGGAGCGTTGCGTTGTTTTGGGCTTTTCTAGCGGATCATAAACTAGCTGTTACCCTACATGTGGTGTTTCGCTGGTTTTGACTGTTTGAGATCACCGGAAGTGATATTTTGTTAACGTAAATACGGTGAAGAGAAGTACCGCCAAGAAAATAGAATATACAGTAGAATCACGAGTTTTCAAGTTAAAATACAATTCACGTTTTGTTTATCGATGTAATTAGTAAAGTAATGTACGTGAAATCGGGCGCCCATTGATTAAATATAAAATTAGATTTGTTTAGAAAGTCAAACTCATGAATATGTTAGGAGGCTGGTAGCCTTAAATGACGATTAATACTTTGTTAATTAGTCAGCGGTAACATCAGATCTGGATAGTAATTTATGACTGAATATGTGCGGGGTTAAAAAAAGGTATTAAGTAAAGTTAGAACCATTCAGTGATGATTGATTTGCGGGAGTAAAGGGAATAAGTTTAAATGAACTGAATGTGGTCAAATGAAGTAAATGTATGTCAAGAATTATATATGTGTGTGGCAGGGAGACGTTTGCATGCCATCCTCCTGTCTTCTCAGTGAGATATATATTTTTGTGTGTGAAAATGGCGACAGTCGCAGAGATCCAGGCGATAATTGAAAGTGCTACTGCACGAACCCAGAAGCTATTAAGAGAACAAAGTGAAATATTAGACAGTAAATTATCTGAACAGAATGCACAATTAGCCGAACAGAGTGAAAAATTAGACACTAAGATATCTGAACAGAATGAGTCATTCCAGACTCAAATGAATGATACTATAAAAACACAATTAGCCGAACAGAGTGAAAAATTAGACACTAAGATATCTGAACAGAATGAGTCATTCTAGACTCAAATGAATGACACTATAAAATCACAATTATCTGAACAGAAGGCACAATTAATTGAACAGGGTAATTCATTACAAGCGCAAGTAAATGAAAATATAAACAAACAATTAGAAGCGCAAGAAATATGAGTCAGTTAGCCACATTATCTGCAGAGATGTAAGAATACACTACACAGCAGATGGTTCAATTCGCGCTTGATGTAAGTAAGAATAATGACAAACTGCTAGGTCAGATACAAAAATTAGAGGATACCTTCAACCGTAAATTAAATGATTTGGACGAAACTGTATTAGCAAAACTAGCTCAGATAGAATTAGCATGCACGGTAAATAACAGTGAGGTTAAAACGGCACAAGATGGTCTTGAAAAGCGATTTGATAAAATGGAGGAAGATTCTACGTTTATCCAGGGACAATTGTCAGCAGTAAATGAAAGCATCACGGGCCTAATAAAGGACATGGATAAATTAGAAATACAATCAGCAGAGCGATGGCAAAACCTAGAATCGGACCAGGATAATTTAAAGAGTACGATAGATGAGAATAATCTACGTCTAGAATACAGGCTTGAGAAGATAGAATCGAATCAGAAGGACACGAAACAGCAGATGGAAGAAAAACTGGGAGCGATTAAAGATAGCATCAGAGAGGATTGGCGTAAGATGAGCAGCGAATCTAAAGAAGAACGGTTAACAATCATAAAGACCGTCGGTGATAATCATACGCGCATTAAAGCACTTGAGGAAGAAATCAAGAGTAAAATGAAAGAACAATCGGACAGAATCATAAAGGCAGAGTTGCGCTCATTAGGACAGAACACGTTATTTCAGACAGAGCACACTAAAGATAAGGGAGTTGACACAACGAGCCAGGGGGCAATTAGCGCGGAAAGTGGCCACGGACTGACAGGAAGCCCATTAACGACTAACACAGAAGGATTTCACAACAACATTGGTGGATCCTCTACCCCTCAACATGGCTATCAGCACCCTCAAGTCGTACAAGTAATTCGATCAAATTAATTTAAACCTAATAAATTCACAGAAAATTCTGGCGTCACACCGAAGGCGTATCTTAAAGAGATGGATCACTATTTTAATGATAATAATATACCGCCCGCGCGTCGTTTAAGACTGATGGAACGATTTCTTTCGGGAAATGTACTTACGTGGTTCTTGAGCTTCAAGTACACTTTCGGAGGGATGGATGATTTCAAGATTGCGTTCCTTAAAAAGTACTGGTCGGCTTCTCTACAACAAAGTCACAGAATGGAACTTTATTCGAGAAAATATCAGTCGACTCAGCAGACGAAATATTCAGATTTCTTTTCGCTACAATTGTTGAAATTTCGGGATCTTGATCACCCTTTAGAAGAATCGGATCTGGTTATGACGATTGCACGGCAGTTGCCAGTAAATGTTCAGCAGGTTTTAGTAGCAGCAAACGTGGACACAGCGGTTCGAGCCGAACAAATCTTACGTCAGATTGACGAGACAACATCTCACTTGCAGCAAAGAGGGGGACGACAGCTGGAACTTGTAAACACAACGGAGGTGGTTAAACCCGCTCAAATACACACCAGGTCGCAGGCCACAAATACAAGTGTGTCAACAACACCAAGACGAGGTCAGGAGGGTGACGAAAATAGGTCATATCAGCGTCATGAAAATAATAATGATAGACAGACACAGGGCAACAATAGATATCAGCAGCGAGGATACCAACAATGGAGAAATAATAGGAGAAATGAGGGACCCCACAGACGTTATGAAAATAACAATAATGATAATCGACAATGGCGTGAAAGAAGGTATCAGAACCAGGGGGACTATCAGAATTATAGAAATGATTGGAATGACAGGCACGCCGAATCGCAGCGCTACCTGGAAGAACTACACGCTAATGGAGGGGACGAACAAAAACATTGGGAACATGCAATTAATAGGAGGTCAAATCCAGATACTCACATTGAGGGGGCCGAGAGTTTATTGAAGCAGGAAGAACGCCAGGGAAATACCGACAGAAGGATGATGGTAGTCGCGGGGGTTGTAAAAAAATCCCAATAATTGAAAAAGGACTCACCCTGAGAGAGCAGCAGCCGGATCGTGAAGAAGGATGGGTCGTGGCACACATACAAGAATGGATAGCTTTGCCGGAAGATTGCCTGGAGGAGATTGTTAAACCACGGAACGATGATATCAAAGAATTACCTATTATTTATGCCAAGATTGGTGGAATTAACGTGAGATGCTTAGTTGACACGGGGTCACAAATCAGTCTTGTATCGGAGGCTTTGGTTCGAGAGTTGGGACGAAGTCAGAATATTCCTGTGATTCCAGTACCGCAACTCAAGGTGAGGGGCGTCATTCCCGAACGCACCGTCACTTGCAAACGTCAGGCATTTATAGAATTGGATATATTAGACCATATATTTGGACAGACGTTCATCATCATGGCTAAAATGAATTTTAACATTATTCTGGGTGCAAATTTCATTTGTGACTACCAGGCAGTCATAGATTTGCACAATAATACAGTCAATTTTAAGGAGTTTGATAAACTGAAGGATGTGGGCTTACACATGGATGAAATCACTACAGGGAAAGACGTGAGTTCATGGGCATTGGAGGCAATAGCAGAGGAGACAGAAGAGGAGACACGAAAGGCGGAAGATGACCTAATAGATGTGGCTGTTGTGGAATTAAACGAAGAGAGTGACTCTCAAGAGATATGGGCCATACTAGCAGAAGGAGAGGACAGCGATACTCAGTTTGAAGAACTATTACAGGAGCGGCTCAGTGACATACAACTAGGGGTTGAACATAGGAAGAAACTTGAGGAGACCTTAAGAAGACACAAGGCAGTGTTTGACACAGTTCCAGGGAAGATAATAAACTTTCAATATTCTATGCAGGTTGAGGATTGGTCCCCATTTCGAAGCAAATTGTACCCTATACCAGAAAAACATCGGGAGCCGGTAAAAAGGATTATTGATGATATGTTGCTAGCTGGAGGGATTAAGAAGTCTCCTACACCTTATTTAAATGCGATTTTGGCAGTAACAAAACCAAATGGATCCATTAGACTTTGTCTAGACGCCATAAATCTGAACATGCGCCTTATTTTTCCCGAGTATGACAGAGCACCAATCATCAGAGACGTCTTAAAAGGATTTAAGAACAAGAGCATCTATTCATAAGTAGACCTGACGAGTTCGTTCCATCATCTCGAACTGGATGAGAAGTCACAGCTTCTTACTGGCTTCTTGTTCGATAATCAGACATATTGCTTCGTCCGCATGCCCTTCGGCGTTAAAACTGCTGGATGCGCATTAATTCGAGCCTTGGATCGGAACCGGACTGATGAAGTGAAGGAAATGACGGTACGATATATTGACGATATACTCTTGGCTTCAGATAACATTGAGACACATATGGAAAATTTGGATAAGCTTTTGGACAACCTTAGAACTGCAAATTTTAAAGTCAACTTGAAGAAATCCCATTTCTTCAAGAAGGAGATTTTATACTTGGGGCACATCATTCACCAGGAGGGAGTGAGGCCAAACCCTGCCAAGATAGAGGCGATAAAGAATTTCCCTACACCAACGAGAGTGAAACATATCAGAGCTTTCCTTGGCGTGACGGGTTTCTTTAAGGAAAACTGCCCAGGATATACTGAAACCGTAGCACCTATGCAGGAAATGCTGAAGAAGAACAACAAATGGCTTTGGAACGCTGAGTGTGAGAAATTATTTCAAGAGACAAAATTATTACTGGAAAATTGTGTCAAACTAGGTTATCCAGACTTTCAACGGAAATTTTTTATCCATGCGGATGCTACCATGGTTGGTATAGGAGCAATGTTATACCAAGAAGATCCAGTTAACCTTCAACGTCGTGATTATTTAGCATTTGTGAGCCGCAGATTGCGTAAACACGAGCGCAACTATACGGTCACGGAACTCGAATTGTTGGCAATACTTCATGCGTTACAACAATGGAAACGAATTGTGTATGGTCACCCCATTGTTATTAGAACAGACCACAAAGCACTAACGTTCTTGTTCAAGACATCTATGGCTGGCGAGCGTGTGACACGTTGGTCCATCTACATACAACAATTTAACATCGAAATTGAGCATTGCCCAGGAAAAATGAATGTAATTCCGGATGTATTAAGCAGGAACCCCGAGCCTGATACCGAAGAAACAGCGATAGTACAGCATATTGAGTTAACAGCAAAGGACCATGCATTCTTGGAGGAATTACGGGAGATAAGACGAGAGCAGGAAGCAGAACCGTGGATGTACCAAATGATCCAGTACTTTAAGAAGGAGTTACCAGCAAGAACCCCGGCCTACAGAGAAGCAAAAGCCAGAGAAGGAAGATATGTCTACCTTAACAATTTACTGCATAAATGGATAGATGAAGAACACACCAAATTACGTATCATGGTACCTGCATCATTACAAAGAGGACTTACTTGGCACATACATGAAAGCTTCGGTCACGTGGGATTAGATAAGGCACAGGCGACCATAGGAGAAACGTTTACATGGCCGCGAATGAGGACTACCATTTGTGACGTAATAAAGACTTGCGATCCTTGTCAGAGGACGAAGCCGAATAATTACTTAGTGAGGCAGTATCCTAGACCATTGCTACCTCAGAAACCCTGCGAGCTAGTGGCCCTGGACTGTTTCGGTCCAATCCCGAAAGGTAGGCGAGGTTGCCGTCACTTACTAGTGTGTATTGATGTATTTTCTAAGTTTGTCGTATTGTGTCCCATTCAGAAAACTACATCGAAACAAGCACTCAGTCGTATTCGAAATAGAGTTATTCCTATCCTTGCGAAACCAGAGTTCATATTGTCGGACCACGGAAGCTATTTTACGAGTGCCGAATTCAAGAAAGGTATGGAGGACTTGGATGTAAAACACATGTTTAGTAGCATTCGCCACCCTGAAGCTAATCCAAGCGAACGCGCTATAAAATGTGTTACTAAATACTTAAGGATCTTCATTCCCAATGAACATCACAAGTGGGTAGACAGGATCAAAGATGTAGAGACCTGTATGAACACAACTAGACATGAATCGACAGGCCAGATTCCCATGGTCTTGCACATGAACGAATATCCAGTAAGATCGTGGGGCAACATCATCAACTGCCCACAAGATCCCAAGGTTGGTCATGAGTTGAGAATTGAGAGAACGAGAGTCCATATGAGAAACCAGGTGGATCGCAGATTACGTCGTGTCAGAAATAAGAGGTATCACAGAGAACTATTAGTCAACGAGCTTGTATTAGTACGGAAGCCAGCGACATCTGATCCAGAGAAGAAGGTATTTAACAAGTTCAGTCCAAAATTTATGGGCCCCTTCTGTATTGTACGGAATCTTGGTAACAACGCATACAGAGTGAAAGAATTGAGTACAGGTACAATGTCTGTCTATAACGCGGCGAATTTAAAATTGTATTTTACTAGTGAACCTTGGGAACGCAGAAATAATGCTGCAAATTAAATATATGGAAGTCCTTTTTGCACATCCAACTATAAGTGGATCAGTGAGTACGTCAGTTGAACGAGGAAATAGAGAGCAGCCTGCTGTGGTCATACACTAATGAGCTCTGACGGTGACGACACAGCGAGAGAGCGAGCGAGAGAGATAAGGACACTGGAAAGGGGAGGCACTAGCCTTAGGCGATCAGTCAAGCAGGCAGGCTTGGGGAATGTCTGAATGAATGAGGAAGCTGAAGAAGACACGAGCACGTGTTGACACTCCAACGACAGTGGCGGCTAGACGAAACTGATGAGAGGGAGATTTCTCTAGGATTGGCAGAAATGGATTACAGATGTTATGTATTTGTAAAAAAACGACTATTTGTTATGTTCGATTTTTTCCATGCAGGGGGATTGTGAACCCTTTATCCAGAGGCTGTATAAAGGATTCTAATAATTATTCATCATCTTTTGATACATTTCTACAGACAACAGATATGAGAGCCAGACGGTGTTGGGATATATTGAGAAATCAGTGGCCAAGAGGACAAAATGGTTTAAGCTCCTGTGGTATTTTAGGGAGAAGCATATATATTCTTGGGGCATAGGACAGGTGCAACTTTTAGCGCGGAAGACGGCTTGGGGACGCACACTATGGCTTGTTGCTAGGAAGATTGGCGCCAAGGAAGAAATCGAATGCTACGAGGCAATTGGTCTATCATCATGTTAACCTCTCCCTACTACGGAAAAGTAATTAAAAGCGCGAAAAGACATACAAGAGTCTGGGCCAATAATATCAAGACGCCTTGTTTGAGCGGCAACTCGGCTTGGTAACGCACACTGGTAAATTAACGCGGGAGTTATCTGCAGATTAATTCCACGATCGATTCGAGCCGGCTACAGCATAATCGTAACCTCCACACTGCTACGAACTCAATGATACCGATCGCATGCTAGTCTGATAATTATTATGGAATATTTTTTTAATAAATCCCCTTCCACTCCTACCCTAGTCAGTTTCATTTATAAGGATCCAAGATGCTTCGAGGATGATCACTTATTTCGTGCGTCTGAGGGCGTAACGTTCACTTACTCATTTTTGTACGTCTGAGGGCGTAAGGTTCATACTCTGCATATTTCATGTTAGTGAACATGGAACAGTGTGGTCAAATTATAAGTGTAACTTCGGTGATCTATGTATAGTCCCAGCACTATCAGTAGAACCAGTTCATCGAAGTAATTCACCAAATAGACTGTCAAGGAATATAGTACTTGATAGGTGAATATAGTAGGAATTATATCGTGTGTGTATCTGACAAAACTTTATTTAATTCAGCACGAGATGACGTCTAAGAACAAGAACGGATCTGGGAACCAGCTGGACATTTGCCTGAAGATGTCAATGACCAGATAAACATCTTAAAGGATATGGCTGCAGACGTATTCCTGGCGCTGTTTTAAAGGATTGAGTACCAAATAAATTTATTTATTTATTACGTCAGCTATGGTATTATGGGACATATTTTGTAGATATTTGTTTGCTTGTTTGATAATGTAGATTTTAGTTTTTGTTACTGACACATTAAATATGGGATTAGCCGAGCGTTGCGTAATTTTGTAAATATTGTGATTGTATTTGATTCAACTGTACGGGGCGACACGCGGAGCCCGTGTTCGCGTTCGCTTGCGTAAATCGCGGTCAAGCATTATTATTCGGAGACATGCCTTACAACAAAAATGGAACTGAATTAATTTTGAGATTAAAATAGAATGTGGAGGGTAAGATTATTTGTGAGTAGAATTATGGCGGATCAGGATTAATTTGATAGTTGCTGTCCAACAGATTTGAACGGGATGGCACTTTGCACCCGAGTTTTGTTTGTTATGTATTTTTGTTAATGTGTCAATGGACGCAGTATGTTGATCTGTTTCGAGCCGACCCAGTGTGTGCATATGAGAGTCAGTCCAAGCTTTTGGTGCGTTGTGTGATTTTTATAATGTGCTAGCGAGAATATATCATGGTGATTATTCTGTCCTGCTCCACATTAGCCCAGTTCATGACCTCGCGAGGGTGAACTTGTGGTATATATTTGTGTTTTCTCGCCATCCAATGGATGGGTGAGATTTGTTGACGTTTCCAGAGTGAAACTGCACCGAGCTTGCCGGGCTGAGAGAGATATTTGTGGCAGTGTTGACTCATACAAGACGGGCGCGCTCAAAATCAGATAACGTGAATGTCATTAGTAACAGGCTTGCTTCCTGTACTGCAATTTAAGATGTTGTTTAAAAAATTCACAAAACCTGATCGGTGGTAATGAGTATTGATTGATTAAATGGGTGCTGTCCATCGATGTAAGGGAGCTTCCGAAATTCGTGTTTGTCTGGCGTTTCATATAAATGTAAACATAGTTTTTCAGCCGTTAGGCTTGTATTTTGTTGTTGTTGGTTCAATTTTGGTGTGTTTATTTTTACGCGTCCTTGACCCGTGTCAAGTTAGGGTGCGCGAAGCTATGTTCCCAAGTTATGATGAGAGCGGTTTTTGGCCTAGTTCTGGCATGCTCGTTTGTGTTCAGTTTGTGCTCCTGCACCAGTTAGGATCTCAGGGAGATTCTTCATTCTGTTTAGATTATTAGATCTTGCATGTGTCAGTAGTAGTTATAGTGTGTTAATTAAGGGTGGGTCCCATAGCCGTAGTGTGATTTAAAAGATGCAACTCCGTAAGCAACATGTCTGTTTCAGTTGTAAACGGATTCACATCAGTACTCAGTTTCTTATTAACGAGCAGTCCACCACACATTATATAACTTCTTGACCAGAAAAATGGACTTGTATCCATATTGTGTGACGAGTGAGTTCTTACCGCTCAAATGCTTTATTTTATCATTTATGTGAATCTGCATTCACATTGTCTTGTTGTGACGAGCGAGTTCCTACCGCTCAGTTATTATTATTATTTATTAAGGGGGTGAAAGTCAGGGAGGATTTGTTTTTATTTATTATTATTATTATGCACATACCTTTCAGTCATTACATTTCTTTTATTCTACTTGTTATTCATTTCATTGCTAGTATAGCCTCTGTCATGAACCTTTCTATTCATTAGAGCATGTTGTTTGATGCGAACTTTGTTGTGTAACACAGTCTGGACTGAACACGACCCCGTAGATGAATCTTGAGAAAACCATGCTTTATTGAAGGGTGCAATTTTAACAAGAAACAGATGCGCTGCAGTATCATCTGGCAAAAGGTTGAACACTTGCTTGCAACAAGAAATCTCATCACATGCAGTACCTTGTTGACATAGTCATCTTTCCCACAGTAAAAGATACTGTGTTGTCCTTCATTCGACGTTGAAGTGTAAATGTGGAGTTGCAATGAAGTGATTAAAAATCAGCGGAATGGAACAGTACGCACCCTTAACATGGGCAACATGTAGACATACTCCATTATTTACAATGTTCCCGCATTGCAATAGTCCAAACTTAAATGTCACGGTGATCACATTACCACATACTTAGATGGCGCTGGCGACCGAACACGTACTTTTACAGATGAATGGCATTGATAGCTATTGACATAGGTATAACTGAATACATTAAACCCAAATTCAGTCGGTTTTCGCCGTTCGGGCTGTGGTACTTCCCTCGTAGGTAGGTTACAAAAGATGCCGGAAGTTGGTCAATAAAATGATTATGAATAAAATATTGTGACTCTTTTAAATTCTTCATTTGATTCTAATCATTTTCACACCTCCGTAGTTTGAAAAAACCATTCTGGTAAAACTTGGTACCCATCTTGCGGTCACGTTTAGGCAACCCAACACATCATGGAGCAAGTGATGGGCCCGGGCTCGACCAATAGCCCACATCTGACACCGTTATGCGCCTGTCCGGTAACACCATGCCCTGTTCTGGAGCAATGTGGTTTTCATTCGTGGATGTCGAGGGAAGCCCACTTGGATCTTCATCCTCCACACTCTGCCGTCCTTCACTGAACATACAACACCAGCGACCGAGACATGACCGCTTCACCATACATGGTCTGACTCACTATACTCTGAATTACCAATAAAGCTCGCTGACAGCTGTCAACGCTAGCACGTGGGGAAATGCTGCGTTGCCACTGGATTTGAATTTGAATTTATTCATAGATAACTGCCACTGAGGCTAAAGAGCCCCTTTATGTAGCGTATACAATGTTCTGGCTTGAAGTAATGTAACAAAAAAAAAAAAAACCTAGCTTAACAACAAAGAAAAACTGAATATAAAATCTACTTATAACTAGGGCTTGGATCGATATGCTCGATAAAATCTCCAGATATGCTCGAAAACCATGTGTTTTATGCTCGATAGATATGCTCGAAAAACCCATTATATGCTCGAAAACACCATTATAAACCCATTATATGCTCGAAAAACCCATTATAAACCCATTATATGCTCGATAGATATGCTCGAAACCCCCATTATATGCGGTTAAATATGCAGGATATGCTCGAAAAACACCGTTAAAAACTATAGAAAGGAAAGTGAAACGAAAAAACAAATAACATACCTTTAAATACGAGCTTTATTTTCTAATTGTATTTATGATACACTGCAATATACTCGCATTCAAGTTTTACACGTTTACAAGATACAGCTTAAAAGTTCATTTTCAAATGTTCAGAATTAGGCGAGTCAATGAATTAGATGTGCATTGGTCTGTACAACAAGAAATTTTCTATGTTTTCAGTTTTGAACGATTTTCTTAAATCAGTCAATAAAAGTTTCAATGACGAGAACGACCTCACAAAAGGTTAAAAACCTGCGGTTCTATTATTCGCACCAGATAGGCTTTTCAATAATTATTTCTGTTTTCGAACCTTAAGGATTGTCAGGGCCCGAATTCGGGGAAGAATTCGAAGAAAAACAAACTATTTAGACGAAAACCACAAGAATATGCATTTATATGCTTCTATTCTGAAAACCGCGGTTTTATGCATTTATATGCTCGATAAACTTCAATTCTGTTGGTCCCAGAGAGGTGAAAATACCACCGAAAGGCTTCTTTCAATGTGTACTATTCAGGAAAAAAATATGCAAATATGCTCGAATCCAAGCCCTACTTATAACTAAACGAGCCAATTGGCAGACACTTCAAACAAAATGAATTATACAAATTAGAATATAATAATTAAATAAAGAACCTACCTAATAATGTATTATATCTATTAAAAGAAAACAAATTATAGTACGGTAACAAAGGGTACAATTTTTATGATCTATTATTAAAACAATTACATGAGTAACATGATTACTAGAACTACTATCAATTCCACGGAAGTTGTATCTTGGATACTAAAAATATTATAGAAAGCTGTATGGCACAGATATATTTCAAAAAGTTTGTATGGATTATTTATATTTTTGATTCGTAATCCTTCAGGAATATTGATATTAGGTATTTCTTGAGTTGTGTAGTGTTAATAGAGTTTGTAAATGAGTGAAGATGGAATGTATTAAAGAGCCGTGAAGCTGTGCAAAGTAATGATTTATTGTATTTAGTTGTACGGTGGACAGGAATCTGTAGAGTGGAATCAGTAAATCTATTTTCTCTGTGGTGGACGGAGTTCATTGGTTTAAACACATTATAGAGATAACCAGGGGTTTTTGTACACAATATTTTCTGGGTTAGGATCGCAATTGACAGCTGCCTACGTTCACGAAGTTTCAACCACAGATCAAGACTCATAACATTCCAAGAGCCTTGCAGGAAGACACAAATACTGGGGAAGTTAGCCCCCCTGCCTGGTGGTCTAATGACCGTGACGAGTGAAGGCACAGTAGAACACTGAGTCAAACCACGTGCTCACTGCTGTTTCTGCATCCATTGCAACATTTCCCGCTGTTGCTATGGAGACCGTTACCCCTCTCGTCTCCACTCCTCACCTCACCCTTCAAGTGACTGGTGACTGACAGCTTTCACCGACCATCTTTTGAAAATCAGAGTATAGTCGCACGTGACCATTCATACCGGATAACAGCACGCATTTCTATTGGTGACCACGTTGTCAGTACAAGTCTGTCTGTCATCGTGAGTTGTACTCTAATTATATCGAGCACACCGTTCTGCTGCTCCTGTCTCTTCGTCAACGCTCTGCCCATGCGTCATTCCCCCCTCCCCGCTGACGCTCCTTCCGTCGTTGAACCAGCCATTCTTATGGCGATGGTTTGTGTCATCTGGTGAATTACCCATTCAACATTTGATTGCCACTAAGCGTGGCTTCCCCAGCGTTTGTTGCTAATTGTAGCATGAGTCCCGCGGCACGAAGCGGAGGACGCAGCAATGACAGAGTGCATACTGCACATAATTCAAGCAACATTGCGTCAGATAAGCGTCACTGGAGCTCATGTTAGTTACCGCGGACAGTTAAGCGATGTCTGAGGCTACTGGAGCTGAGTCATATCCTACTCGCGCAACTGTACCAGTCAACGAAGCAGGCTGACGTGTGACACACGTAAACAAAGAATAGTTCCCATCTCGACCACCGGCAATCAATTCGTGAAAGGGTAATACCATCTGCTCGTGCAATTAAATGACGAAACTTACTTTCCGAGCTTCCCTCGTATTTTGGTGCACATTTTTGGGACAGTCTGTATAAAAGTGGAGTTCTAATATTGCACACTTCCTCGTGCGCCCTCTTGTAAATTTGACTTTCATTTAATTAAACCCCTTCCTCCCCCTCCCCTGTTTTCCCCCTCCCTTGCCTCTTGATCTGTTTTCGAGCAGGCTCCATTGATCGGCAGTGGGGGCGGCTTGTAACAAAACACCTTCACCCTACAAAAGGAAAAGAGCCCTCTTAAATGCGAGAATAATGACCAGCGTGTGACGTAAAGCCACGCTACCGAAGAGCAAAAACAAGGCCATACTTATTCTCCTCTCAATCTCTGTGTATCATATCAGTGGTGTATTGAGGGGCGAAACATTTAGGTCATCTATCCTAATTACTAGAGCAAGGATTTTAATCTATATAAAATTGAATGTTACGTGATAGTTTGTCTGTATGTGTGTGTGTGTATGTCACCTAAGCGTTCATATAGGCCTACCATTCATCCGATTGCGATGATATTCTAGTGAGATGTTGAGAACACTCCAAGGTAGGTATCTGGCTTAGTAAATCCAAACGTAGCGCACGAGTAAACTCAACAAATGAGTGACGGCGCGCGAAGCGTTTCAACAAAGAGCGTTCTTATACCATTCGTCCGATAGTGATGAAACTTGGGTGAGATATTGTGTACACTCTAAGGAAGGTTTCTGGCTTAGTAAATCCATTTTGCAATAGGTAGCGCACGAATAGATTCAACAAATGGGCCATGGCACGTGAATCGTTTCTACAACGTCCCGTATGCATTCATATGCCATCCATCCGACTGCGATGAAACTTTGATTGGTTGTTGTGTACATGCCAAGGAAGGTTTTTGACTTAGTAAATCCATTTTACAATAGGTAGCGCACGAGTAGATGCAACAAATGAGTGACGACGCCTGAATGGTTTCAATAACGTCTCGAATGCGTTCACATACCATTCATGTGATTGCGATGAAACTATGGTGTGTTGTTGTTCACACTACAGGAAAGGTTTCTGAATTAGTAAATCCATTTTACAATAGGTGGCGCGCTTGTCGTTTCAACAAATGCGATATGGCGCGCGAATCATTTATACAAATAATGCACTTTGGTTAGTTGTCGTGTGCACGCCTCGAAAGGTATTGAATTATTAAATTCATTTCACTAAAGATGGTGCGCGAGTCGCTTTAACAAATGAGTGTATTTCATACAGTTTAGAGGCAGTTTACGGAAAAACAAAAACAAAACAAAAATAATGTGTAGACTATCTAAAAGCACTCTAAGCAGAATTACAACTCCCAACACTTTCTTTGATTCGTATTGCAACGCATGCCGGGTACAGCTAGTGCCCTATAAAACAATGTAAAATGCTCATTTAAAAAGGAAATTATAACCTAAAAATCTCCAAAAAATGTCGTATAAAATTCCTAAAATTCCCTTAACCCGCGAGGACTGGCGCATGGGTATTTTTGACCCTGCCTTCTATATTTTCGTTTTGGTCAGCCCTTATTCCCTGTCGCTTACTGTACCTTCCTTCCTAGCCTTGAACTTCACCCTGCTAAGGAAACATGTCCATAACATTTTGAACACTCAAGTTATTTCCATATTATTTACGCCTAGGACACCAAGCTGGTTCATCAGCGGGCTTTTGGTGTCCGCGCTCGGACCCCTATTGGAGTGGCGAACTGTGTGCTACCTCCCGTTTTATGAAGCCCATCTGCGCCTCTTAACTGCAAGAGCTAAAATCAAGCAGCCTTAACCATTCCTGTGGGGTCCGGGCGCGGACACGAAGAGCCCGCTGATGAGCCAGCTTGGTGTTCCTAGGCGAAAACCCACACAGAACACGACACAAACCTAGAAAAATTGCTGAGTTTTAGTTACTAGTTAGTTATTGTTGTTTTAAGGGATGGAACAGCAGGGTCATCTGCCCCTATGGCTGCCAAAAATGCTAGATACTACGCAACGAGGCGGACTGATCTTTAACGAGCCTGTAAATCTACTGACACGGCTCCCTCGCATTTGCGCATCAGACAAGAAAGTTACCGCGTTGGTCTAGTCTGCAAGTCTCTGTTTGTGAAAAAGTCGTGTCCATGATCCTCTGTTAGCAGTTAGCACTACGGCCTACCCTGCCTAAGGTTGCAGGATCGAGTCCTGGCACAGTCAGTTGGCATTTGAGGATGCGCAAATGTGAGGGAGCCGTGTCAGTAGATTTACTGGCACTTTAAAGATCCCCTTAGGGACAAAATTCTGGCACCCCGGCGTCTCTAAATGCCTCAGTAGTAAAATGGAAGGTAAAACCATTACCATTACTAGCCTATTACCCATTAAAGATTTGATTGCCGCTGAGCGTGGCAGCGTCAGTGTTTATTGTAACAGCTGTCCCGCACAGTGAAGCGGGTAACACAGCGACGACATAGTGCAGTCTGTACATAAGTCAAGCAGCATTGCGCGTCACAGGATCTCATGTCACCACGGACAGTTAACGATGACTGAGGCTACTGGAGCTGAGTCATATCCTACTCGCGCAACTGTACCTGTCAACGAAGCAGGCTGACGTGTGACACAAGTAAACAAAGAATAGTTCCCATCTCGACCGCCAGCAATCAATTCGTGAAAGGGTAATAATACCTGTCTCTTAAATCCTGCATAGACTACCAAGTGAAATAACCTGCTCAAACCTTAATCATCTATGTGTGTATTAAATCGTGATAAGGCCTAGTCACAACCCAGTGCCCTTAAGGGACATTAGTACTGAATTTTTCGACTTCCACATTTTCTATCGGAATGAGTTGAAATTTAAACTGTATAATTAGATTAGCAACATTAAGTCACATACCAAATTTGAAATCAATCGGATGAAATGTAATTAATTTTTACCAATTTTTACTAATATTATTAAAATATACCGTGCGATCAAAATGCTCCACGCGTAGTAGAAATTGTGTGAAACGCTTGATACTTTCCTTACTTATACATAGAACTATTCTAAATATTATAAAATTGAGACATATCAGGAAGGTATGCAGTCAGACTATTTTTTCTTGATGTGCCATCATGTTTTATGAATTTTGATAATTTTTCTTAGTTTTTTCTTTTGGTCTGTAATTTACAAAGTGGCTGGAGGTATTGGAATGTTATCTTACAGCACATGTATTTATGAATATCCAGTGATTCTTTTAGTAAAATTGGTGAATATCTCAGGCACATGGAGCATTTTGATTACATAAAAATGTTGTTTGGAGATAAAAACATTTTTATAAAATCGCATGTTATATTGACCACTTTGGCTCACTCAATGAAACTTTTTTGGGAAGAATCTGAAAAATACAATGTTTTGTTTTAGAGATAAAGAACATAGAGACCTTTCATTTGAGTAACATACGACTTTCTAGGATTTCTAGTTTTAAAAATCTACCCTACTTTCATATGATTTGCCTTCCATCTTCTTCTTACGCAGAGGAGATTTAAGAATGTCGCTGAGCCTTTAAAATTGGGGGTGCATGAAAACTTTTTAACTGAAATGATCCGTAGGGGCCACAAGATATGTGGGAAAAACAAAAAAAAACAGTTATTTTTTCACTTTTGCCTGAAAACTCAATCCTAGTGTCCCTTAATCCTAGAACGATAGCGGTAATTGAAACGTTCTTTTCGATAGCATCGGTGACGATTCTAGAAAATGAAAATCCACAGCCTGCTTCCAGTCGACCAACCGGGTCAGAAATGGAATGAATGAAGCCCCCATCTAGCGGCGAGGATATGAACTGTGCCGGCTCCGATTCCTGTCGCACTCCTCTGGGGCAATACGATTCTAGAAACTGATAATAAATACCACTTATGTCATTTTTCATTTCACTCTCTAGGCTAGCAGAATGGTTAGACACTGTTTTCGAATAATTTTATTAGATTTAATTTTTTTATTTTGACTATTTTTAAAAATATTTGAAAAATTTTTGAGCTGGTTTTTACTAATTGTGATTGTTTTCTTTCTGGATTTGACTGATTATTAGTTGCTTTTTTGGTCTTTTTGAGCTTTTTTTCTGTTATAATTTTTTTATTTTGAATTTTTTTTAAGATTTTAAGCATTATTTTCATTTTTTAGAAAATTTTGTGCTTTTTTTTGGATTTTGTCTGATTATTACTTGCTTTTTCGTACTTTTAGAGCTCTTATAAGTGTATTTTTAAATTTGACTTTCTTAACACTCTCTGTACGAGGCTATTATTTTGTACCAAAGGCTGAAAAATCAATTCCAACGATATTCATTAATTTTTATCAGCGCAACCAAAAGACATAATTTGACTAAATTAATTTTAATTTAAAGATCTATCTTTTTACAATAATGTACAAACCATACTCATTGAATTGTGAAATATAATACTCTTGATATTACATTTCTTATAGACATATACAAATATAAAAAAAAAGTCAAACAAATATTTAATGTTCACAATACTGTTCAAATTAATTTATCTTCACTGTGAAATGTGCTGGTAATGTTTCTTTCACCTATTTGATATTATCTTGTACACCCAATTACTGTGAATCAAAATGCTTCTTTGTGTGTGATATTTTGAATAACATGACGCGACCGTACCACAATCGCGGTAAAACAGACATAGGATGCCATCTGTGGATGAAAGTTGTTACCAACGGTATAAGAACAAGATTACGGTAACCAGACCCATAGAAACGCCGGGCGGTAATTTGCGTTTGTTTGAATGAGTGACCCCGTAAAATCTACGGGCCTGGCGAGCTTCGAAAGCATTGAGGCCCTTACGAACTTACGGGCTTGGCAGGGAGAGTGTTAAGCATTATTTTCGTTATATTTTTTACTTTTTGAGCTTTTTTTTTGGACAAATTGTGTGTTCTTTTAATTTTTAGCCTATTTCATATTATGAAAAGATAGGCTTATGAGATCACCTTTTCTCCATGTGTGTGTGTGTGCTTGTGTGCGTGCATATGTGTGTGTGACTCCCCTCCTAATAACATCTAACGGCTGGAGGGATTTCAATGAAATTCGGTAAGGCCATAGAACTATTTCGGCCGATCCCGACCGTGTCCTTCAAATTTTATTAGGTCTCACCAATCCAACATGGCGGCGACGCAAAATATAAATATTGAAATGGACGTTTATCGCAATTTAACCATCCGAGCACAATAAAACTAGGTACGGTAAATGCTTATACAAATGTCAATTCACTGGCATCCAATTTATTTCAATAGTTTTCATAAATACAAGATGGTAGCTGTGAGAAATTTTAAAATCTGATTTTCATTTGTTGTGTCCTAATCATGCGATGGAAGCTTGAATACTACACCTACACAATAATCTTCATGTAATAGTACATAACTCTAAGACCTACATATATAAAAATCCTACAAGGCGACGATCCGAAATATTGGACGGTTCTCAATACCTAAGAATCTATTACAGCAATCAAACTAAAAATTTGTGTGTTGATAGAGGCAATTAACATAAGTATAGGCTATTTAGTTCTTCATGGAACAACTTGTTTAATTTTCTCTTTTTAAATTTTTGAGCCGGTTTTCACTAATTGTGACTAATTGTGAGAGTTTTCTTTTTGAATTTTGACTAATTTTTAAATGCTTTTTTTTGGACCTTTTGAGGGTTTTTAACTGAAATTTTGATCTCTTTGTATTTTGACTTATTTTGATTTTTAGCCTACTTTTCACATTTTGCAAAAATGAGGAAAATGTAGACTTATGAGATCGATCCGAGAAAATGTGTGTCTGTCTGTCTGTCTGTCTGTCTGTCCTTCTGTCTGTCCTTCTGTCTGTCTGTCCTTCTGTCTGTCTGTGTGTGTGTCCCCCCCTATCAACTCCTAAGCGGCTGCAGCAATCAAAACCAAATTTAGTATGAGTAAATATGTGCACCGGAATAGCTCACGTCCATATTTGAAAATGATGTCAGTGCTACCAACTGCTGAAAAAACGCACTAGAAATTTGAGCTCCATGTTGGATATCTTGCAAGGTATGCATGGGAGCTATTCCAAAATTGGCACACATGTAGATAATACTATTTCAGTTTAATTCCCAGGAGGCCAACCATGACAGTGTTGCCAAAATAATTTTAAGCCTTCTAATAGGTCCAATGTTTAAATGCATATAACTTCTACACTATCAATTGGATTTCAACCAAATTTTGTATGTAATATCTGTACATAAACAGATATGACTGAGCGTATTCTTAAGAGCTACCAGGGCTGCCAACTGTTAATAATTGCTCTCTCTATTTTATTTTATCCAAATACCAATATATCAGAAAGTATGAAAGCCAACAGCTTTAAACTATGCACACGTATATTCTGACATTTTAGATTAATTTGGAGTAATTATATACGTCAGTTCTACCAACATGATTATAAGCCTGCTGATAGTACCAATTTTTAAATACATGTGACTTCTATACTATCAGTTGGATTTCAACCAAATTTCGTATGTGATATGTGTACCATAACAGATATGACTATAAGTGTTGTTAAGAGCAATCAGGGCTGCCAACTGTTAATAAATGCTGTCTATATTCTTTTTACCCTAATATCAATATATCAGAAAGTATGCAAGCAAACAGCTCTATACTTTGCACACGTATAGCACCTGACATTCTAGATTAATTTGGAGTAATTAATACAAGGCAGTGCTGCCAACATGATTCTATGCCTGCTGATATGTCCAATTTTAAAATGCATGTAACTTCTATACTAACAAATGGTTTTCATCCATAATTGGCACAACAAGATATCATAATAATTCAGATTATTTCTGACCAGCACATGCATGGTATTGTTGGCAACATGCTTTTACGCGTGCTGATAGATCCAGTATCTAATTGCATGTAACGTCCATTGGACTTCAACCAAATTTTGTATTCTGCACCTTAAGAGGTGGAACTAAGAATATATTCAGTCACCAGGGCTGCCAACTGTAGTGCTCTATTAGGCTACATTATACCAGGTATATTTTGAACTAGACTAATTAGATATTTCGATATTACCAACTTAATTTCGTCATGATTCTAGATAGGTTCATATACTGTAGAATAATCATTGGCATGAAAAGTAGGCTGTATAGTTCTTCACGGAACTTCTTGTTAAGTATTTATTTAGATTTTTAACTTTATATTCGCTTTTTTTTTAAACTTTTATAGCTTTTTTGGGCAATTTTTGTGTTTTTTTTATTTTTAATTACTGTTACAGATTTGTTTTGTATTTTAGGACCACCAGACAGTGGGGAGGATTGGACAATAGAAAGAAGTGGGGGAAGCAGAAATGTGTCCCGTTCTCTTCGCGGAGATGAACCCTACCATTCTAGAGTTAACGCGCACGGCTACACCGCTGCGCCGCCGAGGCAGGCAGATTCTCTACTGATAACAATGATATGGGAGCGACAGTGACAAACAGACGAGCGAACATCACGGCTGACAGGAGAGCGTCTATAGTGATGCTGGTACCTCCAGGACATCCGTCAGTCACTCATTCCCGTTACCATGGCAACCAGAGATAGGAAAAAAATACTAACTGTGTGAGGGAGGCTTTGGTTTTGCTGACAACATCCGTACATACTGTAGTACAACAGTAAGCCTTCCTTCGGAGGAGAAGAACATGATGATGATGATAATTGTTGTCATAAGGGGCCTAACATCTAGCTTATCGGCCCCTAATGGTTTGGGTGACCGTGAAGATGAAAATGACATGCAAACTTATAACCAAAACTAACTACGAACTTATATACTAGAAGACGAAATGGAAAACAAAAGGAGTATAAGGCAAATAAAGGACAGGAGGAAAAGAAATGCCCTCGACCCTCGAAGAATGCGGATTGATGGACTTGGAAGTAAGGAGAGCCATGAAAGGCAGATAGGAAAGTGAAAGAGGAGAGGGTCCACCTCACAGGTAATGGACAAAAAGGGGAAACCGGACCCAGCTCAGGAATCCCTCGGGGTCGCCAACTCCCGAACTCACCAGCCGTGAGCCCCTGAGGGTGTAGCAATATCCAGGGTGCACCAGAAGTGGTGGGGCTACATACAACCTGCCTCCTTGAGGGCCTTGAGCAGAAGGCGGGAGATAATATGAAAAGAAAAAGAAGGCTGACCCCTCGCAGAAAGAGGGTATCAGAAAAGATGAGACAAGGGCCAATTAAGGCGGGAAAGGAAGATACTCCATAGGTCTCGGATAACCTAATACCGTCGGGGTTGGAAGAGAACAAGAGTTGACCAAGTGAGGTCGACAGGAAAGAAGACGGAGAGGAGCCCGGCACAATAAGTGGAAGCAATTCCGGACTCAGCTGGGGTCCCGTGGTCGTCAACCCACGTCCCACTAGATGTGAGCCCCAGAGGGTGAGGGGAAGAAAAGCCGGCGGGCCCATGTCATAGATGTATGGCATGTAAAAGAACCTTCCAGTACCTACAGTTGTGTGAAGCCAAATTTCTAGGTCAGATATGATTGACTTACTTGGCTAATGCCCTGTGTCCCCTTTCGGAGCAAAGGGCTGCAACAAAGATCCTCCATTGTTCTCTTCTTCTGGCAATCTGTTGTAGATCTGCCCAGGATTAGTCTTCTTCCCTCATCTTTTCCTCCACGCTTCTTTTCCAGGTCACGTTAGGGTTTCCCCTCTTTATTGCTCCTTGCGGGTTCAATCTAAATGCTTCTCTCTCCATGGCATCCTCTTTTGTCAGAGAGTTACCTATCCATCCCCATTTCTCTTTTTAATCTGATGTTTTATGTGGGTCTCTTCTGCCCTCTTCAAAAGTTCCTCGTTTGTAATGGTCTCTGGCCAATGTATCCGCGTGTTGTTGCTTTCCAGGTCTCGGATCTATTCGGGGGACTGCTTTTACAATAGTACGGAATATTTGTTAAGAGCATGAATGTGTAAATCGGACCGGCGTTCGATAAGACGAACGTAACCTATTTTTCCCGAATTGATTCCTCGAGGTCGGGTTGCAATTTCAAAATGCCCACCCTCAAATCAGGCCCCATATCTAGTCTATTTCTATATTAGCTCGTCATTACGCACACTGTGGAAAAAGCTTTTCCGCACAACTAAGTTGTTGCGAACAGAAGCATAATTTTTATTGCCTTATTGCTGATTCCCATGTAGTCCTTTCGAGCTGTCACCCAGAAGTCTGCTAGCTTTTTTTTTTCATTAAACATTTTCTTCATTTCTCCACTTGAGATCAATTCAACGAGTTGGTGTTGTTCCTCCTCTGATAGTAGCTGAATATTTTCAAGTTTGAGATTGGTGCTGAATTTATCTCGAGTCCAGAAGTTATCACCATCGGGCTCAGGAAAAGTAGTTGCAAGACTACGAGGATGATCCGTTATACTTTCTTTACCTCGCAAAGCAAACCTTCGTTAGATGACTGCATCAACGTTTTTGGTGTGGGGAAATAGGCATATGAGCCATTTTGGTCCTTTGCTCCCCAGATATTACACATTTTTACAATCACACTGATCTTTTCTTCAACTCGGAAGACATCAACGGGGTCACCTTGCAAACTCAAATTCAAAACATTTAATTGTTCAAAGTCGTCAGCCAAGTAAGCAGTTCTGCAAAGCCAAGAAATATCATTGAGCAAATCCTCATGTATCGCCCCAAGAAGAAAGATCCGTACCTCATCTTTCATCTCGAAGAACCTCGTTATGATCCTTGAAAGCCATCGCACTTCAGTATGAATGAGAAGCTGCTCATGCTCGCTACCCATGTCTTTGCAGAGCAATGCAATAATAACCTGCATTAAAAGGAGCTGGTTTTGACATTGTTTATTATTTTTACTATTTCATTAAGGGTGCTCGGCAACAGATCATGCAGTCTTTTGGCTTCTAATGCTTCCTGGTGAATAAAAGCAATGTGTACAGCAATGAAGTGAAAAAGGTAGCTCCAGATATGAAGGCCCTTCCGTATCCGGACAGAGTTTTCGCGCCTTCTGTAGACAGACGCACACATTTCTTCCAGTCGATATCATGTTAATTACAATAATCGTTCAGAGCTGCGAAAATATCGTCTGCTGTTGAGTGTACTAGTTCACTGGAATAAAGGGAATTTTCATATATTTCGTCATGACACTAAAAAAAAAAAAAAAAAAAACATTATCGCCTTTTCTGATATGTTGGTACTCTCATCCAACTGCAGAGCAAACATGTCATACAAGTGGAGCCTTGCCAACAACGTCTCTTAAATATTGCTTGACATATCTGTAATTCGCATTTGCACAGTATTGTTAGACATCGGGACGGCATTTACAAGCTTCGCGGCAGCATCGCCCAGCATTCTCTTGCACAAAATAATTGCTGAAGATACAATGAGGTCTTCAGAAATTGTATGGTTTTTGGCACGTTTTGCGACAAGCGGTACTTCGTAAGTTGCAAGCGTTGAATTGTCATTCACATTTGCACCAGAACGTTTGGTAATTACTTTCTGGCATGATTTCATTTCGGTTAACTCCATTTTGAAGATTTCAATGGATTTACCTTTGTGCTCCGAGTGTTTGGTATGTACTGTAGATGCCTCCGGAGGTTTACATGGTTCGTACTCTCGTTGGCAAGGGTTTCAAAGCACATCACGCATTGAGGCTTAGGACAATCTTCAGGTCCACAATACGTAAAGTCAATTTCCAAATATTTTATGTCGTATTTTCTACTTTTTGCAGTAGGCTTACTCTTTGAATGGCTAGGCTCAAGAGAGGCAGCAGGTGGCCCATTCACTTCCTTATTTATAACCATTTATCTTCGTCCTATCTGTAGCCTATCTGGGCCAGCTTCGTTTTAAAGATCCAGTGTTAAACCAAAGATCCATATTCAATGGACTTTGGGGCCGATAACCTAGATGTTAGGTCCCTTAAAACAACAATTATCATCATTATTTATCAATGGACTTAATTAAAGCAATTTAAAGTTTCTAGTTTCAAAACTGTGTAAATACAATATGTAAACACACAAAATAGCTGCGGAGCAGAACACAGAGAAACAGGAGCAGAAAGCTCTCTTGCGGGAAACTTGAAACGCTCAAATTACGCTGCGCCACTCATACTGTGGGTGGCAACGCATATTATTATTGTTATTATTATTATTATTTTTAAGGAACTCTTTGCACTTTCTCCATTTTCCACTTTCATTATTGCGTTACTCCTTGACGACTCTTCGCGAACCCCCTGGGCAACCGTCGCTGACCACTAGGGGTCCGCGGACCACCTAATGTGAACCTCTGCTGTACATCAACAGATACTAAGAAGAAAATGGATGTGGATGGGCCACACCCAGGGAAGACTTCAAGAAAGCAATCCGCAAGGTAGTCGCAGGCAACGCAGACCAAAGACCACATGGAAGAGAACGATAGAGGAGCAGATAGCTGGAGTCAACAAGACATGAAGTACTGACAGGGCGTATTATAAGATGATAATAATAATGACTGAGCGCTCACAATTCACATCGTATGTATCATCAGAATTTCAACTCCATTATATTCTCAACGAAATTAACACCCTCCCCTTGTCACATTACAAGCGGGCGAAGCTCTTCCTCGCACATATTGTGGCAGTGGTCCGTCAAACAAGCCCTTCTAGTTTTTAATTAACTCACTCCCTTCCTCCCCTTTTCCCGCACCATCCTCCCCCATCCCCCCCCCCCCCTCACTGCACAGCGGGACGGGATTTATTTCCAACAGACTTTTTAATTTCCTTTATGGTTGGTTTATCCATAGGTGTTACATTCAAAGTGTACAATTTTACGTAAGCTGATTTATTGTTTGTATGCAAACGTTGTTGTTGATTTATTGAGGGGCTACGCGATATCGTTCTCATGGAGCCTCGTTCACTTAGGTGTGTATACGGAATCTATCCGATAACCTGTGTTATAGTGATGGCAATGTTAAGCTTTTCTGAATTTTAATTTGGGGCAAGTATTGGGTAAGAGGCGACGAGACGTGGCCTTAAGTTAGATACAATCCAAGCATTTGGCTGGAATTGTTGTTGTTGTCTGAGTCTCCAGATATTGACTGGTTTGATGCAGCTCTCCATGTTTCACTGTCCTAAGTTAATAGTTTCATCTATACATATCTACCACACCTTACAACTGAGGCAATGTGTTTAACATATTCTAACCTTGATCTACCTATACAGTTCTTGTCCTCGATCTTTCCTTCAAAAACTAAGTTTGCTATTCCTGGGTGCCTAAACAGTGTCCTACAAACCTATCTCTTACATTGACTCAACGACTTGTTCGTTCTTGAATGCAGAATTTTTGGTTTTCCCGAAATTTTTGTTTTATATTATAATTATTATTTTTATATAATTTCTTGTTTTATTAATTTTCGGTCTTTTCAAATTTAGGTGTCCACCTCTAAATTTTAAATTATATTCCAAAACAACAATAACTAACTAACTAACTAACTAACTAACTAACTAACCTATCTTTTTTCTTCATTAGTAGTCGCCAGAAACATCTCTCCTCTCTCACTTGTCATAATACCTCATCATTTGTTACTCTATCAACCCATCTGATCTTCATCATTCTCCTGTAACACCTCATTTCAAATGTTTCTATTCTCCTCTTTTCTGCTGCGCCAACAGTCCTAGTTTCACTTCCAGACAAAGGATATCAAAAATCACTTTCCTATACCCGAAAATACGCTGGCTTCACAAGCGCCGCCCCATGCACGATGTGCCAGAACCATGAACAAACTGACATAAAGTGTCGATGAGAGGAGGAGTTGTATGGAAGGGTAATTTACATTTTTTTGAAGGGTTATGTATATACTGGGTTAATGGTTTTATTTATGTTGAATCTTGTAGTTTATCGTAAAGATTTTACCCAATAAAACCGTCCGATAAAGTGGGGCGAATGTGATAATTATCTGCATAGTAGTGCCTAATTATTATTATTATTATTAATCTATAATAGTATAATAATAATAATAATAATATCGTATGGCCTCGGGTGCCCGGTGCAAGCTTTGTAATTTGACACCCAGAGGGTAGCTTGCATGTCGAATTTCATTGTTCCTTGAATCACTATGAAAGCCAAGGAGGTTAGATAATAGATATCTAAGCTCCTTGAAAACTATAGTGCTTTCTAGTAGAGAAATGAGGAACTTTGTGTTGGCGGAAACTCCCGAGATTAATTTTGCCATTATGAACTCAGCCTACTGAATTCAAATGGGATTCTTGACATGCCAACATCGTATGACATGCGTATCGTATTTTTGCCGCCTTTCAAAAATCACTTACCACGGCCAGGGGCGAACCTGCAATCTTGGGGTTAGTAGACCGACACGCTATCCACTCACCCACCGTGGCAAGCTATCTACAACAGTAAACGTTCAGAAACATATTAATCACCCAAATAATTTATTTTAAATAGTAATTGTAATCATTTTCACATCGATTTATATGGAAGGAGAAGGCTGTTTTATTGTGTACATATTTAATTTGATTTAATGGAAGCTTTTTTTTTATAAGCAATTCAATAATTTTAATGCGAGGGCGAAATAAACTTTTACGGAGATTTTAAGTCAGCTAGTCGTAGGCAGAGGATGTCGCAATTCAAGCTCAATCCCTGGTCCTCCAATATCAATCGCAGATGTAACCCGCGCCAGTAGGTCTTCCTCGGATTCCACAGGGGTCTAGTAAATCAAGGTTGTCATGTGACTCCACAGGTAGTAGTAGTCTAGCGGTGTCAAGTCAGGTGAACGTGCAGGCCAAGCAATCGGGCCACCACGGCCAAATCTGTGGTGCAGATAATTTCTGACCGCAAGTGAAATATGAGGTGGTGAAACCACATGTTTAGACGCACATGCAGTACGTCTTCAAGGTATATCAAGTACGCGGCACCCGTGAGATTTACTGGAAGAAAGTATGGAATGACAACAAACCTGTAGGAGATATGGGACATTAGGTGATCGTTCATTGACGTACGTACTCTAGTGAGTGGCGCCGAAAACGCAAGAGCTGTGAAAGTGTGCTATAGTGGCTTTCTTTGCTGGTAGCGGGAAGACGGTACGTATCCAGACACAAGTTCCTATACTAAACTTAATTGTCTTCGTACTCACTACAAGCTCTGAAAGTCTGTAATGGGAATTTATTTACACCCTGTATAACACTATGTTTGTAGTGAAGGGGGGAAAATGGCAAGGATAAATTAGTAGTATCGCGTTTAACCTTTTATAGGATAGTGGTCTATATATTAACCACCTGCTATAAAAAGAGTTTATGTTCGACCCTGACTATTATATGTCAGGAAACTGCACTATAATGAGGCTCATTATAACACTATTTTTCATTATGAAACAGTTTCTCCCACCAATCAGAGCTCAAGAAACAGTTGTTTGACCAATTAGATAATTAGATGCGCTGAGTTCCACGGCCTTCTAATTTAAATTTCACTGCGTGGCCTAGTGTCAAAGTAGGGTAATCGAGGAGGCCATGGTCACATACAAGGCATTCTCTGCGTTTCATGCGCTCTGTTCAGTACATAAAACTGGCGAAATCTCGAGAGATATTTATGAATATTTATGTTCGAACATAAAATAGTTATAATAATTATCGTCGAACATAAACAGTCGTATGCAACTCGCCTATAATGGTAATTAAGACACTCGTATGTAAATTATGAAACTCGCGTACGCTAGTTTTATAAACATATTCGTATCTTAATTATTGCCATTATAGGCTCGTTGCATAATGTACTGTAGTAGGCTATTATCAAAGGTGCTAATAGTTGAAACTTTCAGCCTAATTACAACAAAATTTATTGTACTGTAGATGAAATGTTTCTGATAAGCAAAGTTATACGTCTCCTTGAAATATGGTGCTGGATTTAAAAAAGCAAATATAACCAATAATATAAAAATTAACAATAAAATAAAACATAAATATACAAATTAAAATAAAACACACGAAAAATTAAGTTAAAATTAAGATTAAAAAATTAAAAATTAAAAATATAAAATTTAAAAAAATAAAGAATTTTTTTAAAATTTATTTTGATAAAATTAATAATATTGATTAATAACTAAATCCAAATTTAAATTATAATAAATAAAATGAAAATTAGAGCTGAAAAGAAAATTGGAATAAAAAACACTGATAGTCAGTCTGAAAGACTAAACTTTATATCATTTTAAATTCTACAAATGCTGCGTAAACTTAAGTCCGTCAGAAAATATATATATATAAAGCAAGTGCAAACCAAGGTCAAAGGAGGTAGCTGGCTGGATTACTTCACGCTCACCGGAGCGCGCAGGGAAAGGAGGAAGCTCAAGCAGTACGATGACGTCACACACCTCAGTGCATTCTCGGTACGTTTCGTCCCGTCACCGTAACGTAACGCCAGACCCCAGCGAAGTCGACCTAATCATTTAAAATGACAAAACAATTGAAATATCAATTAGAAAAATGTAGTCTGCCCTATAAAGGTTAAGGCGACACGGGCTATAGTCTATTGTGCAATAGACTTTTAGTTTTCCGTTAATAATTAAGTCGCTCCTTCTTGACGACGTTTCACCAACTGTTTGATCTGTTCCTTTCGTCGGTGCACATTGAGCCTTATTAAGACATGGAAATCCCGTCTCCAAATCCCCCGGTCGAAGACAAGACACATGACCCGAGTTCTCATTTGGTTTGCTAATGTCTGGATCGCGCTGCCAGATCAGCTGGCGTGAGATAGTAATTCAGCTAAAGACCTGGCAAGCACTGTTCTCGAGAGAAGCACAGAGTAACTCATTAAGCCTTCCTCGATAGAATTTCTTAATTAAATTTTATGAAGAACTAGTAACGGTGTTCGGCTTCACCCGAGTGGAATACTGTCAAGCCCAACGGACCGGTTGTATTGTTGGTATTAATTGAAAGAAGCTTGCGACAGTGGGTGAGTGGTTATCGTGACGGATTACTTAACCCCCCCCCCCCCCAGCTTTCAGGTTCGCTCCTGGCCGTGGTAGTTATTTTTTGAAAGGCGGAAAAATTCACGACACGCATTTCATACGATGTTGGCATGTTAAAGAACCCATTTGAATTCAGTAGGCCGTGTTCATAATGGAAAAATTAATATCGGGATTTACCACCAACAAATAGTTCCTCATTTCTCTAATAGGAAGCGCTATAGTGTCAAGGAGTTAGATATCTGACCTCCTTGACTTTCATAGTGCTTCAAGCAACAACAAAATTCGACATGTAAGCTGCCCTTTTTGGTGACAAATAACAAAGCTTGCACTCGGCACCCGAGGCCATACGATATTACTATTATTATAATTGAAAGAGGCGTGCATTGTTTAGCCTACTTTCGATTTTGAAAAAAATAAAAAATGAAAGTGGACTTATGAGATCTACACAGGTAAAATTTGTCAATCTCTCTGTGTGTGTGAATGTGTATATCTGTCCCCCCTATCAATTCAAACACAATGGAACCGATGGAATGAAATTTGGTACAGAGCACTAGCAAAGGACACCTCAGTGTCATGTTTTATATCGCCACCATCTTGACGGAAAAGTAATGGCGGCCACTCAAATGCTCAAAGCTTAAATAAAATTACGACTGACCTAATCATAATATAATCTTTACCAAATTTTGCAATAACATACCTTCCTGTGGGAAGCGTGTTTTGTCCAAACTACAAGGTCACCAGCCAAATAGTTTGAAGATGGCGCCCGTGTATGTGTGCAAAACGATCTCCGCTATCAACTCAAACACAATGAAACCGAATCGAGCCAACTTCAGTACAGAGGTAGCACTAGCAAAGGACAACTCAGTGTCATGTTGTATATGGCCGCTATCATAACTGAAAAGAAATGGCGCCAACCCACATGTTTTAAGCTTGAATCAATTACGGCTAAAGTAATCATCCGATCTCTAGCAAATTTTTCAACAATATACCTTAATGTTGGAAGCGTGTTTTTCCCAAACTACAAGGTCATCAGTCAAATAGTTTCAAGATGGCGGAAATATGAATCATGCAAGTATTATAGTCTAACCGTAACTTACGATTCAACAAGGCCTAGCCTAGCCAAATCCGGTTATCGTACAGAGGGTGTTTTAATCTGTCCTCAAGGAGGTGACCTGTAAGATATTTTCATTTTATATTAGAACATTACACCGCAGCAGTAACTGACAGTTCAGGCAGAACGTGCCATACCGTGCTGGACCGTGCCGTCCCGTTGGGTCAAAATGGAGGCTATTGTTTTGCTCACTAGTCTATACTTCAAGAGACTGATATCCTTTTACGGATGTACTGAACAAAATAATACAATTTTGATATCAAATGGTTTATAAAAACGGTTGAGAACGCTAATGAATCGTTCATTGCAAGAGAAAATATTCTAGGCAGTTATGCTAAAGCGTAGTGGTAGCGTCTCCGAATTTTAGCGTGAAGGTTCGTGGTCCAAATCGAAGTGGGATCAATTATTTTTACTTGATTTTTTATATTAATTGATTTATAACTACCCCACACATTATAATGTTAAGCACATAAATAGTGTGTACTTGCAATCGACTCACTCAGTCATCATCGCCCAGCCAAAACTATTTAGTTAGAAACATGAAATTTTGGGGATATGTTGGCTGTATGTTGAAAACGTCCACTAAGGAAGGATTCTTGGATCTTCAGGGGGTTAAACCTGCATTTCATTAAAAATATCTCACGTGTGGTTTCATTTGAGGATGTGATACTCGGCATATAAATTAATCATTAACAAGTAGTTCAGTGAAGAACTATACAGCCTATTTTCATATATCCTACTTATGTAAATTGACTCTATCAACATACAAAATTTCAGTTTGATTGATGTAATACATTAGTAGATATTGAGAACCGTCTAAATATTTCGGATGGTCGCCATGTTGGATTTTTATATGTGTAGGTCATAGAGTTATGCACTATTACATGAAGATTATTGTGTATGTGTAGTACTGAAACTTCAATCGCATGATTAGGACACAAGAAATGAAAATCAGATTTTAAAATTTCTCACAGCTGCCATCTTGTGGTTATGAAACCAATTGAATTAAATTAGATGCCAGTGAATTACAATTTAAGAATTTACCGTACAATGCTTTACCACAACCGGATGGTTAAATCGCGAGAAACGTACTTTTTAATATTTATATTTCGCGTCCGGGCGGGGACACCAAGAGCTCGCTGATGAGCCAGATTGGTGTCGTAGGCAAAACCCCACACAAGACACGACACAAACCTAGAAAAATTGCTGAGTTTAATTCGCTAGCCGTGAAAGCCAATAAACCAACCTAATGCTTGTTCTATCAGTTGGCTTGCTTGCCACGGTTGGTGAGTGGCTATCGTGTCGGATTACTAACCCCCAAGGTTGCAGGTTCACTCCTGGCCATGGTAAGTGATTTTTGAAAGGCGACAAAAATCACGATACGCATGTCATACGATGTTAGAGAACCCATTTGAATTCAGTAGGCCGTGTTCAGAATGGCAAAATTAATCTCGGGATTTTCTCCAACACAAAGTTCTTCATTTCTCTACTAGAAAGCGCTATAGTGTCAATGAGCTTAGTTTTCTAAAACTCAGCAATTCTTCTAGGTTTGTGCCGTGTCTTGTGTGGGGTTTCGCCTAGGACACCAAGCTGGCTCATCGGCGGGCTCTTGGTGTCCCTGCCCGGACCCCCACAGGAGTAGCGAACTGCGCGCTACCTCCCTTTATATAGAGTGCAACTGCACCACTTGACTACGAGAACTAAAAGCTCAAGCAGCCATAACCTCCCTATGAAGGCTTCCAAAAAGATGGTATATTGGCTTTCACGGCCAGTGAATTAAAACTCAGCAATTCTTCTAGGTTTGTGCCGTGTCTTGTGTGGGGTTTCGCCTAGGACACCAAGCTGGCTCGTCAGCGGGCTCTTGGTGTCCCTGCCCGGAGCCCTGCGAAACCCCACACAAGACACGGCTCAAACCTAGAAGAATTGCTGAGTTCTAATTCACCGGCCGTGAAAGCCAATATACCATCTTTTTAGTTTTCTAACTTTCTTGACTTTCATAGCGCTTCAAGGAACAACAAAATTCGACATGCAAGCTTCCCTTTGAGTGTCAAATAACAAAGCTTGCACTCGGCCACCGAGGCCATACGATATTATTATTATTATTATTATTAGTTGGCTGTTTGGGTACACGTTTCACTGCAACCTTTGTAACCTTACTTTCTGATTACACCTCGTACAACTTCAGAAACATTATTTTAAGACTGAACTCAAACAAAACACGTTATATTTTGAATAATATAAACTTCTATCTGGAAACATAAAGAGACCTGAGCCAAGCCAAGTTAAGGTGTTGATACTGTAGATTGGTAATGTAATAAAGATAATTGTTTCCGAGACTCTCCCGCCATCTGCAGAGCACGTCCTGAATTAATGAAGTGGTATCCAGAGAGCTTCAGATGAATTAAAATACAAGCTGAAGGCTGCTGCTACTTCAACACCTGTGTTTGCTTCCATCCTTTCCCCGCTCCTGTGGAATATAGATGTTGCCAGTGAGGAGGAATTACTTGTTATAAGACTTCCAACCCAAAGTGAATACAGGGTGGTACATTCCAGAATAATTGTTCAATGATGTCATTAACACACAGTCCTCGAGTTAGTAAGGATTAGTGATTGTTACCAGTGAGACTCTGTGACTGATTTTAAAAACGTCTTTATTTTTTATATACTCTTTGTAAGTCTTTAAAAATTTTGAACAATTTCTTTTTATTATGAATTTTAGTTGTAACTTTTTATCATTTAAAATGATCTTGTCGACTTCATCGTTATGCTTAGGTCTACCGTTATGCGTCACGGTTACGGCGTGTATGACGTCATCATGTTGTTCAGTGCATATGCACTGAGTCTGAGTTTACTCCTGGGGTCTGGCGTTATGCGAACGGAGACGGCGAGTGCGTGACGTCATGCAGCAGACTCACGCGCTAGCTGCGGGATACTGAATGACTTGCAACTTGTTGATCATGAAGCGTTCACGTGATTCTTGCTATCTCTGTACTTGCGGCTTCGTTCGTTAAACTTGCTTACTTACAGTTTACAATTTGTGCAGGGTAGTAAAGTGTGTTAATAATGGAGTCTTTGGATCGTTCGTTAAACTGGCTTACTTACAGTTTACGTAAAGTGTGTTAATAATGGAGTCTGTTGACAGTAATATAGCTATTATATCTACTGAAGCTAAATCTCGTGCTCAACAAGATAAACAATATAAGGCACGTAAAAAACATGCTAATATAACTTTCAGTGCAGAGTTTACTAATAAAACTGTGCAGTCTCGTAAACGTACCTTCAGTGAACTTGGTGAGCTAGAACCTGGTGTTAAACGTGTAAAATCAAATACTGTGTTCAGACATTTCCTAACTTATGCAGAGTCCCGACCATATGTAGCATGCGTCATTTGAAATGATATAAAGTCTAGTCTCTCAGACTGACTGTATCTCTTTCTAGTATTTAACGTTTAGTTTAAATTAGTTAGTTTTGTTGTACTTTAACATTAATCAGAAGTTATTTTCAGCCATTAACTTGAACTATTATCGGTTAGTATTTTCAACAATTAACTTCTCATTAATCTTTTTTTAAATTCTGTCCGAAGGCAATTCCGTGCTATCCTGAGCCAGAGTTTACGCGCTGTAGGGTGGTCAGGACCTTTCCACTCCTCCTTTTCCCGCCAAAAGAGCGTGGTCCCCCAGAACCGGCATTCCATCCAAGGTCCAACCACGCCCAATGCTGCTTAACTGCCGAGTTCTCATGGGATCCGGTATTTCGACATGCCACACGGTACAACCCGCCTGTCTGTTAGCTGAAGGAGAACACTCTCAGCATCTCCTGTGGATAGGTAAGTTCTTTAATCATGTTTACTGGTGAATTTACCATTAATTAATGTACTTTGTTACGGTTTCTACCGGCGCACAATCCGCGTTGCGCGCTCGATTGGCTGGCGGAAGGCGCGCGCGCCCGGTAGCCGGTCGCCGGCCCCACTCCAGCAAAATAATCTCCCTGTAGATGTCAAATAATACCATGTAAAACAATGACAGAAATGCTGTTACGTTAGGGACAAATGTGCATCAAAAGAAATTTAGATCTGTCCCTAAACTTTCTGCACTGTACACCACACGATAAAATACAAGTAGTTCCGTGAAGAACTATACAGCTTATTTTCATATATCCTACTTATGTTATTGCCACTATCAACATACAAAATTTCAGTTTGATTGCTGTAATATATTCGTAGATAATGAGAACCGACAAAATATCGCGGATCGTCGCCATGTTGGATTCTTATATATGTAGGTCTTAGAATTATGTACTTTTACATGAAGATTATTGTATAGGGGAGAGGGGGCATGTTGTTAACAGGGGCACGTTGTTACATGATAGTTTTAAAATCACCCGTGTGGCTGAAGCGCGTAACGATCAGCTACTAAAGCGTGGGGTGCCTGTCTGCAGATGCTGTGAAAACAAGGAAACCATTGTGTGTATTTGAAGAGTGTTATGAAGGTTTAAGTGTTTTTTTGAAGTGAAAAGTAAAAATAAATATTCGACTTTGAAGTCATCTGTCTTCTTCTGTGTTGAAGGTAAGTACTTGCATGTCTCGGAGAATGTAGTTTGATATCCTACGAAAGAAATGCTTGTGAGAGTAGTTAGCTGGGCTACTCTCCGCCGAAGTATTGACCTTGAATACAAAATGTCGGCTGGTGGGGCAAGTTGTTACAGTAAGCTGGGGGCTTGTTGTTACACTGTAACAACATGCCCCATGGTATCGTAATATTATTTAATTGCTAATTATTAAGGTCCGAATTGTTGTGTGTTTAAAAAAATTTAATTAACTAAATAATTTCTATTTATTTACATATTTTGCTGTTTTTATAAATAAATACATATTCTGGTGTATTTATTCATAAGTACATATTTCCTATATTTGGTGGTATGTTGTACTCCTTAGATGATTGCTGCCCACATTTTCGACTCTTGACAATTCCAGTAATTGGCTTATCTATTTCTAGAACGCACCCTTGTCTCTGTATTGTATTTCAAACAGGAATTCCCAGGTCATTAAGTATAGCAGGGGGACTGGAGTCAACAGTCTCATTAAGCCTCCAATAGCCCTTACCTTGAAATGAAATTTTACTTGAAATTACAGTGGTCAGCAAAACTTGTGAATATTGACAGATTGCTATGAAGGTTTCTGATGTGACCTTTTATTCTGCTCTTTATAATGAAATTCGAAAACAGCACATACATGATTTCGTATCGCGCATCTGCAGTACAGTAAGACGGACTCGGAAACTGAGGCGAGCCCCGGCCTGTTAAGCGGGAACATTTTTTGTACTGTAGACAGGATTATGGATTATTCAAGCAGCTGGACGTTTCAACTATATTTCGAGGAACTGGGGGACACAAATTTGATACAAATTTAAGAAGATTTTTTTGGAAATTTAATAACATATTTTTCACTTTTAAGCACGTAAATAAATACATATTTCTGAGAAGTTAAGCACATAACTATCCGGTCCTACTATAAACGTATTAACGTATTTGCTAGTTGATTATTATTACCGGTATCATTATTATTTCTCTATACCGACAGTGATAGCTATGCGTGCTAACGTGCAGCGCTAGGCCAAGCTCTCTGCTAATTTGGTAGACGTTGGTTCGAGCCCCACCCTCTGCCGACCTTAAAATGGTTTTCCGTGGTTTCCCATTTTCAACTCCAGGAAAATGCTGGGACGGTACTTTCTGACAGGTCACGGCCACTTCCTTCCATATCCTTGCCCAGTTTCATTTATCTTCATTCATTTCATATTTCATTTACTCGTCCCATGAGTTTGGTGTCAGGAAGGGCATTTGGCCGTAAAAACCTGAAATGTGGTAAATGTATTTCAAGGTTGACTGTTATATTATTTCGAGTTAAAAATACACGATTGTAGTTACAACTATGTCGCATTTTATTATTAAGTTGAGTGTACAACTTACCCATGGCATATAACAACTAGCCCCGTTGTGGGGCATGTTGTTACAATTTACCACATTAACAAGAAAAATTATTTATACCGAAAATATTTTGACGCCAGTCTTCACATTTTTCATATATAAAGCCAAATACTGATACTTCATTATCACTGCCATAACAGGCTAATAGCTTCCAGGAGAACAGTTTTAAAAAATAAAATTTGAAAATTGAACCAACATTCCCCCCCCCCCCCCTCACCCCTACGTGTAGTATTCAAACATCAATTGCATGATTAGGACACAAGAGGTAAAAACGAGATTTAAAAATTTTGCACAGCTGCCATCTTGTGGTTATGGAAACACTTGAAATAAATTAGATGCCAGTGGATTAACAATTGTATAAACATTTTCTGTACCAAGTCTTATTGCATTTGGATCATTAAATCGCGAGATAGGTCTATTTAAAATTTTCAACTTCGCTTGGCCGCCATATTCGTTTTGTAGTTAACCGGTTTTTGAAAGTCTTATATATGAACTTCCAGTAGTGCCCTTTATCTCCGTACAAAATTTCAGGGTGATACCGGTAATAGTTTCAGAGATATAGAATGCCGGTGAAATATTTCGCACAGCCGCCATCTTGAGGTTATGTAAACAATTGAACGAAGTTAGATGTCGGTGCATTACAATGTGTATAAACATATACTGTACCAAGTTTCATTGCGTTTGGTTGGTTACATCGCGAGAAACGTCTATTTAAAATCGCAACTTCGCTTGGCCGCCATGTTGGTTTTTTAGTTACCAGATTTTCAAAAGTCACATAGGTGAACTTCTAATAGTTTCCTCCATCACCGTACCAAATTTCCAGGGTGATATCGGTAATAGTTTCGGAGATATTGAATGCTGGTGAAATATTTCGCACAGCCGCCATGTTAGATTGGTGAGACGTAACAAAATTTGAAGGGCACGGTCGGGGTCGTCCGGAATAGTGCTATGAACTTATCGAGTTTCATTGAAATCGCTCCAGCCATTTAGATTTTATTAGGGACACACACACACACACGAATCACTCACGCACACACAGACAGACACACGGTCAAAAGGTGATCTCAATAATAAATGACACTATAGGTTTTATATTTGTGCATCGTTCTTTGTGCAGTAATTATGAATTATGTGTTAATAACACGTACTTTGTTTTCAAAAAACAATCAGTTGGCGATAAATAAAAGTGTAACGCTTTGAAAATGATTTAATTGGCTATGCTATTTAGCAATTGCATATACTAATTTTTAAATTCGTACATCCGTTGGATATTCCATTTTATTCGTTGTAATTAATGATACACGGTACGTGTTGCTACAGTTGTATATTAGTCATGTAGAATCCACGGTACTCTGAGGCATACAATATCAGAGCTGTAGCATTACATCCGGGTTCGATCCCTGGCTCTACCAAGGAACTCAATTCTGGTCTGAGGGTTGGAATAGGGGAAAACCGAGAAGTGATTGGGTCGATTACCACCTATACCATCCTAGAAGTAGGTTTACCGTGGTTTCCCACTTCTACCCCAGGCAAAATGCTGGTATGGTTCCTAACTTAGGCCTACGGCTGATTCCTTAAGAATCTACCTTTACTTACAAATAGGTAGCTTCTGTGCCCAAGATTGCGGCAGAAGTCGTTAAAATCCCTCAGTATGGCTTCCTTCGTAGGGGAAATAAAGCCGGCGGGCCATGTCATATTTTTATGGTATGTAAAAGAACCTTCCTCTAACTACAATATTGTGTGCAGCAAAATTTCTAGGTTAGATTGTATTGACGCTCTATTAAATGCCAACGTTCGCTGTCAGGTGCCGGTTGCTGTGGCATCTAGAGGTCAAGTTCACAGCTAGATGTCGTTGACGGTAGCACAGTGTATTATTCAAAATAAATAAAAACAATATATCAAAGTTAGTTAGCTATTGAGGTTTTAAGGGGCGGAACTACGAAGTCATTTAGGGGCAGAAGACCTCGTAGATCCTCCCCTAAAACTCTCAATAACTAACTCTCATATATTATTATTATTATTATTAATAATATTATTTATTTATTAATTGAAGCGAATTCTCCCAATTTATAGAAGACGTTGAGCAAATGACTCAATCAACCTTTCTTTTGGTTCCTCTTGTTGTTCCAATAGACTTTCATTCTTTCCGAGAAGGCTTGTTTGCGTTGTTCCGACCACTTTGGTGTGTACTGTTTTTGTTGTGGTTGCTCTGATATAACTTCCCATTTTGTAACTTTGTGCCTGAAGGTATCACTTTCAAAAATGTCAGGTGAACTTATGTTTGCGTTTTTGAGGTCCTTTCGAAGTTTCTCTAACCAAGGTGTTGAGTTCATGAGTGTGGTCAAATAATATATTATCCTTTTCGTTAATCAATTTTCTGGTAGTCCAGTGAGTTGTCCAAAGAATTTCATTCGACTTTTCTTTAATGTCAATTTCGATGTTTTAAGACTTTTCTGTTGATTTTATTCATTTTATTCTGTAACCATCTTGCGTATACGTATCTTGCTCCTAAAAGTTTCCTAATCATCTTCCTCTCTTCCTTTTTGATGTCTTCAAGTTCATGTTTACTGATAAGTGTCAGAGTTTCGCTTGCGTAAAAGACTGTTGCATTTATGACTCTGTTGCAGTGCCGAATTTTTGTGTATTTTGACACAGATTTTTTGTTGTAGATGTTTTGGAGTAACCCTAATGCTTTTTTGACTTTTTGGAGACGATTTTGTTGCGAGATTTTTTCAAGGCCCGTCGGTTCGATAAATATTCCGAGGTATTTCGATTATACCATAATTTGTTTTCAGGCTCGTGATATCTGTCTTTATTATTACTATTATTATTAGTAGTATTATTATTAACATTATTATAACTATCCATAAAATGTCAGGGTTGACCTCTACTGATTCGAAAATAATAATAAAATCATTTAACTCTCTTGAATTGTTTCATTAACATCGCTGTATTCCATCAAGTGGTGCCCACTCTCAAAGTAATTCCATTACAGTTTTATAAATTGCCCATCATTCAACTCAGTCAAGTATTTGCAATCACGAGTACTGTGCACATTGTTTCTGCCTCTACCTTCATCATCAAACATCAGCAGTAAATATTAGATAATTTATTAACATTTTAATTAATACTAGGAGATCCGTGCGAGAACTCTCGCATAATGGGTTGTGTGCGCCCCATGTGTACATACTACCCACCCGGCACCAGTGCTATGCGGGCTGTACGCGAAACAGTTCTGCCAGGGGCTATCGTTTTGTTTATTTGTTTAAAAGCATTTCATAAACAAATGAATATATTTCCGGTGGCTTTTCAAGAAATGCAAGATTTTTCCTGTACTATTGAGACGATTTGTAAGATTTTGGTACAAACCACACCTTCTAACTCCCTCTGGTTTAGGAGCTTGAGTTTTGTGAACATACACCTTAGTGTATTATACAATAAGATGATCACAATATCGTTGACGATTCTCACTAACGTGTCATTTACAGATTCTGACCATATTACAGTATTAGTTTAAACAAGAAGTTCCATGACGAACTAAAGAGCCTACTTTTCTTAAAATTTAAAATTCATGCCATTGATTAATCTATATGGATCTATCTAGAATAATGACAAAATTAAATTGGTAATATAGAAATTTCTAATTAGTTCGAAATACTGTATACCTGGCATAATGTAGCCTAATAGAGAACTACAGTTGGCAGCCCTGGTGACTGAATATATTCTTGTTTCCATCTCTTAAGGTACAGAATACAAAATTTGGTTGAAGTCCAATGGATAGCATGGACGTTACATGCAGTTAAACATTGGATCTAACAGCGCGCTTTAAATCATGTTGGCAACAATGACATACATTTATTGGTCAGAAATAATCTGCAATAATATGATCTCTTGTTGTGTTAATTTTGAATGAAATCCATTTGTTAGTATAGAAGTTACAGGCATTTTAAAATTGGACCTATCAGCAGGCTTAGAATCATGTTGGCTGCACTAACGTATATTAATTACTTCAAATTAATCTAGAATGTCAGGTACTATACGTGTGCAAATTTTAGAGCTATTGGCTTGCATATTTTAAGATATATTGATATTAGGGAAACAAAAATTGAGACACCATTTTTTAACAGTTGGCAACACTGGTTGCCCTTAAGAATACGCATAGTCGTATCTGTTATGGTGCACATAGCACATACAAATTTTGGTTGAAATCCAAATGATAGTATAGAAGCTACGTGTATTTAAAGTTGAACCTCTCAGCAGGCTTAGAATCATGTTGGTAGCACTGACGTATATAAGTTACTCCAAATTAATACAGAATATCAGGTACTATACGTGTGCATAGTTTAAAGTTGAGGGCTTGCATACTTTCTGTTATATTGGTATATGGAAAAAATAAATTGAGAGCATTTATTAACAGTTGGCAGCCCTGGTGGATCTTAGGAATACGCTCAGTTATATCTGTTTATGAACACATAGCACATACGAAATTTGGTTGAATTCCAATTGATAGTGTAGAAGTTATATGCATTTAAATATTGGACCTATCAGCAGGCTTATAATCATTTTGGCAACACTGCCAGGTATGGCCTCCTGGAAATTAAACTGAAATATTATTATCTATACGTGTGCCAATTTTCAAATAGCTCCTATTCATACCTTCCGAGATATCCAACATAGAGCTCAAATTTCAATTGCAATTTTTCAGCAGTTGGTAGCACTGACATCATTTTCAAATATCTCCGTGAGATATTCAGGTATAGATCTTTACTCCTACCAAATTTTGTTTCGATTTCTGCAGCCGTTTAGGAGTTGATAGGGGGGGGGGGGGACACACACACAGCCAGACAGACAGACAGAAGGACAGACAGACAGACAGACAGACAGACAGACAGACAGACAGAAGGACAGACAGACAGACAGACAGACAGGCACACATTTGCCCGATCTCATAAGTCTACTTTTTCCTCATTTTTGCAAAATGTGAAAAGTAGGCTAAAAAATCACAGTCAGTCTGAAAGACTAGACGTTGTATAATTTCAAATGACCCATGCTACAAATGCTACACATGTTAGAAAGACTCAGAAGGGCTTCTCGCTTTGCTCGAAGCCCTAGGACTCTTTCAACAGACTGCATTACCCATTAACTTAGGCTTCCCGCGCGGGCACCTCTTTAAGGGTCACGGGAAGAAATGTGTTTCGTGTACTTGTATTAGAGATGTGTTTGGTTGAATAAAGCGTAAATTGTGTACTTTTTGATAGCGGTTTTGTGGCCCATCATCCCAGGCAAGCCGGCGGAAACCTTTGCCTCCCTGTCAGAAGGATCATTTGGCCGTAAATTTGAATTAGTGTAAGGATGTAGTATGAGTGTCCAGATTTAGACAATAGCCTACTCCATGAAGGGGTCATGACTATGCCATATATGTTTGTTTAATGAATAGAGTATCTGAAATAAGGGAAGAATACTGATTTACAGATTTGTGGAGTGAGTTTCTGATTTTTAAAAGGTCGCTCGACGCCAGGCCTCTTTCAACAGACGCCAATAATCATTAGCGTCTGGTTTTCGCTCCCCGCGTGAGCATGACGTCACGTTTCCGCGCAGCTGCATGACGTCACTTCCCGCGCGGCTGCATGACGCCACGTCCGTCACCGTGTCCGTGTCCGTAATGCATAACGATGGACCCCAACCATAACGACGAAGTCTACAAGATCATAAGAAATGATAAAACATGTAACTTTAGTATCAATAATTACGCACATTATTCGACATAACAGCTAACAGCAAATATATCGTTAAGGCATGCGTTACACAGGGTATTCGGCTTGGATGTAAAATAAATAAAACTTCTTGAAATCTAATGTTGTTGTTTGAATCTTCAGCCTTTTAACTGGTTTAATGCAGCACTCCATGCCTCCCTGTCCTGAGCTAATCGTTTCATCTCTATATAGCTAACACACCCTACTTCCATTTAACATATTCTAACCTTGGTCTACCCCTACAGTTGCTGTCCTAAATCCTTTAGTCCATAACTAAGCTTGCTATTCCTGGATGTCTTAGTGTGTGTTTTACCAACCTATCTCTACCCTACATTAGCAGACGCCAGAAATATCTCTCCTCTCCTACTCGTCTTAATACCTCTTAATTTCTTACTCTGTCTACCCATAAGATCTGGAATATTCTCCTATTACACCACACTTCAATTTTCCTCTTTTCTCCTGCACCAAATTTCACTTCTATAGAACGCCACACTCCTGACAAAGGCTTTCAAAAATGACTTCCGAATACCTAAATCAATATTCGATGTCAACAGATTCCTTTTCTGTGGAAATGCTTTCCTTGTCTGAGCCAATCTAATTTTTAAAATCCTCTTTGCTCCGTCCACCAGTGGTCATTTTGCTTCCTAGGTAGCAGAAGCCTCTTACTTCCTTATCTTTTCACCTGTATACCTATATTCCAAATTTTGTCTCCAACACACACAACAATACAATCAATTATGTGAAAGACTCGCATTTCGAAAATGGTTCTTGGGTGCGTTGTAATCCACATACAGTATATTAAGCGGTGGCGAAGTAGGTAGCATACTTACTTACTAAACTTAATTCCTGCCGCTCCTTCCGGAGCATAGGGCCTTGGCGAAATTTCTCCACGCAGTACGGTTCCTGGCCATTCTCTTCACTTGACTCCAGTTCTTGTCCACCTCTGCAATTTCATTTTCGATCGTCCTCTTCCAGGTCTTCTTAGGTCGACCTCGCTTCCTGGCACCTTGAGGATTCCAGTCTAGCGCCGCCCTTTCAATAGTTCCGTCCGGCTTCCTTAGTGTGTGACCAATCCAGCGCCATTTCCTCTCCTTGATCTGGATGCTAATCGGTTGTTGATTGGTGATGGTCCAAAGATCTTCATTTGAGATTATGTCCGGCCACCTCACATTCATGATGCGACGCAGACATCTGTTAAAGAACACCTGTAGCTGGTTGTTGATCAGTTTTGTGATTTTCCATGTTTCACAGCCGTAGAGAAGAATCGACTTTACATTGCTATTGAAAAGGCGGAGCTTGGTCTTCCTGGAAATGTTTCTATTTCTCCAGACGGGGTAGAGCTGGACAAAGGCACCATTTGCCTTCCTGATACGGCTTCGAACATCCTCCTCTGCTCCCCCATCATGTGTGACTATACTTCCAAGGTAGAGGAAGGACTCAACTCGCTCAATGTCCTTTCCGTTGACTGTCAAACTAGTCGTGATGTCAGAATTTATCCTCATCTCTTTGGTCTTGTTGGTGTTGATCATCAGTCCTGCACGTTCTGCTTCTCTCTGCAACCTCCCCAGCTTATCTTCTATGTCTCGGTACCGTTGTGCCATAAGACAAATGTCGTCTGCGAAACCCAGATCTTCAAGCCTGTCATTTATACCCCATTGAATACCCCTCTTCCGTCCTCCCATTACCTTCTTCATCACACTATCCAGGACCAACAGGAACAGAGTGGGGGAAAGGACACACCCCTGTCTCACTCCGGAACTGACCTTTATCTTTTCTGTTAATTTGCCTTCGTGAAGAACCTGGCACTCATACCCTTCGTACATCTCTTCCATGATTCTGATGATCTTTGTTGGAATTTTATATTCCTCGAGGGTCTTCCACATGATTCTTTGATTTACGGAGTCGAAGGCTTTCTCGAAGTCAACAAATGTGAGGTAAAGGGTATTCCGCCACTCCACACTCTGCTCCAGGATGATTCGGAGGGTGTTGATGAGATCCACACAGCTGCGATGTTGTCGAAATCCAGCCTGTTCCTTCCGAAGCCTTTTTTCTACGCAGTCTTTTATACGATTCAGGATGACTCTCGCCAGCACTTTGCTTGGAATGGACAGCAAGGTGATACCCCTCCAGTTGTTACAGTTTGTGGTGTCCCCTTTCTACGGCAACTTGACTATCAACCCCTTCTGCTAGTCGGTTGGTATTTTCTCCTCCTTCCAGATCTTCTCCAACAGGGGGTGCAGCAGATCGATCGTAATATCCTGGTCTGTTTTCAGTACTTCCGCTGGGATATTATCCAGACCTGGTGCCTTCCCGCATTTCATCTGCTTTAACGCTGTCCGTATTTCGCCCCGAGTTGGGGAGTCGAGGCTGATGCTTGGGTCACTTTCTGCTTCCTCTTCATCTTCTCCTCGCTGCTTACTTTCTGGTCCTCTATCTCTATTAAGAACCTCCGCAAAATGTTCTCTCCATCTTGTCAGCTGCTGTTCACACGTCGTGAGGATCTCGCCCGTCTTGCTCTTCACAGGCCTAGTTTTATTGAAACCTTTCTTCGAAAGCATATTTGTGATGCCATAGAGCTCCTTAACGTCCCCCCTTCTTGCCGCTTCTTCTGCTTTCTCCGCCTGCTCATCAATCCACCTCCTATGATCCTTCCGTACACTCCTCTTTACCTCCCTGTTTGCTGTTGAATACTTTGCTTGTGTGAGAGCCTTCTGCTGCCTAGTCTTGCAGGTGTTGAGCTTGGCCTTAATCTCCTTCCTATAATTTATCTTGTCCCAGGTCTGATCGGATATCCATTCTTCCCGCAGGTAGTTCTTGTACCCGAGCTGCATCTCACTGGTTTCCACGAAGATATTCTTTACCTCGCTCCACACAGTCTCCACGTCCTTCTCTGTCTCGGAGTCCAACACCTGGAATTTATTTCTGAGCTCCAGTTTAAATTGGTCCAATCTCTGCTGGTTCTTAAGCTTGCCCACATCAAACTTGTTGTGCCGAGTGTTAAACTTTCGGCGGACTGTGACGATCTTCATCGCGGAAGTTGGCAACCACAAGATGATGGTCACTACCAACGTCCGCTCCTCTCTTGTTCCTAACATCTTCCAAGCTTCTTCTGAACCTCCTGCTCACCGCGATGTGATCAATTTGATTTTCTGTGACTTGATCAGGAGACACCCAGGTGACCTTGTGGCACCGCCTATGAGGAAATACCGTGCCACCCATCACCAAATCCTGACTGGCGCAATATTCCGTAAATTTCTCCCCATTGTCATTCATCTCACCAAGGCCATGTTTACCCATGATCTGCTCCAACCCCTCATTGTTTGAGCCCACCTTCGCGTTGAAGTTTCCCATAACAATGAGAATGTCCTTCTTACTTGTTTGTCTTGTGACATCTCGCAGCATTTGGTAGAATTCTTCCTTCTTCTCTGGCTCCGATTGTTCTGTAGGCGCATAGCATTGGATGATGTTCACATTCCTGATCTTTGTCTTGAACCTAGCAAACATGAGCCTACTAGAAATTGGCTTCCACTCCATAAGGCTTCTCTTTGCATTTCTGTTGAACAGCAACCCCACTCCATCCCTGTGTTCTTCATCATCGCCCCCAGAATAGGGAAAGGTAATTCCATCTGTTGTCTGTATTTCACCAAATCCTGGCCACCTCACTTCACTCAATCCTAGGATATCCAGCCCATAGTTCTTCATCTCCCGTGTCACTTGTTTGTCTGGTTTTCTCCATCAAGGTCCTCACATTCCAGAAACCGATTTTCGTAGTCCTCTTCATGCCAAAAGTCGTCATCAGGTTACCCGTCCGGTTTTGTAATTTCGCTTCAGTTTCCGTAATCAGTTTATTTAAGAGGAGCGAGTGATTAACCCACTGCCTCCGAGTGCCTTGGAGGGGCTGCCACCTTAAGCCTGAGGCACCAGGCTGATTTTCTGTCAGGGTTTCTTCCCTTAGCCTTTGAAGAACCAACTCCAAACTACAAGGCAGCAGTTGTTTCACCAGAGCCCCGTTAGCCGTAATTTATTCAGGGTTCCTGTAGGGCCTTCACAGCTACCGTAGCGGTCTTGAGGCACTCAAAGTTCCCACTGTACTTCACCCCTACAGGCAATCCCCTACTTAATTACGTTGCCCATCTCCCACGACGAGGACGAGGGGTTGGATTTGTGGGAGACTAGCATGCTGAGCTTCTATGTCAAAGGTCACAGGTTCAAACCCGGCCGAAGTCGTCGGATTTTAAGAGCGTTAAAAATCCATCAGTATGCCTTCCTTCGGATGGGAAGAAAAGCCGGCGCGGGTCCCATGTCATAGATTTATGACATGGTAAAGAACCATCAACTAATTACACTTGTGTGAAACTAAATTATAGGTTAGATTTGACTAACGCTCTTAGGTTCCAACGTTCGTCGCCAGGAGCCGACTGTGGTGGCATCTAGTAACCAAGTTCAGAACTAGTTGGTCGTTGACGGTGGCGTTTGGTAGAAAAAGTAGTAACTACTTGAAAATCGAATGTCTGCAGTCCTTACTTGTATTAAAAACAGATAACACACACTAATACAGCCATCACAATTAACACCGGTTATCAGACAGATTCTATACACACCCGAAGTACACGAGGCTACATGACCACGTTTTCCCAGCCCCTAAACTGAGGAACCAACTAACCAACCTGATATGTAACTATCCGCAAGGTAAATAAATAGGTTTAGATTTAGTTAGTTATTGTTGTTTTCAGGGGAGGAACTACGAGGTCATCTGCCCTTCTTGGGTTTAGATTATATGGATTGATATTTATTATGATTTTGCTGCCCACATTTCTAAGAATAATACTGAAGACGAATGTGAAATAAAATTAATCTATACTAATAGCTGAAGAGTTTGTTTGTTTGTTTGTTTGTTTGTTTGTGTAAGCGTTAAAACACGCTAATCTCTGGAACTACCAGTCGAATTCGTAAAAATATTTTTGTATATGATAGCCTGATTCAAGAGGAATAGTTAAGGCTCTGCAGCATTATGCTACACCTCTCAGGTAACCTTAAAGATTGATTTTTGTTCAGAAAGTCGGAAGAACAAGCGCTCCCGAACAGCTTCAATAATACCTAACTCTATTGTTGCCTGGCAATGCGGGCTGCATCACGTTGCTCCTACCAGTGTTCTGGTGCAAAATTGCGAGCTGCTTATAAATTGCAGTCACGGGGAGTAATTAGTGCAAAAAGAATTCTTAGGCCCCTTAAAACCGTTATCATCATGCCTCTGTACAAGGGCGATGGTGTTGGTGCAGTATATGATGATAATTGCTGTTCTAAGGGCCTAACATCTAGGTTATCGGCCCCTAATGGTCCGGGTGAGAGTGAAAGATGAGATGAGAATGAAAACTATAACAAATACTAACTACAGGCTTACAAACTAGAAGAAGAAATGGTAAACAAATAAAGGATAAGGCAAATAAAGGACAGGAAGAAAAGAAATGACCTCAACTCTCGAAGAATGAGGATTTAGGGACTTGGAAGGAAGGAGAGCCATGAAAGGCAGATAAGAAAAGTAAAGAGGAGAGGGCCCTCCCCAAGGTCAGAAAAAAAGGGGGCAAAACAGATCCAGCTCAGGAATCCCTCGGGGTCGCCAACTCTCAAACTCACCAGCCGTGAGCCTTTGAGGGTGTAGCACTATCCAGGGTGCACCAGAATTGGTGGGGCTACACACACCCTGCCTCCTGGAGTGCCTTGAACATAAGGCAGGAGTTAACATGAAATGAAAAAGAAGGCTGACCCCTCGAAGAATGAGGGTAACAGGGAAGATGAGACAAGGGCCAATTAAGGCGGGAAAGTGAAAGTCTCCCTAGGCCTCAGATACCCTAATACCATCGGGGTTGGAAGAGAACAAGAGTTGACCAAGAGAGGTACTGTTGTCTTGATAAAGGTAAAAAAAAAAGCAATTACAAGTGCATTAATAATAAAATATGAAGTGTTCTCAGTGATTTAATTACAATAAAAGAAGCCATTGGACACTTTACCGGCTTTAAATATAAGTTTCTAAAAATACAGGACTGTTGGTACGCCAAAATTACTAATCATTTCATGTGGTACGCAGTTGCTAAAAGGTTGGCAACCTCTGCCATAAATCTATGACATGGGACCGCCGGCTTTACTTACCCTCCGAAGGAAGGCATACTGAGGGATTTTGAACGCTCTTAAAACGTTTGACAACTTCGGCTGGGTTTGAACCCGCGATCTTGGGCACAGCAGTTCAGCATGCTACCAACTACGCCACCGAAGCCGCATGGTATAACATAGGAACCCATGTCGAAACAAATAGTTACTCCATGACCTCCTGAGACCAAGAGAATGTTGGTAAAGAAACTATAGAGGGCAGTCATGATTTACTTGAAGGATATCCATCACCTGTTATAGTCGTTAATTCATGAATTAGGGTTATAATTGCCTTCACTCAAAGTAGGGCCAACGCAGGGCTGCAGCTATAAGGTCGAGCCGAAGGTGAGACGAGCACATGGCAACGCGGTGCTGAGACAGTTGCGACGCGCGAGTAAAGTTGACTCCGTTATTTCGTTTATAACCTATTTTAAGTTATAAGTGTTATAAGATTATAACGTGTTAAAGACTATAGCTTCAATTTTTATTGATGGGGACAATTGAAAATAAGGTTTATGCAACAAACCCTCACACTCTAGATGCACTCAAACAAAATATCACGAAATAAATTAAGGCTATCTCGGTTGATGAACCAATGTGTGTGAATGAAAATTTCCTTAGACGATACCTGAAATGTGTAGATGTGATGATGATGGTGATTGTTGTTTTAAGGGGCCCAACATCTAGGTTATCGACCCCTAATGGTCTGGGGGATAGTAAAAATGTCAATAAAATGGAAACCAGAACAAAAATTAAATGAGAAGGAAAATACGTACTAAAAGTAACTCAGATTGAAACAACTTACAAAATGGAGAGCGGAAATACTTACAAAAGAGAATTTAGAACGAACATACTCATAAAAGGAATAGATTAAAAAATACGCACAAAATGTAGGTTAGGTTTAAAATACGTGCAATGCACCGTCGAAATACCTACAATATGCAAGGAAAATTCAAAATACTTACAAAATGCAATTTAGATTTAAAATACTTGCAAAATGCGGTTTAGGTTGAAAATTCAAAATGCAATTAAAATTCAAAATACTCACAAAAGTCCCGGCCCGGATATTGAAAGACTCACTGAAATGCAATTTAGATTGTCAGTCCTTACAAAATGCAAGTGAGGTTGAAAACACTCGCAAAATGCAATTAAGATAGAAAAAACGTACAAAATGCAACGTAGATTGAAAATACCTACAAAATGATGAGAAAAATATCGCTAGGGAATTTAGATACACGGGGGGCCAATTAACAAAAACAGTGCGGGAAACTTAAAGAGAAAAGGAAATTTAATGAAAAGAAAACAAGAGGTCTGACTCCTCGAAGAATGGGGGATAAGGAAAGATGAGACGAGGGCCAATTAAGGCGGGAAAGTGAAAGACTCCCTAGGCCTCGGATACCCTAATACCGTCGGGGTCGGAAAATAACAAGAGTTGACCAAGGGAGGTCGACAGGAAAGAAGACAGAGAGGAGCCCGGCACAAGTAAGTGGAAGCAATGCCGGACTCAGCAGGGGTCCCGTGGTCGCCATCCCACATCCCACTAGATGTGAGCCCCTGGGGGAAATTGTGTAGATGCAGGTGGAAGCTATTTTCAACCTTCTGTGACTTGTTGAGTAAAGATTTTCTTTAATAATGTGTGTTATTATGTGCGCATGTTATTTACTTGCGATTTATACGGCCGATCTCTCGTCTCCAAACTCAGCGAATTATCATGTGCTCGTCCGACTGTCCACGCGCCGTGCGGCCGGCCCCACTTTGAGTGAAAGACCCTGTACTTGATGTGTCAAAAAAAGTCTGATAACCTGTGTTATTGTGGTCTCTGTATAAATGTGTATATTTGTAACCGTGGTGGAGAAGTATAAATTCTGTCCTAAAACTTCCCCATACGGGAGAACGAAACGCATCAGGCGAAAGTCTGGCCAAAATAACTACTGTGGTCAAGAAAATTAGACTGAAACGGTGCGGGGGTATTGGGCATGAAATACGTGACTAGAAAACCAATATAGGGAGCAATGCATTAACAATTTTTATTCCTAATAATAAATTTGTAAGGAACAAACAAATTGCACTTAAGTGCTTATTACAGAAATTAACAATTATAAATGTAGCAAAGTGTGAGGGCCTGATTACAGAACCCAGATTATAGAAAGGTCCATGAAAAGCTTGCTTGATTGGAGAAAAGTTGAGCTTAATATATAAAAATGCAGTTTATAAAAAGAGAGAACCATAAAAAATAATTAAGAGTGTAATAACTGGTATGATATAAGCTCTTTATAAAATTAAACTTATCTTTGAAGAGAGTTGAAGAGAGTTGAAGAGAGTTGAAGAGAGTTGAAGAGCCAGCTCCTTAAAAAGTTCCAGCTAGCACACGTTGATTTAAAAGTCTTCACGGTTTTCTTGGAAGGAGGCGTACATGGCCAGAGTTATGTGCACCATCGATAAAATGTCAACTTTCTTTTCTTGCGCAGGAATGACATTTATAGTTTCCAAGAGCTGATCCAGAGATATTTTGAAGGACGATTCCAAGTATCCCCTCTAAGGTGAAGTTGAAGAGTACAGCGGCTGGCAATTATTCTTGCCATCTTGAGCAATACGTCATGGTGCAGATCTTGTGACGTAACTGCTCGCTAGCGTAGATATCAGCGATGGTGTCATGAGAGGTAGCGGTGACCAGCTGGTTGAAGTGATCAGCAGTGGTGAATCAGAAGTGTTGAAGTGGTTCAGAAGTGGCGGTTGATCCGAAGTGACGAAGAACGCCAGCAAGCGGCGTCTTAAATAGGGACCATAGAACTCTCTCGAAGTTTGGAGATCGCCCGACCAGACAAAGACCTGCCATTGGTCGAACGAAAGTCAGGGTGACGTCAGTCGACACTACTCAGCAGACAGTGGATCAACCAGTAGATGTCTGGTATGTCGTGAGTGAGGACGCCTGAGATAGCGAGACTGAAACACTCGAGGTGAGAACTATAATATCTATGAATAAGTGATTGATAACAAGATTATGCATATGGTTTAAGCAATTAACAATTGTAAATAAATAATTACCATTCGGGGATCTCAGTAACAATAAATAAAATTTGACCGACAAATGGGCTAAGCTAAACATTGAAAGTATCACAAAAGTGATCATGCTCCGAGAACTCCGAATGAAAACAAACAAAAGAATCAGTCAAAGCAAAACATGGATAACAGACGAGGAGAAACTAAGACTCGAAAGGCAAAACAGAAATAGCAGAGATGGGTCTAATATAACGACCTTTACTAGTTAAAACATCAACAACTCTGACACGTTTATCACGGCCAAAGTGGCAGTGAATAACTCTACCTAGGTTCCACACGAGAGGCGGAGATGGGTCTCGAAGAAGAACCATGTCCCCCACTCGTACATCTGGTTGAGGAAGCCGCCATTTCTCACGCCTATTTAGCAAGCTGAGATATTCTAACTTCCATCGGCGCCAAAAAGAACAGCGCAAAGATTCTACTTTTCTCCAAAAGATAGGCAAGTTAGGATCACAGCGTCGAACCAGCAAAGGCGGAGTAGCAGCAAGCGAACAGCCAATCTGGAAGTGACTGGGTGTTAAAGGTAAAAGATCCTTAGGATCGTTTGAAAGAGGGGTCAGAGGTCTGGAATTTACAATACCTTCAATTTGAATAATCAAATAGTTGAATTCCTCATAAGAAAGTATGGTAGGACCAAGAGTTTTCTTAAGCTGTCTTTTAGTAAGTTTGATGCAGGACTCCCATCGGCCCCCATGATGAGGAGCATAAGGCGGGGTGAAATGCCATTTGAAACCTTTAGAATAGGAAAAGTTGGAAATTTTTTCTTTATCAGAAGGGGAGCTTAACACTTTTTTCCAGAGATCAGAAGCGCTTACAAAAATTTTTGCATTATCTGAAAAAACTTCAGATGGAACACCCCTTCTAGCAGCAAATCTAGAAAAGGCGGCCAGAAAGTAGGATACAGAAGCGTTCGTAACCAACTCAAGGTGGATAGCTCCCGTCACCATACATACAAATAACGAGATGTAGAGTTTACCTAAAATTTTGCGCTTAGATGAAGAGGGATTGGTCTGATATATGTAAGGACCTGCGTAATCGATCCCAGTAAGAGCAAAGGGCTTACTAGGTTCTGAACGAAATGGAGGTAAATTACCCATAATCTGCGTGGCGGGCCTTGGTTTAACCTTGAAGCAAGGTATACACTTTTTGACAACAGAAGAAACCTCATGAACGCCATTGATGATCCAGTAGAGTTCACGAATTAGACAGAGCAAGGTGCGAGTGCCAGCATGAAGGTGTTTATAATGAAACTTTTTTATTATAAGGGTAGTGATAGGATGCTTTGAAGGAAGGATGATGGGATGCTTTTTCCCATCCTCACAACTAGACATAGCTAATCTTCCACCCACACGTATTATGCCGTCCTGGTCTAAAAAAGGAGTGAGTGGTGAAAGCCTGCTAGACTTGGGTAAATCTTTACCACTTATAAGAGCTTGCTTTTCAGGAGCAAATACTTCCTGCTGAACTAGTAACAAAATCTTGCAAGTAGCAAATTCTAACTCTACTCTGGAAAGAAAGGGTTGAGGCTTCAATGGTTGATCAATTACTAAATATTTCCATCGGAAGATATAAGACACTACACGAATCAATTTATCAAATGAAGAGTATCTATGAAAAAGGCTAGTAGAAGTAGAAGTAAGATGCGACGTGACAGGGTCATTACGGGCATCAGGTATTTCTTCTGCAGATTGATTAGCTAAGCGAGGCCAGCAAGATGATTCCTGACTTAGCCAAGGAGGACCATTCCAGTACAGGTCTGAAGAAATCAATTTTTTAGGCGTGCAACCACGTGATATTATATCCGCGGGGTTTTCACGGCTAGGAACATGTCTCCATTGTTCAGAATGAGAGACTTCATGAATCTTAGAAACGCGATTTGCCACAAAGGTATTCCAATGAGAAGAAGGCTTGGAAATCCAAGCTAATACAATAGAAGAATCGCTCCAAAAAATGTGCGGGAAAATTTTAACTTTAAACTGACATTAAGTTTAGTAGCTAATTCTGTTGCCATTAAAGCAGAGCATAATTCTAATCTCGGCAATGATACTGTTTTAAGTGGAGCAACCTTAGATTTAGCGCACACTAGATTAGAAAATCCAGGGAAAGTATCTGAGGAACGTCCTACTATGTATGCACAACAGCCATAAGCTCGTTCTGAACTATCAGAAAATACATGCAGGTCATACTGCTGGTATAAGGGATTAGAAATTAAAGGGCGGGGTATAGAAACCTTGGAGAGATCCAGCAAACTGCTGCGATACTCTAACCATTCTTCTACAAGAGGAAGGGGGAGATTTTCATCCCAGTCTGATTTTAATGACCAAAGTTTTTGCAAGAACATTTTTGCAACAATAACTATAGGAGCAATATATTGCAAAGGATCAAAGATCTTTGCGATTTCTGACAGAACTTGTCTCTTAGTTACAGGGGGAGATTCTGACAGATGTACCTGATAAGAAAAGGTATCAGAGGAAGGACACCAAAAAACACCCAATGCTTTTACGGCTGCTTCATCAGTAGGAATGGCAACAAATTCATCAACTGGGACCTCTGATGAAAATTTTGATATAAATTCAGTGGAATTTGAAGTCCATTTATGGAGCGGAAAACCACCTCCTAGGAGTAGGGATTTCAAATCTTCGCACACAAGGAGCGCTTCGGAAATATTAGGGAAAGAGCACAAGAAATCGTCGACATAAAATGCCGTTTTTAATGACTCAGAGGCCAAAGGATGATACAGATGACCATCTTGCTCGGCTAACATGTGGAGAGACCGAATCGCAAGAAAAGCTGAAGGCTTCAGGCCATATGTCACAGTCTTCAATCTAAATATCTTTATGGGTTTGGAACTCTCATCGCGCCACAATATTCTTTGCAGATCTTGCTGCTCAGAATTTACGAGAATCTGCCGATACATCTGCTTAATATCTGAGATTACAGCAATAGGAAACCTTCGAAAATTAAGCAAAACAGAGGTGAGGTCTGTTTGAATCGCGGGACCACATTGCAAGGTATCATTTAAAGAGATTCCATTGGAATCTGGTGATGAGCCATTGAAAACTACTCTTATATTGTCTTGTGTTAAGGAATTTTTCCATACCGGATGATGATTTAAATAAACTATTTCATTTAAAGGATGGTCAATTTCTTCTGATTTAGAAATTACCTCCATGTGATTGGATGATTCGTATTCCTCCATAAAGGAAGCATACTGAGTTTTGACAGAAGCATCTTGTTTGAACCGATTTTCAATAGCAAATAGTGCCCTAAGTGCTCTGGAATGCGCGCCCGTAATGGCGGGAGGATTGGGAATACGTGGAAGAGTTACTATAAATCTGCCTTCAGTATTACGGACAATGGTTTCCTTATATAACTTTTCACAAATTTCGTTAGAAGAAGAAGAAGAAGAAGAAGTAGCCTGAACATTCTCAAGATCCCAGAACTTGGTTAGCTCTTGGCTCAAATCGGTACCAACAAAATAACAATTCGATACAGTTTGAATAGGATTGCGGTATATTTGGCCAGTAGCAATCCAACCAAAATCAGTTTCGCGGAAGAAAACATTAGGAGCAATTTTTACTTTATTGGAATGAAGACATTGCCAAAATACGCTTGAGCTGAAAAGAAGCTCTACGGGTGAAGCTCTGTTGAAATGAGGGTCAGCTGGTTGGACAAAATTCGGGATATTCCAACTTTGAATAGGATAAGAAGTGCCAGGAATATTGTTGCCTATAGACTTGATAATCAAACAATCTAATTGCAACTGCGTACCAAGATTATTAGAGTCCTTAAGATCCACTTTAGCAAAGCTTAAGGATTGTGATTTAGAGCAGTTTATTCCTGTAACCTCTATTGAGGTAGGATGTTTTGGAAGGCCTAACTTTTGTACCAACGATTCATTAATAAAATTGTTGGTAGCGGCATTATCCAATAATCCCCTAACAGATACCCATTTTCCGTGAGAATTTTTCAATAGAACCTGCACGGTAGATAATAAAACCTGGACTTTGCCAAGCGAGGTAGAACTTTGAGCATACGACTGCGCACTATTTTGAGAAGTCTCCGAGTTAGACTTGGTATTGGAACTGCTTGGTCCTGATAACCGTGGTCTTTCATGCCTGTGCAAAAGTGAATGATGTCTTGCCCTACAATGAAAGCATAAACGTTGTGAACGGCAATTGTTTAACATATGCGTTCCTGACAAACAGTTGAAACAATGTTTTTTGTTCGTAATGAACTTTCGTCTTTCATCTACTGATAAAGATTTAAATTCATCACAATTGTATAAATTATGCGATTGCTGACACAGACCGCACGTTTGCATTTGGTTAGGTGACCGAGCATCAACATGAAGAGCCTGTGATCTTAAAATTCTTTGATTAGAACTGCTAACCTTATGTTTTGAGAAGGCTTTTGAATCTGAACTACTAGTTTTTTGATTAGCTATGGCGGAAAAGACTTGGCTTCTGGCCTTCAAAAAGTTAATAATCGCCTCATAAGTGCATTGCAAATTCTGGGAAAGTTCTGTTTCCCAGGCTTTTAATGTATTTGCATCCAATCTTGCAGAAATGAGGTGAACTAGAAATAAATCCCAGTGATTTACAGGTTGGTTTAAATTGGACAATGCTCTGACGTGTAACTCTGCGGTGTCAATCAACTTACGAAGTGATAAACTGTTATCTGCTTGCACGTTAGGTAACTCGAATAAGCTTTGTATATGGCGTTGAATAGATAAACGAATGTTCCCATATCTATCCTTAAGAAGATTCAGAGCAACTTCATAATTATCACTGGTCAAAGAAAGTGCTTGAATCAGGTTAAGTGCGTTGCCCTGAACTGCCAGACGCAAGTAGTGAAATTTTTGTATTACTGGTATAGAAGTATTCTCATGTACTAAAGAATTGAATAATTCAAAAAATGGTTCCCATTCTATGTCTTTACCAGTAAATTTGGGTATTTCTAATTTGGGTAATATAATGCGTGAAGAAGATGTAGAAGATGCTGCAGAAGTTTGATCTTCTTGTTTTTCTTTTAAAGTTAAAGCCCTAATAAGCTGTTTAGCTTCAGCAAATCCCTGATAGTATATTTTTTCAACTTCCAACCTATCACTTTGCTGGTCCGGATGCTGAATTTCTATACTGCATTGTATCTCATCATATTTCTCAAAGGCTTGTTCATAATTCTTAAGCCTCTGCGAAATTATGTCAAGATTATGCTCTTGGGGTTCGAGTTCCGTTAAGAAAGTACGAAACCGTGTGAGCTTGCCCTTACAAGAGGCTCTGGAGTTGCTAAGTTTTTCATCAAGGTTAGGCATATTACAAGCTGTTTGTTACTCACGTCAATATTGTGACTTCGAGTACTGGAAGTCAGAGGATGACAGCTTGCTATGTAGTAAGGTTTAGTCTGATGCGGAAGAAACCGGCTTAGCTTACGTTTCTCTCCTCTGCCGCACATGCGCCTTAAGCTGAAACGTCCAATGTGAATTAGTGTTGAAACACAATGAACAAGAATTGTTAATGCAAAATTCACAATATTAAACTTATATAGGGATCCAGGGTGCAACAGATATGTTTCCCGGGGGTGAGGCACCAACAAAAATGTGCAAAAAAATTAGACTGAAACGGTGCGGGGGTATTGGGCATGAAATACGTGACTAGAAAACCAATATAGGGAGCAATGCATTAACAATTTTTATTCCTAATAATAAATTTGTAAGGAACAAACAAATTGCACTTAAGTGCTTATTACAGAAATTAACAATTATAAATGTAGCAAAGTGTGAGGGCCTGATTACAGAACCCAGATTATAGAAAGGTCCATGAAAAGCTTGCTTGATTGGAGAAAAGTTGAGCTTAATATATAAAAATGCAGTTTATAAAAAGAGAGAACCATAAAAAATAATTAAGAGTGTAATAACTGGTATGATATAAGCTCTTTATAAAATTAAACTTATCTTTGAAGAGAGTTGAAGAGAGTTGAAGAGCCAGCTCCTTAAAAAGTTCCAGCTAGCACACGTTGATTTAAAAGTCTTCACGGTTTTCTTGGAAGGAGGCGTACATGGCCAGAGTTATGTGCACCATCGATAAAATGTCAACTTTCTTTTCTTGCGCAGGAATGACATTTATAGTTTCCAAGAGCTGATCCAGAGATATTTTGAAGGACGATTCCAAGTATCCCCTCTAAGGTGAAGTTGAAGAGTACAGCGGCTGGCAATTATTCTTGCCATCTTGAGCAATACGTCATGGTGCAGATCTTGTGACGTAACTGCTCGCTAGCGTAGATATCAGCGATGGTGTCATGAGAGGTAGCGGTGACCAGCTGGTTGAAGTGATCAGCAGTGGTGAATCAGAAGTGTTGAAGTGGTTCAGAAGTGGCGGTTGATCCGAAGTGACGAAGAACGCCAGCAAGCGGCGTCTTAAATAGGGACCATAGAACTCTCTCGAAGTTTGGAGATCGCCCGACCAGACAAAGACCTGCCATTGGTCGAACGAAAGTCAGGGTGACGTCAGTCGACACTACTCAGCAGACAGTGGATCAACCAGTAGATGTCTGGTATGTCGTGAGTGAGGACGCCTGAGATAGCGAGACTGAAACACTCGAGGTGAGAACTATAATATCTATGAATAAGTGATTGATAACAAGATTATGCATATGGTTTAAGCAATTAACAATTGTAAATAAATAATTACCATTCGGGGATCTCAGTAACAATAAATAAAATTTGACCGACAAATGGGCCAAGCTAAACATTGAAAGTATCACAAAAGTGATCACGTGGCGTAGGCGCAGAAATGGGAACAGACGGAAAACCATTTTTTGGATGGCCGGGATAGGAATCGAATCCACATCTTCTCAGTTGTGTCTCGCTAGGATGATTGTACCTCGTTCCAGCCCTTAGACCAGAACAAAATTCCTTGGAAGAGCCATGAATCGAATCCGGCCCCCTGGGAAGACAGGTTGGTTGGTTGGTTCCTTAGTTTAGGGGCTGCGACAACGCGGTCATGTAGCCCCGTGTACTTTGGGTGTGTGTAGAATCTGTCCGATAACCGGTGTTAATTTTGATGACTGTATTAGTGTGTTATCTGTTTTTTAAATTCAAGTAAGGACTGCAACTTTGAATTTTTCAAATAGTTCCTACTTTTGCCGCCAAACGCCACCGTCAACGACTACTTGGCCTAGTTAAGAACTTAGCTACTAGACGCCACCTTAGTCGGCTCTTGGTAACGAACGTAGCAATCTAAGAGCGTTGTTTACATTCCTAACCTATACAATTTAGTTTCACACAGGTGTAATTAGTGGAAGGTTCTTCAACATGCCATAAATCTATAACATGGGACCGCCGGCTTTACTTCCCCTCCGAAGGAATACATACTGAGGGATTTTTAACGCTGTTAAAAAATCCAACGACTTCGACCGGGTTTGAACCCGCGATCTTGGGCATAGAAGCTCAGCATGCTACCAACTACGCCACCGAAGACGCCTGGGAAGACAATGTACCACTAATTGTTGTGGGCCTACTTAGCAACGTGTATATTTCCCTTGGGTGTCTAGCGATATCAAGAAATTCACGTTTCTGAGATGCCGTTGTCATGCCAACCATAAAGTTTTTAACTGTTCTGTTGGCAATGACTTTTATCGTAAACTGCCCCAACAAGACGGTAAGTCACATTGTCCTCATGCTGTTTAAATATTCGGTTGAGTTTTACGTCGACTTTATGTCTCTTCTCAAGTAGCTGAGCCCCTGAAAGTAGTCTTCCCCCATTGCTCCCTAGCTCAAGTGTGGTATATTCTAGGAGTAAGTACAGCGACGGGAATGAAACGATGAACAAAGGAGACATGAATTAAGTAAAATCTTCAGTAATTATTAAACATGGTCATTTCCAGACAAACTAGGAGGCAGCACGCATCACGATAGATGTTAGTCTCGCCTTCATAACAGCCTGCCTAACAAGTTGTCCATATGCGGTTTCTACTCCATTAAGAGATAGCCGCAATTGCAAATAGAGCCATTATTACACAAAGAAGAATTAAAAAAAGAGTAAGAAATAAAGAAAGAAAGAAAGAAAGAAAGAAATGTAAAAAAGGGATAAAGTAAGATTCTATGAAAGCAAACAACAAAGGGTAAGGAAGAAAGACACAAACAAACAGTCGAAGGAAGAAATTAAGTAGAAAGAGAAAAAATAAGAAGGGGCATAAGAAACAAACAGGAGAAGAAATGAAGAATGAAAGAAAGAAAGAAAGAAAGAAAGAAAGAAAGGAAGGAAATAAATAAGATACAAATAGGAGAAAAAAGTGAATTGAAAGAATGAAAGAAGAATGGAAGGAGTGGTAAAGAAGAGGAGACGAAGAAAGGTTCGACAGGAGAAACAAAATAGCGAAATTAAAGATAGAAATAAAAAGAAAGAAAGAAAGAAAGAATGAGGTAAGGAAGTAAAGAAGGAAGTAAGGAAATAAAGGAAGGGGGAAGGAAGGAAGGAAATATAGGAAGGGGGGAAGGAAGGGGGGAAGGAAGGAAGGGGGAAGGAAGGGGGAAGGAAGGAAGGGAGGAAGGAAGGTAGTGGGGAAGGAAGGGGAGAAGGAAGGGGAGAAGGAAGGGGGGAAGGAAGGAAGGGGGAAGGAAGGGGGGAAGGAAGGGGGAAGGAAGAAAGGAAGGAAGGAGGGAAGGAAGGAAGGGGGGGGGAAGGAAGAGAGGAAAGAAGGGGGACGGTAGGGAGGAAGGAAGGGGGAAGGAATGGAGGATGGAAGGAAGGTAGGAAGGAAGGGGGAAGGAAGGGGGAAGGAAGGAAGGGAGGATGGAAGGAAGGGGAAAGGGAGGGAAAAGGAAGGAAGGACGGGGAGAAGGAAGGGGGAAGGAAGGAAGGAGGAAGGAAGGGGGAAGGAAGGAAGGAAGTAAGGCGGAAGGAAGGAAGGAAGGGCGGATGGAAGGAAGGGGGAAGGGAGGGGGAAGGAAGGAAGGAAGGAAGGGGGAAGGAAGGGGGAAGGAAGGAAGGGAGGAAGGAAGCGGGGAAGCAAGGAAGGGAGGATGGAAGGAAGGGAAAATGGAGGGGGAAGGAAGGAAGGAAGGGGGGAAGGAAGGGGGAAGGAAGAGAGGAAGGGGCAAGGAAGAAAGGAAGGAAGAAAGTAAGGGAGGATGGAAGGAAGGGGGAAGGGAGGGGGAAAGGAAGGAAGGAAGGAAGGGTTGAAGGAAGGGAGGAAGGGAGGGGAAGGAAGGGGGAGGAAGCCTGAAAGGAATTGAGGAAGGAAGGATGGAAGGGGGATGGAAGGGGGAAAGAAGAAAGGAAGGAAGGGGAAGGAAGGAAGGTAGGATGGAAGGAAGGGGAAAGGGAGGGGGAGGAAGGAAGGAAGGGGAGAAGGAAGGGGGGAAGGAAGGGGGGAGAAAGGAAGGAAGGAAGGAAGGGGGGAAGGAAGGAAGGGCGGATGGAAGGAAGGGGGGAAGGGAGGGGGGAAGGAAGGAAGGGGAGAAGGAAGGGGCGAAGGAAGGAAGGGGGAAGGGAGGGGGAAGGAAGAGAGGAAGGAAGGAAGGAAGGAAGGGAGGATGGAAGCATGCTTACAGTAATCTTTCGATCAAAGCTCAGTAATCTCGTGTTTACGCCGAACCAAACCATCGCCCCGCACAAGCGTGATAATTAACTCCAATGGTGCCACATACATTAACAAGGAATCCAGATCGACACATTAATACTGATACCACAATAACACATGGGGCGTGTCCAAGCCACTAAAATGTAACAATAACAATGAACTAGTCTGAGATGAATTTAATTTGCAACCCAATAACAATAATTAACTGGCCAGACACATTTACATTTGAGTGAAAAATAAATTCGATTCCAACTTCCGCATTGCGATTAATAATGTGCAGACTAAACAAAGTATAAACAGTTCAAATTGAAAATAGTCCAGCAAAACTAATGAGCTTATAAACCCTCAGATAAATATATGAGTCGCATAGTTTTGTTGTTGTTTTACTGTAACTTTGCATTTAATGTAGTTAAAAAAAATGTGAATACACGTAATGTCTGTGATTAACTAAAACATTACTGAATATCCAATGAAATGGTTGAGCTAGGAATCATTTGTGGGCTGGCAAATGATTCCATAGATTATAATCAAAATATTGTTCATGACCGTGGACAGGAGGTCTGTTTTAAAACACGCTGGAGTTTAAATTGAATGCAATTTTTCTTTTCATTCTATACTTAGTATAATACCAAGTTCACGAATCTTGGATGTCACGGGTAATCTCGAGAATCACTGGATGGATTTTGATGCGGTTTTCACCATTCTCTGAAGGATATCTCGAGGAAGATTTCTGCTGAAAATAATTTATTTACGATCAAAGGAAGCCAATCAGTAACGACTTCAGTGAAAACGTCAAACAAAAACGGTTTCCATGCTCTTTTTAAGCTTACGCTGGGCAGATCGTTAAAAATATCAATATACAGGGTCTTTCATATAAAGTAAGAACGCCAAGCGGTGGGTTTGTAATCCGCTACTGTGGTGGCCTTGGCCGAGCTTGTGGCGCGCCGTGGCCCCCCTACTTGAAGCGTGTGTACAATCCTATATGAAATATTACCTTATAACAGATGCTGGATATGTCGTCCTTCCTAGGCAATCCAGGCATTGTTTCTGGTAACCACATTCTGGCTGACGTGAGTGAGTTTTGTCACTCTAATGTTTCTGATTTTTTATTTTATATACCTAATTAAGCACCGAGCCAGTAGTATCAAACTTTTTTTCAATTACGTGAAACTGTGCTAGTGAAGGTGGCACTTCATCGGAAAATTGCTGAACAAATGCATCACGTACCCGCCGAGCCGACTCGTACTTAAAATGATGTTTACTTACAAAAATACGATGTTGTAATGATAAATGTCTCATCATGTTAGCATCTGAGGTTCAGATTGGCGACTGAACAACTGCACGCTTATTGCAAGGTCCAATATGTAGACTACTATGCGCGCGCTTTCAATACTACAGAAGGGGGCCGTGGCGCCACAAGCTCGGCCAAGGCCACCGCAGCAACGCATAACAAATCCGCCGCTCGCCGTTCTTACTTTATATGAAATACCCTGTACTATGAGTGTAAGAATTGTTCAGCATGAAAAGTTCTACAAACAAGTCCGCAAGAGCCTATCTCTATCTTAAATACATCACCCACTATAAGTGTTTTTAGATTGGACGGAAGGGGGATTTGTGCTTCATGCACCTCGCCATTCTTAAATTACGTGTGTCAAGTATTCGTTGCACATGCTATCTCCATGATAATATAATTAATAGTCCAGCCATTGATTTTTACTCATCATGCCGAGACGTAAAACGGATATAGGTCGTAGTTCATTGACATCGAAAAAAAAGCGCTTATCACGTAATGCATTCATAACTGTTCCCGGGCGAAGCTGGGGTGTCTTACTAGTTTTAATATAATTAACTAACGATATTGATATGGCGTAATTAGCGTTCTCTGCGCTGGTGGTCATGAACCTTACGGTGCCTCAGAGCTGCATCCAGGGCCTCTTATGTTCCCGAGTCTTTAAGGGTAGTTTCTGCTGTAGTGTCACCTATTAAGAAAATGTATATTTAACTAAACATTTTAAGTAACGCGGCCTGTAAGAAAATCTTCAGTAGGTAGGTCTACTATAAAACAGAGTTCTTTTCTAACATCAAAGAGGCTAGCAAAGAGATTTCACTAGAACAGGGTAAGATCAAGAAAACAGAGAAATTTAAGTATCTACGCGAATGTATGTCCGGCCCCGTGGCTAATTGATTAGCGTGCTTGGGTTGGCTGGCGGCTTCGGCAGCGTAGTTGGTTGCATGCTGAGATTCTATGCCCAAGATCGCGGGTTCAAACCCGGCCAAAGTCGTCGGATTTTTTAACAGCGTTAAAAATCCCTCAGTATGCCTTCCTACGGAGGGGAAGTAAAGTCGGTGGTCCCATGTCATAGATTCATGTCATGATAAAAATCCTTTTACTAATTACACTTGGGTGAAGCTAAATTATAGGTTATATTTGACTAACGCTCTTAGGTTCCAATGCTCGTCACCAGGAGACGACAGGGGTGGCATCTAGTAACAAAGTTCAGAACTATTTGAACGTTGACGGTGGCGTTTGGTAGCAAATGTTGGAACTACTTGAAAATCGTCTTCAGTCAAAAGAACACACACTAATAAATACAGCCATTACAATTTACACCGGTCATCAGACAGATTCTACACACACCCAAAGTACACGGGGCTACATGACCACGTTGTTGCAGCCCTTAAACTGAGGAACAAAACAACCAACCAGGGGTTGGCTCGAAGGGTACAGGGTTGGATTCCCGGCCGGACCATTGGTAACTAAATCTCATGTGGTTAATTCCCTTGGCTCAGGGGCTGGCTGTTTGTGGCGTCTTCATGTATAAAAGAAAGAATGAACGTAAACAAGTAAAAATGTAAAGCGGAAACAATAAATAAATACATAAAAAGATAGAACCCAGTTTGTCAGAAAAGGCAACGTTCTCCGCTAGATTCAATAAGTTGGAATTAGTCCATAGACTGACTCAGAATATCAATAACCAGAGGTGTCTATCAAGAAATCTTAAACTGAAGCTGTACACTACAGTCGTTCGACCGGAAGCCCTGTACGATATGGAGTGTCTGTCTTTGAATGGAAGATAATGATAATTGTTGTTTTAAGGGGACTAACATCTAGGTTATCGGTCCCTAATGGTCCGGGTGAGAGTGAAAGATGAGATGAGTATGAAAACTATAACTAATACTAACTACAGACTTACAAACTAGAAGAAGAAATGGTAAACAAATAAAGGATAAGGCAAATAAAGGACAGGAAGAAAAGAAATGACCTCTACCTTGGAAGATTGAGGATTGAGGGACTTGGAAGGAAGGAAGGAAGGAGAGCCATGAAAGGCAGATAGGAAAGGGAAAGAGGAGAGGGCCCGCCCCAAGGTCAGAGGAAAAAGGGGACGAAATGGACCCAGCTCAGAAATCCCTCGGGGTGACTAACTCCCAAACTCACCAGCCGTGAGCCCCTGAGAGCGTAGCGCTATCCAGGGTGCACCAGAAGTGGTGAGGCTACACACACCCTGCCTCCTTGAGGGCCTTGAGCAGAAGGCAGGATATAACATGAAAAGAAAAAGAAGGCTGACCCCTCGCAGAAGGAGGGTATCAGGAAAGATCAGACAAGGGCCAATTAAGGCGGGAAAGGAAGAGACTCCCTAGGCCTCGGGTACCCTAATACCGTCGGGGTCGGAAGAGAACAAGAGTTGACCAAGAGGGGTCGACATGAAAGAAGACAGAGAGGATCCCAGCACAAGTAAGTTGAAGCAATGCCGGACTCAGCTGGGGTCCCGTGGTCGCCAATCCACGTCCCTCTAGATGTGAGCCCCTGGGGAGTGAATAAAAGAGGCTGGATGGATAAATTGGAGGTCAGACAGAGAAGAATTCTTAGGAGCAGTACTAGAAGATGGGGAAAACCGCAGACAACACAACTCAGAGCTCTACGTACTGCGCCCGAATCTCGCATAGCCACCACCCATATCCGCTGAGATGGAAAAGGATGGTAGGGATGTCGATACCCAGCCAGATAAACCAACACTATCCTACTAGGTGAATGACTAGGAAACTCTCGACGCATACCGGTCATGCAATAACGCTACTAATTAGTTACACATTTACAAGAAATGAAATATCCATAACAAGATGGTAGGACGAGAATCTCGGATCTCGAGCGTGTACGGTGAAGTTGAGACTAAGTGAGTTCTAGTAACTAACCGGTAGTATTATCGAACGTCGATTGTGATAATGAAAAGGTGATCAGTTTCTATAAAAATGAGCAAGCAAACAAAATAGTGTCTGGGATTTATTAAGTAAGTATTTACAAAATCAAAACCTTCCTAACACCAATAAAAATAAATTCAGATTGAAAATAAAATATTTCACACTTTAGATAGTCCTCCTATCTGTTCAATAAACTTTCATCAAAGTTTTAATTGCTCAAATGTAATTATTAAGAAATAATAATTAAATGATTACGCTTTTTATTCACCCTGTGACTCGATCACTTGTAGCAGTCTGATCGTGATCAGCTGTTCATTCAATAAAATGTGATTAACAATGCAAACCCCTAAATTATACACTTATTTACGTAAAAACGTGAATGTAATAAGAATAATTATTATATTAATTAAATTAGTTAAAATATTTACATATGTTACAATAATTCATGTCCAGACCGGTATTTAAAATATATTTACATGATCTCTCGCGATCTAACAGTCTTATTTCGTTACTGTTTATTTAACCAGTTCTTCGAACATTTGTTCACACATCAATGTAATTTTTAGGTATTCTCTGGTAACTTGTCACAATCAATAATGCTTTAGTATCGAACAATTAAGTTAAATATAGCTTTGCAATGTCGTATCAATGAATAATATGCAATAAATTTAAAGAACGATGCGAAACTACTTAAATACCCTTAATACGCTTCGTGGATCTCGTAATAATACTTTCTGACATGTACAACATAAATATAAACCCTGATGTCAGTTACTTTTTACATATACTGTATCGATTCGTTGCTCCACATGGCAATACACATCTTTCCTTTCGTAATAAGGTGAACAATCTCATAAATAGCGTCAGCTACGCTTTCAAAATTGACATACTTCTTTCCTTTCCTTTTCACCAACTATCTCTACAATAAAGCACGGCATCCCTCCAATAAAAATCCCATCTTGCTACAAACGTGTAGAAGAATCAGTGACTCTACTAGGTAAACACGCACCTATGCAATACCGTTCATAGTGCACTCCCATCCACCTCTCTTCTCTAAATTAATTAACCTCGTGCTCTTCCAATAACAATTACATATTTGTTCACTCCAATTCACCTTGTACAGTATTTCTTTTAACTTTCAATAACGCTTTTCATTAAAAAAAATTCCATCATAGACTATTTTTTCCACATTACAATAAAATATAAACATAACTAAATCGTAGGTTGCTCGTCTATACTTGTTAATAACAATAAAACATATCCTTCCGTATCTGGTGTACATTAACTGAATGAATTATTCATATTTAAACTTGTTTTATATCATACTAGACCTCAGGTAGATTTACAAATCTCTTGGTCTGTGGTTACGTTATAGCAATTTTTCCAATAAAATTGTTTATAATTATATGCATCATTTGACCTCAATTGTCAACAATATGATCCTATTTTATAGTGTATATTCATTATAGCCATAGTCTATGACTATATCCATGTCAAATTACAGTTACATTCCGCAATTGGAATTGCATTACTCCAATACTCTTATTAATAAATGTTTCAATTATGTTCTGACATAATAAAATGTTTTATACATCGTTACAGCATTTAATATTAATGCTTTCTCTTATAATAATGCAATTTAATCATATAGATGTATTCTGTCGCTTATTACGCATTTTTAACTATCGAAGCATTCCCTTCATAAAACAATTTCGTTCGAAAGTGAGCAAGTTAAAAACTGTTTCCTTCAAAAATATAAAAAACGGAATATCTAAAATCAAATACGAATGAAATTACGTCTAAAACGACACACGTTCACGTATCATAAAAGTACAGTGACATCTCTAAAGTGTACTACTTTAAAACATGGGATAAGAATAAGAAAATCTACTATGAATTGGTCAACCCTGAAATACAATCCAATACTACATCAAAAACTACTAAGATCATTGAACATTCAATTTTCTACCTTTCTTGTGGTCTGTTGTCGTGAATACCTAGATCAGATATACTCGATGTTCCGCTCGAACAGCGCGTGCGACTCGTCTGCCTCGAAAACGGGTTCCAGATTGGAGCGTGCCGGTCAGCTGTACTACTTCCCCCCTGTATCGTACTGCACGCACCTGGGCTGTTGGCTCGTCTCTCGGCTAACGGTATCTCTTCTTGCTTCGCGACCTGCAGTCTGGAAACTCGAACTCTTGACACAACGAACCTCTCAGTCCGTCTACTTCTCGTGTAGCAGTTCATCATCCATGTAGGTTTGAACGTCTCTGGTTGACATCTCTCCAAGTTGGTAGTGGACATTTGAATCGTAGTATTGAAGGCATATTCAGAATACTGCATTGTTGATGAGCAGTCGTAGAATTATCGATCCCTGGTTTTCAAGATCACTCTGAATTCCCATTCCATAGTGTAGACTAACCTCCTTCCATAATTTAGTTCTTCATGGTAATCTTCTTATCAATAGTCGAATATATATGTCCCCCCTGACTCAAGGACATTACTATCATCATGACTGTAAGATGATAATGTAGTATATATATCGTTGCAATAAAATAGCTGTAGAATGCAATGCTACTATTCGTTGTTTCGTTGAAATGTGATACTGTTGAAGCGAAGTCTTCTTCTCGTGTAAAATGTAATGTTGTGAAAAGCTTTTCTCTGCTGCAAACTAGTGCGTTTGTATTTCGCCGGCTTCTCCCTTTTATTCCACGTTGATGGCAGTCCCTCCACACAGTCCTGCCTCGTCTCCCGACCGTACTTCTTATACCCGTATAGTGCTGTTCTGGGATGCGCTACAATACACGTCAGCTCTGTTCAAGTAGCTGAGTAGGAATCATTGCTGCGCTCTTGACAATGGCGCGCGTGGCAAACTAGACTGGATTTCTAGCCTCGCACAGAGCCTAATAAATTGAATTATACTCATAGTTTATTTCCTGGCTATTAATTTATAATTTTGTTTTACCAATTAAATTCCGCATTCTCTTCTGCGTCTGTAGAAGTGTTAATATCGCTTTATATAAGCAAATTTAATATAACAGCGATTCCCACAAAATGTATGTGATCCAATCTGATTGGCTATTCAGTTATCATGATAGAAGCTCCTGGTTCTAGCCTCTTATCATCGAGTGATGTGCATAATTTGTTATTGTCAACTCGGCCAACCAAAACCGGTCTTTAGCTTGCTAACTTGAAGCCTTGGTCATATTCCAGCATCTAAAGTTTAGACTCTCCCTTGGTTAAATTATCATTCACTGAAATATTCCCAAATTTTATTCTCTCAATATACTCCAAAATTGTCCAAAAAATTATCAAGATGCTTCATTCACTTCCTAAAATGTATCTGTGAATATTATATTGTTTTAATTCGAAATTCCAATTATTTCTCTTTCATGGTTCACAAGTCGGTTCGATCCTCGGCTCAGTCAAAGTCTGAAGCTGGGCTAAATTCGAGTTCAGTACAAATAGAGAGGCTTTCTGACTGTGACAGGAAAATAAGGCAAGATTGCCTCCGGACAGACTGACCAACCGCCTGTTCACCTTCTTGTGAAACAAGAAGGTCCGTACTACTTGGCTGACTGAAGCTCAGAAAGACGAACAGACCAACTATGACACATATTCTTAAGGAAGTCCGTGGTTTTTAGGACAAACCTCTAAAGAAAGGCAGTCCTTGGTCGGAGGAAAGGAACGAACTGCAGTGGGAAAAGTTGTGCAAGTACTGGGCAAAACTTAACAGTTGAACAAACATGGTCTCCAGTAGGCCGATCCGAAAGAAGAATCAGAAGAAGAAAAAAAAGAACAGTATAAAATTTTGAACTCAGACCTTAGTTGCCTCAATGTGTATCTTCTCTCCGATCCTTACTCCTCAATTACCTTATTCAAATTTCATCAATGATCCCCGCTCTCTCTGGTATTAAAACGTGAGGTGTTATAGTGTTCTTGCTTAACCCCTGGCATGTCGATAACCCTCCCTACGCTACGGAAGGTAATTAATTTGCGGTCTATGCTCCAGGAGCTTCTCACTCGTTAGATGAAGGAATGTTGTGGTTTCTATACAAAGCCTGCATACTTTAGCTTAAAGTTACAATAACCAGATGTGCTACAGACTCTCAGTGCATTTTATTATTATTACTAGCAACCCGACCCGGCGTCGCCCGGGAACAGTTATGAATGCATTACGTGATAAGCGCTATTTTTTCCCAATGTCAATGAACAACGACCAATATCCGTTTTACGTCCCGGCATGATGGGTTAAAATCACTGACTGGACTATTAATTATATTATCATGGAGATGCATGTGCAACGAATTCCTGTCAGACGTAATTTAAGAATGGTGAGGTGCATGAAACACAAATCCCCCTTCCTTCCAATCTTAACTTGACTGTGAATTTTGCGGAATGAAAAGTTCTCAGGCGAAATTAAGATAAGCCGAGTTGCACTTCCAAACACAACCACTCTTCTCTTAAGTTTTTAACTCAACACGACTTGACAGTTTGCAACTGGCTGTATCTGGGGCAATAAGCTCGTCCGCTAGCTAAGCAGTAACTGGGGTGATAGGCTCGCCCCTAGCCTGATCGCAAACTGTCGCCTCAGTAACTGAATGGACATGGTTGGAAGAAATTAAAACGTAAAAACACTTATAGTGGGCGATGTATTGACGATAGACATCCAAGAATCGGGGACTTTGTTTTATACTAAGTAGAGATTATACGCCAATCAGTATAATTTAATATAATATAATCCCCCTTCCGTCCAATCTTAAATTGACTGTGAATTTTGAGGAACGAAAAGTTCACAGGCGAAATGAGAGTTGCACTTCCAGGGAACGGCGAGGTGAATGAAACTCAAATCCCCCTTCCGTTCAATCTTAACTTGACTGTGTTTCACAGGCGAAATGAAGTAAACCCGAGTTGCACTTCCAGGGAAACTCCAAACAAAACCACCCTTCTCAGAAGTCTTAACTCAACACGACTCAACGGTTTGCTGCTGGCTGTATCTGGGGCAATAGGTTCGCCCGCTAGCTAGGCTGTAACAGGGACGATAGGCTCACCCTTAGCTAGCTCGTAAACTGTCGCCTCAGTAGTTGAATGGACAAGGTTTGAAGAAATTGAAACGTTAAAACACTTATAGTGGGCGGTGCATTGAAGATAGACATATGCTCTCGCGGACTTTTTTGTAGAACTTTTCATGCTGAAAAATTCTTACACTCATAGTATTTCGATATTTTTAACGGTTTGCCCCGCATAAGCTTACAAAGCGGACGCCAGTTTTTTTTTTCGACGTTTCCACTGAAATCGTTATTGCTCGGCTTCCTTTGATCATACATTAATTTCTACAGAAATCATCCTCGAGATATCCTTTACAGAATGGTGAAATCCGCATCAAAACCCATCCAGTGGTTCTCGAGTTTACCCGTAACATCCAAGAATCGGGGACATTGTTTTATACTAAGTAGAGATTATTATTATTGAAATGAAAATCCACAGTCTGCTTCCAGTCTCCGACCGGGTCAGGAATGGAATGAATGAAGCCCCCATCTAGCGGCGAGGATATGAACTGTGCCGGCTGCCGAGGCCTGACGCACTCCTCTTGGGCAATGATTAAATGAATGACAGATGAAATGAAATGATAGTGGAGAGTGTTGCTGGAATGAAATTTTGACAGGGAAAACTGGAGTACCCGGAGAAAAACCTGTCTGCCTCCGTTTTGTCCAGCACAGATCTCACATGTAGTGACCGGGATTTGAACCACGGACCCAGTGGTGAGAGCCCGGCGTGCTGCCACCTAAGCCACGGAGGCTTCAGATTATTATTATTATTATTATTATTATTATTATTATTATTATTATTATTATTATTATTATTATATATAATGCGTTTCGCCCTCTAAGGATCACGTAGAACCATTAGTTAACATTGGTCTTCTTGTTCTTCTTATCTTCCCAAAACTTCCTCATCCTTTCGCTATGTGCCTGTCTTCTTTCTTGTGTCCATGCAGCTTTATGTTTCAAATTCTGTCCCGTAGGGATCTTGGGTGGAAACTTATACGAATTTACTTTTTGTCTATATGCAGTCCGCGTCGTTGTCAGTGGGTCAATATTGATTTCAGTGAGGTCCTTTTGGGTGTCTGCTAGCCAGCGTACTTTGGTTTGTCGGTTTCCATTGACTATGAGGAAGATTTTCTTGGTCAGTCGGGAGTTGTCCATTCGAGCTATATGTCCGTAGAATTTCATGCGTCTTTTATGTGCGAGTGAGGCGAATCGTTCAGTCCGTGAGTACAGTTCGTCTGAGCTTTTCCTCAGCCAGATACCGTCCTGAAGCTTTGGTCCAAAGATTTTTCTCAGTATTTGTCGTTCTATCTTCTCAATGTATTTGATGTTGATGGTTAACGATGACGTCTCAATCGCATAGAGTGCCTCTGGGAGGATGACTGTGTGGTAGTGATAGAGTTTGGTTTTAGTGGAAAGTGATTTCTTGTTGTAAATATTCCAAGTGATTGTGTAAGCTTTGCGTAATTTTTCTGCACGTGTTTTGTTAGCCATTCTTTCGTTACCAGTGTTCCCGATAATTTCACCTAGGTACTTGAAGTGCTTAACTTGTGTGATGCCGCCATATTTGGTTGTAATTGATGCCAGGTTTGTGCTCTTGGAATCCATGTACTGTGTTTTCTCGTAAGAGATATGGAGGCCGATTCTGATTGATATCTCATGAAGCTTCTCGATGGCATGTCTGGCATCTTCTGGAGTCCGGGTAATTATTGCTAGGTCGTCAGCAAAGGCGAAGCATTTTATGTTGATTCGTTGTTCTTTTGTTCCAATACTTATTCCAGGTATTTATTTCTCCCATGTTCTGATGATCTTATCTAGTACCAGGTTGAATAGGAGTGGGGACAACCCATCACCCTGTCTTACGCCTGTTCTAATGTGAAATGGTTCGGACACTTCACCCATAAATTTAACTTTAGAAGTTGTATCTGTCAAGGTCTGTTGGATTAATGTAGTTGTTTTGTTGTCCACACCATATTCACGAAGTATATTAAACAGAGTTGCGCGGTCGATTGAATCATATGCTTTCTTAAAATCTACGAAGGTGACAACTGTGCGATTCGACTGGCGATGTTGGAGTACCATCTTGAGGTTCCAGATCTGTTCTGCACACGATTGACGCGGTCGAAATCCCGCCTGATATTCACCGATCATGTGCTCTGTCTGTTGCTCCAATCTGGTGAGGAGGGCACGTGAGAGTACCTTGTAGGCGATTGGCAGGAGTGAAATGCCTCGGTAATTATTCGGATCTGTCTTGTCGCCCTTTTTGTGTAGTGGGTGAATCAAAGCAGTTTTCCAATCAACCGGTATGGTGTAACTCTCCCATATATTAGCAATGATGTTTTGTAGTCTTTCAGTCAAGAGTTCACCTCCAATCTTGAGCACTTCGGCGATTACACCGTCTTCTCCTGGTGCCTTGTTGTTTTTGGAATGTAATATGATGTTTTGTATCTAATCATATGTTGGTGGTACTGAGTCCTGGTTTGGGGCAGTAAAGTGGAGTTGGAGATTCTCTGCAGGTGGTTCACAATTGTGAAGCTCCTCGAAGAACTGTTTCAGGATATCACAATTGGCCTTTGTGTTTGTCTCAAGTGTGCCATCAGAGCGGCGAAAACAAAGACTGGGCGGCTTGTAGTTCGTCAGTTCTTCCCTAAATGTCCTGTGGAAATTTCGTGTGTTGTTCCTCTTAAAGTCATTATCGAGTTCTTCCAATCGTTTGAGGTGGTACATGCGTTTAACTCGTCTGATTGTTTTAGATGTTTGCTTCTGCGTTTCTAAAAAGTTCTGCCAATGTTCTGGTGTTCGGTTGCTATTCCATGTCTTCCAGGCTCGGATTCGGGACTCTAGGGCTTTATCACAGTCTATGCTTCACCATCTGTGTTTTCGTTTCCTTGGTGGTTTGCCGAGTTTTCTTGTTGATTCTTGGATGGCCTTGAGAAGTTCATCCCATGTTTCCGTGTTAGTCTGTAATGATTGTGTAAACTCCTGTGCGTGTTCTTTTAGGTATTCCGGATCTATGCGTGGGAGTTTGGAATTTGGACGCTTTTTACGATTGGGTATGAAGCGGACTTTGATCTGCGAGAGATGATGGTCGGACCCTACGTAACCTTTGCGTACCCTCACGTTCATGATTTCTGGAGAGAATTGTCTGGTTATTGCTACATGATCTATTTGATACTCCCCGATGTGGTTTATGGGAGATTTCCATGTAGTCATTTTTCGTGGTGGTTTCTTGAAATGTGTGGACATTAGTTGTAGGTTGGCCATTCCACATATGTGGATTAAGCAAAGCCCATTCGCATTCGTCTTTTTGTGTGCCGAGAAATTTCCAATGATATGTCTGTGTTCCCGTTCTCTGCCAATTTGCGCATTGAAATCTCCGAGGAGGATCTTAATGTGGTATTGAGGAATCTTAGTAAGTGTCCGTTCAAGTTGAGACCAGAACTTCTCAACTTTGTTTTTGTCAGGATCATTGTTAACTGGAGCATGTGAGTTTATCAATGTATAGGCCTTATTGGCGCATTTAACTGTGAGTAGAGAGAGACGATTCGAAGGTGATGTGAAGTCTATCACTGAGTTCTGGATACTGTTGTGCACAAGGAATGCTGTTCCGAACACATGTAAATTACTATTTCTTAGCTTAGTTGCTGGTTTTCCCTTATAGATACGGTATCCACCGGAGTCGAAGTGATCACAATCACGGAATCGTGTTTCTTGTACTGCAAGTATGATAATTCCAAATCTGTCGCTGGTGTCCGTCAGTGTCTTGAGTTTCCCAGTTTTGGTCAGCGTCTGTACGTTTAGTGTACCAATGAATTGCGTTCGCTTAGGTTTGAGGAGTTTTGGGAAGCTCCGATCCTTCCCGGCATGACGTCCTGGTCCCCCAGAAGCCGAATGACCAGGTTCGCCTTCGCTCTTCTTAGCTCTGGCCTGAGGTAGTTGCTTTTTTGCTTGTGCTTCCATCATGCTAAGTTCGTGGTTGATTTTAGCTGGTGGGCGTGAGCCCAGGGCGAGTGAATCGCTGATAATCCATAAAATTCACTCTCATCGTAAGAATTGTTAGTTCATACGGCAGCTGATGTTATACTGTGGTTTACTGGTGCCTCTTGGTGTTCTGGGCTGTATATTATTTTACGGCTTCGAGCCAACCCTCCTCCTTTACTCGGACTTGGGACCGGCAACAGCAACGACTAAGCTACTCAATCCACCCATTAGTTGCTGCTGGTGGAGTTATTATTATTATTATTATTATTATTATTATTATTATTATTATTATTATTATTATAACAGAGCAAACCTTTACACTTTCTACAATCTCCGATTTTATGTAGATAAAAATACTGATTGAAAGCAAATTAAGATATGCCATATCAGCTTGGGGAAATCAAAACACAACTTTAATTAATAATCTTCAAGATAGCCAAAACAGGTTGTTTAAATATTTCACTGGTATCCCTTATTTTAATATTTAAGAGTTGTTTCAAATTACTGTACTGAATCCCTACTACCATGATCCAGGATTCGGGCATAAGGTCTCTCACAACATACAAACAAGAGTCATAACAAGTACTAATTATGTAAAACCTTTATGTATAAATAGCTATGGCTTCAAGAGACTAAATTATATTATACCATCACTATTTAACGAACTACCACCTGTATTGTCCAACACGAACAGCAAACAACTAGCTATACGTCGCATTAAAAACTTTTACCTAACTAAACATTAACTCATAACATACATTTATTAATAAATCTCGCGCTACCTCGTGCCTCACTGGCATCGGGAGAGCGTGGGTTCGAATCCCACCTCGGCCGTCCTGAGAATGTTTTTCCGTGGTTTCCCAATTTCACCACCAGGAAAATGCCGGGACGGTTCCTTTCAATAGGTCCACGGCCGATTTCCTTCCCTGACCCATCCTAAAAAAGTATAAGGTGCGTTCAAAAAGTGACGAGCCGGGGGAACAATTACAGAAACCAGTACCTGTATGTTAGAAGTATTGGCCCTGGCTGTTGAGGCACTTGTCCCACTGTGACACGAGGCGGTGAATGGCTGTCTCATAAAATTCCCTGGGCTGCGATGTGAACCAGTTCCGCACGTACAGGTGAATCGTTGGCCCCACAGAGCCCTTTCCAGGGGACCAAACATGGCGTAATCACAGGGAGAGAGGTCTGGACTGTATGGAGGGTGGCCGAGAACCTCCCATTTGAATTTCTGCAGGAGTGCTGCGACTGTGTTGCCCGTATGAGGTCGTGCATTGTCGTGGAATGACCACGGCGGCTATGGCGTTCACGGTCACTCGGCGGTCCTGGGTAATGAGTGCATCAACCAGCTGGACGTTGTCATCGGTAATACAGGGGGGTGCCTCAGACTGGGCATCATCGGCTAACGACGCCCGTCCTTCCCTGAAGCGCTTGTGCCACGCCTTGATCCTTGCAAGGGACATGCAGTATTCGCCGTACATTCGTGACATTCGGCGATGAATGTCCGTTCCCCCCACTCCTTCAGCTGTCAGAAACCAAACAACATCTCTTTGCTCTTCGGTTGACGCCTCCATGCCACTGTTTGCAATGCGACTGGCAGCGTTGGACGATTGATGTATGCTGCTGCTCACTTTGTATCGTCACTTGACGTGCACGCGTGCCCTCTAGCGACGGGCTGTGACCTTCCACGCTCTGGTCGGAACCACACCTCGTTACACACGCCACGATTAACCGATGTCATCACCAGTTTGCGCATTCCAGCCTCCGGCTCGTTACTTTTTGAACGCACCTTATAGACTGGATGTTGATTTATGATATTTTCAACTTCAATAGTTATATCTTGTTGTCATATTTTTCGGATGTTTGTGACACTGTATTCATGTCATAGGATAAATAAATAAATCTCCTAGGTCTACCTCTGGTTCTCTTACCCTCTTAGGTAATCTCTCGCCCCCCATTGTCTTCACATGACTCCACCATCTGAGTCATCTTGGCCCATAAATAATAATTTACATAATTTACATAATTACCTGCACTAGCAATGAAGGAAATTAGAGAGAAATTTAAAGTGGGAGTGAAGATTAAAGGAGAAATAATTTCAACTCTGAGATTGGCCGACACGCCTGAGGATTTGAATGAGTTTTTGAATGGTATGGACTCCGTCTTGAGAAAAGAATTCATGATGAAAATTAATAAATTTAAAACAAAAATACTGGAATGCAGCCGAAATAAATCAGAAACCTCTATGGACATCAAATTGGCAGGTGAAAAGCTGAAGGAAGTAGGAGACTGCTGTTACTTAGGAAGCAAAATAACCACTGATGGACGAAGCAAAGAGGATATAAAAAGTAGGTTGGCTCAGGCAAGGAAAGCATTTCTACAAAAAAAAAAAAAGGATTCTGTTGACATCGAATATAGATTTAGGTATTAGGAAGTCATTTTTGAAAGCCTTTGTCTGGAGCGCGGCGCTCTATGGGAGTGAAACTTGGACTGTTGATGCAGCATAAAAGGGGACAATTGAAGCGTTTGAAATGTGGTGTTACAGGAGAATGATGAAGATCAGATGGGTAGATAGGGTTACAAACGAAGAGGTATTAAGACGAGTGGGAGAGGAGAGATGTTTCTGGCGACTGCTAATGAAGAGAAGAGATAGGTTGGTAGGACACATACTAAGACACCCAGGAATAGCAAGCTTAGTTATGGAAGGAAGGGTCGAGGACAAGAACTGTAGGGGTAGACCAAGGTTAGAATATGTTAAACAGATTGCCTCGGATGTAGGGTGTGGTAGCTATGTAGAGATGAAATGATTAGCTCAGGACAGGGAAGCATGGATAGCTGCATCAAACCAGTCAAAAGACTGAAGACTCAAACAACAACAACTGAGTCAGCTCATACTAACAGCTTCATTTCTAACTTATTGTAGCATTTATCTCTTCACTAACAACTAGTAAGCTTAAAAGGCGCACGGACGGCAGGCCCCAGACACAATTCTGAAAAGCCGAGGTGAACAGCGAAACTCCAAACACATATACTCTTCTCTGAAGTCTTTACTCAACACGACTCGACAGTTTGATGCTGGTCGAAGCTGGGGTGATAGGCTCGTTCACTAGCTCGTAAACTCGCTCCGAAGCTAGTGATTTAAATTTCCACTGAATGGAGAATGTAGGAAGAAATGGAAACGTAAAAACACTTACAGTGGGCGATGTATTAAAGATAGAGATATGCTGTAGTGGACCCCTCTTATCATTCCAAATGATCTTGTCGACTTCATCGTTATGCGTTACGGTTACGGTTATGACGTCATCATGTTGTTCAGTGCATATGCACCGAGTCTGAGTTTTCTCCTGGGGTCTGGCATTATGCGATACGGAGACGGCGAGTGCGTGACGTCATGCAGCAGAGAGCACCTCCCGCTCTCCGTTCCCCGCGCGGGAAGCCTAAGTTAAAGGGTAATGGAGTCTGTTGAGTGTGAGTTTACTCCTGGGGTCTGGCGTTATGCGATACGGAGACGGCGAGTGCGTGACGTCATGCAGCAGAGTGCACCTCCCGATCTCCGTTCCCCGCGCGGGAAGCCTAAGTTAAAGGGTAATGGAGTCTGTTGAGTGTGAGTTTACTCCTGGGGTCTGGCGTTATGCGATACGGAGATGGCGAGTGCGTGACGTCATGCAGCAGAGAGCACCTCCCGCTCTCCGTTCCCCGCGCGGGAGGCCTAAGTTAAAGGGTAATGGAGTCTGTTGAGTGTGAGTTTACTCCTGGGGTCTGGCGTTATGCGATACGGAGATGGCGAGTGCGTGACGTCATGCAGCAGAGAGCACCTCCCGCTCTCCGTTCCCCGCGCGGGAGGCCTAAGTTAAATGGTAATGGAGTCTGTTGAGTGTGAGTTTACTCCTGGGGTCTGGCGTTATGCGATACGGAGACGGCGAGTGCGTGACGTATGGAGCAGAGTGCACCTCCCGCTCTCCGTTCCCCGCGCGGGAAGCCTAAGTTAAAGGGTAATGGAGTCTGTTGAGTGTGAGTTTAATCCTGGGGTCTGGCGTTATGCGATACGGAGACGGCGAGTGCGTGACGTCATGCAGCACAGTGCATCTCCCGCTCTCCGTTCCCCGCGCGGAAGGCCTAAGTTAAAGGATAATGGAGTCTGTTGAGTGTGAGTTTAATCCTGGGGTCTGGCGTTATGCGATACGGAGACGGCGAGTGCGTGACGTCATGCAGCAGAGAGCACCTCCCGATCTCCGTTCCCCGCGCGGGAGGCCTAAGTTAAAGAGTAATGGAGTCTGTTGAGTGTGAGTTTTCTCCTGGGGTCTGGCGTTATGCGATACGGAGACGGCGAGTGCGTGACGTATGGAACAGAGTGCACCTCCCGCTCTCCGTTCCCCGCGCGGGAAGCCTAAGTTAAAGGGTAATGGAGTCTGTTGAGTGTGAGTTTAATCCTGGGGTCTGGCGTTATGCGATACGGAGACGGCGAGTGCGTGACGACATGCAGCACAGTGCATCTCCCGCTCTCCGTTCCCCGCGCGGAAGGCCTAAGTTAAAGGATAATGGAGTCTGTTGAGTGTGAGTTTAATCCTGGGGTCTGGCGTTATGCGATACGGAGACGGCGAGTGCGTGACGTATGGAGCAGAGAGCACCTCCCGCTCTCCGTTCCCCGCGCGGGAAGCCTAAGTTAATGGGTAATGGAGTCTGTTGAGTCTGAGTTTACTCCTGGGGTCTGGCGTTATGCGATACGGAGACGGCGAGTGCGTGACGTATGGAGCAGAGAGCACCTCCCGCTCTCCGTTCCCCGCGCGGGAAGCCTAAGTTAATGGGTAATGGAGTCTGTTGAGTCTGAGTTTACTCCTGGGGTCTGGCGTTATGCGATACGGAGACGGCGAGTGCGTGACGTATGGAGCAGAGAGCACCTCCCGCTCTCCGTTCCCCGCGCGGGAAGCCTAATTTAATGAGTAATGGAGTCTGTTGAAAGAGCCCTCCTGAGCCTTTCTAACATGTGTAGCATTTGTAGCATGCGTCATTTGAAATGATATAAAGTCTAGTCTCTCAGACTGACTGTATCTTTTTTGTAGAACTTTTCATGCTGAACAATCCTTATACTCATAGATATTTTAACGGTTTACCCAGCGTAAGTTTAAAAGGTGCACGGACGGCAGGTTTTCCTTCGACTCGATTCACTGAAATCGTTACTGCTCGGCATCCTTGGGTCATAAATGAATGTTTTTCTACAGAAACCTTCCTCGAAAAATCCTTTTCAGAATCGATGTAAGATGTGGTAACTATGTAGAGATGAAACGATTAGCTCATGACAGGGAGCGAAGGAGGGCTGTGTCAAACCAGTCAAAAGACAGACTGACTCTACCAACAACAGTGTGTTAGTATTTCACAAAATAGTGAATCTAATTACTCGTCACTTCATTCACTTAAGATTCATCAGTCCGTTCTACCCTGTAACTTGAAAATAAGACTCGTACAAACCTTGATACTCCCAATATTTAACTACTGCGATGTTGTACTAGTAGATTCTACCGGAGAACAAAACAAGAAACTTCAGTGAGCTTTAAATTCCTGCATTAGATTTATTTTCTCCTTAACATTTTCCTCACACCTGTCTCCATTTTATGATTTACTTTCCGGGCTAAAAGTAGAACAACAAAGAAACCTGCACATATGTACACTCATCTATTGCCTTCTCAATGAAAGTACACCTCACTCACTATCTCTCTTGTAATTTTCGTTTTCTTTCTTCCTTTCACGATCGTCACGCGCGATCCTGATCTATAATTGCAATTCCTCTGCATCATTCATCTGCCTTCAGTAACTCTTTCTTCGTGTCGGGAACTAGAATTTGGAATAATTGGCCTCGTGACGTTAGAAAGTGTACATCCCTAACAACTTTCTAACGTGCATGTAAAGATTTCCTCTTGAATTCATCAGCCAACTAGAACAATTTGTGTATGAATGTGTGAGTGAATGACCATAGTAAAATTTTGTTAAAAATGTATGTCATTTGTATAGCTTAGTAAATATCACGGAGTCGCCAATTTACTTCTAGTATTTAAGTTGTCCTAGGCAGGTTAAGAATAACATATGTGAGTATTCATGTAAGTTGCACTGTGTGTGGTTAAGTGTAAGAGAGGGCCTAAGCCCTAACTTCGCCACAATAAAGGCACCAATAAATAAACAAGTAGTTCCGTGAAGAACTAAAGCCTATTTTCATATATCCTACTTACGTTAATTGCCACTATCAACATACAAACTTTCAATTTGATTGCTGTAATAGATTCGTAGATATTAAGAACCGACTAAATACTTCGGATGGTCACCATGTTGGATTGTTATACGTATAGGCCATAGAGTCATGTACCATTAAAGGAAAATTATTGCGTAGGTTCATTATCCAAACTTTCACTTCGATCGAATTGTCGCCATGTTGGGTTTTTATATATGTAGGTCTTAGAGTTATATACTGTTACATGAAGATTATTGTGTACGTGTAGTATTCAAACTTCGCATGATTAGGACACAAGAAGTAAAAACGAGATTTTAAAATTTCGCACAGCTGCCATCTTGAGGTTATGTAAACAATTGAACTAAATTAGATGCCAGTGCATCACAATGTGTATAAACATTTTCTGTACCAAGTTTCATTGCGTTTGGTTGGTTAAATCGCGAGAAACGTCTATTTAAATGTCGAAAATTCGCTTGGCCGCCATGTTGCTTTTGTAGTTTCCAGGTTTTCAAAAGTCACATAGGTGACCTTTTAGTAGTTCCCATTAACACCGTATACAATTCCAGGTTGATATCGGTAATAGTTTCGGAGATAATGAATGCTGGTGAAATATTTCGCACAGCCGCCAAGTTGGATTGGTAAGACGTAAAAAAAATTGAAGGGCACGGTCAGGGTCGTCCATCATAGTGCTATAAACTTACAGAGTTTCACTGAAATCGCTCCAGCTGTTTAAATTGTATTAGGGAGGAGAGACACACACGAATCACACACATACCCACGGACAAAAGGTGATCTCATAGCCTATTTTTTCATAAATGAAAATAGGCGAATAAATCGACTGTTATGAAGGTAATGTGGTGATCTGATGATATCACTTGTGGGGGGTTGTGGAACAATCTCGTCCCTATGTATTATCACCAACCCCTAGTATGTGTGTGAGGGAGTGAAAACCTCAGCCAACCATCATGACCGCAAATTAATTACATACTGTGTGTGGGGATGGATCGATCCCTTTAGGCCAGGGGATGGTGGCTGGACCAGATTGGCCCTATTCCTAGTATCTCTGTTGACACATCAGTAATGCCCATCTCATGGCGTAGTGATTAGCATTATTGCCTGTCACACCAGAAGAGCGGGTTCGATTCTCAGCTCTAACAATAAATTTGTTGATGATTCAATTAGGAGCTTTCGAAATCGTGGCTGTTTTACCCACGTGCAGTTGGGTGTATAATAATAATAATGCGAGTGAATGTCTCGTACTGAACTGCAAATTGGATCAATTAGAAACAGTAGAAAGAATAATTATACGCAAAATACTCGGTCCTTTAAAAACTGCAGAATTCTGGAAATTAAGAACTAATGATGAAATATATCGAAAAATAGAAAACATATCAGAAGAGGAGATTGCTACAGAATGGATGACAGTAGGTTAACATTCCTGTGGAACAACATCCTGGGTACAACAAGTCAACCAGAATTTGGAAGGAAACAATATCAGAGAAAAAGATAAACCACAGAGAGATATTTTTAGGGAAAAAGTGCTAAAAATGGAAGGATTCCAAGGGACGAAGGGAAAGCAAACCGGCTTGAAATGGTTCGAGGAAAGGGAGAGTAAACACAGTGAGGTGATGGAGGAATACTGGAGGAAGAAGAAGGAACACCAAAGGACAAAGCATTGCAATTGGCTCGTGGTCCCTAGACGGCCGAAACGAAAATAATAATAGACTAATCTTCTTCTTTCTTTATTCGTATCAGGAGCACCAATCACAAATATATATCACAAATGGTAAGCAGTGAGAATCAAATACAAATAAAAATAATAATGATAATTAATAAAGACACAAAGTACTCGGCAAACTATTCTAAATCTAATATTAAGTGAGGACATGAACATACAAGTCAGTTGAACAACACACAAACATCTGACTGCCAGGTAGCCCGCAACCAAATGAAATGTTCTTTGTCCAGTAACGGGCGACGTCAACAGCATTCGGGTTGGCAAGTGTTAAATCTTCCATTGTGCTTGTTGATGGACCCAGTGGGCACTGGTAAAGATGTTGGATTGTCTGTAGTTCCCCACAATTACATAAGAGAGAGTCACTCGAAAAAACTCATTCCTGCAGGTTCATCTTGGTTCTTCCAACTCCAGTCCGTAGTCTGTTGAGCGCCTTCCATGTTGCCCAGCCTTCCATATGGCCCGGAGGAAGGCTTTCTTTTGGGGTCATCCAGCCGGACAGATGACCAGTTCTTTCCTTCCACATTCTTGCCCTGGCAGTGTCAGCATTGACTTTAAGGCTGGCTGTTGTCCGAAGGAAGCTTTTCCTAGATTTAAGACGAGTTCGGGCGGGGGAATATCCAAATAGTGGGTGTGTTTGTGATGTGGATGCCTTAAATCTTTCCTTGTTCGCTGCTACCTCCCTGCGTATCTCCCCAGGAGCAATACCAGCTAAGCAGTGGACTTTCTCAACTGGAGTAGGCTTCAAGCAACCAGTAATGATTCTGCAGCTTTCGTTGAGTGCAGTGTCAACTTGTTTAGTGTGTGCTGATTTATACCACACTGGACTGGCATATTCGCCCGCAGAGTAGCACAGAGCTAAAGCTGATGTTCTAAGGGTTTATGGCTGGGTTCCCCAATTAGTACCCGTCAACTTGCGAAGAATGTTGTTTCTTGCGGATACCTTTTGCCTGATGTTTTGGCAGTGCTTCTTGTAGGTCAGTGAACGATCCAAGGTGATTCCTAGATATCTTGGAGTGAAACAATGATTTAGTAGCTTTCCCTTCCAATACACTTTGAGTTTTCGGGATGCCTGAATGTGTCGCATGTGAAATGCACATATTTGAGTATTTTTGGCATTGGGTTTCAGTTGGTTTTGGTCGTAATATGTTCCAAGCTCTTCCAATGCATGTGTCAGAGAGATTTCTACTTCATCAAAACTGTTAGATTGGGTGACAAGTGCAAGGTCATCAGCGTAAATAAAGCTTTTAGTGCCTTTTGGTAGTGGTTGGTCATTTGTATAGATGCTAAATAGTATAGGAGCCTGCACACTACCTTGAGGCAAGCCATTCCTTTGATTCTTCCATCTGCTCCGTTGTCCTTGAAATTCAACAAAGAAGCGACGGTTTTCCAGGAGAGTAGCTATCATCTTCGTCATCTTGATGTCGCCAGTTGTGCAGTACAGTTTTTGTACTAGGATACGGTGATTTACGGTATCAAAAGCAGCGGAAAGGTCCACGAATGCTACTCCTGTGATTTTTCTCATCTCGAAACCGTCCTCCATGCATTGGGTTAGGTGCAGGATCTGTGCTGTGCAGTTCTTTCCCGATCTAAAACCAGCCTGTTGCGATATAAGCAGTTCATCTACAACTCCCGTCAAACGGTTAAGTAGCATTCTTTCCAATATTTTATATAGGTGGCATAGTAAAGAGATCGGTCTGAAATTTTTAGGATCTGAATTTTCCTTGCCAGGTTTGAGAAAAGCAATCACCCGTGCTTTTCTCCATAATTTGGGAATCTTTGAGGATGCCAAGCAGCTATTAAATAAATTCCGAAGCCAATCCTTCGTAGCTGTGCCGAAGTGTTTGATCTGCTCTACCGTAATATCATCTAGCCCTGCTGCCTTACCGTTTTTTCAGCTTTGAATGGCTTTCTCTAACTCACTCAGCTTAAATGGTTGAGACATGTCATTAGTTCTGGCGTTTTCACTTAGGTGGATTCTGTGTTCCTTTTTTCTGATAGGGTGATTGATCTTTCCATTCGAGATAAGTTGATTTGCAATTTGGTTCGCCGAAACATTGGCGTGGAGCGGTCCTTTAGTTGGGTCGTTACTGAGTCGTTTTAACAATCTCCAAGCTTTTTGGCTGTTTCTCGACATGTCTGTTTCCTCCATAAGGCGTATCCAAGCATCTGTCTTAGCTTCTGAAATAGAAGCAAGGAGCAGTTTTCCTGCTGAAATAGTTTCTTCGCATAAAGGATCTTCTTGAAATAATGAGAAGTAATTTTCCATTTGGGCTGCTGTTTCTGATGTTAGGCCTTGTATGTAACTGGACCTATATCCTCGTGGTATGGAAACTCTGGAAGCTTTCTTCACGGAATCGACAAACTCATTATATTTCTCCGGCACTGCATGGATGTCTGATATCATTATATCAAGAGTTGTACTAAATATCAGCCAGTCTGCTTTTTTAAAGTTATATCTCCTTCGGAATGGAATAGTTGCTGGACGAACTGCTGCCCAGAGTTGACACATCATGGGCCGGCTTTGGGTGTTTGTAATCGGATTACAGATTGATTTCACACATTGTTGAGCCACGATTTCACTCACAAATATCAGATCTGGATTGGTGCCTCGCTTCCATCTACTACTGTTGAATGATGGAGGTAATTTGGGGTCATGGATAAGATGGAGCTGGAAATTGTCTGCCCATTCTAATACAGCTTCTCCGATAGTGTCATCCTTAGCGTAACCCCACATACTACTATGGCTGTTAAAATCTCCAATTACAAAATGAACCTTTTAATTGTGATAGTTGTTTGGGGGATTGAAGGAGAATTTCACATTTGGAGGTTTATAAATAGATGATATGGTGCAGTTTCACCAATATAGCACTCCCGTACTGTCTGTGGGGCCTCGCAGCCATGAGTTTCATGCCAGGGATTTTCGGACGACGTTAGTGTTCATCTCTGTGTGTTTCCTGCAGACACAATATATCGCAGTTATATGTATGACAGAGTTGGTGTAGTAACTCTTCTTTATGTGTTGACAAGACCTCGATGTTTAGTGATATAAAATTCAGTTTAGGTCTTAATAAAGACTGTTTTGTATCATAAGATGTATAAGGTCTCCAAGAAAATTGAAAACTCTCAGATACTATGTGAAAAAGGAGGATACATTTTTACGGCCATCTTTTCGGAATGAACTCGAATAGATTGACCAAACAAATTTGTGATTTCTCCCGTAAATGCAAAACAAAACTGAAAAAGACCAGGTAGAATTACAAATTACTGAAATTCTCTACTCAATTGAAAATCTAAAATAATTACGAAAGACGGAAATATAAGGTTCCAAGACAAATCTACCCAAACCCATAATTTCGGAAGAAGAGAAGAAAGGAAGATCATAAAGAATGAAGAGATTCTGGGCACTAAGGAAGGAACAACAGACAGAAACATGATTGATTCGACATACCCCAAAGAGGGTAGAAGAATGTTATTCCTTTACGTCCCTTTTAACAAATGGGGCTTTTAGAGACTCCAGGGTGCAGGAATTTTACTCCGAAGGGGATCTTTTACGTGCTAGTAAATCTACTGACACGGGTCCTTCGCATTTTCGCACCCTCAAATGCCCACTGACTGCGCCAGGATTCGAACCTGCAACCTTGGGAACAGCAGGCGAGATCGTTACCATTGAGCCACGCAGCCAGTCATAATCACATACACACATCAAAAAAAGTTTTGCATCACCTCGGTTCCCAGATCTCCGGCATATAGACGTTGACTGTGTATATTGTATCCAAGATACAGTCCCTTTGACTGTTCATAGATGTCACTAAAACTGCTCAAAGATGTAAACAACCATGCATGAGCAGGGCCTATTAGACGGAGGGGGTACGACAGCCGATCAGTTCCAGTCATTCCACCAGGACGAAGGTACGCTGCTCATGTTGTCTGTAGTTCTACCATGCCTAGAAGGTCAATACCGCAGTTCGATCGCGTCCGCATTGTTACTTTGTGTCAAGAAGGGCTCTCAACAAGGGAAGTTTCCAGGCGTCTCAGAGTGAACCAAAGCGATGTTGTTCGGACATGGAGGAGGTACAGAGATACAGGAACTGTCGATGACAGGCCTCGCTCAGGCCGCCCAAGGGCTACTACTGTAGTGGATGACCGCTACTTACGGATTGCCGCTCGGAGGAACCCTGACAGCAATGCCACCATGTTGAATAATGCGTTTCGTTCAGCCACAGGACGTCGTGTTTCAACTCAAACTGTGCGCAATAGGCTGCATGATGCGCAACTTCACTCCCGACGTCCATGGCGAGGTCCAGCTTTGCAACCCCGACACCATGCAGCGCGGTACAGATGGGCCCAACAACATGCTGAATGGACCCCACAGAATTGGCATCACGTTCTCTTCACCGATGAGTGTCGCATATGCCTTCAACCAGACAATCGTCGGAGACGTGTTTGGAGGCACCCTGGTCAGGCTGAACGTCTTAGACACACTGTCCAGCGAGTGCAGCAAGGTGGTGGTTCCCTGATGTTTTGGGGTGGCATTATGTGGGGCCGACGTACGCCACTGGTGGTCATGGAAGGCTCCGAAACGGCTTTACGATACCTGAATGACATCCTCCGACCCATAGTGCACCCATATCGGCAGAATATTGGAGAGGCATTTGTCTTCATGGACGACAATTCTCGACCTCATCATGCACATCTTGTGAATGCGTTCCTTCAAGATAACGACATCGCTCGACTACAGTGGCCAGCATGTTCGCCAGACATGAACCCTATCGAACATGCCTGGGATATGTTGAAAAGGGCTGTTTATGGACGTCTTGACCCACCAACCACTCTGAGAGATTTACGCCGAATTGTCGTTGAGGAGTGGGACAATGTGGACCAACAGTGTCTTGATGAACTTGTGGATAGTATGCCACGACGAATACAGGCATGCATCAATGCAAGAGGAGGTGCTACTGGGTATTAGAGGTAGTGGTGTGTACTGCAATCTGGACCACAAATGCTGAAAGTCTAGCTGTATGATGGTACAACATGCAATGTGTGGGTCTCATGAGCAATAAAACGAGCTGAAATGTTGTTTGTGTTGATCTCTATTCCCTTTGTATTTAAAGGTTCCGGAACTCTTGGAACCGAGGTGATGCAAAACTTTTTTTGATGTGTGTATATACAGTATAGGCTACATAGAGTCATTTGTATTGAAATGGAAGTTTGTAGTTTTACGTGACCGTCAATCTGGTGATCATCGGGACCTCTAGTTTTAAGTAGTTTTAAGTGGAATCTGAACCACAGGTCGTGATATTTCACTTCGAGAATGTCACATGCATTAACCGCGAATCGAACCCAATTAGCCTTGGTGAGAGGCAAACAGCGCCGTTTCATCCCCTAATTGTAATTAAGGTTGAGATTGAAAGGAGGCGGACGTGTCCTTAATTTAAGAACAATCTCGGCATTTGCCTGGAGTAAAAGTGGGAAACCACGGAAAACCATTTTCCTAGATGACTGAGGTGGGAATCAAACCCTCCTCTTCTCAGTCGTGCCCGTTCCAGCCCTCACACCAGAATGAAATTCAGCGGCTTCGGTGGCGTAGTTGGTAGCATGATGAACTGCTGTGCCCAAGATCGCGGGGTCAAACCCGCCCACAGTCGTCGGATTTTTTAAGAGCGTTAAAATCCCTCAGAATGCCTTCCTTCGGTGGGGAAGTAAAGCTGGCGGTCCCATGTCATAGATTTATGGCTTGAAAAAGATCCTTCCACTAACTACACTTGTGGAAGCTAAAATTTGTAGGTTAGTTTGATAACGCTATATTAGTTACAACGTTCGCCCCCAGGTGCTGACTGCGATGGCATTTAGTAGCCACGTCCGCAGCTAGGTGTCGTGGACGGTAGCATTTGGTAGCAAATGTAGAAACTACTTGAAAAAATTTATCGTCTGCAGTCCCTACTTGAATTAAAAACAGATACACTAATACAGCCATCACAATTAACACCGGTTATCAGACAGATTCTACACACACCCAAAGTACACGGGGCTACATGACCGCGTTGTCGCAGCCCTTAAACTGAGGAACCAACCAACCAAGAATGAAATTCCTTGGCAAAACAGGAAGTCGAACCAGGAACTCATATTTGACAGCCAAGAAATGTAATTGTGGTTTGAGGGCTGGAACGGGGTACACTCAGCCTCGTGAGGAGGTACTAATAAAAGGTAGGTTCGCTTCCCACCTCATCCATCCCGGAGGTAGTTTTCCGTGGGTTTCTAATTTCTACTACAGGCGAATGCTGGAATGGTTCCTCAATTAAAGCCACTGCCGCCTCTTTCCCAATCCTCATCTGAATTAAAACTACACACACTACACTAATACAGCCATCACAATAACACAGACATACACCAAAGAACACGCGGCTACATGACCACGATGTCGCAAAGCCCCTCAATGAAAGAACCACAACAACTATTGGAACAGCACCAATATTGTTGAAGTTCTTAGTAACCATCGCAACCAAAGAGGATATTTCCAATATAGTTGGAGAGGACAGCACGAGTGATGTGTAAACAGAGATATTAAATCTGGTCCAGCCACTCCTTCAAACTCCATTTCCTGGTCTAGTCCGATCATACTGTATGTCATTAATTTGTGGTCATGATGGTTGGTTCCCCCAGACAGACTCAGACTAACTGAGGGCTGCTAATAAATACACACAGTACTGTAGTTACTGGATTATTCCGCTGCTGTCTCAAACACTATCATCAAATCACCACACAAGCCATCACATAGAATAAACAGACCATGTCCAGAGACTTCGGTTATGGGTATTAAACATACAAACAAATAAACAAACAAATGAATAAATAAATAGGATACATAAATAGATAAATAAATAGATAAATAGATAAATAAATAAATAGATAAATAAATAGATAAATAGATAAATAAATAAATAGATAAATAAATAGATAAACAAATAGATAAATAAATATATAAATATATAAATAAATAGATAGATAAGTAAATAGATGGATAAATAAATAAATAAATAAATAGATTAATAAATAAATAGATAAATAGACAGATAAATAAATAGGTAAATAAGTAAAAAGATAGATTAATAAATAAATAGCTAAATAAATAAATAGATAAACAAATAAATAAACAGGTAGATAAATAAATATATAAATAAATATATAAATAAATAAATAGAAAATAAATAAATAAATAGATTAATAAATAAATAAATATATAAATAGACAGCTAAATAAATAGATAAATATGTAAATAGATAGATAGATAAATAAATATATAATTAAATAAATAAATAAATAGATAAATAGATAGATAAGTAAGTAGATAAATAAGTAAATAGATAAATAAATAGATACATAAATACATATATAAATAAATAAATAGATAAATAAATACATTGATAAATAAATAGATAAATAAATATATAAATAAATAAATAATTAGATAAATAAATACATAGATAAATAAATAGATAAATAAATAAATAAATAAATAGCTAAATAAATAAATAAATAAATAAATAGATAAACAAATAAATATATAAATAAATAAATAAATATATAATTAAATAAATAAATAGATAGATAAATAAATAAATAGATAAATGGATAAAGAAATACGTAAATAAGTAGATAAATAATTAAATAGATAGATTAATGAAGAAACAAATAAATAGATAAATAAATAATTAGATAAATAAATAAATAAATAAATAAACTAGTAAATAGATCATCAAATCAATAATGCTGAACGCCAGAGCTAGAGAATGCGGGTGGCGATACACGATAGACGATAACGTGGTCTTATTCTTCCCTGAAGCATGACATCTAATCTTGACTTTTGACCTGAGTAAGATGATATTGCTGGCGGGTTTCACTCGATATGAAATATCTAATTAACACATGACAGTTTCATTTATGTTTTCCGTCGAATGAAACAAGATGGCGGGTTTATATTCTCCTTCACTAATTATTTCCCCATCAGACGTCTCGTCTTCTAATTGGATAGCTATTTTTGCTATCGGAATGCCTGTCACAAAGTATTTCCGCTCTCATTTTAATCAGTCATGGAGAGAATGAAACTGGAACAAGTTAATGCCATTAGCAAGTTTGTGTTTGCGATATTATTACTGAGCCAGCCGATCTGTCCATCTACGAGGAGTGTGCTGAATATAAAATGCAGGGGCGGCTCATGACTAAAATTTTAGGTTGGGACAGATGATATTGTTGTTTCATAAGGGGGGGAGGGTCGAGCTTTACCTTTGACTACACGCACCTATTAATATATAAGGTGCGTTCAAAAAGTAACGAGCCGGAGGATGTGATGCGCAAACCGATAACGACATCCGCTAATCGTGGCGTGTGCAACGAGGTGTGGTTCCGACCAGAGCGTGGAAGGTCACAGCCCGTCGCTAGAGGGCACGCGTGCACGTCATGTGACGATACAAAGCGAGCAGCAGCATTCATCAATCGTCCAACCAAGACCAAGACAGTAGGCCATTCGGCATGCTTCCTGGTGTGGTTGAAGACTGTGGGGACACCCATTAGGCACACAGTTTGCGCAAGTGCAGTCTTTCCTTCATGATGGTGTGCGCACTTCCGACGCTCAATCCGACCACGGCGGCTATGGCGTTTACTGTCACTCGGCGGTCCTGGGTAATGAGTGCATCAACCAGCTGGACGTTGTCATCGGTAACGCAAGGGTGTGCCCCAGACCGGGCATGATAGGCTAACGACACCCGTCCTTCCCTGAAGCGCTTGTGCCACGCCTTGACCCTTGCAAGGGACATGCAGTGTTCGCCGTACACTTGTGACATTCGGTGATGAATGTCTGTTCCCCCTACTCCTTTCGCTGTCATAAACCGAACAACACCTCTTTGCTCTTCGGTTGACGCCTCCCTGTCACAGTTTGCAATGCGACTGGCAGCGTTGGACCATACCACGCAACAGCACAATGTTTATTCCTGTGAATCAGCACAAACGAATCCGGCAGCACTGGCACTGCTTGTAGTCGTAGGGGAACATCTTAGGGATAGGTTAGATGGCACCTAACAGCCAGCAGAAATATTACAATCAAAAATATACCATCTTTGGCATGGATGGTGCACTTTATATACCAGGGCGTGTACCGGTACTTAAAGGTTAATAGAGGAATCAACTGTCAATATTCATTCGATGATACTCATATCTCTGTAATGGCGTGCTTGTGGCAACCAAAAGCAACTTTTATAATGTCTAAATTATGAACACATTAGAAAATTTTTAGCCTATTCTCATTTATGAAACAAGCAGCTCCGTGAAGAACTATACAGCCTATTTTCATATATCCTACTTATGTTAACTGCCACAATCAACATACAAAATTTCAGTTTAATTGCTGTAACAGATTCGTAGATATTGAGAACCGTCTAAATATATCAGATGGTCGCCAGGTTGGATTTTTATTTTTGTACTATTACATTAAGATTATTGTGTACGTGTGGTATTCAAACTTCAATCACATGATTAGACAACAAGAAGTAAAAACGAGATTTTAAAATTACGCACAGCAGCCATCTTGTGATAATGCAAACCATTGAAATAAATTAGATGCCAGTGGATCAACATTTGTATAAGCATTTAACGTGCAACGTTTCACGGCACTCGGATAGTTAATTCGCGAGAAATGTCCATTTAAATATTTATACTTCGCGTCGCCGCCATGTTGGATTTGTGCTCACCAGGTTCCTGAAAGTCCTATAGGTGAACATATGTTCATAGTCTCTATGAACATTAAAACAAATCAGTTTGGTTGCTGTAAAAGATTCATACATATTGAGAACCGTCTAAATATTTCGGGAGCTCACCATTTAGGAGTGTTATGTGTATAGGCCATAGAGTTATGTACCATTCAAGGACAATTATTGCCTAGGTTCATTATTCAAACTTTCACTTCGATCGCATGATTACGACACAAGAAATTAAAACTTAATTTTAAAATTTCGCACAGCCGCCATCTTGAGGTTATGTGAGCAATTGAATTAAATTAGATGGCAGTGCATTACAATCTGCAAAATCAATTACTGTACCACATTTCACTGCGCTCAGAGAGTTAAATCACGAGAAAAGTCTATTAAAATATTTTAAATTCGCTTGGTCGCCATGTTCGTTTCGTACTTTACATGTTTATGAAATATACATAGGTATACCTGTATCAGTACCCTTTATCACCGTACAAAATTGCAGGGTGATATCTGTAATAGTTTCGGAGATATAGAATGTCAGTGAAATATTTCGCACAGCCGCCATTTTGAGCTTATGTAAACAATTGAACTAAATTAGACTCCAGTGCATTACAATGTGTATAAACATTTGCTGTACCAAGTTTCATTACATTTAGATAGTTAAATCGCGAGAAAAGTCTATTTAAATGCCTCAACTTCGCTTGGCCGCCATGTTGGTTTTGTAGTCACCAGGTTTTTGAAAGTCTCATAGGTGAACTTCTAGTAGTGCCCTTTATATCCGTGCACAATTTCATGGCGATATCGGTAATAGTTTCGGAGATATTGAATGCTAGTGAAATATTTCGCACAGCCGCCATGTTGGATTGGAGAGACGTAACAAAATTTGAAGGGCACGGTCGAGGTCGCCGGGAATAGTGCTATGAACTTCCCGAGTTTCATTGAAATCGCTCCAGCCGTTTCTATTTTATTAGGGGGGGGGACACACACACGAATCACACACACACTCACACACACACACACACACACTCACACACACACACACACACACACACACACGCACACACACACGGACAAAAGGTGATCTCATGAACCTATTTTTTCAAAATTGAAAATAGGCTAATAATGTCACGAAATCACTTAGCCTAAACATTCTTTTCTACAAACCGAATAGTTTTAAAAGGCTATTCTGTATCGTGTTGATTTTACTCTATAAATTCTTCCTCGGAAGTACCTGCGTCTCATCCAACTTCTTCTTCTGATTCTTCTTGCGCTATAGCATCTTAGATTTCCTCTTAAGTAAGCCGCTTCGTATTTTTAGCTCGTATACAAACCCTAAAATCACAGAACCGTACGAAAGACGGAGTTAGTTTATAATTCAAATAAAATATCATTTAAAAAGTAAGACTGAGTTAAATAACTGAATCAATATTATACTTATTTAGATACTCGCGTGGCGTATTTTGTTCACCAAACCACGCAACAGCACAATGTTTATTCCTGTGAATCAGCACAAACGAATCCGGCAACACTGACACTGCTTGTAGCCGTTTGCAAACATCTTAAGGATAGGTTAGATGGCACCTAACAGCCTGCAGAGGCATTTCGGACAAATATATAACATCTTTAGCATGGATGGTGTACTTTATACACCAGGGCGTGTACCGGTACTTAAAGGTTAAGAGAGGAATAAAATGTCAATATTCATTCGATTGTTGAACATGCTGCATACATTGTTGACAAATGTTCCTCATATCTCAGTAATGGCGTGCTTGTGGCAACCAAAAGCAACTTTTATAATGTCTAAATTCTGATCACATTAGAAAATTTTTAGCCTATTCTCATTTATGAAAAAATAGGCTTATGAGATCCCCTCTTGTCCGTGTGTCTGTCTGTGTGTGAGTGTGTGTGTGTGTGAGATGGTGTGTGTGCCGCACCCCCCCCCCCTAATAACATATAAACGGCTTGAGCGATTAGAATGAAACTCGGTAAGTTCATAGCAATATTCCGGACCACACCGACAGTGCCCTTCAAATGGTTTTACGTCTCACCAATCAAACATGGCGGCTGTGCGAAATATTTCACCAGCATTCTAAATCTCCGAAACTATTACCGATATCACCCTGAAATATTTTACGGTGATAAAGGGAACTACGAGAAGTTCACCTATGTAACCTTTGAAAACCTGGTAAATACAAAACCAACATGGCGGCCAAGCGAATTTGCGACTTTTAAATAGACGTTTATCCGAAATAAACAAACAAACGCTATAAAACTTGTTACAGCATATGTTTATACACATTGTAATGCACCGACATCCAAATCTGTTCAATTGTTTACATAACCTCAAGATGGCGGCTGTGCGAATTTAAAAAAAAAGTTTTTAATGCTTGTGTCGTAATCATGCGATCGAAGTGAAAGTTTGAATAATGAACCTACGCAATAATTTTCCTTTAATGGTACATAACTCTTTGGCCTATACATATAACAATCCAAAATGGCGACCATCCGAAATATTTAGATGGATCTCAATATCTACGAATCTATACAGCAATCAAACTGATTTTTTTAATGTTCATAGGGGCTATGAACATAAGTTCACCTATAGGACTTTCAATATCCTGGTGATAAGAAATCCAACATGGCGGCGACGCGAAGTATAAATATTCACATGGTCGTATCTCGCAATTTAACCATCCGAGTGCAGTGAAACTTGATACAGTAAATCCTTATAAAAATGGTAATCCACTGGCATCTATTTTATATTTGTTTCCATAACCACAAGATGGCAGCTGTGCGAAATTTTAAAATCTCGTTTTTATATCTTGTGTCCTACTCATGCAATTGAAATTTGAATACTACACGTACACAATAATCTTCATGTAACAGTACATAACTCTAAGACCTACAGATATAAAAATCCAACATGGCGACCATCCGCAATATTTAGTCGGTTCTCAATATCTAAGAATCTATTACAGCAATCAAACTGAAATTTTGTATGTTGTTGGAGGAAATTACCATAAGTAAGATATATGAAAATAGGCTTTGGTTCTTCACGGAACTACTTGTTTTAAATCATTTATCATCGTTTCCCTTATACAGGGTTGTACCTAAATATGTGGGAAAGCTCCGGTGATTCGATAGAGGACCTGAAAACAACAAAACATGTCCTGTAAACATACGGTGTATTTACAACTGAACCATTTTTCTAGGTTTGTGCCGTGTCTTGTGTGGGGTTTCGCCTAGGACAACAAGCCGGCTCGTAGACGACATAAACCTGGAAAGATTGCTGAGTTTTAATTCACGGGCCGTGAGAGCCAATATACATTGTATAAGGTGTATTTGCTTTCGTTTGTGGTGTACATAACACAGAGCGCTTCACTGTGCAGGTTGGTCATTTGTGTTGATAAAGTGTACGTTACTACTTACAGTTCCCTACAGAAGGTGCTCAAAATGGCTACCACGAACTGTGATGCAGGCGTCTATGACTGTCTCACACGCTCCCATATTCCCGGCGTCTGTCGTATCTGCTGACATCCTTGCTCTATTCGCTGACGCAGTCTGTCCACGTTATGAATAGGTGTGGCATACACAATGGCCTTAAATTGGCGCCATAAGTAGAAGTCCAATGGGTTGAGATCGGGAGAACGAGCAGGCCACGGTGTCGGTCCCTGACGACCTATCCATTTGTTTGGGAATCGTCATTTTGAGCACCTTCTGTAGAGAACTGTAAGTAGTGTCGTACACTTTGGTTGGTTGGTTCCTCAGTTTAGGGACTGCGGCAACGCGGTCATGTTGCCCCGTGTACTTTGGGTGTGTGTAGAATCTGTCTGATAACCAGTGTTAATTGTGATGACTGTATTAGTGTGTGTTATCTGTTTTAATTCAAGTAAGGACCGCAGACAATAATTTTAAATAGTTCCTACATTCGCTACTAAATGCTACTGTCCCCGACACCTAGCTTGCGGACTTGGCTACTAGATGGCATCGCAGTCAGCACCTGGTGGCAAACGTTGGAACTAATAGAGCGTTATCAAATCCAACCTACAGATTTTGGCTTCACAGAAGTGTAGTTAGTGGAAGGTTCTTTAACATGCCATAAATCCATGACATGGGATCGCAGGCTTTACTTCCCCTCCCAAGGAAGGCATACTGAGGGATTTTTAAAGCTCGGCCAGATTTGAACCCGCTACCAAATAAGCCACCGAAGCCGACCATCGTACACTTTATCAACACAAATGACCAACCTGCATAGGGAAGCGGTCTGTGTTTTGCACACCACAAAAAATGCTTGTAACACGGAAACGAAAGCAAATACACCATATGTTGACAGGATATGTTTTGCTTGTTGTCAGCTGCTCTATCGAATCCCCGCAAATTTAGTCACACCCTGTATATCCCAAGTTTATAAGATATTTCCTACTTTTCTTTAAGGTGTATTACATCGGCACCTCAATGAGGTCATTAGAATTTTATTTGTTTTTATCTACTATATAAATCAGAAACCTCTATGGACATCAAATTGGCAGGTGAAAAAGTAAAGGAAGTAGGAGAATTCTGCTACTTAGGAAGCAAAATAACCAGTGATGGACGAAGCAAAGATTATATAAAAAGTAGGTTAGCTCAGGGAAGGAAAGCATTTCTACAGAAAAGGAATCTGTTGACATCGAATATAGATTTAGGTATTAGGAAGTCATTTTTGAAGGCCTTTGTCTGGAGCGTGGCGCTCTATGGAAGTGAAACTTGGTCTAATGGTGCAGCAGAAAGGAGGAGAATTGAAGGATTTGAAATGTGGTGTTACAGGAGAATGAAGATCAGATGGGTAGATAGGGTTACAAACGAAGAGGTATTGAGACTAGTGGGAGAGGAGAGATGTTTCTGGTGACTGCTAATGAAGAGAAGTGATAGGTTGGTAGGACACATACTAAGACACCCAGGAATAGCAAGCCTAGTTATGGAAGGAAGGGTCGAGGGCAAGAACTGTAGGGGTAGACCAGGGTTAGAATATGTTAAACACATTGCCTCAGATTTAGGGTGTGGCAGCTCTGTAGAGATGAAACGATTAGCTCAGGACAGGGAGTAATGGAGGGCTGCATCAAACCATTTAATAGACTTAAGCTCGGCGGCTTCGGTGGCGTAGTCGGTAGCATGCTGAGCTTCTATGCCCAAGATAGCGGGTTCAAACCCGGCCGAAGCCGTCGGATTTTTTTTAAGAGCGTTAAAATCCCTCAGTATGCCTTCCTTCGGAGGGGAAGTAAAGCCGGCGGTCCCATGTCATAGATTTATGACATGTTAAAGAACATTCCACTAATTGCACCTGTGTGAAGCTAAATTGGATAGGTTAAGAATGTAAACAACGCTCTTAGGCTTTTATGTTCGTTGCCAAGAGCCGACTGCGGTGGTGTCTAGTAGCTAAGTTCTGAACTTGGCCTAGTAATCGTTGACTGTGGCGCTTGGCGGCAAAAGTAGGAACTATTTGAAAAATTCTAAGTTGCAGTACTTAAATTAAAAAAAAAACAGATAACACACTAATACAGTCATCACAATTAACACCGGTTATCAGACAGATTCTACACACACCCAAAGTACACGGGGCTACATGACCGCGTTGTCGAAGCCCCTAAACTGAGGAACCAACCAACCAGACTTAAGACTCAAACAACAACATCTACTATATTTATTCAGAAAATGATACTATTTTCAGCTGCTCTTAATAAAAATGCATTAAAAGTGCTTAATTTACATTTTATGTTAGTGATTGAGGGCCAAGGAATTAAAACTCAGCATTTTTTCTAGGTTTATAAACAAATAAATATATACATAATGTTGAATGACAGATCGGGGTTTCGCCTAGGAACACAAATATAGGAGTTGCCTAGATTCAGAATTGTACATGTCCACTTTTCAAAAAAAAAATGAGTTGACCACACTGGATGTAGAACTAGACTTATCACACATACCTCAAATGCTATTTATCCTCAAAACTGTCCATGTCCTATGAAAACCAGCTTTCGAAAAGTGTGGTTGGATTCAAAACTACCCATGTCCATGGGTAATAAGGAACAAAACTTGCCTTGTCCTTTTCCATTTATGGAGGACTTGGACACTTTTGCATCTAGGTGACTCATAGGCTCTTGGTGCAGAGAACTGTGGAGGACGGGCATGGACACCAACATGATGATGATGATAAGTGTTGTTTTAAGGGGCCTAACATCTAGGTTATAGGCCCCTAATGGTCTGGGTGATAGCGAAAATGTCAATAAAGTGGAAACCAGAACGAAAATTAAATGAGAAGGAAAATACGTACAAAAAGGAACTCAGATTGAAACAACTTACAAAATGGAGAACGTAATACTTACAAAAGGGAATTTAGAACGAAAATACTCACAAGAGGAGTAGATTGAAAAATACGCACAGAATGTAGGTTAATTTCAAAATACGTCCAAAATGCAATGTAGAGTCGAAATACAAAATGCAATTGAGGCTCAAAATACTTACAAAATGCAATTGAAATTGAAAATACGCAATGCAATTCAGATTGAAAGCTCCCATTTCCAATCCAAAATATTCACAAAGTGCAATTGAAATTCCAAATGCTTACAAAATGCAATTGAAATTGTAAATGCTTACAATATGTAATTTAGATTAAAAATAACCACAAAATGCAACTGAGAATCAAAATACTTGCAAAATGCAATTTAGATTCAAAATACTTGCAAAAAGCGGTTTAGGTTGAAAATACAAAATGCAATTGAAATTCAAAATACTCACAAAAGTCCCGGCCCGGATATTGAAAGACTTACTAAAAAGCAATTTAGATTGTCAATTCTTACAAAATGCAATTGAGGTTGAAAACACTCGCAAAATGCAATTTAGATAGAAAAAACGTTCAAAATGCTACGTAGAATAAAAATACCTTCAAAATTATGTTCATGCAAAAAAAAAGCTAGGGAATTTAGATACACGGGAGGCCAATTAACAAAAACAGTGGGGGAAACTTAAAGAGAAAAGGAAAATGAAGGCTGACCCCTCGAAGAAGGAGAGATCAGGAAAAATGAGACAAGGGCCAATTACGGCGGGAAAGGAAGAGACTCCCTAGGCCTCGGATACCCTAATACTGTCGGGGTCGGAAGAGAACAAGAGTTGAACAAGAGAGGTCAACAGGAAAGAAGACGGAGAGGAGCCTGGCACAAGTAAGTGGAAACAATGTCAGACTCAGCTGGGGTCCCGTGGTCACCAACCCACGTCCCACTAGATGTGAGCCCCAAGGTGGTGGGTTGGGGGGCGGAAGTGTACAAAACTTGTAAAATTACTAATTATGAACGAAAACTCAACAATAAAGAAGTGGTTGTATTCTATTGAATAAAGCATCTAATACTCACCACATTGAAGAGCACGTTTACATATCGATATTGAACTCGATTACCTATATCAAGTGATGAGCATTATTGTTTGTATGATCGAGAAATGTGCATCGATGGGGATATCTTTACAAATCGCGTGTGGAAACACACATCGCACTGTTCAAACACAAACACTATGGCTTGCTGTATACAATGTCTGATAAATCTTCGCTCATATAGAAGTACTCTCACTGATTGGATTTGCACGGGAGAAATGAAGTATAGGAGGTTACGACAGTTCCATTTGTTTATCATGTACGTTGTAAGCACAGCAGTTATCCTCGTGTGTGCAGAATAACGTATATTTGATAACTTTGTACGCATGTATTCGTATGTATAAGTTTTATTGGAACGTAACCTCCTACCCAGGTTTATACAGGGTGTTCACAGCAAGCCCTACTTTGTGCTGTAACTCTTTTGTTTTTCAAGATATTGTTTTAGATCCCTTAGTTGGGGGTAGTTAGGTCTAAAACATGTGTTAGTGTACCAATTTGGAAGGTGATTCCTAGAGAGGGCAGCTTCCCGTAGCTGGGTAAGCTCACCAGTGTAGAGTGTTGTATGATGTTTAAATGATAGGGGGTGCTCCTAAGAAGACGTAAGTGTCGCTTAGGGGATGATCCTCTGAGCCAGGTTAATGTACTGGGCTCCCAGCTGGTCGAAAGGAATTATATAACAGACCTGCTGATGTCAGCTAGGCTGGCGGCTTGCTGCCAGCGGTCGCGTGTGAGAGACACAATGGAGCCTGAGTAGGCGATTACCGGCTACTGTTATCACGCTTACTCGTGACGAGAGTCAGGAAGGGGATTAGGATGTAAAGAGGCGTGTAATTACGAATGCAATGTGTAGATTACTGACCAAGTATTTATTGGTCAGTGATGTATGAAATTGTATGTCCCTCTTAGGGGAATGTGAATAATAATGCAAGTTATGTGTACAAGTTTGTGGGTAGGTTTTACAAAGTATAGGAAATCTGAACACTTGCTGACTCACCTGATGATAGCAGCTTGTACTAGGGCCTTCGGCTACACACACTGTATGACTGATAATAGAGAGAGCCTGTCCTCATTAAGGCCTTCCTACTTATAGGTTCTGGCGCTGCTTCGTCGGCATTCCATCGATGTAGGTGTCCTAGTTAGCTATTGTGTAGGTGTTTATGATTGTGATGCAAGTAGTTGGCAGGCTCCCCAATCTGGGCAGCCGCCCTTGCTGTGTAAAAGGTACTGTTCTGGCTTTACTATGTCTGCCAGTTAGGGGTGGTTTTAATAGATGATGGAGGGTGGCTTCAGGGGGTGCAGCCCCCTGGGGACCTGTACAAGCCTCCTCCTCTGTTTAGTTCGCGTCCCCGCGAACGGGAACGGAACGTGGTGTTGGGGTGGCGATGTATTAAGTCATTGTTGAATCCTCCTTGTATCTCTTCTTCGTTTCTTCTGTGTCGTGTAGAGGTAGTGATGTCGTGTTGATGTAGCGATGTCGTGTAGATTTGAGATCAGCTCGTGTTCAGAGGGGTGGGTTTTGGGATATGCATATACATTTGACATTTTGAAACAGTTCATGAAAAAAAAATTGACATTTGCCATATAAAAAGTTCCAAAAAAATACATGGTTTAAAATTGTATAATATATTGTTGTGCAGGGAGGAAAAAACCCAGGGCTGGACGGGTGATTGTGCCGTCCGGCTCTATCTTGGGGAAAAAATTGCTCCCTGCAATGTGAAAGATGGAAGAAGTAGAAAAAATAGGTGTTCCAAGGTATAAGTTAAAGGGAATATTTAAAATATGTTTATTGAGTTGGGATAAAACGGAACACCTTCACAAATTTGGACGTTAGAAGAAAGAAAATGAAAGAAACAAAAGCATAATCATTGTGTACATGTGATATTAATGTAGAGAGTATACTGTTTAATATGTAACATTGATATGCGCATATATTAAGATTTGTGAATACCATTTATCCCCTCCGCAGACAATGTGGGGGTGCGAAGTACTATCCATACATTTATGGAAGAATAACTGCCCGTGGGTGCCTTACTTTGTGCTAATTTACAACCATCTTACGGACTAACTAAGCGCGCTAAATTTATGTTAACCTAGTCTATGTGGTACCTCATCGTCATTATTTCCAACAAAACTTATGCTAAATAGCGTTGCCCCCTGTGGGTGGGCACGACTATCATGGCGGCACAACCCGTCCTTTACATGAGGAGTCCGCGTTGTGTGGCCGTATGTCACCTCTCATATTAGGTGAGATATCCATCAAACGTTGATCCGACCTGTGGTGGGGTATATCCCACAGGCATATCTCCCCCGTGGTGCGGATTTATTATCTGTAAGAAAAATTTATTGAGGTGTGTAGAGGGGGGAAATTGTGTATGTAAGAAGGGGTTATTGAGACGTGTATGGGCGTGGGCAAAATATTAACAGAGGGCTATATACAATGTCGCCACCTGTTGGTAAAGAAAAGAAATCATTGAGCATATATGTATATGTATAGGGTGTTCACCCTTGTCATCCTGTGTATTGGCCTGCAAAACATGGTAGTATGAGCATGGTGATTAACACATGGTTGCTACATGGTAGCGGTTGCATGTACCCTGTGGTCGGTTGTCGGCGCTGGACCGATACCTGGCGGGGTGCAAGAAAATATAACACAATATGTAAGCATAGGATAATAATGACATTACCATATAAAATCTGAAGAGTGCCCATATTGGCGCCACTCTCTATGCTGACAAAAATAAATATCCATAATGATGGAGCACCCTATGTTGGGAGCGGGTGTCCCATGTTGGAGCTCATGGCTGTAAAGCAAGCATATATATAATTAATACCACTGTCCATATGTATGTCTACTCCTGTCTATCAACGTGATAGTGTACTCCTGTCGCTCAAGCGGATATATATCTGTCCAACGGATAATGCGCATGTATATCATCCGTTAGCGTTTTCTTCTGATCGGTATAGACCGTATTATTCGGGCTCACACGACTGCGTAAAATTGCAGGCCGCAGCCGATCGCTAATCGATGTCGGGAAAGTGTATTTATGTTAGTTACCAACTAGCCTTATGTCTATTTATAAACTAATCTTAGGTATATATAAAAAGTGGCTCCAAATGTTGCCTTAACCTAGTGTTGTCGGGCTTACCCTGGTACAGATTTTTGGTGACCAGGTGCCGGGATATTCTACCTTAGTCTATTTATCTTAATGTGTTATCGGGCTTACCCTGATGACGGGTTTGTTCGTCATCAGGTGCCGAAATATTCTATCTTAGTCTATTTATGTTAATGTGTTATCGGGCTTACCCTGATGACAGGTTTGTTGGTCATCAGGTGCCGAACTCGTTACCTTAATTATGGTAAGTAAGAAAAATTGCTTGTTATTGGTCGAATGGTTGAACTTATTCTATTGCCGAAATATGCTGTTCTATGTTTAGCAACAGCGCTTATAAAATTTGCTTACTTCTAAGTTGCGTGTCAAATGCAACTGTCTTACATGCTAAATTTTGACCAGGGCGATCGCCTGAGGCAATTTACTTCCTCAGGGCACCACCCGCACGTATTCTAGAAACACCGGTTGTCTCTAGAACCGCCGGATTCCGCCCCCTTAATACTAGTTGTCGACGTTTATGCTAGTGCTTACTAACTAGTAATTAATAAGCTTACGAACGAGTGCGTTGCTTAGAGGGCAAGCGCATCGCCGTTATACTTGCCTGTTCATTGCTGTTGCGTTTGCATATGTCGTCTTTGTTATATTCTTCGTTATTCTTTGCTGTATTCAGCATTGTTGGGTTGTGCCCACTAAAAAACCCCTGTGAGTGCTCGCAATGCTCCTCATTTAATAACTCTGGCTGCCCGATGCGTCACCATTTAAGCTCTGGCGACCCGTTGTCAGCCATTTAAGTGGGCGCAGGACCGAATGAGCGCGTTCATTCCATATATATTTATATTTCATTCTTCATTATTTGTTGATTTCGTTGTCTTCACCTTCGCCTCGCGGGGCAAGGACTTGTCGGATCTAGGGTTGGTCCCGCTAAACCCTAGGATCCTGCTTCACTCCTGCGAGTGGAGTCTAACTCCCCGCCCTGGAAGTTCTACTTACTTATATGCTAAACTAAGAGTCTAGTCGTAATTTGGTCGTCCCTAGGGTCATCTCCTGAGTCCGGTGTGGAGCTGGCTATTTCTCCCACCATCCTCAGAAAGTCTCCCCTGCAGGTCTTGGCTTCGATGACCGTGGCACATAGTGGGTGTAACTTTTCTTTGTCCCGGGGGCAGGCTAGGCCTTCCGGGACTCCGACGTTTGCCCGTGCCAGGTCATGAATGCCTCAACCTTACGTAGTTCGTCTCTTTGGTCTGGGTCAGTGTGTTAACTAGGGTAAGGCTCAACATCGCCTTACCCAGCTCTGCTCTTGTGTGGTGCCTCTTCCCTTCAGCTTACGCTGTCAACATCATTCAGCGTGTCACAGATTCCTTTTTCATATATAAAAAATAAGTGTATTGTGTAAATAATTTATTGTGTAGAAAATGTAAAATTTTTAAATGTTCTGGGGTTGTAGAAACTTCTAAGTGCATAGACTACTTCAGGTCTACTGTGCTATGTCGGATTTCCAGCTGTAATGCTTTGTTAATTTTCATGGAGGTGTTAGTAGGGTTTATGGCGTTAGGTTCCCTGTTATTAGGATCCGGGGGCGTTATTTGTTGAATAGGCTTAAAGCAAGGTAGGAGGGGGTTGCGCATCTTTGGGCTCCCTGTTAATGGTGGCCTGGGGCCGGTGATGCTGCTGGGATGTCTTTACAGTGAGTGGACGGGGGTAGGTATTTCCCGGTATTGCAAAAATTTTAACAAAGTGTCATGCAGGTTCAATAGTAATAACCCTTGGTATGTGGGCGGGATATTCCATGCATGTGTCCGGATATGAGGCGTATCCGCACTCATTTTAGGATAGGTATCGGTCAATGTATAATAATACTACGTCCCTTTCATGCGGGATTATTTAATAAAAAAAGAATTGTTAGTATATAAATTTGACCTCATCTCTTACTTAGAGATGCGCATTACGCTTAATTGTCGTTTTTCCGACACACCCCTAATACTCAGGTGTTAGCATTGAGAGCCAGGGCGTAGTAAGCCCTCTCTTTAAACGCATGAAGTCGATCAACCCCGATGTAAATTTTGGCGTGTAGTTTATCTGTTTTTATGTGTTTATGTGTCTGTGTTGGTTAATGTTGTAAGTGGGAAGGTTATGGAAGGATGAGGGTGGTACTATGGTAGCCTGTAGGCGGTATATTGGCTATCTGGCTGGCCCTATCCACCTGTGCTCCTGTCATTCTCATCTGGTCAATATCTGTTTTCTATTGCTCCTTGGGATAGTAAAGTATGGTGACGCTGTGACGTCACGGCCTAATCTGGTCTCTCAGTTGCAATGTTAATGTAGCAAGTGATCGTAGTGTGATTGGTCATGCCCTGATCGCCTATGATGGTTCTGGGATTTAAAAGTAAGAGGAGAAGTATTTATTGGGGAGGTCTGTTCCCTCAGAGTCCCTGTTTGTATTCGACCCTGATTAGTGAGCGCGTGTGTGTGACTATGTCCCGTTACACCACGCGGGCGGGTGGGCTGTTATAGCCTAAGTCCTATAGTGTGTCGCGTGTATGGGCAGGAGGTGCGTGCGGCCTGTCAACATCTCTGTAAACATGTTCCTATGGGCCTAAGATAATATGGCCCACAGTATCTGCATATTGCTAAATGCCAGGCCTATTGTAACGTTGTAGAATTCTGTGTCAATATGCATGTGTATTGTATGTTAGTGTTGTAATGCTTCGAGAATTCGCAAGTCAATATTTTTGCTTGTGTAAGGGCAGGCTCTGACGTCACGTATGTCGGCTGTCGGAACGTGCCTTTTTGCGAATGTCAGCATGTTGTCATTCCGGGAGTGCCAGTGTGGTAATCTGTCCCGTTTTTGCTAACAGATGTTGTGTGTACACTGCTTTCAGCAAGACTTTGTTTTGTGTAACTATGTGTAATCCATGTCTGGGAAGTCTATTGTGATCCCCTTTGAGGCCTAGAATTTTCGGTGCGCCCTCTTGTTGGGAATTCTTGGGTCGCCACTGCCGAGGTGGGCTGTTGTAGCGAGTACCCTGGGGCGAATCTATGCTCCATTTTGTATGGGGAAAAAGAGAGAAAAAACCTCCTGTGCGTATAGATATGTGTCTGACCCACTTGTGTACTTGTCTGGATTCAATTTCAGTGTAATTGGGCGTCTGGATTCTTTGTTTCCCATGGCGTCCGATTTTTTTTCTGGGTATTCGGACCCGTGATCATGTAATTCTCCGTGTTCCATGTCTGCGTTGTCTGTTGGGATTTGATTGTCCGCAGTGTGGCTTTTGATTGTGTTCTTCGTGCCAAAAATACCGTTGGTTAGTTAGTTTTTGGCACGACTGTGTTGTGTGGTCGTGAGTTCGGACTCGGCTTGCTGTAAGGACCTGGTATTACGATATCTGTGCCGTATATACCATGGCAGACATATCGTGTATTTGAAATGCGCAAATGAAAGTACGCATGGGCGTGAAGAGTTTGTGCCTTTTGGAATGGTCCTCGTATTGTAATTTCGGGAGTTATAAGGATTCGGACATGGCGTGAATGATGGCGCGTGTTCCGCCTTGAGAGCTGCATGCATATTGCTGTCCGTATGTAGTTAAGGTCGCCTAGTCACGAGTGTCTTATCGCTGACGGCGATAGTCTCTCATTTCATTGACGTGTGCGCTATCTTATTACTTGTTTGACGCTGCTCCTCTGTCCGGCACGTGTGTGTGTCTAAGCCTGCTTGCCCTCTCTGCTGTTGTGAGCATGGCTTTCCGTGATATAAAAGAACCTTCCACTACCTACACTTGTGTTCCCAAGTTTTGTGGTAATGTAAGCGTGGGTCGAATATGTCTCTGTTAGTAGTACTTGGCTGTGTCTATGCACGAGTGTCTCCGGGCCGCTAGTCGCGTGTTTGGTGACTAGGTGTCGGAGGTGATTTGATTGTTTTGTTCGTATGTATATGTGTTAGTGGAACTGTCCTTTATTATTATATACTTCCATATTGGATAATTACCCGACCTTGCACTCCTGGTATCCAGAAGGTTGCGGGTTGGAGACCGTCTTAGTCCAGGCTAATTATTCCTGTTGCCCTTTTAGGCTGTGTCTCCGGGCCAGTTGTGTTAGCGTATTAACTTGTTATGTGACAATGTGAGTTGACTGTGTGCCGTCCTAAAATATGTAGGCTTTCCCAAAGTCTGGGATTTTCACCCTATGGTGTTTGTGTTTTAGCTTGCGTGCTGTTATGGAGGCGAGGAAAAGTCATGTTATAAGCAGTGTAATGTGTCACGTATGCCTATGGATTAAATTCATACAGTTCAACTTGGCTAACTTTCCTTTCTCGGGATTAGTGAAAGAAGCAAAAAAAAATGAGTTATGCAACGCTCCGAATTAAGAGAGCACTTTGAAAAGAGTAGAGAAAATATATTATATCCCGCCTGCGCAATGCTTTATGCTTATCAAAGCGGGTTGCCAGGCGGCGGTAATCTGTAAATATTGTGTCGTAAATAATGCCAAAATGTTTAAAAATGAAAAGTAGGACCTGAGTGTACTATTCACCTGTTTGGCGACGTTAGTACTACAGTAATCTAGTTACGTCTCAGGGGAATCTACCCTTTTTGAAAAATAGTTTGAGATTCTTAATTCTTGCTACGATTAGGGCTCTCGCCCGTCACCAGAGAATCTATCAAACTGTGGGACCGGAACATAGAACATTTAGTCATTTCTACTTAGAAAGACCCGCCTAAGCTCTATGCTATGGTTTTTTGCTTAGGCTGTGTTTGGAATAGCTCTTTCCGGCCTTAAGCCGCGTGGCTCGCCTAATTGGCTTCCGCCAGGCTTTGTATATTAAGACTTTGCATTGTCCGAAATATGTCTTGAATGAATCACGATTGCAAACCATTGATGGCCTAAAAAAATGCTAGGGGCCGAGGAAAAACTAAGAAGGATTTTGATTTGTACACTCTTGACTTAGCCATGTTCCACTGTATATATATATGAAAATGTGCGGTTTTTGTCCGTGAGTCTCTGTGTGTCCATAATTGTGGTGTAGGTGACATTGGTTTATGTTGTGTTCCTGGTAAAAGTTGTTATGCCCGTCCGAGCGTCCTTGCTGGGCAAGGTGAATACTTTCACCCTGTCACTAAGGTGTAGGCCCCTGAAACCCACCGAGGTGCTTCTTTGCTATTTTCCGGAGGAATTTGTAGCAAAGTAAGCCCGGGCTTACTTTCCCTGTAGTGCCTGGAAGTTGGCCTTAATGTGGTTATGTCTGAGAGATTAATTGCGCTCCGCGCTACCCTAGCAGAGTTTATGGGGGTGTGTATATTCCTGACTGTCCGGTCTCGCGGGGTAGGTAATAAGACTTTTCTTATACCCCGTGTACTGTGTGTTTGCGCCTGGTAGGAGTGTGCGGGTGTGTGTTGTGCATCCTGAGGGCCTGAAGACAACACCCTCTTATGCATTCGCACCTGGGGTACGAATGCCGGTGCCCGCTTCCATTCTGGCAAAATTGCCCTTTGAATTAGCGGTAAAGGCCGTGTGATTACCTGTGTTTTCCCTGGCGATGTAGTGGCGTGTAGTCTAACCGCTTTCTGGCCTATGGCCACGGTAGACTCCTGCCCTTGCGTTTGCCTATTTGTGTAGGTGTGTGTGGGCTTAATGTGCTGTAGGGCGGGCTGTACGCTCTCAGCCCATGACATGGTTTCCTCCCGTTTTCTCCCTGTTATGTCATGTGTACTCGAGAGTCCTGGCGTCACCTCCCTCTCGTTCGTCCGTTTTGAGGGGTTTGGCCCAGGTTCTGTTCCCCGGTTTGGCAAAATTGCCTTCCGAACCGGAGCTGAGGGACGTGTATTGATGTGACTTTGTTCCCGCAGTGTGTTGGAGTCTAACCTGGCCGTCTTCTGGACTGTGGCCACGGTGAACTCCTTCCCTTGTGTGGCAGTACGTGGCGAGAGGGACATCCTCGCAAATTGCCGAGTTAGCGTATCTACGCTTATGTCCTCTCTCGGCTGGGCTGGCGGCCCTGCCATGAACTCAAAAATGGCCTAGTTAGCCTGGATTTCCTTGTATTCCTCCCAAATTTGGGAGTACTGCCTATTGAGGCATATGGCCTGTTCGCAAGTCGTTGTGTCAATGTGCTTGCGTCCTATACAGTTATGTGGCCGCCAATTGGAGAAACACTTGTTCGCGAATGAGTTCCCTGTATTGGGTGTGTAAACTTGTGTAGTGCACCCTCATTCTCTCGAGGGTTGCATTATCTATTACGGGACCATGTGTGGTGATTAATTGGTCGTATATTCTGTTTCTTTGGACATGGATCCTATTGAGGTGTTCATGTATGTGCCTCAAGTGCTTGTGTGCGCATCTCAATCGCGCTGTCCTACCCTCTGACGGAGTGTATGGCTGTTTGCCCTGTATTGCCCTGACTTTTGTTTGGAGTGCCCGTATCTGTGTCTGTCGGCTTTGTATATGCCTCTGGCATCTTAGCAATAATGCTAATAGTATCGCCGTACCCCTATTTCCTCTATGGCCTATAATCTCTGTTGCCCCTACATGTGGTGCCATTCTGAGTTGAGGGTGGGTATAAGAAGAAATGTGTACGAGATCTTTGATTCTCCCTGGGGGCTGGGGGGTTGGTTTGACAAAAAAAAAAATCCTTTGTGTAGGTAGTGTGAAGCAAAATGATGCTTTTTGTCTGAAAAAAATTTTTTTTTTCACTATTTCGCTTGGCTGCGTACGGTAGGGGTCGTTCCTACTACGAGGGCTCGTTGTATGAGTCCTACCCTTACTGTGCGTAGTAGTGGCGCCTCCACCAAATTGTTTTAGATCCCTTAGTTGGGGGTAGTTAGGTCTAAAACATATGTGTTAGTGTACCAATATGGAAGGTGATTCCTAGAGAGGGCAGCTTCCCGTAGTTGGGTAAGCTCACCAGTGTAGAGTGTTGTATGATGTTTAAATGATAGGGGGTGCTCCTATGAAGACGTAAGTGTCGCTTAGGGGATGATCCTCTGAGCCAGGTTAATGTACTGGGCTCCCAGCTGGTCGAAAGGAATTATATAACAGACCTGCTGATGTCAGCTAGGCTGGCGGCTTGCTGCCAGCGGTCGCGTGTGAGAGACACAATGGAGCCTGAGTAGGCGATTACCGGCTACTGTTATCACGCTTACTCGTGACGAGAGTCAGGAAGGGGATTAGGATGTAAAGAGGCGTGTAATTACGAATGCAATGTGTAGATTACTGACCAAGTATTTATTGGTCAGTGATGTATGAAATTATATGTCCCTCTTAGGGGAATGTGAATAATAATGCAAGTTATGTGTACAAGTTTGTGGGTAGGTTTTACAAAGTATAGGAAATCTGAACACTTGCTGACTCACCTGATGATAGCAGCTTGTACTAGGGCCTTCGGCTACACACACTGTATGACTGATAATAGAGAGAGCCTGTCCTCATTAAGGCCTTCCTACTTATAGGTTCTGGCGCTGCTTCGTCGGCATTCCATCGATGTAGGTGTCCTAGTTAGCTATTGTGTAGGTGTTTATGATTGTGATGCAAGTAGTTGGCAGGCTCCCCAATCTGAGCAGCCGCCCTTGCTGTGTAAAAGGTACTGTTCTGGCTTTACTATGTCTGCCAGTTAGGGGTGGTTTTAATAGATGATGGAGGGTGGCTTCAGGGGGTGCAGCCCCCTGGGGGCCTGTACAATATTTTAATGTTGACACTTGCTTTGGAAAGTACTTTTCAAGCTCTTAAACTTTTCTTTCGTTGGTTTTTGTGAGAAGTTCACGCATAACCCGCTAATCAATTTATTGTGGCACGGTTTCGGCACCTTTTTGCCCAAATCTGTTTTCTGACATCACCTATCGAAAGAGCGACATCGAATTAGCCACCAAAATATCAGTTTTTGCCCAAATCAAACTCGCAAAAGTGAGTTTGTGTTTAGATTGGTTCAACAGGGCCGGGCAGAGGCAGGTCGCATGCTTTAAGCGGACGAAAATCTAAACACAAACACGCATTTTGCGAGTTTGATTTGGGCAAAAACTGATATTTTGGTGGCTAATTCGATGTCGCTCTTTCGATAGGTGATGTCAGAAAACCGATTTGGGCAAAAAGGTGCCGAAACCGTGCCACAATAAATTGATTAGCGGGTTATGCGCAAATTTCACACAAAAACCAACGAAACAAAAGTTTTAGAGGTTGAAAAGTACTTTCCAAAGCAAGTGTCAAAATTAAAATATATTGAAAAACAAACGAGTTACAGCACAAAGTAGGGCTTGCTGCGTACACCCTGTATAAAAACTGAAACGCCAGGTAGAATGTCAACCTTTAGAAATCTAGGTGTGACGATCTCAAGTAATTTATCGTTAGATGACCATATTTCAAAAATATGTCGAGAAAGTTTCTTGACCAATGGATTTTTTAAAAGGCATTGTTTAAATTATTTCTTTTTTTCGGGGGCTTCGGTAGCGTAGTTGGTAGTATGCTGAGCTTCAATACCTAAGATCGCGGGTTCAAACCCAGCCGATGTCATCAGAATTTTTTAAGAGCGTTAAAATCTCTCAGAATGCTACCTTCGGAGGGGAAGTAAAGGCGGTGGGCCCTTGTCCACTAACTAAATTTGTGTGAAGCAAAATCTGTGGGTTATATTTGATTAATACTCTTTAGTTCCAACGCTCGTCACCAGGCGCTGGTTGCGATGGCATCTAGTAGCCAAGTTCACAGCTAGGTGTCGTGGATGGTAGCATTTGGTAGCGAAAGTAGAAACTACTTGAATTAAGCACAGATAACACACACTAATACAGCCAGCACAATTAACACCGGTTATCAGACAGATTCTACACGCACCCAAAGTACACGGGGTTACATGGCCGCGTTCTCGCAGCCCCTAAACTGAGGAGCCAACCAACCAATCGCCCATTATCAGCAAGAATCATTTGTTCTCTTTTCGTAATACGGAATCATGTGACCTTTTACTTTAGTTGGCAATTGTTTGATATCACCGCCATCTTTACGAAAACAAAATGATGGCCACCTCAGTGTTGAACGCCCTTATCAAATACCGAATAAAGGCCATATCTGGGGATAGCCTGTCTCCATAGGCTTACACTGCGTCTTAGTGGGCAATAAGGAGTTAGAAATATAGGTATAATACACTTTGGAGTTTACAAACTTCTGACCACAAGGGCGGTACCGATGAAACTTGTTCCATACCGCGATGTTGTATCATGTGAACTATGCAACATCGCCACAACTTGGAGCACATTCTTGTGGTGATAGAGAAATCCCCTCATCTTCCCTCAGGTGAACTGTGGTATGTTCACATATCAACCGCTCTATACAGGGCGTACGGCACAAATTGCAGGACACATTCCTCACACGTAGACGAAGAAATAATGTGATATGGACATGGGTCCGGAAACCCTTTGTTTCCATGTTGTACTTCATTGTCTCCAACTCATTTATCATGGGGAACACACAAGAACAGAACGTACCAGCAAACCACAAGCAACTCTTGCTCACAGGAGATGTTCAATACACCCTCCGTGCGCATTGATACATTCATCAACCCACCGTGTCGTAGTGAATCTCGGATGCGCTGAAGTATCCCTGGAGTATTGCGCATGGTTTCTTATCCTTCCATAATAAGGGCATGGAGACTCTGAACATTTTGTACAGGGGTTTGATACACAAGAGCATTCAAATGACCCCACAAATGAAAGTCCAGTGGGTTTAGGTCCGGAGAGCGTGGAGGCCAGGCAATTGGTCCACCGCTACGTATCCATCTGTCACCGAATCTGTTATTTAGAAGCCGACGGACATTAACACTAAAATGAGGAGGTGCTCCATTGTACATGTTTTGTCGCACAGCTGTAAACAAGCAATGCCGTATGTCGCATGGCAACAGGGCCATGTAAAACAAAAACTGGCGGTGCACCTTCGATTATGACAACGTAACCAACAGTGTATGTTCTCCATGTTCCCAAACGTTCTGTTCTTGAGTGTTTCCCATGATGAATGCGTTGGAGACAATGAGGTATAACATGGAAACAAAGCGTTTCCGGACCCATGTCCATATAACAAAATTTCTTCGTCTACGTGTGAGGAATGTGTCCTGCAATTTGTGCCGTACATTTTTGACACCCTGTATAGAAAACTAGTCGTTGATGTGCCCATGGAGTTTATGAGGAGAACTACTAGGTCATATGCCTGCTTAGGTGGCAGCTAGAAACCACGGTTCCGAATGGTCGAGTACACCGAGAACCACAAGAATGGCGTATTCATTCAGCATGTATCCCTAACCTAATTAGTTCATCTAGAAACACTCCATATCGTAATTGAACATAAAATAACATGGGTTCAGCATTAATTATGAAACATCACACTCTTTGTCTTCGCTTTCATTTCGATAATGTCCGGCTCTGTGGCTAAATGGTTAGCGCGCTAGGCTTTGGCCCAAAGTGCCCCGGGTTTGATTCCCGGCCGAGCCATCAGGGATTTTAATCTCCTGGGGTTAATTCCCGGGGCTCGGGGACTGGGTGTATGTGCCGTCTTCATCCTCATTTCATCCTCATTACGACGCGCAGGTCGCCCACGGGCGTCAACTTGAATTTGAAGTAGTTACTACTTTCGCTACCAAATGCTACCGTCCACGACACCAAGCTGTGAACTTGGCTACTACTACATGCCCTCGCAACCAGCACCTGGTGACGTATGTTGGAACTTACGAGCATTAACCAAACCTAACCTACAAATTTTGCTTCACACAGGTTAAGTTAGTGGAAGGTTCTTTTTCATGCCAAAAATCTATGACATGGGCCCGCCGGCTTTACTTCCCCTCCGAAGGAAGACATACTGAGGATATTTTAACGCTGTTAAAATATCCAACGACTTCGGCCGGGTTTATCTACCAGCTCTCAGACCAGAATTAAATATCTTGGCCGAGTCTGGAATCGAACCCTGGTTTCCTCGGTGTCAGCCAAGAGTGCTAGCCACTACGGAAAGAGGCGGTCTGTATATGATAAGACGGAGGCGCAGTATATAATCCTCAGGAACTTTAATTAACATTTCACAAAAACACAACACAGTCTCATCTATCTCCAGGCTCGACGCGTTGCGACGCACGTTGTGAGGGCGTGCGAAACAAGCGAGAGACGAGATTTTGTTTCTCTACAAAACACGAGAGGGGCGCTGAGCACGTAATGAGTTTTGTAACAAGATCTTCCAGTGCAAGCTGTCCAGATACAAGGCACGTAACACACACTTACATACAATTTCTCTATTCATTCCCTTTCCTTTATCCGTTCATTTGAAGATTTAAGATTTAATTGAAGATATAAGATTGAAGATTGAAGATTTAATTGTTGTCTTAACCCTTTATAGGGCAGACTATTTTTTTTCTATTTTTCTTTATTTTTTTAAATTTAATTTTTCATTTCAGCTCTAATTTTTATTTAAAAAAATTCTATTTTTATTTAATTTTATAATTTTAACGCTTAAATTGTATAATCTTAATTCTATTTTATTTTATTTTTAGTGTGTTTTATTTTATATGATTTATTTTATCTTTTAGTATTTAAAAAAAAATTGTATCTTCTTCTTCCTTATATGCCGTCTCCGCGTCGAAGATTGGCGATCATCATTGCAATCCCTTACCTCGAGATTGCCGTTCGAAACAGAGATGCTGAGTCGAGTTCAAACCATTCCCGCAAATTCTTGAGCCAGGAGATCCTCCTCCTCCCTGGTCTACCCCGTCCTTCAATCTTGCCTTCCATGATTAGCTGCTGGAGTCGGTATTTGTTATTTCGAATCACGTGACCAAAATATTGTAGCTTCTGTCGCTTGATGTTGTAGAGCACCTCCATCTCCTTGCCCATCCGATCCAGCACCTCAGTGTTTCTCACCTTGTCGGTCCACGATATACGAAGCATGCGACGATACAGCCACATTTCAAATGCTTCCAACTTCTTCTCCAAGATTTTGGTTAACATCCACCCCTCGTGTCCATACATTAGTGTGGGAATTATTTGTAACACTTGAGGGCAAGTAGTCTTTTTCTCAGACTAAGATCTCGGTGACACATAATTTTCTTCATTTTGATAAAGACACCCCTGGCTTGCTAAATGCGAGCTTTGATTTCATGGCTGCAGTCCCATTTGTCATTCAGGTAGCACCCTGGATATTTATACGAATGAACTCGTTCGATAGCTTTATCAGTAACTGATAATGTGGTATCAATTACTTCTTTGCTGACAACCATGAATTTTGTTTTGCGAATGTTCATCCTTAAGCCATAATCATTGCTAACTGCGTTCACGCGATTCAGCAATGCTTGGAGATCTTCAATGCTTCCGGCGATCAGGTCTGTGTCATCTGCATATCGGAAATTATTGATGACTGTGCCGTTGATGACAATGCCTTGATGAAACCCACCCAAGGCTTCCGGCATGATTGCCTCCGAATATAAGTTGAAGAGCATTGGAGACAGCACACAGCCTTGTAGATCACCACGTCGAATTTTTACTTCATTTAATTTGTATGTTTGTGTTTTATTTAATTGTTTAATTATATTTAATTAATTATAAGATTATAATTATTTACTAGTTGAAATTTTATCCACCACCATAAAACTAGACAGATATAATATTTGTTTATAAGAAATATTACATCTACAAGAAATTTTGTTGGAATTAGGTTTTAAGTTTCTAATCAAGCACATTTATTTACACGTTGATGATAAATGAAGGCTCCACGGGAAGAACGGGATAAGTCACATTCTGTTAACATTTCAGGAGAGCGACTTTAAAATTTCAACACTAAAAAGAAATGCCTAAAACACCCCAATTGAGGGTTATTTTGCCAAATATATTTCACATAAAAGACGTACATGTAATGCAAATAACAGCTAAAGTTAAATCATAAAAATGTGAGAGGATATGGGACGTTCCTTCTGTTTCCACTAAAAATAAATACCTCTGTATCTGGGTGACATTCCGCTTGATTTGGAATTAATTTCAACTGATCTGTAGTTACGATGGCTGGCCACCAGAATGCGCCATAAACTCATGTCTGAAAACATTACGACTTACCCCGTTCTTTCCGTGGGTTCTTCAATTGTTGTTTTAAGAGGCCTAGCATCTAGGTTATTGGCCTCTAATGGTTTGGGTGAGAGTGGAAATGAAACTTGATCAAATGGAACTTACAACTAAAAGTAACTACTCTCTTACAAACTAGAAGAGGGAATGGGAAACAAACAGGAGAAGAATGTAAATAAAAGACAGGAGGAAAGAAAATGCCCTCAACACTCGAAGAATGAGAATTTGAATTTGAATTTGAATTTTGAATTTATTCATAAAGACCTGCCACTGAGGCTAAAGAGCCCCTTTATGTAGCGTATACAATGTTCTGGCCTGAGATTTTGTAATAAGAAACTAAACCTAGCTTAATAACTAACAGAGCATAATATATTTATTATTATTATTATTATTATTATTATTATTTGAGAGACTTGGAAGGAAGGTGAGCCATGAAAGGCAGAGAGGAATGAGGAGAGAGGCCGCCCCAAAGGCAATGGAAAATGAGGGAAACTTGACCTAGCTCAAGAATCCCTCAGAGTTGCCAAATTCCGAGCTCACCAGCCGTGAGCCCCTGAGGGTGTAGCACTATCCAGGGTGCACCAGAAGTGTCGGGGCTACATACACCCTGCCTCCTTGAGGGCCTTCAGCAGAAAGCAGGAGATATCAGGAAAGGAAATCAGGAGGTCTGACGCCTCGAAGAATGAGGGATCAGGAAGAATGAGGGAAGGGCCAATTAATGCGGGAAAGTGAGAGACTCCCTAGGCCTCGGATACCCTAATACCGTCGGGGTCGGAAGAGAACAAGAGTTGGCCAATGGAGGCCAAAAGAAAAGGTCACAGCGAGGAGCCTGGTAATAGTAAGTGAAAGCAATGCCGAACTCAGCTGTGGTCCCGTGGTTGCCAACCCACGTTCCACTAGGCGTGAGCCCCTGGGTGTCATTTATTTACACATCAAACACCTATGCAGAGTACTGTTCTTCAGCGTGGTTAAACAGTCCACATGTTACGAAGATCGACACCGTCCTGAATCAGGTGACTTCGATGGTGTAGTGGATAGCATGCTGAGCTTCTATGCCCAAGGACGCGGTCTAAGTCGTCGGATTCTTTTAAGAGCGTTAAAAATCCCTCAGTATGCCTTCCTCCGGAGAGGAAGTAAAGCCGGCGGTCCATGTCATAGATTTATGTCATGTAAAAGAACTTTCTACTAATTACACTTTTGTGAAGCTTAATTATAGGTTATATTTGACTAACGCTCTTAGGTTCCAACGTTCGTCACCAGGAGCCAACTGTGGTGGCATCTAGTAACAAAGTTCAGAACTAGTGTGTCGTTGACGGTGGCGTTTGGTAGCAAAAGTTGGAACTACTTGAAACTGGAATATCTGCAGTCCTTACTTGAATTAAACTTGCCACGGTGGGTGAGTGCTTAACGTGTCGGTCTACTAACCCCAAGCTTGCAGGTTCGCTCCTGGCAGAAGTAAGTGCATTTTGAAAGGCGGCAAAAATTACGACACGTATGCCATACGATGTTGGCATGTCAAACAACCCATTTGAATTCAGTAGGCCGTGTTCATAATAGCAAAATTAATCTCGGGAGTTTCCGCCAACACAAAGTTCCTCATTTCTCTACTAGAAAGCGCTATAGTGTTCAAGGAGCTTAGATAATTATCTAACCTCATTGACTTTCAAAGTGCTTCAAGGAACAACGAAATTCGAAATGCAAGCTGTCCTCTGGGTGTCAAATAACGAAGTTTGCACCCGGCACCCGAAGCCATCTGATATTATTATTATTATTATATTATTTTACTTGATGTAAAAACAGATAACACACACTAATACCGTCATCACAATTAACACCAGTTTCAGACAGATTCTACACACACCCAAAGCACACGGGGCTACATGACCGCGTTGTCGCAGGAACCAACCAACCATAGTAAAATCTACCCCTCTTTTCTGGGTATCTGTGCTGAGCCATATCGAACCACCAAGACTAAGGAGCTATAACAATCTGATCAGTGAGCTCACAAAAATTATCAGTGAACGTAGCTCTCCCAATTCATGCATACCTACATCATAAATTTGGTCGTTTGAAATCTGGATCTCCATTTGTGTTAAAAGCCCTAGAGTTGGTTCAGAGAGGGTCTAACCTTGCAGAAGAATGGCAACAGGTGTGGAAAGACGCAGCTCCGAAGGAATGCCAGCCACTACTTTGTACCAAACACCCACCAGTAGGTTTTGATGATGATGATGATGATAATTCTTGTTTGAAGGGGCCTAACATCTAGGTTATCGGCCCCTAATGATCTCGGTGATAACGAAAATGACAATAAAATGGAAACCAGAACGAAAATTAAGCTGGACTGAAAATACTTACAAAATGGAACTCAGGTTGAAACAAATACGCACAAAATGTAGTTTAGATTCAAAATACTTACAAAATGCAATTGAAATTGAAAATATTTACAAAATGGAATTTATATTGAAAATACTTACAAAATGCAACTTAGATTCAAAATACTTACAAAATGCAACTTAGATTCAAAATACTTACAAAATGCAATTTTGATTCAGAATACTTACAAAATGCAATTTTGATTCAGAATACTTACAAAATGCAATTTAGATTCAAAATACTTACAAAATGCAATTGAAATTGAAAATACACAATGCAATTTAGATTGAAATTGCCCTACCATTCCAAAATACTTTCAAAATGCAACTGAAATTGAAATTGTAATTTAGAGACACGGGGAGCCAATTCACAGGAGCCAATTCACAGAACAGTGCGGGAAACTTAAAAAGAAAAGGAAATATAATGAATAGAAAAAGAAGGCTTATCCCTCGAAACATGATGGATCAGGAAAGATGAGAGAAGGGCCAACCAAGGCGGGAATGGAAGAGACTCCCTAGGCCTCGGATACCCTAATACCTTTGGGGTTGGAAGAGAACAAGAGTTGACCAAGAGAGGTTGACAGGAAAGAAGACAGGGAGGAGCCTGGCGCAAGTAAGTGGAAGCAATGCCGGACTCAGCTGGGGTCCCGTGGTCGCCAACCCACGTCTCACTAGTTAGGGTCTATCGGGGACATATTGTTACAGAGTGTTGTAACAGGGCATACTTGCTCTTGGTACTCCCGCCCGGACCGGACACGGCACAAACCTAGAAGAATTGCTGAGTTTTAATTCACTGGCCGTGAAAGCCAATATACCATCTTTTTGGAAGGCTTCATAGGGAGGTTAAGGCTGCTTGAGCTTTTAGTTCTCGCAGCTAAGTAGTGCAGTTGCACTCTATATAAAGGGAGGTAGCGCGCAGTTCGTTTCTCCTGTGTGGGTCCGGGCGGGGACACCAAGAGCCCGCCGATGAGCCAGCTTGGTGTCCTAGGCGAAACCCCACACAAGACACGGCACAAACCTAGAAGAATTGCTGAGTTTTAATTCACCGGCCGTAGAAGCCAATATACCGTCTTTTTGGAAGCCTTCATTGGGAGGTTGAGGCTGCTTGAGCTTTTAGTTCTCGCAGTAAAGTAGTGCAGTTGCACTCTATATAAAGGGTGGTAGCGCGCAGTTCGCTACTCCTGTGGGGGTCCGGGCGGGGACACCAAGAGCCCACCGATGAGTCAGCTTGGTGTCCTAGGGGAAACCCCACACAAGACACGGCACAAACCTAGAAGAATTGCTGAGTTTTACTTCATATTTTCTCTCTTTATAGATTCATTTCATTGTTTTTGGTGATACAAAGTGATCCTAGCGCGATTGTAGTTTTTTCTTTCATCAAGGAAACTTGTGAGTCGGGAAAGTTAGCAAAATAAATTATGTTGACTGCACTGTTTCCATGTTGGTGGCAATTTATACGAGGCACGTCCACATAGGAAGCTTTCGTATTTTTTTCTAGTAAAGTAAACGTATTTAGGCGGGAAATGTGCGCATGCGCAACAGATCTATGACGTAGCAAGCATATGCCAGCTGGATAGGTTCCGCTTCACTTCACGCAATCACACCCGTGAGTAGACGTATTTGCATTGGCAAAGCAGGCATTTGTGACTAAGAAAAATCATTTTATTCAGCAAACATATGAATATAGATGTAAGAAAATCCTTTGCAAAATCATTTGTGTGGAGTACACTGCTCTATGGAAGTGAAAGTTGGACTCTGGGTAAATAGGAAAAGAATGGACTTGAAGCTGCTGAATGTGGATATGGCGCATATGACAAGAACGAGCAGGATGGAAAGAAAAACCAACCTGGAAGTCTTAAGAGAAGTCAAAAAGAGAGAAGATTAATGAAGGAAATGGGAAAGAGAAAAATACAATTTATTGGACATGTCATCAGACACAACACTTTCATCGTTAACATTCTTGAAAGGAAAATGCTGGGAAAGAAAGGAAGAGGACGGCCTAGGACGAAGTATTTGGAAGACATCAAGGATTGAATGGGATGTGACGAGGGCCGGATTTAAGAGTATGCCGCCGTCCATTGGCCGCCCACTCAATAGTTCATATTTGCTTAATGCATTTGTTTTATACAACAAAAAGATAGAGTTCATTGGCGTTTTCATCTTTTTTAAACATAAGGTTCATTTAGTTTAGATATAACAACCAATTTAATGGCTTTCAGAATAAATGTTATAATGAAATTAGTTATCTACCGGTACTTGTTTTATGTTCGACCCTCACTATTATGTGTTAGAAAACTGTATCATAATGATGGTCATTATAACACTGTTTTTCATTATGATACAGTTTCTACAGCCAATCAGAGCTCGTTCATTGACCAATTAGGTAACGATACCTTCGCGCATGCACTCAAAATCCAACATGTCGGACATAAACACAACATCGAACTATAATAAATTACCGACATGGAATACGCACCGTCCATATGTTCGCGTAAATAAACTGGCGAATATGAGACAAGAAATAGCACTGTACCGGTACCTTAATATCCCCAAAACCAATTTCTACACAGCGCGTGGTTTTGACACGACTTCAGTGACAGTTTTACTGAATACTGGTGCGCAATCTGAACATATGGTATTGAAGCGCACAGAGCGCATGCGTCGGTTGTCCAGAGAGCTTGGACAAGAGAGATATACTACCCACCGCAGCACCCGATCACAACATTCTACTGTAGTGACTGAACAGATATTTATGAATATTTATGTTAAAACATATAATAAAGTTATAATTATCGTCGAACATAAACAGTCGTATGCAACTCACCTATAATGGTAATTAAGACACTCGTATGGAAATTATAAAACTCGCATACGGTCGTTTTATAAAAATACTCGTGTCTTAATTATAGCCATTATAGGCTCGTTGCATAATGTACTATTTTACTACTTTATTAAGATTCGTTAAAAAATGAAAAGGGTTTCGAACTTAATTAATTAATTAATTGTTCTTGGAGATCAGTGATCACTATCTTACACATATTTTTATATTTTATTGCTAATGACTATCTTTTGCATTATTGAAGAACTCTGTTCAATTTGAATTAAGTCTTTCATGGTGAAATGAAATTACACAAAATGTTGTTAATTACTGTTTTTTGTTGTTGAAAAATATACAAACTTCTCTAAAACAACTCACCCCACGTAATCTTAATGTTCAAATTTACATAGCTTTCTTACGAGATTTCTTAATGGCAAACTCGTTAATAATGTCCTCATATGAAAAATTGTTTTTGTTATATTTTAGAAAGTAATGAAAGTGAGTATAACCGTATTTCAGAAATACTAGTTCGCAGATAGTTCTTAACTCTTCTAAGGCAGGAAGAACTGTATAAGGACTAAAACATATTTTTAAGTAACTTGTATTCTTAAATTCGTACGGAAAATATTATTACGTCTGAAATACTTCATTTTAGCTTTTGAATGAATTGCCAAACTGCCGCCCCTGAAAATTTGCCACTCTAGGCTGCAGCCTACTTAGCCTATTTAGAAATACAGCCCTGGATGTTACAATCACATGGAACTGAAACGAACCGCCAACGACAGAGGAGTGTGGTTGCATCGACAAGGCTTTAGCCTTTAGAATACGACGATAATGATGAGTTGACGACATAAACAAAATCTCTGTATATTATATGGGAACAACACTTGCTACCGGTGAAACTATCCAATCTATCAATAACGCAATTCCCTATTTAATTGCACTCTTGATAATGGATCAACAGAGCCACAAATTCAGGATGCAATGCCAACAAATTGAACAGCTGTTTCTCTCAACGCGAGGAATAAAAAACAGGGCAAATTGCATTTAGTAGCCATTAGCTTTGTTACAATGTACAAGCAATTGTTGTCGAACATTTTACTGCACACTCAACTGCTTGTCAAATGTTGCAGCTTTTTCCCGTCGTTGATTGTGTTTTTGTGTTTCTGCTCCGAACTAGATCGGCTGTTTTGTTTGTATCAGAACGAACTAACTTTGGGCATTTGATATACAATGTGGATGGGGTGTTACTTGGCTGCTGAGAACATTTTTGGGTCGTCCAATTGCAAAACTCATTTAATCCACTTGTGAATAAGAATCATGTCGTAATAGTACATTATGCAACGAGCCTATAATTTCCATACGAGTATCTTAATTACCATTATAGGCGAGTTGCATACGACTGTTTATGTTCGACGATAATTATTCTAACTATTTTATGTTCGAACATAAATATTCATAAATATATGTCCAGATTTCGCCAGTTGTATGTACTGAACAGAGCGCATGGGACGCAGAGAATGCCTTGTATTTGTCCATGGCCTCCTCGATTACCCCACTATGACACTAGACAACGCAGTGAAATTTAAATTAGAACGCCGTGGAACTCAGCGCAGGGGCGATGCTATCCTTATCTAATTGGTCAAATAACTGTTTCTTGAGCGGTGATTGGTGGGAGAAACTATTCCATAATGAAAAATAGTGTTATAATGACCATCATTATGATACAGTTTTCTGACATATAATAGTCAGGGTCGAACATAACATTATTTTATTTTATTTTGTTTTATTTTGTTTTGTTTAATTTTACTTTATTTTGTTTTATTCTGATTTTGTTTTGTTTCAGTTTATTTTAAATTGTTTTATTTAATTTATTGTTTTGTTTTTTGTTTTGTTTTCCTTTATTTTTTATTTTGATTGTTTTATTTTGATTTTGTTTTGCTTATTTTGTTTTATTTAGTTTTGTTTTGTTTATTTTGATTTTTCAGAAAACAAACATAAAACAAAAAACAAAAAAACGAAGTAAAAAGCAAAATTCAAAAACAAAACCAAAGCAGAAAACAAAAAACAAGAAACACAAAGCAAAAATCAAAATTCAAAAAAAGCTAAAGAAGACAACAAACACAAAACCAAAACCAAGAAAGAAAAGTTAAAAGTAAAATTCAAAAGCACAAAGCAAACACAAAAAGCCAAAAACACAAAGCAAAAAGTAGAAAACAACAGACACAAAAGATACGCGAGGCAAAGACCAGAGAAACGTTTCTCATGAAAATGATTCTTATTCACAAGTGGATTAAACGAGTTTTGTAAGTAAACAACTCATTTGATTCTCCACGTCAGGAAGGTCTAATACAAGATGCATACTTTTCGGATACTGTCGTGTGAATATAAAATTTCAAACTCTATACGTTTCGAGAGGAACCTTGCCTCCTATTTCAATAGAATTAAAACAATGTGGCCAAAGATTGTGTCAAAGAGCTTACAAAAACTAAAGAAATTCCTCTGTTCGTCACAAGAGAGCAGCCGCCAAAAAGTACTGTATGAACCTTGGTAGAAAAACGCGCTATATTAATTAGAACAGCGGACAGAGTAGTAAGGAAGGAGAAGGAATAGGGGGCGGGGGGGGGGGGGAATAATTGAGACTCCTCGAAGAATGAGGATGTCCTAATAAGGAGAAAGGGCGGGGGATGGATGGATGGATGGATATGAGGAAACCAGAAACCAAAGGGAAGTGTATCTGTACGGTATCCAACGTCATACAGGGCTCGGCGAAATACAGATGGAAACTCCTCCTTCGTTGAGACCTGTACACTGATCTCTATACATGGATCGCAGATGGCAGCTCTCCACTGCACGAGAAAGTAAGCCAGGTTGAGCGCGCGGTCCACCATGTTGGCGTACCCATTCTCGAGCTCTCCTTAATTTTAAATCGTAATTAATGGTGCTTTGGAACAAATAAAAATATAGAGATATGTTCACTCATAGCAAAAGGGCATTGGGATCACTGACGCGTCATTCCGAGGTCAGTAAATCTCCGGAATAGCAATAAAAATGAATGTATAATAACGGCTGACAAATATCAACTTAGGTCCTGAGTACATGCAATCAGCGATCAGTAACAGAGTAACGAGTGAAAAACAATTTCTGGAAACATTCTTGTAAATTGTATATATATACAGGGTGTATTTGATATGATGGAAGTCCGTTACACTGGTGATAGAAGATGGTATTCTAAGCAAATATCTTCATGAAATTCAGTCGGATCTTAATTAGTGTAGGTGGAATTAAATCACAAAAATTGTCGGTCGGTGTCTTGGAAACGGGCTTACACTTCGTTCCCCTCAGCAGCACAGCTGACTTCTCCCCGTCACTCTCCCCTACAACGCTAAGGAATGTTGACAAGAGTCTGAAGTTGAGTGACCTCCTCGTCTTGTCTGCCAATGGCATTGAAATACACAAACCGAGCCTATGAACAGCTGTTTCACACCTTCATGGGGAGTGGCTACATGGCTAGTGATGGTGGATCTGTTTAGGATTTTGCCATCCTCATGGCCTATGCATAGAAAATGGAAATCCTTAAGATTTGGTAAATTAATTTAAGAAACTGTTGGTCTATATTTGTGTGAAGACAGTGCAACAACTGTAACAAAAATATTAATAATACTATTATTATTACACTAGGCTACTACTACTGTACTAATAATAGTAATAATAGAATTTTAGACACACTAACTTCTTTAATACGAGGCTACCTGACCACGTTGTCGCAGCCCCTAAACTATGGATCCAACCTAAGTTCCTTTATGTTGTTTTCTTTTGGTATGTCGAGTTGCAGGACTTTTATTTTTAGTGCTCTACCAACAGAGTTACACATGAAAAATCCACAGCCTGGTTCCAGTCTCCGACCGGGTCAGGAATGGAATGAATGAAGCCCCCAACTAGCGGCGAGGATATGAACTGTGCCGGCTGCCGAGGCCTGACACACTCCTCTGGGGCAATGATTAAATGAATGACAGATGAAATGAAATGATAGTGGAGAGTGTTGCTGGAATGAAATTTCGACAGGGAAAACCGGAGTACCCGGAGAAAAACCTGTCTACCTCCGTTTTGTCCAGCACAGATCTCACATGGAGTGACCGGGATTTGAACCACGGACCCAGCGGTGAGAGGCCGGCGTGCTGCCGCCTAAGCCACGGAGGCTTAACAGAGTTACACATGCTGACTCTTAATATTATTATTATTAGACTAATATTATTAGACTATTATTATTATCATCATAATCTACAAGGGGTGCTAGTATTGAGGCAGCTTACCATCACCGGCCGATATGCAAGTCTAGGTGTGATGGCGCAGCGGTCCAGCTGTTGGCCTCTCACCACGGCGGACCGGGTTTGATTCCCGGTCAATGCAGGTGTGATTTTCGAAGTAAAATGCCATATCTTGTGGTTCAGATTCCACATAAAAAGAAGGTCCAGTAGCTCATGATCACGAAATTTTCGGTCATGTAAAACCACAAGCCTCCTTACTTCCCACCATTTGCAGCCACAAGATGATTTCCCGTGGCATCCCTCGAGCCCAAAGTTGGAATGTCCCTTCATAAGACCACGGCTGCTTTCTTTCCTACCCCCGCGGTGTAGGCATGAGCATTTAATCGTACACCACGATCGCAGCAAGTCCGGTGATTGGAGGTCCGAACTCAGCACCGACAGTGGCTATCCTGAGTTTGGATTTCTCTGGATTCTTCCACGCGCTTTCCAAGCACATACCGGGATAGTATGGTACTTGGAGTCCCGGAGCACCAACCCCATTCACGACCCTAATAACTACAGCTACACATACTACTAGAGTCACCACAGAAACACAGTTTATCACACAAATCCAACACTCACCCAACTACACGGGGCTGATAAACAAATGTACCAAGCCCCTAAAATGAATTAACAACAACCATCACAACAAGCTAGTCTCTTCCATCATCATTGTTACCAAAAATATTTATTTACTGAACGTCCTAAACAATTGGAACCCTAGGCCTACTTAAAAATAAATAACATTCGGTAAAAATATAGCCTAATCTCTTATAATGTGTACACTAATAATAATAATAATAATAATAATACTAATAATAATAATAATAATGTAATTTTGGACACACAATTTTTATTTTTGGCGGGGATGTCGAGATTCCGGAATGTTGTGTTCACAGAATTTCATGTACGTGCCATTACATCCATCGGCATAAGGCTGTCGTATTTGTTCACCTTCATGTATTACATGAATCAGACTAGATCGAAACCTCGAGAAGGATAGCACTCTAATACCTGAGCTCAGAGCCTCACTATCATTTAATTATTATTATTATTGTTTTATACAGTACATATAACACATTGCTGGTACATCACAACATAACTATACGGGCATCAGGGAACCAAAGTATTGCTACTGAGACAGCCACTTCTAAGCTGGAAAGTCGAAATCGCTACCCATGAATTTCCAGACGATTCGAGTTGTTGAGAGAACTACTGCCTTCTGCATTAGTTTGACCATTTGAGTATCCATAACTAGTTCTTTAAGGTCTTGGAGCAAGGTATTTGGGATGACGCCCGTATTTGAGATAGTGATAGGTATGGTCTTTACCCGTTCTAAATGCCATTGCTTTTTGATAGGGCCAACCAACTCACTATATTTGCTTTAATGTTATTATTATTATTAGTAGTAAAAATAATAAATAAACTCTGGCACTACAGCCCGTGAAGGGCCTAGGCCTAACAAGCGACCGCTGCCCAGCCATTTAGCCTGCATATATTGGGGTGACGCATGATCAGCTCATCGGGTCCCTTCGGCCGCTAATCTTGGTTTTCGTGATCGGGGTGCTGCCTCACTGTCAGACAGCTACTCAACTGTCCTCACGAGGCTGAGTGCACCCCGTTCCAGCCCTCACGTCACTTTCTAAAGTCCCTGACGGAGCCGGGAATCGAACCCGGGGCCTGCGGGTGAGAGGCAGGCGCGCTACCCCAACACCACAAGGCCGGCTATTATTATTATCATTATTATTATTATTACTATGTACATGTGGTACCATACTAGTATTAAATCTTGGAAGTAGTTTTCCATGTTTTCTCACTTCTACCCCAGGCAAATGCTGGGATGGTTCCAAACTTAAGTCCATGGCCGCCTCCTTCCCAATCCTCACCTGAATTACAAATACCCACATTACTAAAGAAACCACAAAAAAGAGGTTATCAGACAAATTCTTCCCACACCCAACCACATGGGGCTAAATGACCAAAATTGCCAAGCCTCTCAAACAAAACATCAAGTATATTCCTTCCGTCTTAAATGCTAGTTCTGAACAGACTACGGGATGTCGGAATTTATTCACACCGTATTTCATTAAAGTGCCGGCCGGCAATTACACGTACAAAGTAGGCTACACAATACTACCGGTCATAACGTCCCAAGACATTGCGTGCAATTTCAACAACAGAAGCAGCAACAACAACAACAGCAATACAAATTTTCTTACGGGACGGGTATCGCTCGCTTTCCTCGTAATAGCTGATACCTCCCCTCAACTAGTAAGGTCGACGCTCCGATTATGTAACAACTTCTCCTCCACGCATCGTCCCACCTCGTCCGGCCTCGTTTCCCCCAGCCTGCTGCCTCACCTTCTGTTTGAAGAATTTCGGAAAATCCTAAAAACATTGACTTCTAATGATAAATTTTCAATTTAAAGACAGGTGACAATTTTTTTACCTAGGAAGCTTACAATAGTCTATTCTATCACCAGTGTAACGGACTTCCATTATATCAATTACACCCTGTATATATGCCACGAAATTATGCATTCTTCAGATGATGTACCTATAAACGTAGCTCACTATACAGGCCTAGATTCGGCATATCGTAATCGGTGCTTGGTAATGAATTCCTGTTTCCATGAAATAACCAACTCTTCCTCCAAGTAATCCCAGCCCTCTACATCAAATACTACAGCTTTTGATCACGCTAGCAGCACAATAAACTTAATAATAACGGGAAGTAGATCAAAGCCAAAAATGCACTTTTAGCCAAACCAATTTCACTCCTCAGCGCAACATAAAACATAACACAACTATAAACCTACTCAAAATATACTCTCCCCACCGTTTTACAACTATTAAGCGAACTATTCGCACCCAGAACCGAAAAACCCTGAAATGGAATCAAATTTAAAAACGCAATAGCCTAGCCCGATCACGTCTGCTTCAGCACCACCGCAAAGGCATACTTAACTTCACAATAACTTCAAAATTACGGCTAAGCGACCTATCTGCCTGAGAAGTAAAGGTATTACCGGCTTGCCTGGAATGAAGGGTCACCAATCCGGTACTTAAAACTAAGATTGTATGCTTTAAATAACCAAATTCAGCCCATTTTACAACTTCAAAAACACAAAATATTTACTGCCAGTATAAATACATGTATAACATCAAACTACCAGTAACGAATCACAGAGCCGGATTTGCAATATTGCACCATGCGCTCGCTGCCATCTTGCTATACCTGTCATCGTCTATTCGGCTTACTCTCCTCAGCTACCATCCATCCATGTATAGAGATCAGTGGGCCTGTATGACGTTGTGCACCGTACAGATACACTTCCCTTTTGAATCTGTTTCCTCATATCCATGCATCACCTCCCTATGAAGGCCTCCAAAAGATGGTATATTGGCTTTCACGGCAAGTCAATTAAAACTCAGCAATTTGTGTAGGTTTGTAGGTGTCTTAATTATTGTAATTATAAACATAAACATAAAGAGACGCAGGTGCGCTTCATAAAAAGGGGGGTAGCGCGCTGTTCGCTACTCCTGTGGGGGTCCGGGTGGGGACACCAAGAGCCCGCTGACGAGCCTGCTTGGTGTCCTAGGCGAGACGCCACACAAACCACGGCACAAACCTAGAAGAATTGCTGACTTTAATTCACTGGCCGTGAAAGCCAATATACCATCTTTTTGGAAGCATTCATAAGGAGGTTATGGCTGCTTGAGCGTTTAGTTCTCGCAGTAAAGAGGCGCAGCTGCGCATCATAAAAAGGGAGGTAACGCGCAATTCGCTACTCCTGCGGGGGCCCGTGTGGGGACACCAATAGCCCGCTAATGAGCCAGCTTGGTGTCCAAGACGAAACCCCACACAAGACACGGCATAAACCTAGAATATTTCCTGAGTTTTTTGAGAAAGGTGTTTAAAATAGGCTATTATACTTGGAATATCATATATATACTATGGAAAATTTTAGTTTCTTTGGAAAGAATCTCCTTTGTTAAAATAGTCTATGTTTATAATTACAGTAATTAAATGAGTGTCGCCATGAGAAAAAGTTTGGAAAGCCGTAGCCATTTCCCACATCTCCACTGAGATAGGAGCAGGAAAGAGGTGAATTCGAACAGGTGTATTTAGTTAAAGAGAATGAAAGCTGGCTGTAAACGAGAGCGTCATTATTCTTTAATTAACACTGTGGTGTTCTCGTAGACACACACAGACACATTAGTGTCCGAGTTGATGGCCTGGACCATGAATTGTTTAGCGTGTGAAAGTGTTCGTTGTTGGTTCTGGTCTTATAAAATCTTTATGAAGACGAACATCCACTCTACCGTAAATGTTTCATTCTCAGTCCAGAGCAGTGCTTGTCTTAGTTTTCATCCCTGGTTTTAGACACGTACAGTTGCCTATGGGAATATGTTTACTACCGGTCTGTTTTGATTACGACCTGTTGTGCCGAAGGTTGCAGGATCGAATTCTGGCGTGGCCACTTGGCATTTGAGGGTCCGCAAATGCGAGGGAGCAGTGTCAGTAAATTTATTGGCACGTTAACACTTTATGGGTTAGTTGTCACCTACCAAAAGGACAATTTATATTTTCATAGATGCAGATGGATGAATCTTTCACTCAAATTTTAACTAATTCTTGTGGAAGTGTTAATGTTTCTGTGAACCAAATATTATTAGTTTATCTCAGGAAGCAAGAAAATTTTATAAAAAAAAACAATTAGGCCTAAAATAAAAAGTTAAAAAATGGTAATAAAAATAATACATTTTTAATTTAATTTTTTATTGTCTAGTTTTCTCTACTTTTTAATTTTAATTGTTGACTATATTTAATTGTTTAATAATAGGGCAGATGTAGGTCAGAATTTGCAAATTTTACGATATTTTTTCTATGCTAATTAAAATCAGCAAGGTTTAAATAACATGCTACAGAAATTTCATTTGCGAATTCCACGGAAAAATACGTATAAAAGAATATTTTCCAAATGTTTGCACGTGCCACGCCCCCATATATGCCATGCACTGAGCGAAGAAAATCCTATTTTAAACCTATGTTGTCGGTCGTTGGCAACTCAAACTAACACTTGGGGCGCTGCGGTCGGTCTGGATAAGTAGGGTAAAAATACTCAATAACACGCGTTTGATATGGAACACTTTTTATTTTTCGGTTATAATTAGTAAATGTGGTCCCTAAAATAATGACAGTGTTATTTTTAAGTGTATATATGTATAACTGTGCGATACACGTCATCTAATTTGTGTGTTCCACTGGATTTTATGTGTCAATTGCATATTATCAAGTATCGGTTGTCTGCTGGAATTTGTTTTTGGTCAGTTCGAGTCATGGCGTTGTTACGTTTAAAAGCTATATTTGAGTTTGCTCACTGTACCATAGACTCTAGAAATTATTTGCTGCTTGGTAGGGCGAAGGGATGAGTTTAACTTGTATTAAAACTCGGGGGAGACAGGAATTGCTTGATTTGAATGGTTAGCTGGTGAGTTTGGTGTTGAATATCGGACTAGTAGCAGGTTCTCACAGTCAAATTAGGCCTATATGGCTCGTAGTGGAATGGCTCGGATATCACAGAGCGAGGTGATGGCGATTGGTAGGGTTATTGGAAATGAACTAGGGAGCGGGGAAGGATACCTGACTGATGAAGCTTGGCTGTCCTCGGCTGGTGTAGGCTTGGCTGTCTAGGTGCGGCTTGGCTCGGCGTAACAGTGAACAACCCGTCCTGTCGTCAGTGACTGTAGTGGTGAGTGGTCCAACCCGCTCCTGTTGCCCGTACTTATTTGGTATCGTCACCTTTGGGCTATTGCTATTTGCATCATTTGGAAAGTGATGAAAACATTTATCCACAGCCCTCTTATTCATCGACTTACAGCCGTAAACTGAGCAATATACTTTCCTTTTACTCATTTTGCACTCTATCAACGAGTAAAACTTATTACTTGGTATGTATAAAGAAACGAAGAATTTACCACAATCTGCTTACCAATACAAGAAACCACATACAAACAGTCACCACGTGACAAAAGTACCCTACTTGGTAAGTTTCTCATTTTTACCGCTAGATGTCATATCAGATAGCTGGAGTTGCCAATAGCTTATCGGGCTGTGGAAAGATGGCGACAATTCATTTCCGGTCCCATTGTTTACATTACAAATACATGCACATGTGGTTGCCAAGCGATTGAGTAAATCTATAAATTTGAGCAGTTTTATTTTATTTTTATTGTCAATGTGGGAAGATCTAGTTCTACGGTGTTTAAAAAGATCCCTAAACACCGTTTCGTACGTGCTAGAGCAAACAAGGACCCAAATACCTATTTTATACAAGGTTGTGATGAAAATCCAGCATGTGACTAACCAAGTGAGGTTAAGAGTGACTTCAGAAATACAAGTGCATCGGGGTCTAAATTGAACAGTGGTTTTGGGTGCCTTGATACCTTTGCAAATAATGAGATTTCTGGAGGATATAGCCTATTCGGTTTAGAGATTCTTTCAAATGTAATTAATATGTCATGTGCATGTGGTGTTTGTGGTGCCAAATCTCTATACCCCTTAAATGACAATTGGCGAAATGGCGTTGTATGCAATTTACTTTGTACTATGAAAACTAGCTTGCCATGGTGGGTGAGTGGATAGCGCGTCGGTCTACTAACCCACAAGATTGCAGGTTCGTTCCTGGCCGTGGTAAGTGATTTTTGAAAGGCGGAATAAATACGACACGCGTGTCATACGATGTTGGCATGTCAAAGAACCCATTTGAATTCAGTAGGCCGTGTTCATAATGGCAAAATTAATCTCGGGAGTTTCCGCAAACACAAAGTTCCTCATTTCTCTACTGGAAAGTGCTATAGTGTTCAAGGAGCTTAGATATCTAACCTCCTTGACTTCCATAGTGATTCAAGAAACATCGAAATTCGACATGCAAGCTACCCTCTGGATGTCAAATTACAAAGCTTGCACCCGGCATCCGAGGCCATACGATATTATCATTGTTACTATGAAAACTGTAAACATGAATTTAAAACCACACATATGAAGGAATAGACTTATGGAACTAATATTATGTTAATCTATTCAATGAGAATGCGGTGCTTGGGTTAGGAAGGGAAGGGACTACCTTATTTTGTGGATTGATGAATATGCCTCAGCCAATAAGTCGATTCACTGAACATGAGTGCACGATATACACCAAGTAGCCTATCTTGGTTACGGAGACTTACGTACTTTTTATAAAATATCAGAGAAAACGAAAACGAAAGCAGAAGAGAATAAAAACGCAACCCAAAAAGGCAACCCAAACCAAAACACTAATAAAAGAAACGAAACATACTGAAACAAAAATAAATCATAAACACTGAAACGAATGTCAAACGGAGCGAAAATAAACCGATGCGAAAAGGATAAAACACCAAACAAGAAATGAAAAAAGTAATCAAAACGATTAGAAGAGAAAGAACAAAAAAGATATGAAACAAGTTGTTCCGTGAAGAACTAAAAGTCTGGTTGGTTGGTTGGTTGGTTCCTTAGTTTAGGGGCTGCAACAACGCGGTCATGTAGCCCCGTGTACTTTGGGTGTGTGTAGAATCTGTCTGATAACCGGAGTTAATTGTGATTACTGTATTAGTGTGTATTATCTGTTTTCAATTCAAGTGAGGACTGCATACATTGCATTTTTCCAAGTACTTCCTACTTTTGCCGCCAAACGCAACCGTCAACGACTACTAGTTCAGAACTGGTTACCAGATATCATCGCAGTCGGCTCCTGGCGACGAACGTCGGAAACTAAGAACGTTTGTCCAGTCGGCCGTGGTTTGTCAAATGTTTAACCTAACCTACAATTTAGCTGCACACAGGTGGAGGCCTAGCTAGTGGAAGGTTCCTTAACATCCATAAATCTATGACATAGGACCGCCGGCTTTACTTCCCCTCCGAAGGAAGGCATACTGAGGGATTTTGAACACTCTTAAAAATCCGACGACTTCGGTCGGGATTGAACCCGCGATCATGAGCATAGAAGCTCAGCAAGCTACCAACTACGCCACCGAAGCCGTCACTACTAAATAGCCTATTTTCATATATCCTACTTATGTTAATTGCCTCTATCAACATACAAAATTTCAGTTTGATTGCTGTGATAGATTCGTAGATATTGAAAACCGTCTTTCGGATGGTCGCCATGTTGGATTTCTTTATATATAGGCCTTAAGAGTTATATACTATTACATGAAGATTATTGTGCAGGTATATTATTCAAACTTCAATCGCATGATAAGGACAAAAAATTATATAGATATTAAAATTTCGCATAGCTGCCATCTTGTGGATATGAAAAATTAGGTGCCAGTGGATTAAAATTATAAGCATTTACCGTGCCATGCTTCACTGCGCTCGGATGCTTAAATCGCGAGAAACGTTCATTTAACTATTTACATTTCGCTTCGCCGCTATGTTGGATTTGTGCTCACCAGGTTATTAATAGTCCCACAGGTGAACTTATGTTTATAGCCTCTATACACACACAAAATCTCAGTTTGATTGCTGTGATACATTGACAGATATTGAGAACCGGCTAAATATTTCAGATGGTCGCCATGTTGGATTTTTATATATGTAGGCCATAGAGTTATGTACTGTTAGATGAGGATTATTACGTAGGTTCATAATTCAAACATTGATTTCGATCGCATGATTAGGACACAAGAAATAACTTAATTTTAAAATTTCACGAAGCTGCCATCTTGAGGTTATGTAATCAATTGAACTAAATTAAATATCAGTGCATTAACATTTTCTGTACCATAGTTAAATCGCGAGAAAGCCCTATTTAAATGTTTCAACTTCGCTTGGCCGCCATGCTCGTTTTGTGTTTGACAGTTTTTGAGGGAGTTACATAAGTGAACGTTTAGTACCGCTGTTTTTCACCGTACAAAATTTCAGGGAGATATCGGTAATAGTTTCAGAGATATAGAATGTTAGTGAAATATTTCGCACAGCTGCCATGTTGGTTTGGTGAAATGCAATAACATTTAGGAGCACCGTCGGGATCGTAAAGAATAGTACTGTGACCTTATCGAGTTTCATTGAAATCGCTCCAGCCGTTTAGATTTTATTAGGGGACACACACACACGGACAAAAGATGATCTCAAAAGCCTATTTTTCCATAAATTAATGTAGGCTATAAATAAAAGTGCCTTTAGAAAGTCCGACGCTAATATGCCGTAAAAACCAAAGTTTGAACATTTTGAAGAATTTGGGCATTTCGGAACTCCTTAAGCGATAAGGAGTGAGCCAATGAGCCACACGCGTGGTATATCTTCTTGTGAGGCTGCGAGCTGAACCCACCAGATGTGATTATCGACTATTCCTTTCAGAATCCCCCGACTTGCAAACGAGACATTTAGCAAATAAGACATCCCCTTAGGCAACGCCGCATGTCACATAATTATATTTCGAGTTTGTAATCAGAATTCCAGCAACTTTCACGCCTCCCACTCTATTGCGAGACTCTGACGTATATTTAGAACTTAGCTGACGGTTACACCATAAAACGCTCCCAGATGAGGAGATAAATCTGAAGTAGGTGCAAGATAAAATCTCGATTGGTTGGTTCCTTAGTTTAGAGGTTGCGACACCGTGGTCATGTAGCCCCGTGTACTTTGGCTGTGTGTAGAATCTGTCTGATAACTGGTGTTAATTGTGATGACTGTATTAGTGTGTTTTATCTGTTTTAATTCATATATGGACTGCAGACGATAGTTTCAATTAGTTCCTACTTATGCTACCGTCCACGACAGCTAGCTCGCGAACTTGGCTACTGGATGCCATCGCAGTCAGCATCTCGCGGTGAACGTTGGAACTAATATAGTGTTATCTATTCTAACCAACAAATTAGTGGAAGGTTCCTTCTCATGCCATAGATCCCACCGGCTTTACCTCCCCTCCGAAAGAAGGCATACTCAATGTAAATTAATGGGAGTTTTTTTTTGTCGTATAGCCTCCTGAGAGGCCGAGTGCAGGTCTTTCTAGGCGACGCCCGTGGGCGACCTGCGCGTCGGGATGAGAGATGGAATGGATGAAGATCAATGAAACTGGGCAAGGATGTGGAAGGAAGCGGTCGTGGCCTGTCAGAAGGTACTGTTCCAGCATTTGCCTGGTGTTGAAAATGGGAAACCACGAAAAACCATTTCAAGGACAGCCGACGGTGGGGCTCGAACCCACGCGTCTACCGAGTCAGCAGAGAGCTTGGCCCCTTGACCTAACGGAGCGCTTTAGCCCGCGTAGCCACTACTGTCGGTAATGGGAGATGGGAGACACATATTGTACATCATAACCTTTACAAAAAAAATGAAATATTCTCTCGAATGTTTAGTTTTGTAGAAAGTTATTTATTTATGCTTACAGTAGTGTCACTTGTTTATATTTTTGATGTAATGATTTGAGGCCATATTTTCAGTGTTACCAACCCAAACTGTCAGTTGTAGCTCTTTAGTCAGTCAATACGAATTTACCCAAAGACAGGGTGGGAGCTTCAATGGCGTAGTTGGTAGTATACTGAACTTCTATGCCCAGGATCGCGGGTTCAAACCCGGCCAAAGTCATCGGATTTTTAAGAGCGTCAAAAATCCCTCAGTATCCCTTCCTTCGGAGGGGAAGTGAAGGTGGTTGGCCCATGTCATAGATGTATGGCATGTAAAAGAACCTACCACTAATTACAATATTTTGTTAAGCTTAATTTGTAGGTTACATTTTGATTAAAGCTCTATTCCTAAGTTCGCTGCCAGGTGCCGGAGCGGTGGTATCTAGTAGCCAAGATTGTTACTAGGTGTCGTTGACGGTAGCATTTAGTAGCAAAGGTAGGAACTACTTGACATTTATCGTCTGCCTGAATTACAGATAACACTCACTAATACGGCCATCACAATTAACACCGATTATCAGACAGATTCTATACACACCCAAAGCACACGGGGCTACATGACCGCATTGTCACAGCCCCTAAACTGAGGAACCAACCAACCTTTTGGATCAAATTGATGCAGGTGTTAGTGGGTCCTCAAGGGAGTATATTGAGATAGGGAACCAATGGGCGGAAATGCAGATTTATTGTATTATGGACATTCACAACTTACACATCATACCAACAACGTAGCTCAAATTGTTCAAAGTAGCTTGCTACGGTTCGTGAGTGGTTATCTTGTCGGACTACCAACCCCAAGCTTGCAGGTTCGCTCCTGGCAGTGGAAAGTGATTTTTGAAAGGCGACAAAAATCACGGTACACATATAATACGTTGTTGGCATGATAAAGAACCCATTTGAATTCAGTAGGCCGTGTTCATAATGGAAAAATTAATCTCGGGATTTTCCGCCAACACAAAATGTTCCTCCTTTCTCTACTAGAAAGCGCTTTAGTATCAAGGAGCTTAGATATCTAACCTCCTTGACTTTCATAGCGCTCCAAAGAGGTATAAAAATTTGACATGAAAGCTGCCCTCTGGGCGTCAATTAACAAAGCTTGCACCCAGCACCCAAGGCCATACTATATTATTATTATTATTATTAGTTCACCATGTGCCGGGAACTGCCGGCCTACGCTTTTAACAGACGAAACATTTGATAGAATCTCCGATATAATGCTGCGAAGTCCAAGAAAATCAACACGCAAATTTGCTCAAGAAAGAAACCTCCTTGACTTTCATAGCGCTCCAAGGAGCGATAAAATTCGCCATGAAAACTGCCCTCTGGGCGTCAATTAACAAAGCTTGCACCCGGCGCAGTCGGTAAAAGCGCTGAGCTTCTAACTGAAAGGGATTGGGTTCGATCCTCAACCAGGTAGTGGATTTTAGAAACAAAACTACCACTTTTGGAAACGCAAATACCCCTGGGGTTCACTCAGCCTACACCAGAAATTAGTACCAGGGTAATTCCTGGGAGCAAAGTCTGCCGGGCGTGGAGCTGACAACTCCATCCCATCTAGTGCCGATGTCACAAAAAGTGGAAGCCTCTACCTTCCACTACTCCTAGGGCCTCCATGGAGTTGGCTTTGCTTTTTGCATCCGTCACCTGAGGCCATACGATATTATTATAATTATTGTTCAAAGAGACGACCGCCAATCTCAATGCTAGTATTTAACGGCACATGAAGTTTCGCCTCACACTTTCAACGAACCCTGTTGAAGTTGTACAAAGAGACAGGCATCTTGGTCCCTAGCAAGCAGGTCCTCATCCATTTCTACTGGGGATTCATACACCACATGACTTAGAATAACCCCATGGAGGGAACAATGCAGAGGTGTGAGTTCCGGTGATCGTGCTGGCCATGGGACAGGACCTCCCCTTCCAATCCAACGACGAAGGTACTCGCGGATGTTAACATCGAAGTGGGCTAGTACACCGTCGTGCTGAAAGCACATGAGCTACGTTGTTGGTAAGAAGCAAAGAGGATATAAAAAGTAAGTTTGGCTCAAGCAAGGAAAGCATATCTACAGAGAAAACGAATCTGTTGACATCGAATATAGATTTAGATATTAGGAAGACATTTTTGAAAGCCTTTGTCTGGAGAGTTTCACTCTATGGAAGTGAAACTTAGAATGTTGGAGCAGTAGAAAAGAGGAGAAATGAAGCTTTTGAAATATGGTGTTGTAAGATAATGATGACGATCAGATGGGTAGAAAGGGTTACACATGAAGAAGTATTAAGACGAGTGGGAGAGGAGAGATGTTTCTGGCGACTGCTAATAAAGAGAAAATATAGGTAGGTAGGACATTTTCTAGGACACCCAGGAATAGCTAAGTTAGTTATGGAAGGAAGGGTCGAGGACAAGAACTGTAGGGGTAGACCAAGGTTAGAATATGTTAAACAGATTGCCTCGGATGTAGGGTGTCGGAGCTATGTAGAGATGAAACGATTAGCTCAGGACAGGGAGGCATGGAGAGCTGCATCAAACCAGTCAAAAGACTGAAGACTCAAACAACAACAACAGAACAAGGTTAGAATATGTAAACAAAAACAAAAACAAAAACAAAAACAAAAACAAAAACAAAAACAAAAACAAAACAAAAACAAAAACAAAAAAAACAAAAAACAAAAACCAAAAACCAAAAAACAAAAAACAAAAAACAAAAAACAAAAAACAAAAAGCAAAAAAAAAAAAACACAAAAACAAAAACAAAAAACAAAAAACAAAAATCAAAAAACAAAAAACAAAAAACAAAAAACAAAAAACAAAAAAACAAAAAACAAAAAACAAAAAACAAAAACAAAAACAAAAACCAAAAAACAAAAAACAAAAAACAAAAATAAAAAACAAAAAACAAAAACAAAAAAAACAACAAAAAGTCAAAGACAAAAGCAGAATCAAAAACAAGAACAAAACAAACTAATACAAAAACGTCTATATTTTTATGGCTTGAGAACTGCGCAATTGAGGACGCGCATTTCAAGCCCTGGCCTATGTGTTTTGTAAGATGAATCGCGATCTTTTTTAAATATTTCGAATTAAAAATGTTAACTTCTAAATTCGCGATCGGACGAACCTCTATCCCAATTATTCCGCTAAATCGAGGGTTTTAAAAAAATACGTTTTGCAGCGACTGTACTCTTATAAACTTGTTACAATGGAAGAGGTTTGCTTACATTTTTGCAAAGCAGGTTTCTCTTTAACATTATCACGTTTGAGAAACTTTAAGAATTTGTTATGTAATATCGTAAGAGTGTTGGCAGGCACCGTGAAATGAAGTTTCTGGAAGCGAATGAAGCCACTCCATCTCCAAACACACATCCCGTGGAGATCAAAGACTACTCCATCCTCCACTCAATAGTTTCGTCAACAGTTTTTAAACTAATTATTCTACCGAGCATCATCAGCACGTGCCATTAAAGTGAACGGACACTCATAGCGTTTGAAAATGTTCTCTGTGGCAGAATACTTCATGATGATGATGATGATGATGATAATTGTTGTTTTAAGGGGCCTAACATCTAGGTTATCGGCCCCTAATGGTCTGAGTGATAGCGAAAATGGCAATGAAATGAAAAACCATAACAGAAATTAGGTGAGACTGAAAATCCTGACGAAATGGAACTCAGAGTGAAATGACTTACAAAATGGAAAGTGGAAATATATACTTTCAAAAGAGAAATTAGAAGGAAAATACTGTACTCATAAAAGGAATAGATTGAAAAACACGCACAAAATGGAGGTTAGGTTCAAAATACGTACAAAAAGCAATGCAGAGTCGAAATACTTACAAAATGCAAATGAAATTCAAAATACTTACGAAATGCACATGATATTAAAAATACGTAATAAATGCAATTGATGTTCAAAATACTTACAAAACGCCATTGAAATTGAAAATACTCAATGCAATTTAGATTGAAAAAGCCCATTTCAGATTCAAAATACTCACAAAGTGCAATTGAAATTCAAAATACTTACAAAATGCAATTGAAAATGCTTACAAAATGTATGGTAGATTCAAACTACTTAGTTGAAGTGACAATACTTACAAAATGCAATTTAGATAGAATACTTCAGGGTTTGGCCTATTCTATGTAGTTTCCAAGCATATTTCTAGTTTTTTTTAGCCTATTTTCATTTATGAATAAGAAAATTAGGCTTATGAGATCACCTTTTGTCCGTGTGTACGTGTGTGTCGGTGTGCCCCCCCCCCCCCCTCCAATAAAATCGAAACGGCCAAATCAATTTATATGAAACTCGGTAAGTGCACACTAGTACCTGCACTAGAAGTTCAACTACGTGGTTTTATTACTGTACTAGCTGTTACCCGCGGCTTCGCCCGCATTAACATTTGGAATCCCGTTATAACATTAGTTATATAGATAGATAAGCATGGTCTATCACCTGAAACCAAAAATGCATGGGACGAAAAAAAAAACCATCAAAATATCATGTTGGTTTCGGACCTTAAAAGACGTGAAAAATATAATAAAAGTATTAAAAAAATATTTTTTGAAATTTCATTCGAATCAATTTTTATGTCATTCCTGGGACTGAAAATTCCGACCAAAAAGTACAAAATCATTAATAACTCCGTAAGTATTCGTCGTATGATGAAATAGCAAGAGACAAAAAAGATGTAATGTGTTATTGTCTACAACATAGGCCATGTATAATTTTACACTCAGACATATTACGCCCCCCACCCATAATTACACCCCTCCCCATGGGCCCCTTAAATTGGATTTATGAAAAAACGGTCAAACACCTATTTACTTATTTTTTATGCTGATTTTTTCCCGCTGAGTTCCAAACTCCTGGCCTATGTCGTTTAAGGGATACACGCTCCGTTAGGAATCCTTCAACCCCCACTTTTCACCCCTTTCACCTCATAATATACACCACATCGAAAAACCCTCAGACACGTGTCTTCTTATTTTTAATGATGAGTTTATATGCCGAGTATCACATCCCCCAATGAAACCAATCGGGAGATATTGCTATTCAATGAAATGCAGGTCTACCCCCTTAACACCCCTTTAGAACCTGAATATCCAAAAATCCTTTCTTAGTGGGCGTTTGCGGCCCTTGAGGAAGCTGCATACCAAATTTCATTCCAATCCGTTCGGTGGTTTCTGAGATTTCGTGATGAATGAATCAGTCAGTCAGTGGTATTTGAGCTTTATATAGTAGATTTATCGCATGGCTTTTAGTGCCGGGAGTGTCCGAGGACATGTCCGGCTCACCAGAGGGTGTCGCTGCTTCAAGCGGACACCCATAGGGTGAGCTACAAATTCCGTTCAATTTCAAGTAGTTCCAACTTTTGCTACCAGATGTCACTGACACCTAGTGGTGAACGTTGGAACTTTGATAGAGCGTTCCATCGAAATCTAAGCTAGATATTTAGCTTCACACAAGTTTAGTCTGTGGAAGGATCTCTCACATGCCATAAATCTATGACATCGGACCGCTGGCTGTACTTCCCCTCCGAAGGAAGGCATACTGAAGGAATTTTAACGCTCTTAAAAAATCCGACGACTTCGGCCGGGTTTGAACCCAACTACGTCACCGAAACCGCTTAACTATGTGGTACAAAACGAACATGGCACCCAAGCTAGGTTGAAACATTTAAACACAATTTTCTCGCGATTTAATCATCCGAGCGCAGTGAGACTTGGTACAGCAAATGAGTATACACATTCTAATGCACTGACATTTAATTTAATTCATTTCTTTGCATAACCTCAAGTTGGCGGCTGTGCAAAATGTTAAAATTAAGATTTTATTTATTGCGTCCGATTCATGCTATCGAAGTCAACGTTTGAATAATGAACCTATGCAATAATCGTCATCTAACAGTAGATAACTCTACGGCCTGCATATATTAAAATTCAACATGGCGACCATCCGAAACATTTAGAAGATTCTCAATATCTACGAATCTATTACAGCAATCAAACTGAAATGTTGTATGTTGATAGAGGCAATTAACATAAGTAGTATATATGAAAATAGGCTGTATAGTTCTTCACGGAACTACTTGTACTTTTGATAGAGTATGTTATGAAGGGGTGAATTTTCATTCATTTTCACTCTTTTCTTTTGTGGGTGTTAATTTTTCAGCTACAAAATAAATCTTACTCATTTCCACATTTTTTTTTTAAATTTGCAAATAGACCACTGGGGATCACGCTACAATATCATTTGTTTTCGTCTTAACCCGCAGGACTGGCGCATGGGTATTTTTGACCCGTGGCTTCAATAACGCTCTATATTTTCGTTTTGGTCATCCCTTATTTCCTGTCGCCTATAGTACCTTCCCTCCTAGCCTTGAACTTCACCCTGCAAAAGAAACATATCCATACCTTCTTGAACACTCAAGTTATTTCTATATTATTTACGGTCGGGTCAGATTTACCCATGGTGCCATTTACCCTCGCGTGACAATTTTCGGTTTATGTTAGTCGGTACAATCTGTAAAAAATAAGGGGGAAAATCCATTTTTTTTTGTGCAGCACAATCACATAGCTCACGTTCTTGTTGATCCATTTTAGAATCTAGGAAGACCTTAGTCATCAGCTCCTTTGTTCAAAAAATCGAAATGACTGCTTTATCACCACTATCAATTTCTCTGAATGTTAAATTTGAAAAATATAAATGAACCTCATTTTGTATTGGGAATAGTTCATAGGAAGACACCAGCTGTAAAATTGCTTTAAAATCCTTACGACTACGACAAAAAGCGAGTTACACACTATGGGTCAAAATGACCCATCGCCAGTCCTCGTGTTGTATTTTTTCACTCCAGTTTTCAAGTGTTAAGCTTCCTCTTCCTCCAGTATTACTTCATATGGACGTTGTGCTGCTTCTTTTGTTGATGCGTCCAGATTCTTTCAGTCTTCGCAGTTCTTTCGTCTTGGAGCCCGTCCAAATTTTGAATAAAGGTTCGAAATGTACCCCTTTCTAAAATCTGAAATTCCTGAATGTTGGAACTTTATAGAACTTAACCACAATAAAATGTATAAGATGTGTTCAAAAAGTAACGAGCCGGAGGCATAATTACAGAAACCAGTGCCTGTATGTTAGATGTATTGGCCCTGGCTGTTGAGGCACCTGTCCCACTGTGACACGAGGTGGTGAATGGCTGTCTCATAAAATTCCCTGGGCTGCGATGTGAACCAGTTCCGCGCGTACAGCTGGACGTCGGCGTCCGAGGTGAATCGTTGGCCCCGCAGAGCCCTTTTCAGGGGACCAAACATGGCGTAATCACAGGGAGAGAGGTCTGGACTGTATGGAGGGTGGCCGAGAACCTCCCATTTGAATTTCTGCAGGAGTGCCGCAACTGTGTTGGTCGTATGAAGTCGTGCATTGACGTGGACCGACCACGGTGGCTATGGCGTTCACTGTCACTCAGCGGTCCTAGGTAATGAGTGCATCAACCAGCTGGACGTTGTCATCGGTAATGCAGGGGGTGCCCCAGACCGGGCATCATCGGCCAACGACACCCGTCCTTCCCTGAAGCGCTTGTGCCACGCCTTGACCCTTGCAAGGGACATGCAGTGTTCGCCGTACACTTGTGACATTCGGCGATGAATGTCCGTTCCCCCTACTCCTTCCGCTGTCAGAAACCGAACAACACCTCTTTGCTCTTCGGTTGACGCCTCCTTGTCACTGTTTGCAATGCGACTGGCAGCATTGGATGATTGATGCATGCTTTGTATCGCTTTGTATCGTCACGTGACGCGGGCGCGTGACCTCTAGCGACGGACTGTGACCTTCCACGCTCTGGTCGGTACCACACCTAGTTACACACGCCACGATTAGCTGATGTCGTCACCGGTTTGCGCATTCTAGCCTCCGGCTCGTTACTTTTTGAACGCACCTTATATATTTCCCCGTAAATCAAATCGAGTATCGACCTTGGTTAGAGGATGCAAGCTCAATGATCGAGGCTAGACAGTCACCTGTATAGTGTTTAACTCTTCATGTTATTGTCATTCAATGCCCTACTCAATAATGTCTAATGTTTATTAATGATATTCTCAGACGACAACAAAGAAATCGAAAGAAAATAAAAAACAAAGTACCCACATTAAACTTCGAAACACTTTAGCATCGCATTTCGATTGCCGATAAAAGTTTTTTCTCTTTCCTTTTACCGTCTTTGTGAGCGCAAGAAACTCTAGGGGGAGATTAATGATGTAAGTGAATAATAGAGGTGGGACCTCGATCGCTGCCTCAACTGAATACTGCTGCTTTACACAGTGCCAATGACACGTGGTGATTTCAATCAGCAATGTAGCCTCGCGTGTTAAGGCACGCCATGACGGCTGCAAAAAGAAGCTTGAAGACCAGAGATCAAAGGTTTGTATTCCATTCTTGAGACTGGCTAGATTTATCCACGATTGCGTAATATATCGATAGGTACATGGCTCTCAAGACACTTCAAGATGACCTGAACCTAGTCAATAAGTGGGCGATTGAAAATAAAATGAAAATAAATACAAGAAACTGTAGTTAGTTATTGGAGTCTTAAGGGGCGGAACAGCGAGGTCATCTCCCCTCTTACCACGGATTAAATTATAAAATTTAGAAGAAATTTAAACTCTAAATATGAAATGATCTAAACCTAATAAAAAATTATATTAATAAACAGAGAGTAAACAAAAATTCAGAATTCAAAACAGAACAAATCTTTGAGTAAACGCACACTTGAAAATAACCATTATATTAGACGCGTTAGGCTGTAACCAATGTCAGAAACCGTTCGATTGGACGCGTTAGGCAGTAACCATTGTCAAAAACCATTGGATTGGACGCGTTAGGCAGTAACCATTGTTAAAAAACCATTGGATTGGACGCGTTAAGCAGTAACCATTGTCAAAAACCATTGTATTGGACGTGTTAGGCTGTAACCATTGCCAGAAACCATTGGATTGGACGTGTTAGGCTGTAACTATTGACAAAAACTATTGGATTGGACGTGTTATGCTGGAACCAATGCCAAAAATCATTCTATTGGACGTGTTAGGCTGTAACCATTGTCAAAACCATTGGATTGGAGTGTTAGGCTGTAACCAATGTCAAAAACCATTGTATTGGTCGTGTTAGGCCGTAAACATTGTCAAAAACCATTGGATTGGACGCGTTAGGCTGTAACCCTTGTCAGAAACCATTGGATTGGAAGCGTTAGGCTGTAACTATTGTCAAAAACCATGGGATTGGACGTGTTCGGCTGTACCCATTATCAAAAACCATTGTATTGGACGTGTTAGACTGTAACCATTGTCAAAATCCATTGGATTGGACGGGTAAGGCTGTAACCATTGTCAAAACCATTGGATTGGAGTGTTAGGCTGTAACCATTGTCAAAAACCATTGTATTGGTCATGTTAGGCCGTAAACATTGTCAAAAACCATTGGATTGGACGCGTTAGGCTGTAACCCTTGTCAGAAACCATTGGATTGGAAGCGTTAGGCTGTAACCATTGTCAAAACCATTGGATTGGAGTGTTAGGCTGTAACCAATGTCAAAAACCATTGTATTGGTCGTGTTAGGCCGTAAACATTGTCAAAAACCATTGGATTGGACGCGTTAGGCAGTAACCCTTGTCAGAAACCATTGGATTGGAAGCGTTAGGCTGTAACCCTTGTCAGAAACCATTGGATTGGAAGCGTTAGGCTGTAACCATTGTCAAAACCATTGGATTGGAGTGTTAGGCTGTAACCAATGTCAAAAACCATTGTATTGGTCGTGTTAGGCCGTAAACATTGTCAAAAACCATTGGATTGGACGCGTTAGGATGTAACCCTTGTCAGAAACCATTGGATTGGAAGCGTTAGGCTGTAACCAATGTCAAAAACCATTGTATTGGTCGTGTTAGGCCGTAACCATTGTCAAAATCCATTGGATTGGACGGGTAAGGCTGTAACCATTTTCAAAACCATTGGATTGTACAAAACGAAGGTTAGAATGGTCGTGTTGAGGTGTTGCCTTTGCCATGGGAAGCTTGCGGGGCACGATTGGCAATTGTTTTGCGTTGACCGACTGAAAGTTAAAATATCAATTGTCAATAAGGCAACACTGGAAAATGGCTACAAAGCTATCTTTAATTAAGTTAGGTAACCATCCCGGTAATTAATCTGGACTAAAAGTGGTAAACCACGGAAAACCACCTCCACAATTATTGGGAATAGAATCAATCTCTTCACATTTATTCCTCACGAGACTCAATGGACCACAGTAGTGAGTCAACTGCGGTCCTGCTTAACCCGTAGCCGTGAGCGTTAAAGCACGCATCTTACTGCATGTTGCCCCCCGACTTTAGCCGACATCTCCCGAGCCCATAATCCGAGAGGGTCATGTGACGGCTCGTTTTAATGGGCCTTTTTCTCCTCTTTTTCATGGACCACCTATTTTTACAGATATCTGCAAAGAATCCAAAACTACTAGGTCAACGGCGGCTTTTCCGATAAGTCGCGAACCAATTATCGCAGAGACTTGTGTGACGGCTCGTATCCAGGCCTCAGATTAGAATTTTTTGCCAGAGCCGGGAATCAAACCGCTAGCCACTCCACCACAATACATCTACTGGGGCAACCTTTCTAGCAATGAAACAATAAGGCCCGATAAGGAGCTTGTTGTTTGAGTCTTCAGTCTTTTGACTGGTTTGATGCAGCCGTCCATGCCTCCCTGTTCTGAGTTAATCTTTTCATCTCTACCACACCATACATCTGAGGCAATATGTTTAACATATTCTAACCTTGGTCTACCCCTACAGTTCTTGTCCTCGACCCTTCCTTCCATAACTAAGCTTGCTATTCCTGGGTGTCTTAGTATGTGTCCTACCAACCTATCTCTTCTCTTCATTAGCAGTCGCCAGAAACATCTCTCCTCTCCCACTCGTCTTAATACCTCTTCGTTTGTAACCATATCTATCCATCTGATCTTCATCATTCTCCTGTACCACCACATTTCAAATGCTTCAATTCTCCTCTTTTCTGCTGCACCAATAGTCCAAGTTTCACGTCCAGAGAGCGCCACGCTCCAGACAAAGGCTTTCAAAAATGACTTCCTAATACCTAAATCTATATTCGATGTCAACAGATTCATTTTCTTTAGAAATGCTTTCCTAGCCTGAACTAACATACTTTTTATATCCTCTATGCTTCGTCCATCACTGGTTATTTTGCTTCCTAAGAAACAGAAGCCTCCTACTTACTTAAGCCTTTCACCTGCCAATTTGATGTCCATTGAGGTTTCTGATTTATTTCGACTGCATTCCAATAAGGAGCTTATTCGAATTCTTTTTTTCACGACCGTTAGAATACCGAAATGTGGTTTATCAGCGGATATTCCGCCGCTAGTCACTATACCACGAAATCTTATAACAAGATTAGTAATTTGGTAATATTGGTTTCAACACAAGTATCCGGAATTCTATCAAGAACTAGAAGTCACGTATCTCCGGGAAGTAAGGGCTGAAGGCAGAGGAACAATATCTGATATTGGTTGGAGGGAGAAATATGATATCCAAGAGCTGCTTGTCATAGCCAATGAGCTCTCAAAGGAGGAGAATTAGACTCGGAAGATGAGAACATTGAGCACTTCCTGCCATTCTATTCGCACGAACCATCGATCGTGATACCGCAATAAGATTATTGCAGCCATCTCCTCCGCTATACAGTGTGTGTAGAAAGTTTAGGAACAGGTCTAAATTTCGTTTGATGCACTGTTATCCCTAAAGTAACAGCATTTCATTGTTTGTTTTACATGATGTTATGCGAATACAAATACCTATAGTAAGGCCATCATAACTTCCGACTTGACGTTTCAGTGCTAGGCTAGAGTTTCGTTCACTAAATCGCTGCAACGCCAACGAAAGTCAATTTGTCATGATATGTCGATTGGAATGGCTGCTTGTGATTGTCTAGTTAGAGTGATTCTCCTTCTGACCGCTAGATAACTCTAGGGTAACACTGAAACGTCAAGTCGGAAGTAATGATGGCTTTACTATAGAGATGACATTGCAACCCATGGCTAAATGTTTTACTAAACATGTAACAGAACGAACAGCCCAAGCAGTATTGGTCATGCTGGGCATAAGAAACATCCCACTACTCAGCCTAGATACGGCCTAGATAAAATAAATTGCAGCCTGATGTCTTCAATTAGAAACGTCTCTCTTGCTAGAAGATATAGCAGTCTTGATTTTGCTGTATTGGACAGTCCCAATGCATTTTTCATATAAACTGACTTCACCTTTTCTAGTGTCTCTAGGTGTTTGTCCGTAATGTAACCATTCATTTTTGGTTACTGAGCTCATTTTTGAGGTTAGGAAAATGGCTGCATTTTGCTGGACATAGCAGGGAGTGTTGAGCCTTGTGTCAACTTGGATCTCTATGGACCCAGCAAGAGATGGCAGGTGGCTTTGTCAATGTCAGGTTTAATTATGTTATTAGGATGATGGTGTATTAATTTATTGCTGGTTGTTGAAATGAAGGATGGATATGTTTAAAACAAATTACAGTCAGTCTGAAAGACTAGACGTTATATCATTTCAAATGACGCATGCTACAAATGCTACACATGTTAGAAAGGCTCAGGAGGGATTTTCGCTTCGCTCGAAAACCCAGGACTCTTTCAACAGACTCCATTACCAATTAACTTAGGCTGCCCGCGCGGGCAGCTCTTTAAGGGTCACCCTGTATTAGAGTCTGACATCGTTTACAACTCTTTAAGAGTCACCCATTATTTGAATCTGATATCTCGCAAACTACTTTAAGGGTCACCCTGTATTTGAATTGAATCTAACATACTGTACACCTCGTCAAGTGTCACCCTGTAATTTGCTCTGACATCCTGCACACCTCTTTAGGAGGCACCCTGTATTCTTATCTGGCATCTTGTATATCTCTTTAGAAGTCACCCTGTATTCTTGTGTGACATCATGTACACCTCTTTAGGAGTCAATCTGTATTCTTGTCTGACATCTTGTGCACCTCTTTAGGAGTCACCCTGTATTCTTCTCTGCCATCTTGTACCCCTCTTTAAGAGTCACCTTGTATTCTTATCTGGCATCTTGTATATCTCTTTAGGAGTCACCCTGTATTCTTATCTGGCATCTTGTACTGTATTTTGCTCTGACATCCTGCACACCCTGTATTCTAGTGTGACATCTTGTACACCTCTTTAGGAGTCACCCTGTAATCTTGTCTGACATCTTGTACACCTCTTTAGGGGTCATCCTGTATTCTTCTCTGCCATCTTGTGCCCCTCATTAAGAGTCACCTTGTATTCTTATCTGGCATCTTGTATATCTCTTTAGGAGTCACCCTGTATTCTTATCTGGCATCTTGTACACCTCTTTAGGAGTCACCATGTATTCTTTTCGCTTCGCTCAAAGCCCCAGGTCACTCGACGCCCCAAGACTCTTTCAACAGACTCCATTAACCATTAGCTTCTGCTTCCAGCGTGGCTGCATGACGTCACGCACTCGCTTCCCGCGCGGCTGCATGACGTCACTTCCGTCTCCGTAACGCATAACTTTAGACTCAAGCATAACGAGGAAGTCGACAAGATAATTTGAAATGATAAAGGAATAGATAGTGTTATGTCTGGGGGAATGATTGCTTTGCCTATGAAAATGTATGGAGAGGAATCTGAAATGTTGTGATCTATGATAGTAGGCGTCTTGGGGGTGATGATGTCATGTTTTATTCAAGATCAGATGTTCGAAGGAAAATGTTATGAAGAAGAAGAAGAAGGAAGAAGATAGATCTGCTTGTTGGAATTATTCAAAGCAAAAATGATGCCAATCCTTACTTATGGGATAGAAATTATATGGAACAATCTTATTGTAACCTTTCAGGGGTTATGGGGTTAATTTAGGTGTCGTGATAGCGTTGGACACGCAAGGAATATGTTTGCGTACATGTAAGTCAACTTCCACTACCTGCATCTCAAACATGACATCCATTCATTCCAACAAGCAGATATATCTTCTTCCTTCTTCTTCTTCATAACATTTTCCTTCGAACATCTGATCTTGAACAGAACATGACAGCATCACCCCCAAGAAGCCTGCTATCATAGATCACAACATTTCAGATTCCTCTCCATACATTTTCATAGGCAAAGCAATCACTCCCCCAGACATAAAACTATCTATTCTTTTTAAAACATATCCATCCTTAATTTCAACAACCAGCAATCAAAACAATACACCATCATCCTAATAACATAATTATACCTGCCATTGACAAAGCCACCTGCCATCTCTTGCTGGATCCATAGAGATCCAAGTTGACACAAGGCTCAACACTCCCTGCTATGCCCAGAAAAATGCTGCCATTTTCCTAACCTCAAAAGTGAGCTCAGTAACCAAAAATGAATGATTACATTACGGACAAACACCTAGAGACACTAGAAAAGGTGAAGTCAGTTTATATGAAAAAAGCATTGGGACTGTCCAATACAGCAAAATCAAGACTGCTGTATCTTCTAGCAAGAGAGACGTTTCTAATTGAAGACATCAGGCTGCAATTTATGTTACAGCACACCAGCTACGAATCATGGAAGACAAAAGAGCATCTGTCTGGACTGAGTTCTACGGCACCGTAGCCACGACGATTCGGGCATGGACGGCTCCGAACTACGAGATGCGCCACGTCGTAACTAGACTGTCTACACACGGCTTCCACCATCTAATATGCCAAAACAAGAATTATCATGACCCAATGCCAGCGTGTGTATGTGAATTATGCAACCATATCTGTGAAAGATACTACATAGAACTGTGTACAAAAAGGCTGTGATAAATAAGCGAATACGCAAATATGTGGAAATGTTATACAGTTACTGTAACCTTTCATGGCTATCTTAACTGCAATTATTAAATTATTAGACATCTATATGAGGGGTTCCCATTTAAAATTCGCTGCTCTAGCTCTGTTACTCCTGTAGATGGAATGTTTTACCTTTGTTTTCCTACTAATTTGTTTTTCCTAAAAACTGCTAGTCCTACAGCTATGAAATTTTTACTGCAGTTTTACTACAACATATTGAACCCTTGCAAAGAAGCTTATGAGACTCAGTTTCGGGGGGTGTAACAGTCCATTTCGTAAGTTGTTGTTAAAGCGCTTCATTAACATGCAGGGTAACACATAACAAAATAACATGCAGGAAGAAGTGAATACCAGGGTTATAACAAATGAATTTAATAACAGATCAACTATTTACAAGTAAAAATAAACAAAACAAATCTCCCAAAGGACTCCCAACTGAATAAATTACTTGCCATAACTAGGCTTAATCTCAGGAGAGATTATAAATTGGACCAAATGTCCCAAATCCTTCAATGGCATTGTGTACGTGTGCGGCTGTTCTACATGCTTAACGATGAGTACAAATAAATGCGAGATTCGTCACCATCCGGTAAACCTTCAAAGGACGAATCTGCATTGTTTAGAGCTAGACAGACGTGGGGAACCAACTATACACTACTTAAATTAACCTGACACTTCCTACACTAAATAAACAACAAATAATTTCCGCTTGAAATTGGAATCAAGAACTGCCGTAGCAAAAACATTAATGCCTAAAATTAGGACTTTTCAAAAATCAACACAAGTAAATTAACACGTGACCAAAAAAAGAAATACACATATGACCGCCTGCCATTTTTTATTACAAATAATACAACTACACCACACGGGTGTCACAACAGACAAACTAACATGACGTGAGTCATAAACAAATCACTAGGCTCAAAGCCAACATTTACATCATTAAAACAATATTCCATTCATACGATATGCGATAATTCGTAACAGACATGGCGAACTCCCCAATTAATTACGGTCCAATGACCATCACAAAAGAACAGGTTTGCTAATGATAGCTTATAGGGGTCAGTCGATCAACAGGACTGCCTAACAATGAGTCACCGAACCTAGACGGGCGCTAAGTAGAAATCTGCACATCTGTCAACCCACGTGTCAATAACCTCGACTTCCCGTGGCACGGGTTCGAGTCTCTAAGAAGCGTGCTCCCAAAGCACAATATACGTGTGTGTGTCAGAATAAAATATCTCAGCATTTCCCCTAGGAAATCCAAGAATCAACACTGGACAAGGTGCAGTAACCTCCAAGGAGCGCCCTGCCTTTCCATCAAAAAGAATACCACAACAACAATATGAGGGCGGTAGTACCACCTACCCCTCATCAGGAAGAATCAATACACACACCTGACACATGAACACACACAGAATCACACGTATGGGTTTGACAGAAACCTGAAATAAATGACATAGATATTTTTCCAACAGCTTGCGCTTCCGTTCTAGTCCATGACTAACAAACCTGAAAAGGACTCAAAAAGATTCTAAAAAAAATTAGAACTAAAGTGTTCTACAGTTACATCTTAATTTGTTGCGCTCGGCAACCCTGTTCATAACAACATCTTACAATAATTACCTCCCTTTCCTATAACAAAATGAACTTTAATAAAGCACCACTTATCGAATGTAACGAGTTTCGCATTCGCATGGATAAAATCAAATACACGCGCCGTGCACACTAAATATGACTCCAAAGAAAAAATATACGACAAACAAATTTGGCCACGCGCCAACGTACATTTAAAGATGATAGTGTCAGCACAAGAAAATCTAAACACAAGAAAAAGAATGAATGAACTATTTACAACGTTCCCGCGCCTTATCTAACTACATATTGAGTAAATCAATTTTTGTACTTCACCGTCTCAGCTTGCAGAACATTAACCTCCGTCCCGGTGCATTTCCCTACGCGAAATTTAGCTCTTCATCGTCGACGTCGTTGTAGAAGCGATGCACATCAATCCATCACATGACCAAACGTCGGACTTCTTGGCGAAGTTTCTTGGACAGAAATGTTCAATGTTAATAATATTGCCTAGCTATAATCGCTGTGAGCTACTACTTTCACTCACGAATATGTCCTAATGCGATTACTGATCGTAGACTTGCCCTATCTTAGCATTTGCTTAACACACGCACAAATATCACTCAAAAATATCATACACAAATTTACATAAAATTACACACTTCAAACTCATCGCCACTGGCTTGAAAACAAGTCTTAAACATGTATATCTTGCAGTCCTTATCTCGCCTAGAGATCTCCACTGCTATACGTGAACCTTGCTCACTTGAGCACAAAGTAAAATGTTAGTAAAGTACGCTCATTAGCGTTTGAAAATCGTGACGCAGAGTGACGTGAACCTTTCTCACCAGAGCTCAATAAAGTTGTCCTCGAAACAGCTTCTCACCGATCAATTTATTGGAAACTGACAGAATGAGGTAGAGTGGGGAGAATTTGAAAAAATAATCTGGAGTTTTCATCACACAAACTTGGGACTAGTATCAATCTTCATCATTTTATCCGAACGTCTCAGTACACGATTGCGGAATTAATTCGGATCGGCGGTTCTTTAGATACACGTTTTCGCGCGTTTTTCCAGGGTACGCAACTTGCCGCGTGGCTTTGGCGTGGTCTGTTCTGATTGGGTGATTCAATCCTGGGTCGGTTGAAACTTTACTCATGACACTCCCTCAATGACTCTAATTTAGGTGTGCGCTATTTCAAAATTTGTCCTTGAACTCGGCTTAACCGGTTGTCTTCAGGAATAACTACCAAGCTTGCTTCTGTTGTAATCATTGCAACACACTACCTTGGCTCCCCCTTTGTCAATTTTAACATGTACTGCCTGGTCATCAGTAATAATAATAATAAAATCATGAATACTTATTTATCGATAGATTAATAAGGGTTCAATATCAATCATAAAAATAACAAGAAGTTCAGTGACGAACTACAGAGCCTACTTTTCTTAAAATTTAAGATTCATGCCAATGATTAATCTGTATGGATCTATCTAGAATAATGACGAAATTAAGTTGGTAATATCGAAATTTCTAATTATTTCAAAATACTGTATACATGGCATAATGTAACCTAATAGAGAACTACAGTTGGCAGTCCTGGTGCCTGAATATATTCTTAGTTCCATCTCTTAAGGTACAGAATACAAAATTTGGTTGAAGTCCAATGGATAGCATGGACGTTACATGCAGTTAAACACTGGATCTAACAGCGCGCGTAAAATCATGTTGGTAACAATGACATACATGTATTGGTCAGATATAATCTGAAATAATATGATTTATTGTTGTGTTAAATTTGAGTGAAATCCATTAGTTAGTATAGTAGTTACATGCATTTTAAAATTGGACCTATCAGCAGGCTTAGACTCAAGTTGGCAGCACTGACGTATATTAGTTACGCCAAATTAATCTAGAATGCCAGGTACTATACGTGTGCAAAGTTTAGAGCTATTGGCTTGCATACTTTCTGATATATTTATAATAGGGTACCAAAAATAGAGACAGCATTTATTAACAGTTGGCAGCCCTGGTTACTCTTAAGAATCGGCATAGTCATATCTGTTATGGTACACATAGCACACACGAAATTTGGTTGAAATCCAAATGATAGTATAGAAGTTACATGTATTTAGATTCGGACCTCTCAGCATTCTTAGAATCATGTTGGTAGCACTGACGTATATACATTACTCCAGATTAATATAGAAGGTCAGGTACTATACGTGTGCACAGTTTAAAGCTGTCGGCTTGCAATCATTCTGATATATGGGTATTTGGATAAAAAAATTGAGAGCATTTATTAACAGTTGGCAGCCCTGGTTACTCTTAAGAATCGGCACAGTCATGTCTGTTATGGTACACATAGCACACACGAAATTTGGTTGAAATCCAAATGATAGTATAGATGTTACATGTATTTAAAGATGGACCTCTCAGCAGGCATAGAATCATGTTGGTAGCACTGACGTATATAAGATACTCCAAATTAATCTAAAATGCCAGGTACTATACGTGTGCATAGTTTAAAGCTGTCGGCTTGCTTACTTTCTGGTATAATAGTATTTGAATAAAATAAATTGAGAGCATTTATTAACAGTTGGCAGCCCTGGTGGCTCTTAAGAATACGCTCAGTCATATCTGTTTATGTACACATACCACTTACGAAATTTGGCTGAAATGCAATTGATAGTGTAGAAGTTATATGCATTTAAAATTTGGACTTATCGGCAGGCTTATAATCATTTTGTCAACACTGCCATGTATGGCCTCCTGTAAATTAAACTGCAATATTATTATCTATACGTGTGCCAATTTTGAAATAGCTCCCATGTATACCTTCCAAGATATCCAACATGGAGCTCGAATTTCAATTGCGATTTTTCAGCAGTTGGTAGCACTGACATAATTTTCAAGTATGGCCGTGAGATATTCAGGCATAGATCTTTATTCCCACCAAATTTTGTTTTGATTGCTGCAGCCGTTTAGGAGTTGATAGGGGGGGGGGGATACACTCAGCCAGACAGAGACACAGACAGAAGGACATACAGACAGAAGGACAGACAGACACACATTTTCCCGATCTCATAAGTCTACCTTTTCCTCATTTTTGCAAAATGTGAAAAGTAGGCTAAAAATACAAACTAGGGGGAAAAAATACTACTCATTTGGCCGCCTCTCAAACAAACTTTCTTTCCCGGTAATTTTTGCGGCAAGATTGATCAATTTCGATCCGCGATAACTTCCGATTGGTCACACTTTGAGCTATTCTGACTGTGCAGTTGTTTTCTCCATGTCTTATTTGTGATGGATCCACTGTGAGTGCTTTCTCGAAGTGTTGCCAATCGGACGTTATCGCGGAACGAATTCGACCAATCTTGCCGCTAAAATTACCGGGGAAGAATTTTTTTTTGTTTGAGAGGCGACCAAATGATTAGTAATATGTTTCCCAGGTTGTATTTTTATTTTTATTTTTATGATTGATATATTGTATATGAGCCAGAACAATTATTCTCCAAAGAATACTAATCTGTCACAAATAAGAGGGATGGTTGGTTGGTTCCTTAGTTTAGGGGCTGCGGCAACGTGGTCATGTAGCCCCGTGTACCTTGGGTGTGTGTAGAATCTGTCTGATAACCGGTGTTAATTGTGATGACTGTATTAGTGTGTGTTATCTGTTTTCTTTTAATTCAAGTAAGAACTTCAGCTAATCGATTTTCTAATAGTTCCAACTTTTGTTACCAAACGTCACCGTTAACGACCAACTATTTCTGATCTTGGGTACTAGTTGCCACCGCAGTCGGCTTCTGGCGTCGAACGTTGGAACCTAAGAGCGTCAGTCGAATCTAACGTATAAATTAGCTTCACACAAGTGTAATCAGTGGAAGGTTCTTTATCATGCCATAAATATATGACATGGGACCGCCGGTTATACTGACGAACGCTCTTAAAAAAAACGAAGACTTCGGCCGGGTTTCCTACGACCTTGGGCATAGACGGTCAGCATGCTACCGACTAAGCCACCGAATAAGAGGGCAAACTCTAAATCTTTTAAGTGCCCCAGATACTGCTACCTTGAATTGTAGTGTATTTACGTCCCCATCATGCGTTTTGTGTGGCCACTTGAAGCAATTTACATGCTAACGGTGACACAGTTCGCAAGTAAATTACTGGAAAAGACAATTTGAGGATAAATTACACCACACACAAAACGAATTTCAGGCTTACTCACCTATGAAATTGCTTCGGGATTAAAACGGAGGTACCTTCGTAAATAGCTGACGACCTCAGAGCAGACTCAAGTGGAGGAAAATTAACTCTCACTTAGCGGACAAAGGAGAAAAATTACAGTAAATACTCTGATGTGACTTCATAAATTGTGTGCAATTATTAAAATACATTTATTATTAAAAAATTAAAAGCTAAAGGAAATAGGAGACTTCTGTGACTTAGGAAGCAAAATAACCAGTGATGGACTAAGCAAAGAGGGTATAAAAAGTAGCTTGGCTCAGGCAAGGAAAGAATTTTTACAAAAAAGGAATCTGTTGACATCGAATATAGATTTTGGTATTAATATAGTAAGGCCTCGGTGCCGGGTGCAAGCTTTGTTAATTGACGCCTGGAGGGCAACTTGCATGTCGAATTTTATCGCTCTTTGAAGCGCTATGAAAGTTAATGAGGTTAGATATCTAAGCTCCTTAACACTATAGCGCTTTCTAGCAGAAAAATTAGGAACTTTGTGTTGGCAGAAAATCCCGAGATTCATTTTGCCATTATGAACATGGTCTACTGAATTAAAATGGGTTCTTTAATATGCGAACATCGTATGACATGCGTATCGTGATTTTTGTCGCCTTTTAAAAATCACTACTATGGCCAGGAATGAACCTGCAAGCTTGGGGTTGTCAGTCCGACTCGATAACCACTCATCCACCGTGACAAGCATGTAGGTATTAAGGAGTCATTTTTGAAAGCCTTTGTCTGGAGCGTGGCACTCTATGGAAGTGAAACTTGGACTATTGGTGCAGCAGAAAAGAGGAGAATCGAAGCGTTTGAAATGTGGTTTTACAGGAGAATGATGAAGATCAGATGGGTAGATAGGATTACAAACGAAGAGGTGTTAAGACGAGTGGGAAAGGAGAGATGTTTCTGGCGACTGCTAATGAAGAGATGAGATAGGTTAGTAGGATACATCTACAAATCTGTGGCGATCCCTGTGATGCTCTACAGTGCAGAAACGTGGCCCAAGAGAGAAAGATGGAAGTTGCAGATATGAGAATGTTAAGGTGGGTGAGTGGAGAGACAAGAAAGGATAGAATAAGGATTGATTACATCAGAGGAGCTGTGAAAGAGGGACCCATAGGGAAGAAAGTTCAAGAGACTAGGCTCCAATGGTGCTGAGAAGAGAGGAGGACTATTTGGAGAAGAGAGTCAGAAATCTGGAAATGAGGGGGTGAAGGGAGGAAGACCAAAAATGAGGTGGAAAGACAAGGTTGCAGAGGTCCTCAGATAAAAAGGATGGAAGAGGGAGTAAGCATGGGATAGGCATGTATGGAAGAGAAGAACCCCGAAAAGTAATGCTGTCCCTACGTAACGTGCGAAAAGGCTGAGATAAAGAAGAAGAATATTATTATTGTTTATTTCACACGTTACAGGCCTATTAGACCACGCGAAGCAATCATGACTACTTGTTCTTCCTGTCTTTCCAGTACACTTTCATTCGTGCTCTAAAGGCCCTCTTCCTTTCTTCGGTCCACTTTGGTCTTTGGAATGTGGGAGCTGCTCTCTCTGACAACACTTCCCACTTGTATACTTTGTGTCGAAATACGCTTTTGTTCATGACGTCTTCTGGGTCACCCTGTGCTTTTACTAGATCAATTTTGACTTGCATCATCCAGGTTGTAGTAATCTTGAGCCACTGTATGTATCTAAGAATTTTGTTGGTGAGTCTGGTTTGTGGGAGTCTGCTGATGTGATTGTCAAAATTTAATCGCCTCTTTTTGATGTCTGCAGCGAGGTTGGACAATTTCTTGTGGTGTCTCTGGATTGAAGTCCGTATCCTTCATCTGTGTGCTTTGGTCCAATAATTTTCCTTATTATTTTCCTTTCCTCTGTGAGGATTTTTTCCAAGTCGCCCTTAGTGTGTAACGTCAATGTCTCACTGGCATAATTCACCTTAGGTTTAATAACCGTGTTGTAATGACGAAGTTTGGTGAATGTGACCAGCCATTTTTTGTTGTAGACACCCTGTGTCTCTTCATTTTCATTCACCTGATGTTATGCCCGATTTAGAGTATTATTATTATTACTATTATTGTTGTCTCTCGTACACCATACATACTCTAGATTTATGGTCCAACGGTCAAAAAAATATAAAGAAGACTCATATTTTCAGGGTAACCTCAGCTTAACTTGCCTCATCGGACGTTACGCCCACGTGGACCTATAAATTAAACAGACGTAGTGAATTCCATGGAAAACGCTGTGACTTAGGGATTAAGATAGAAGGATGCATACTAATTTTGAGAATGGAGGATAGCTGATAAAGGATGGTAGTTAACCCTGGAACCACACTGTGGGTCGCCCGCGACACGGCCATTTTATGATCTTTCTGCTCATGCGTCAAATGCCGTTAGTTTGCTGTTATATCATCTAACTTCAATGTTGCAAGAATTGTTCATGTGACTATATAGTTTAAGCGTTTGGAATATTTTGTTGCTGAGTATTGTTATACTAGGGTCACATTCCATCCCACGCACAGTGGGTCAAAATCGAAGGAATTTTTTTACTTTTTAATCATGAATTTACAGTGAAAGCAACGTATATAATTTGTTTACTTCATAATAAACATCAGTTAAGACCTTTTTTAAGCTACGTCTACACATTCAAGAAATTGTCTATGACTAGGAGTTTGATAAAGCAGTCAGAACAATTTTCTACCCCTAATTTACTTTTAACAAAGTCACAAAGTTCCACTTTTGACAAAATTATCGAACCCAGTGTTTCAAACAGTTATAAACGTGTGAGAAGTGGTTTCGCGGCATCTTCTAAAACGTAAAATAACTAAGTAAGTTGCAAAAAGATGCAAAAAATCTTATAACAGGCGTAAACTACAAGACTTTATCTACATTTTAACATTAAGTAGAAAGTGACGCTGAGTGACGCGACATACTAAAAATCTAAGTGAAAATATAATTTTTAAAATAATAGTTAAATATTATATAATGCAAATATAGCTAAAATTACGTAACAATTACGCCCATTAATAACTGAAACACGTTACAAAGATCATACCTTCAGCTGCATGTTCCATCTTAAGGCATCACACTAATCACAAAGACAGCCACTTACATTCAGCCTTCAATTCAGACTGCTCGAACAGTGGTGACAGATTTACACTAAGATGCGTTTATATCCCTGAAGAGTGAGCGGCAATTATATGAGAATGCTGTAGAAGTAATACATTTTTATTTCTTCATTATAAAAATAAATCCTTTTGTCCTCCTAGATTTCGATTTTGACCCACTGTGCCACGGTGTGGTTTGTGTAACAAAACTTTCTACGAGGTACCTTGCTTTATCCTACAATTTAATGATGCCTAGTTGCGATATCACTGTAAACCCTTGTAACCTCAATACCAAGATATATAAGGTGCGTTCAAAAAGTAACGAGCAGGAGGCTGTAATGCGCAAACCGGTGACGACATCGGCTAATCGTGGCGTGTGTAACGAGGTATGGTTCCGACCAGAGCGTGGAAGGTCACAGCCCGTCGCTAGAGGGCACGCGTGCACGTCACGTGACGATACAAAGTGAGCTGCAGCATGCATCAATCGTCCAACGCTGACAGTCGCATTGCAAACAGTGACATGGAGGCGTCAAACGAAGAGCAAAGAGGTGTTGTTCAGTTTCTGACAGCGAAAGGAGTAGGGGGAACGGACATTCATCGCCGAATGGCACAAGTGTACGGCGAACACTGCATGTCCCTTGCAAGGGTCAAGGCGTGGCACAAGCGCTTCAGGGAAGGACGGGTGTCGTTAGCCGATGATGCCCGGTCTGGGGTACCCCTCTGCATTACCGATGACAACGTCCAGCTGATTGATGCACTCATTACCCAGAACAGCCGAGTGACAGTGAACGCCATAGCCGCCGTGGTCGGATTGAGCGTCGGAAGTGTGCACACCATCATGAAGGAACGACTGCACTTGCGCAAAGTGTGTGCCCAATGGGTACCCCACAGTCTTCAACGATACCAGGAAGCATGTCGAATGGCCTACTCTCTTGGTCCTGATTGGACGATTGATGCATGCTGCTGCTCGCTTTGTATCGTCACGTGAAGTGCACGCGTGTCCTCTAGCGACGGGCTGTGACCTTCCACGCTTTGGTCGGAACCACACCTCGTTGCACACGCCACGATTAGTCGATGTAGTCACCGGTTTGCGCATTCCAGCCTCCGGCTCGTTACTTTTTGAACGCATCTTATATTATTGCCCATACAAAGACAGAACAGGGCAAACAAAGTATGTGTTTTGTTTTCGCAGTCTGTGTGCAGAACACTGACAAGGACTCTACAGAGAGAGCAAAGATGAGAGGGCCTAGGTTTTCACAGAATGGTTGAAATTAACAACTGTGTGCTATTTTTGTTGTTAATTCGTATATCGACGTTTTAGAGTAGGTTCCTGTGATGATGATAGGCTATGACTCGCTGACGAGTATGATTGTCTTCCTCAGATACCATTTGTGAGTCTATGAGTTCTTATATGACTATGCAGGCCAATCGTCGAGCCACAAATTCTTCCACAGTGCTGACAAACATTGCCAGCGTTGAGATTCAGCTGTTGTGGTTTCTTCATCCTGAGGAACGCCCGCTCTTTCCGAGCAATCCGCTTCTCAGTTTCAAATCTCCGACGTTGTAGTTCAAAGTTCATAGGACCTTTGTGGGTAAGACGACGCCATACCAGGCGGTTAGCTGCTTTTGTTTCCCAGTTAGGGGTGTTGATGTGGCAATTCTTCATGTCTGACTTTAGGACGTCCCTGAACCTTTTTTCTGTTGTCCACCCTGGTGTCGACGGCCACCCTCTAGTTGAGCGTACATAATTTGCTTTGGAAGGCGAAAATCAGGCATACGAACGACATGAACTGTCCAACGAAGCCGATGTTTCATGACCAGAGCCTCAATGCTGATGGTGCATGCTTCTTCCAAGATACTGATGTTAGTTCGGTGATCTTGCCATTTAACCCTAAGGATCCTTCTCAGACAGCGCTGATGACATTTCTCCAGGCACTTTATGTGTCTCCTGTAAGTGATCCAAGTTTCACACTCGTAAAGGAGTGTTGGTATCACAACAGCCTGGTACACATGAAGTTTTGTCTGAGCATTGATGTTGTGGTTATCAAAGATCCTTTGTCGTAGACGACCGAATGCTGCACTAGCACAGTTCAGGCGATATTTAATTTCAGCATCTATGTTGGCATTTGCTGTTAGGTGACTACCAAGGTAAGCAAAATTTTGGATGTTCTGCAAGATCTCATCGTGAACTGTAATGGTAGGAGCAATAGCATTGGTTTTTGGTGCAGACTGATGCAATATCTGAGTCTTTTGGATGTTGAGACTTAGACCGATGCTCTTGTATGCTTTTCTAAAAGCATTTAGGATGGCCTGTAGATCTTCTGCTGAGCTGGCCAGAACAACATTGTCATCTGCATACTGGAGTTCCATAATCCAGGCAGTCGAGATCTTGGTCTTGGCACGCAGTCTGCTAAGGTTGAATAAACCACCTTCAAATCTGTTCTATATTTCTATGCCCTGTATTAGTTCACCCTAAGAAGGTGAAGCATGGTTCCAACAAAAATTGAGAATAGTGTAGGAGCAATTACACTTCCTTTCTTTACACCAGTAGTGTATACCCGAAGGTAGTTCATCAAGTGTAGGAACAAATTCATTCTTGATGGCGAAACCGACTCCGTGAATGTATAACCACCGCCATGCTCTCTGATCTGTCCTTCACCTGCCAGCCTAGTTTCATTTACGAGGGAAGTATTCCAGCTCGAACGACGAAACCCAACTGAAAGTGGGTTAAAAGTATACAGTTGTACCTATGCCAATAGATATCAATGCCATTAATCTGTAAAAGTACGTGTTCGGTCGCCAGCGCCATCTGAGTATGTGATAATGTGATCACCGTGGCATTTGAGTTTGGACTATTGCAACATTGTAAATAATGGAGTATGTCTACATGTTGCCCTTGAAAAGTGTGCGTACGTATGTATGTATGTATGTATGTATGTATTCTTTATTGTCAGACAGATAGACTCCACTAGTGACAATATAATAATTAACAATAAAATTTACAATTATAAACAAAACAAAAACAGCAAGCACGTACAAAAATAGAAATACACTAATCGATTATAAATCAGCAACCACAACCATACAGACACGCACTCAAACACCCTGTCTCAAGCATTCATTCATGCAATCCCTTTGTACAAGAAACATTACAATAATTATTACAGAAAAAAAACCTATCAACAGTACTGTTCCATTCCGCTGTGTTTTAATCACTTCATCGAAACTCCACATTTGCACTTCGACGTCGAATGAAGGACAACACAGTATCTTTTATTGTGGGAAAGATGACTCTGTCAACACGGTACTGCATGTGTTAAGATTTCTTGTTGCAAGTAAGTGTTCAACCTTCTGACAGATGATACTGCACCACATCTGTTTCTTGTTAATATAATGGTCCGAATTGCCTGTTGCACGGTAGCTTCTGCTGCGAATTGTGTTCCTGCAATCTTTTTGTAATGTTACCACATAATATGCCAAAGGTCTAATCAATTGCTAGGAATGGATTTTCCCTAATATAATGGTCCGAATTGCCTGTTGCACGGTAGTTTTTGCTGAGAATTGTGTTTCTGCAATCTTTGGACGCCGTAACTTCCGAACATTGATTGTACACTAATGCGGGGTTTTACAGATAAATGCCCGTGATGGGTAGTAGAACTGACATATCTTCGTATGTTAGGCGCACTGCCAGTCGGTTTTAGCCGTTCGAGCTGGGGTACTTCCCTCCTTAGTGCTGCAATGTCTATGTTAAATCTTCTCAGGTCACGTAACACAAATGCAGTTCGTCGTTCTGGACGATAATTTATTAAATTATGGCAGTTAAAATTGTGCGTTCAGAAAATTATTATTTCGGACAAGGTAACTATATTAATCAATAGAATACATGTGTGAGTGCATAGAAGCAGGGAAGTATTGAACCCATGTACCATGGCCACAAAGGGAATCGAATCCATGTATTTTGAGAAAGGAATGAAAGAATCATACAGTCTCTAAGGGAACGGAGAGAGATTTCAAGCCAGGATTATAGCCTAACATTGTGCAAGCGCTAGGGCCAGGTGTTCCTAAGATGAGCTCATGCCTCTTGACATTTATAAGGAGCCAGTCATGGATATTATTAGAACGAGTGGAAATTTTGGACTGTAAGACGAAGAAGCTTGACTCGGAAATTGCTCTTACGTTGCAGGAAAATGGCAACCTCGCTGCTGAGTCAGAACAGGAATAATTAAATTTAACCCGTTTACGAGTATAAAAATAAGTAAACAGATACAGTACGGTGAATCAATTTGGATTAGAGATTTTTGGGTAAAGAAAAACCTTGTAATAATAGTCCAGGAAAAAACTGCAAACGCAAGTATACGTCATTGGGGACTCACCGCGACCCAAAGAGTGGGAGAATTAAAAATGAACAGCACCACCCACACAGTTGAGGACGAGAAATTAATTAATATCTCGGAAATGCACGATCGATTTCCATGCACAGGAAGATCATTTTACGTTTGGAAGACGAGCTTTCTGGAGATATCATTTTTATAAGTGTACGACAATTAGTTCAAAAGTTGGTCACGAAAAGGACTAGGATTTTATCTTTTTGTGACTGAAAGGTATAAAACTCCTGGCCTCACCAAGCCAATCATGCAGTCTACGAGCATTCCGTGAGCGGAAGTGCTGCACCACATCGTATACGCAGTATTCAAGAGCCCGTGAGGGGGACGTTAAGCTGTATCAGACATCGATCCAGAACCTGAGAGAGGTTACTTCGATCACAGTTCGTCGTAGCACGTCTTGATGTAGGCAGTTTGCGCTACAATTTCAAGTAGTAAATAAATAAAAAAAAAAACAGTTCGACAAGAGACTCCTGTGGGAGGCTACACTACAAGCTCACCGAGTGTAGGCCAGTTACGATATAGTAACGCTACAGTTCGAGACTCCGAAGAGTCCTAAAGTATAAAGAACATTAAATATACGGACTTTAAAGCAATATCGCCAAAGTAAGATACAGCGATCAGTAGGGAACTTCGAGTCCCAAAATGAACACCAGTTCGATACAGTTACGAAGTTATAAGAACTCCAACAAATAAACGGCGTTATGTCCAATAAAGACATTGTTAAGAACATTAAGTCCTGTAAAGGACAAGAATAAACAGTAATTACGATCGCGAAAGATAGAAGTTCAAGCGAAAGGAACTTAGGAACATAGGTTCGAAACCAGAGGGAAAACGTACTCTAGTGAGAAAACGTCAAAAATATACGATAGACAGTATACGGTCCTCGAAGGGAGGCCAAGATATAGAAACTATAGGGTACGATAGACAGTATACGGTCCTCGAAGGGAGGCCAAGATATAGAAACTATAGGGTACGATAGACAGTGTACGGTCCTCGAAAAGGAGGCCAAGATATAGAAACTATAGGGTGCGATAGACCACCATATATAAATAGAGGTGACGGCAAAGTAAAAGACATTTATCGCCTAGTTAAAGCAGATAAAGTGAAGCCGAGTAATAGACAATAGAAGCGGTTTTGAGAGATTGAAACCAGTAGTTTCCATTGTAGAAGAGAGAAACTTAGAACGAGTAAAATCACACGTCCAATGCAGGTCGATAGGATTCACATCAGGGATCATCAACAGCCGATAGAAATCGTCAAAATCGTTGAGATACGCCCGTGTGATAGAAGTGAAGTGTAAATATTGTTAGAAAAAAATAATAAGAGTATCATTTTAAGTGTTTTAGGTAAAGTGAAAGCGTTTTATGCAAAGTGATATGTGTTATAATATGTACCAGAGTAATATTTTTTAGTGTTTTAATGTGTGTTCAAAACGGATACACCAGTGTATTAAAAATGTTGTCAGTGTTAAATATAGTGAATATTTGTCAAGAAATTTCTGTACATAAGATGAGTTTGTACAATATGGAGTAAGTCAAGAAGGTGGGCCAAAATGTCACATCAAACGAGAATAAAGGTCAGAAAACGACCTCAAACATGTGAGTAAAGATTTTCATTATGTTTTGGTGTCGGGAAAAATTTTGTGTACAATTCCACCGGAGTTTTGAGTAAAAGGGATGTTCTTAAATAAATAATAACTAAATAAGAGCGCGATCTGAACGAAAATAAAGTTTTAAGAAATAATAAATAATTATGTGAAATAATAAAATCCTGTAGAGGAAATGCATGGAATAAAATGTCAGTATTTAATGAATATTATACAAGCAAGCCTGATAATAATAATTATAACAAAGATATTTACATAAAGGTAAATTTGAATTATATGAAAGAAATAGCTTTTGAGCTTTTGTAAGGAATGAAGACTTGATGTGAGTAATCATAATAATAACAGAGTAAAGAAATCTAAATAAAGATTAAATTGAATGATATAAAAATATAGAGCGTGGAAGCCGTAACAAATGTATAAGACATGATGTGAATGCATGTTCTTAAAATGGAGCGATTGATGGTCAACGGAAAAGATTAATATAAGAATTGAAATATGTATCAATTGTTACTATGAAATTTATCAGTTCTTTGGAAGACAGTCGGCCGTAAAGTAATGTGTAGCGTAATGAAACGCAATTAAATAAAAAGTTACGCTAGGAACGCGTAAAAGTTTAAGTACTTGGTAAATTACTTATGGAGGGTAGTTGATTGCAGTGAATTGAGATATGTTGTAAGTCCTCTAATTGTGACGTGGATCACGAGGCCATGTGTGTGTTATTATTTAAAAGGGAGCAAATGTATGGTATTATTGAGCGTAGGTCCTGTAAGCTATGGCTAGACCCTAAATCGCATTTTGTATAAGCCCTCTAATGTGGAAATGGTTCCCGAGGCATGTTAAGAGATTCGAACCTAGAATCCTCTTGTTGTTAAAGCCCCTTATTATTCGTCGTTGTATGTGTATTACTCTTCCCAATCAATGAGGACCCTCTCATAATTAATAAATGCCAAGGTTACGAAAGTGGTTTATGAACCAATAATATTGTTGAATGAAAATAAGTGTAGTAAAAGCCAGGTCTCTCCTTAGAACTGAGAATAATGTGAATGTTTGTTTTAAAAGCATTGAAGAGAGCTCCAACCGTAGGCTAGGCAGGGAGCCGCTCTCCCTGTCATAAATCACGCTCGAGTATAATGGCCTGACCCTCATAGAGCGAGGGTGGGTAAAGATCGTTTTGTAAGAGGTGTTAAAGACACCGTGAGTGTTTAAAGTTGTTAATGACCCGGGCGTTGAACCGAGGTCCTTGTAGATTTATATTATCGCTTGCCAGTTCAGATCGTAGTTTTCTTATGTGATAATGGTCTTATAAGACAAATGAATTGAATAAAAATCCCTATTGTAATGTGTATGGAAAATAAGGAATCCACGAGTTTTGTGAAGATGACTAGATTTCGGGAGTGATCATAGTTTTTGACTTTGTCAAGTAATCTTTATAACTCTGGAGTACACAAATAGTTTCCCGATCACCGTAGTGGATTTGCAAACTTGAGAGAGATAGTAAATCCTGAGAATATGTGAAATGCCCAAAGATTGAAGTGAATAATTAACATGTAATTTTAAATGTAATTATATATTTGTTTGATGATAAGAAAAGATAAAATAAATTCTTGAGGTGTAAAAAAGTATGACACCATTATTATGGAAAAGTATCGAGTCAAAGTAGCTCGTAGCTATAGGGACTTTAAGATAAGTACTTTATGGAAGTGAAAATAATCGTGAATTGTTGGTTTTAAAGAAAACCATGTGTTGTAATCTAATATTTGTTTTATCTTTATGCTATTCCTTGTTCACTTTGGACAAGTAGAAGGATATTGGTCAGTAAATTATTTGTTTTACCGTTTTCCAACGTGGGGCCTGTATGATTTAACATACACCTAGCAAAATCTATTAAAACATGGCGCCCAGTACGCAGGGCCGAGTTTTCCAAGGGGAAACCCGAGTTTTTCGAAAAATCCAAATTTTCATTTTTTTTGGAAAAAAAATGGTTTTTCGAAATTTTGAATTTTAAATAATTCCATAAAGGTCTTTGAGTTATGAAGAAGAGTATCAAAAGGGTACGGTGTAGTAAAAAAACCCGTACCAAAGTAAATTTTTGAAGAAATTGGGACACAATGGTTCAGATTACTATCTCTCAAGCATGTTCTAGTGATGTGGCATGGGTAGCCCACTATATTCTAATAATATGGCATTGAGTGAAGAGATGCAACGGCTCTTGGAGGCCATAAACAATAAATTGGGAACAATAGACAATACATTGGGTCTCCAAAAGGATGAAAATAAAAAAGAGTTCGAATCCATAAATGAGAATTTGAATAAGTTGGACAGCCAACAGGAGGAAAATAACCAAAAGTTAGGATCCATGAATCTAAGTTTAGAGTCACGAAAAACAAATAGTGATAGCATGGGGACTAAACTAGAGGCTATCGAAATTAAAAGTAATAACATGGGAACTAAATTAGAAGCTATCGAGGCCGACGGTATAAAAATGAATAAGGACCTGAAGGCTGAGATAGAAAAGATTAAAACAGAAAGTGGGGATAACATGGCAGAACAGCTGAAAGTTATAAAAGATGAGACGTTAAAGTCTATAAGAGCCGACAGTAAAGCAAATAACGAGGTACTGACGGCTGAGATAGAAAGCAAATTCAATAGTATAAAAACAGAAAATTCAAACCATTTTACAGCACAATCCAAGGTTTTGGAAGAAACTATGAATAACAAATTTCAAGGTTTTGACACTAAGTTTGAGAGTAAGTTAACTGAGTTAAAAGAGGAAAATAAAGGATTTCATTCAGGATTGCAAGGCCAAATAAGGACCTTAGATGAAAATATGATAAAATCCCAAACTAAGTGTCATGAAAATTTTGGAAATTTAGAGACTAAATTGGTTGGAATGGAAGAATCTTGTAAAAAAAATGTAGAAGCATGTGAAAAGAAACTTGTAACCCAGATCCCAGGTGTACAGGATAAATTAGAAGCTCAGATAAAATCTAACAGCGATATCTGTAAAACATCCCGGGATGAAATAAAACAAAGTGTGAATGAGCTAGGAACCCGATTTGAAAGGGTTGAGGATAAAGTAGGAAACCTCGAGGGAAAGGTTGATAAAATTCAGGCCAAAGTGGATGATATGGAAAGTCAGAATCACAAAGATATACAGGGCATGAAAGAGCAGATTGATCTTTTTACCGGGCAGGTAGATGAGAACTTAAAGAGGCACGGGGAGGAAATAAATCAAAGATTAGGTCTATATGAGGAGCATCTCCAGAATGAAAGAAAACAACGAGAGAAAGAAAATAAGGAAAATACCCATAAGATAGATGAAATAAGTCAGGGTATTAATGATGTTCAGGGAACCATCGGAACATTAAAGGTTGAAGTAGGAAAAACTCATACGGAAGTAAGCCAGATCCAAAATGACTTGATGATATTAGATAAGAGTCAAGGGAAAACTGAGGAAAAGCTTGAAGGAATTAAAGTAGATATGGTCAAAGGACAAAGAGAAATGGAGAAGAAAATAAAGGAAATACGAGAAGACCTATATACCAGAGGTGACGTGAAACCAGAAATTATAACAGAACAGGTCATGGTCATCAAGAAAGAGGTAGAAGAACACCTAAATGAACTCAGGGATAGCTTCAGGGATGAGAAATTCCAACTCAAACGAGAACTGGAAACTAGTAAGAAAAATCAGGAAAGAATTCAAAATGAATTAGGATCACGGTTGGAAAGGACTGAACACAAAAATAGTCAAATGGAAATCCAACTCATGGCAAATGAAGAAAGTGCCCGAAGGGAAAGGAAATTAGAATTTGGGAATCAGGAGGAGTTTCCAAAGACAGGATGGGTAGATTCCCGTGAACAAGGCACAGATACCGATAGGGACTTAGGAGGGGAGAGCCCTTACAAGAATCCAGGATATCCGATGGCGATGTCAACCCCGTACATGAATCAGACAAATGGTCAGATAATAAACATTATCAAATCGAATGAGGACAGACCGGTAAAATTTACTGGGAATAACATGTCAATTACTCCAAAATACTGGCTAAAGGAAGTCGCAGAGTACTTAAACGAAATGAAGGTTCCTCAGGATCGGAGACTGAGAGCTATTGAGAAGCTGTTGGCAGGTGATTGTCTCACCTGGTTCAGAAGCTTCAGGTACACCTTTGATACGGTGGAAGGCTTTAGAGAAGCCTTTTTAAAACGATATTGGGCAGCAGACGTCCAGGAGAATTTGAGGCTAGATCTGTACTCTAGGAAGTACAGCACAAATGCACCAACTAAGTACTCGGAATTTTTTACCGCTCAGCTGTGTAAATTCCGCGAACATGACATTGCTCCAGCTGAGAACGACCTGTGTGCCGCCATTGCAAGACAACTTCCATATGAGATTCAGAGGCTATTAATCTCATCCAAAGCCAGAAGTGCTGTGGAAGTGGAGAGTGTATTACGTCAATTAGACATGACGACGTCACACGTAACTCCTAGGCATCAAAGACAGACTGAACAGGTACACATGGCCAGCAGTCAGGAAACCAGAGAAAAACCATCGACCAGGAATCAGTCCACCAGCACTGATACTCAAGGACTAGGTCGAGAGTATGGGCGCCAAGAGCCTAGAGGAATACAGCCATACTACAGAGGAGGATATCGAGGAAGAAATCCTAGGAATACGGGTTACAGGCAACAAGAGAGCCGACCCTATAACAATAACCATCAGAGGCAAGAAAACAGAAAGAAATGGGAGAATTATCCCAGAAGGAACGTAAGGCCAGAGGATAGGGATGATGAATATCGGGCCGAAATAGAGGAAAGATATCAGGAAAGTCTTCGTTACATGAACGAACGACCAGACGAACCTGAAAGGCAAAAAGTCCGTTGGAGTGAGGCAATAAAGAACCGGAAATCACCCGACCGACTAGATGGAGCTCAAAGCTTGGAACTACAAGCTCAGTTAAAGAATGAGGGGAAAGGAAGCCCTCAGGATAAAGAAAAACTCCAAATTTAAATCGTCAAAAGTGGAAACATACCAGGAGCTGGGAGGAGGTAGAAATTGTGAATTGGATAGCAAGACCAGATGAGCTAATTAATGAGGAGGTGGAAGGAATCCCACCTATCAAAAGAGAATTACTCATAATTATGCTAAGGATAGAAGGATTACTGGTCAGGGCATTGATTGATACCGGATCAATAATAAGTTTAATTACGCAAACCCTTCTGAATGAATTGGAAACAAGAGGCCGCGTATTAAAAATCCCCACATCAAGTGTAAAGATTAAGGGAATTATCCCTGAAAAATCTTTAACATGCAAATTTCAGGTATACATTGATCTGATCATGGGTAACGCTGAAATTTCGCAATGCTTTTTGCTGGTAAATCAATTACCGTATAATGCCATATTAGGTATTGATTTTATCCGTGAGAACAAGGTCATCATAGACCTAGCGCAAAATTGCATTAGAATTCAAAGAGAGGATGTGGATGAGCAGAACATTAACCTACAGGAACAGGATGCGAAAATAGGAGAACAGGTATGGCATGTGGAAGAAGTAACGGAAGATGGTTGTAAGGACATAGAAAGGATATTTGAAGTCCTCAACATAGAACTCGAAGATAATTTGGAAACTGAGTTCGAGACCAACCTGTCAGGAAAGGTAAAGGAAGCCAAAGTTAACCTCGAAAATAAGGAACAATTAAAGGAATTATTATTGAATTTTAGGGACGTATTTGATTCCAAGCCAGGGAAGATTGAAAATTTTAAATACGCGTTCCAAGTCAATGATTGGGCACCGTTCAGACAAAAACCATACCCGGTTGCGGAAAAACATTACCCACAAACGAAGAAAACACTGCAGGAGATGATGAATGCAGGTGTTATAGAAAAGATGGCGACACCATATGTTAGTCCATTAGTGATTGTGAGTAAACCGGATGGCTCAGTAAGGGTGTGTCTAGATGCCAGAAATTTAAATGCAAGAATCATACCAGAAAATGATTCGGCACCACCCATAAAAGAAATACTGAGGAAATTCAAAGGCAAGAAGATTTTTACAAATATTGACATGACTTCTTCGTATCATCATCTCGAACTGGAAGAGAAAACCAGCTTGTTGACTGGATTTCAGTTCGACCAACAAACCTATTGTTTTAGGAGATGTCCGTTTGGATTGAAGACCGCAGGATCTGCCTTAATAAGAGCGCTTGATCGAAACCTGTCAGAGGAAGTGAAAGATTGCACTATCCGTTATGTGGATGATATTTTGCTTACCTCGGAGAATATTGAGGAACATTTAGAAAAGTTGAAGACATTATTGGAAGACTTAAGAAGGGCAAATTTTAAAATCAATTTAAAGAAGTCAAATTTTTGTCAAAGGCAAGTAACATGTTTAGGGCATGTGATTGATAAGGATGGTGTTAAACCAAATCCATGCAAATTAGAATCGATAAGGGATTTTCCAAGGCCTTTGAAGGTGAAGAACGTTCGCCAGTTTTTGGGATTGATTGGTTTCTTCTCAGGACATTGTCCATCATACACAAAAACTGTTGCACCACTACAGGACCTTCTGAAGAAGGGGGGCAAGTGGAAATGGACAGAGGAAACAGAAAAAGCATTTGTGGAGGCCAAGGAAATGCTCTTAAACTATGTGAAGCTAGGATATCCTGATTTTAATCAGAAATTTATAATTCAAACAGATGCATCCCAGATTGGAATAGGGGCAATGCTATATCAGGAAAACCCGGATAACCCTGATAAGAGAAATTATCTAGCTTTCACAAGTAGGAGACTGAAACCACACGAGAAAAATTATACGATCAGCGAAATCGAGTTGTTAGCGATATTGCACGCGCTGCAATATTGGCGAAAGATCGTATATGGGTTTCAGGTCATTTTAAGAACGGATCATAAAGCCTTAACCTTTTTGATGAAGACTGATCTATCCAGTCAAAGGTTGATGCGTTGGGCTTTATATATTCAACAGTTTGATGTAAAGATAGAATACTGCCCAGGAAAAGAAAATATAGTTCCAGACTATTTAAGTAGATAGCCAGAGTCCACAGAAGAGGAAGTAATGGCTATTGATTTGGAAGACAGGGATCAGCGTACTCTAAATGAGTTAAGGAGCATTAGTCAACGGCAACGTGAGGATCCATGGATGAACATGCTCATATCTTTCCTTGAGGGAAGTTTGGTAAGGGGAACACCAGCGTACACGGAAGCTAATAAGATAGCTCAAGATTACACATTTTATAATGGATTATTATATAAGTTTGTGGACTCTGACCATACACGATTAAGGATTGTTGTACCTGAAATTTTGCAGAGGAAAATAGTATGGTTAGCCCATAGATCGTTCGGACATATGGGAGTCGACAAAACAGTCTCGATGCTGAAGAAAGCATTTGTATGGCCGAGACTGAGAGAAACTGTAAGGGGCACGCTAAAGACATGTGATCTATGTCAAAGGATCAAACCAAATGCATTTCTGATGAGACAAAAGCCTATACCATTGTTGCCCGAAAGGCCAGGTCAAATCATATCTATTGATAACTTCGGACCTTTGCCAAAGGCAAGAAGAGGAAATCGACACATAATGGTGGCTATGGATGTCTTCACTAAAATGGTTGTCCTTGCTCCCATACAGAAGACTAGTACCAAACAGGTGTTAAAACGACTCAAAGAAAAAGTGATACCGATTCTGGGAAAACCTGAGAATTTGTTGTCGGATCACGGTAGTTGTTTCACCAGTGTAGAGTTCAGAAGAGAATTAGAAAGACTTGGAATACGTCAGATTTTGTCAAGTATTCGCCATCCTGAGGAAAATCCTGTAGAAAGAGTGATGAGGGAGACGGCCAATTATTGTAGAATATACTGTGCCGAAGAAAATTGGAAGTGGATAGATATCTTGGATATTATCGAATTTTGTATAAACAACACAATCCATGAATCCACGGGAGAGATACCAATAACGTTACATCGGAATGAGCAACCAGAGAGACCTTGGAGTCTGGTAATTCCTAGGCCAGCAGACGCTCAGCCTGGAAGAGATGTACGTATACGAAGAGCCTTTGAGCATCTAAAAGCTCAAGCCGACAGGAGACAAATAAGAAATAGGCACAAGAGGTATCATCGGCCACTATTAGTAGGGGAAATGGTGTTAGTAAAAAGACCAGCCATTTCGGATCCAGGGAACCGCGTGTACAAAAAGTTCCAGAAAATGTACCACGGACCGTATCAAATAATAAGGGATTTGAGAAATAATGCCTACAGAATTCGGCACTGTGAAACGAATCAAGAAGTGACCATGAATTCAGCAAATTTAAAAGTGTATTACCCTCACGAAGACTTTGATGAAGCCAATGAACAAGCCCTGGTTATGGAAACATTTAGAGATGAAGAATCCACTTTTGATAGAAACGAGAATGAGATAGAAAAAGGAAACAGAGCTCAAACATTCGAGTGCGAATGCGAATTGGAGAAATTATATTGGGAAATAAAAGAAATAATTGATTTTATTGAAGAAGAAAATTTCATTTTAAGAAAGGAGAATATTGAAATAAAGGAACGGGTAGGGATAGACCACACCCGTATAGAAGAATGAGGTTCTGGAAACCTGAAGTCCAGATAAATAAAAAGGGGAAAGAAAGGGTAGGGACAGAGCGTACCCAACCGACACAATTACCGGATATGACTTAAAAAATGAAAGAAATCAAATTATCGTGGGATTTTTAAGGAATAAAAATCATAAGGTACGGATAACGTTATGATGGCTTCGACAATTAAAAGGAAAAATAAGATTTTTATAAATAATTAAAATAAATTTCCTCAAAAGTTTTCGAAAATTTATTAACCTAAGGAGGGGTGAGATGAACCCATGTACCATGGCCTCAAAGGGAATCGAATCCATGTATTTTGAGAAAGGAATGAAAGAATCATACAGTCTCTAAGGGAACGGAGAGAGATTTCAAGCCAGGATTATAGCCTAACATTGTGCAAGCGCTAGGGCCAGGTGTTCCTAAGATGAGCTCATGCCTCTTGACATTTATAAGGAGCCAGTCATGGATATTATTAGAACGAGTGGAAAGTTTGGACTGTAAGACGAAGAAGCTTGACTCGGAAATTGCTCTTACGTTGCAGGAAAATGGCAACCTCGCTGCTGAGTCAGAACAGGCATAATTAAATTTAACCCGTTTACGAGTATAAAAATAAGTAAACAGATACAGTACGGTGAATCAATTTGGATTAGAGATTTTTGGGTAAAGAAAAACCTTGTAATAATAGTCCAGGAAAAACTGCAAACGCAAGTATACGTCATTGGGGACTCACCGCGACCCAAAGAGTGGGAGAATTAAAAATGAACAGCACCACCCACACAGTTGAGGACGAGAAATTAATTAATATCTCGGAAATGCACGATCGATTTCCATGCACAGGAAGATCATTTTACGTTTGGAAGACGAGCTTTCTGGAGATATCATTTTTATAAGTGTACGACAATTAGTTCAAAAGTTGGTCACGAAAAGGACTAGGATTTTATCTTTTTGTGACTGAAAGGTATAAAACTCCTGGCCTCACCAAGCCAATCATGCAGTCAACGAGCATTCCGTGAGCGGAAGTGCTGCACCACATCGTATACGCAGTATTCAAGAGCCCGTGAGGGGGACGTTAAGCTGTATCAGACATCGATCCAGAACCTGAGAGAGGTTACTTTGATCACAGTTCGTCGTAGCACGTCTTGATGTAGGCAGTTTGCGCTACAATTTCAAGTAGTAAATTCAAAAAAAAAAAAAAAACAGTTCGACAAGAGACTCCTGTGGGAGGCTACACTACAAGCTCACCGAGTGTAGGCCAGTTACGATATAGTTACGCTACAGTTCGAGACTCCGAAGAGTCCTAAAGTATAAAGAACATTAAATGTACGGACTTTAAAGCAATATCGCCAAAGTAAGATACAGCGATCAGTAGGGAACTTCGAGTCCCAAAATGAACACCAAATCGATACAGTTACGAAGTTATAAGAACTCCAACAAATAAACGGCGTTATGTCCAGTAAAGACATTGTTAAGAACATTAAGTCCTGTAAAGGACAAGAATAAACAGTAATTACGATCGCGAAAGAAAGAAGTTCAAGCGAAAGGAACTTAGGAACTTAGGTTCGAAACCAGAGGGAAAACGTACTCTAGTGAGAAAACGTGAAAAATATACGATAGACAGTATACGGTCCTCGAAGGGAGGCCAATATATAGAAACTATAGGGTACGACAGACAGTATACGGTCTCGAAGGGAGGCCAAGATATAGAAACTATAGGGTACGATAGACAGTGTACGGTCCTCGAAAAGGAGGCCAAGATATAGAAACTATAGGGTGCGATAGACCACCATATATAAATAGAGGTGACGGCAAAGTAAAAGACATTTATCGCCTTGTTAAAGCAGATAAAGTGAAGCCGAGTAATAGACAATAGAAGCGGTTTTGAGAGATTGAAACCAGTAGTTTCCATTGTAGGAGAGAGAAACTTAGAACGAGTAAAATCACACGTCCAATGCAGGTCGATAGGATTCACATCAGGGATCATCAACAGCCGATAGAAATCGTCAAAATCGTTGAGATACGCCCGTGTGATAGAAGTGAAGTGTAAATATTGTTAGAAAAAAATAATAAGAGTATCATTTTAAGTGTTTTAGGTAAAGTGAAAGCGTTTTATGCAAAGTGATATGTGTTATAATATGTACCAGAGTAATATTTTTTAGTGTTTTAATGTGTGTTCAAAACGGATACACCAGTGTATTAAAATGTTGTCAGTGTTAAATATAGTGAATATGTGTCAAGAAATTTCTGTACATAAGATGAGTTTGTACAATATGGAGTAAGTCCAGAAGGTGGGCCAAAATGTCACATCAAACGAGAATAAAGGTCAGAAAACGACCTCAAACATGTGAGTAAAGATTTTCATTATGTTTTGGTGTCGGGAAAAATTTTGTGTACAATTCCACCGGAGTTTTGAGTAAAAGGGATGTTCTTAAATAAATAATAACTAAATAAGAGCGCGATCTGAACGAAAATAAAGTCTTAAGAAATAATAAATAATTATGTGAAATAATAAAATCCTGTAGAGGAAATGCATGGAATAAAATGTCAGTATTTAATGAATATTATACAAGCAAGCGTGATAATAATAATTATAACAAAGATATTTACATAAAGGTAAATTTGAATTATATGAAAGAAATAGCTTTTGAGCTTTTGTAAGGAATGAAGACTTGATGTGAGTAATCATAATAATAACAGAGTAAAGAAATCTAAATAAAGATTAAATTGAATGATATAAAAATATAGAGCGTGGAAGCCGTAACAAATGTATAAGACATGATGCGAATGCATGTTCTTAAAATGGAGCGATTGATGGTCAACGGAAAAGATTAATATAAGAATTGAAATATGTATCAATTGTTACTATGAAATTTATCAGTTCTTTGGAAGACAGTCGGCCGTAAAGTAATGTGTAGCGTAATGAAACGCAATTAAATAAAAAGTCACGCTAGGAACGCGTAAAAGTTTAAGTACTTGGTAAATTACTTATGGAGGGTAGTTGATTGCAGTGAATTGAGATATGTTGTAAGTCCTCTAATTGTGACGTGGATCACGAGGCCATGTGTGTGTTATTATTTAAAAGGGAGCAAATGTATGGTATTATTGAGCGTAGGTCCTGTAAGCTATGGCTAGACCCTAAATCGCATTTTGTATAAGCCCTCTAATGTGGAAATGGTTCCCGAGGCATGTTAAGAGATTCGAACCTAGAATCCTCTTGTTGTTAAAGCCCCTTATTATTCGTCGTTGTATGTGTATTACTCTTCCCAATCAATGAGGACCCTCTCATAATTAATAAATGCCAAGGTTACGAAAGTGGTTTATGAACCAATAATATTGTTGAATGAAAATAAGTGTAGTAAAAGCCAGGTCTCTCCTTAGAACTGAGAATAATGTGAATGTTTGTTTTAAAAGCATTGAAGAGAGCTCCAACCGTAGGCTAGGCAGGGAGCCGCTCTCCCTGTCATAAATCACGCTCGAGTATAATGGCCTGACCCTCATAGAGCGAGGGTGGGTAAAGATCGTTTTGTAAGAGGTGTTAAAGACACCGTGAGTGTTTAAAGTTGTTAATGACCCGGGCGTTGAACCTAGGTCCTTGTAGATTTATATTATCGCTTGCCAGTTCAGATCGTAGTTTTCTTATGTGATAATGGTCTTATAAGACAAATGAATTGAATAAAAATCCCTATTGTAATGTGTATGGAAAATAAGGAATCCACGAGTTTTGTGAAGATGACTAGATTTCGGGAGTGATCATAGTTTTTGACTTTGTCAAGTAATCTTTATAACTCTGGAGTACACAAATAGTTTCCCGATCACCGTAGTGGATTTGCAAACTTGAGAGAGATAGTAAATCCTGAGAATATGTGAAATGCCCAAAGATTGAAGTGAATAATTAACATGTAATTTTAAATGTAATTATATATTTGTTTGATGATAAGAAAAGATAAAATAAATTCTTGAGGTGTAAAAAAGTATGACACCATTATTATGGAAAAGTATCGAGCCAAAGTAGCTCGTAGTTATAGGGACTTTAAGATAAGTACTTTATGGAAGTGAAAATAATCGTGAATTGTTGGTTTTAAAGAAAACCATGTGTTGTAATCTAATATTTGTTTTATCTTTATGCTATTCCTTGTTCACTTTGGACAAGTAGAAGGATATTGGTCAGTAATTTATTTGTTTTATTGTTTGTAGCGCCATAATTTTGATTAATTAAATGTGTTAAAATAGGAGTTGATTTTGTTGTTATTTTTGCAAGTGTATCCTCTATTTAATCCAAAATATGTAAGTCACAGAGTGGGAGAACTTACCGCAGACCCGAAAAATCCCGAATTGAGCAATGCTGGCATACTGTGATTTGCATATTTCTTGCTGCAAGGGCACAGTATATCAATGAGACTCTCTAGATCACTGAGAAGAGAAACAACGTGGACATTAAATTAATAAATTCCAACTTAATTAATATATCACTTTTTAGAATTGGGTCACCAGTGACCCCATGGTGTGGTTTATGTCCTCCAAGTATCACAGTGTGGTTCTGGTGTTAAGATAGAAGTATGCTTACTAATTTTAAGCAGGAGGATAGCAGATAAAGGTTGGTTGTTACGACTGGGAGATAAACCAACTCTTGGTCTCTTGTAAACGAGTCTCGAGACAGACAGACGCTTGTAATCACGAGTATCTTGACTATTGATCGCGCGCCCAGCTCGACAACAATGCCAGGAATGTGGTTGCAACAATACAACTCCATATGACATGCATTCCTTGGAGAAGATTGCTAAATAGCTTTCCAGATTAAAACATTGCTGGAGTTTTAAGTAAATTCCCTCCCTCATACATGAAGTAAATTCTCCACACAAAATAATAATATTCATAGCGTGGTAAGACTTGCTGGTGTGTTCATTTGTCTCTCGGTCTTACATTTTAGAGATATTCCCTTACAGCCAAACCGCAAAACACAGCGGTGGTCAATTAGAGCCACTGTAACACACCGTGAAGATAAAATATTTGGACAATACAATACAGTCATGACTCATATGTTAGTGACGGCGTGGTGGTGCAGCGGTCAAGCTGTTAGCCTCTCGCCAAGACTGTCCGGATTCGATTCTCGGTCAATTCATGTGAGATGTTCATAGTGAAATGCCAATTGCTAATGCTTTGGACTTCACGTAAAATAAAGGAGGTCCCATTGTTCATGATGCCGAGGTTGGTTGGTTGGTTCCTTAGTTTAGGGGCTGCGACAACGCGGTCATGTAGCCCCGTGTACTTTGGGTGTGTGTAGCATTTGTCTGATAACCGGTGTTAATTGTGATGACTGTATTAGTGTGTGTTATCTGTGATTCAGGTAGAAGGACTGCAAACGTTTAATTTTTTCAAGTAGTTCCTACTTTTGTTACCAAATGCTACCATCCACGACACCTAGCTGCGGACGTGGCTACTAAATGTCATCGCAGTCAGCACCTGGCGGTGAACGTTGGAACTAATATAGCGTTATCAAACTAACATGGGCCCGCTGGCTTTACTTCCCCTCCGAAGGAAGGCATACTGAGGGATTTTTAACGCTCTTAAAAAATCCGCGGACTTCGGCCGGGTTTGAACCCGTGATCTTGGGCATAGAAGTTCAGCATGCTACCAACTACGACACCGAAGCCACTTGTTGCCGAGTTTAACGGCAATTAATTTTATAATGAATGTTTTACTTTTGCTTGTACATTTAACCCGTTTATTGCTACGCCCGTCTATAGATGGTGCATCGACTGAACCGGGTACGCGCGCCCGTGATCTGCGCCAGTTACAGCCGGCTTAGCTTGCCGTGTTTACTCCCGTGCACATATATAACGACCCTGTACCAACAACAACAAGAAAACAGAGGGGAGACCTTCTTTGTCTCATTGTGACTGCGATCATTGGGCGTGAAAGCGGAGAGATGTGGAATTGGATCCAGGAATTAGGAAAACACGTTAGTTATGTGCTTAGAGGCGTGTTCAGTACGTCAGCTATCAGAGGACATAAAGTGAATGGGTAATGTAAGACAAACTGTTTGTAAGGTGATTCGTCTGAGGTTCAGTGAGGCATGTTACCAGTGTTACACAGCTCAGAAGTCGGCTCCATTCTCTATTCATCAAGAAAACAACTTAGTATAACCTCACTTGAGCGATGCGGAATTTTAAAGCAAGTTTGGTTGGTTGCTTAGTTTAGGGGCTGCGACAAAGCGATCATGTGTAGAATATGTCGGAAAACCAGTGTTAATTGTGATGGCTATTTAGTGTGTGATATCTGTTTTTTTTAAATTCAAGCAAGGACTGCAGACAATCGATTTCTAAGTGGTTCCAACTTTTCCTACCAAACGCCACCATCAACGACCAACTAGTTCTGAACTTGGTTACAAGATGCCACCGCAGTCGGCTCCTGGCGACCAACGTTGGAACCTAAGAGCGTTAGAGGTCATGTAGCCCCGTGCACTTTGGGTGTGTGTAGAACCTGTCTGATAACCGCTGTTAATAGTGATGGCTGTATTAGTGTGTGTTATCTGTTATTAATTCAAGTATCGACTTTCAGGTAGTTCCAGAATTTGCTACCAAACAGCACCAACTAGTTCTGGACTTGGGTACTAGATGCCATCGCAGTCGGCTCCTGGTGACGAGTGTTGGAACCTAAGAGCGTTAGTCAAATCTAATCTATAATTTAGCTTCACACAAGTGTAATTAGTGGAAGGTTCTTTATCATGCCATAAACCTATGACATGGGACCGCCGGCTTTACTTCCCCTCCGAAGGAAGGCATACTGAGGGATTTTTAACACTATTAAAAATCCTAACACTTCGACCGGATTTGAACCCTCGACCTTGGTTATAGGCGCTCAGCATGCTACCAACTAAGCCGCCTTTTTTTATGCAAGCAGCTACATAACATTCTTAAAGTATCACTACAATTGAAACTCAGCAATTTTCCTAGGTTTGTGCCGTGTCTTGTGTGGGGTTTCGCCTAGGACACCAAGAAGGCGGGCTCGTGTTGTTCCCGTCCAGACCCCATAGGTCCTAGGCAAAACCCCACACAAGACACGGCATAAACCTAGGAAAATTGCTGAGTATTAATTCACTGGCCGTGAAAGCCAATTTATTATCACGACATTGCTTTGTGATTTGTTTTGTGATTGGTTTTTCGCTTTATGTTATATTCGTGTTGTGCTTAGTTTTTATATTTTTGTGTTTAATGTTCTGTTTCAAAGTTTCAGCCTACTTTCAATTTTTGCAAAAAATGGAAGTAGAACTTTGAGATATACACGGGTCAAAAATTGTCAGTCTGTCTGTGTGTGTGATTGTGTACATCTGACCCCCTCCAACCTATCAATTCAAACACGACGAAACCGAATTGAATGGAATTTGGTAAAGAGGTAGCACTAGCAAAGGACACCTCAGTGTCATGTTTTATATCGCCGACACCTTGATGGAAACGTAATGGTGGCCACCCAAATGTTCAAAGCTTAAATACGAGTAAAATGACGACTAAACTAATCATCTGATCTCTACCAAATTTCGCAACAACATACCTTCATGCGGGAAGTGTCTCTTGGCCAAACTACAAGGTTAACAGCCAAATAGTTTGAAGATGGCGGCCGTGTATGTGTGCATAACGACTCCTCCCGCCTATAAATTCAAACACGAATCAAATTTAAATCAAATTACTACTAACCTAATCAACAGATCTCTAGCAAAATTACAACAATGTACCTTAATGTGGCAAGTGTTTTTTTGACTTAACTACAAGGTCATCAGCCAAATAGCTACAAGATGGCGGACGTATGAATAATGCAAGTATTATAACCTAACCGTTACTTACGATTCAACAAGGCCCGGCCTTGCCAAATCAGTTTATCGTACAGCGGGTGGATTGGTTGGTTGGTTCCTCAGTTTAGGGGCTGCGACAACGCAGTCATCGTATCCCCGTGTACTTTGGGTGTGTGTATAATTTATCTGATAACCGGTGTTTATTGTGATGGTTGTATTAGTGTGTGTTATCTGTGATTCAGATAGAAGGACTGCAGACGATTAATTTTTTCAAGTAGTGCCTACTTTTGCCACCAAATGCTATCGTCTACGACTCCTAGCACGCGGCTACTAAATGCCATCGCAGTCAGCACCTGGTGGCGAACGTTGCAACTAATTTAGTGTTATCAAACTAACCTATACATTTTAGCTTCCACAAGTGTAATTATTGAAAGGTTCTGTTTCATGCCATACATCTATGACATGGGACAACCGGCTTTACTTCGCCTCCGATGGATGGCATATTGAGGGACTTTTAACACTCTTAAAAAAATCCGACGACTTCGGCCGGGTTTGAACCCGCCATCTTGGCCATAGAAACTCAGCATGCTACCAACTACGCCAAGAGGGTAGTTTAAACTGTCCTCAAGGAGGTGGGCCGTAGGATATTAACACATTATAACAGAATATTATACCATAGAAGTGGCTAACAGTTCAGGCCGTGCCGTTCCGTTGGGTCAAAATGGAGGCTATTGTTCGCTAGTCCATAGTTTAGTAGCTTGATAGTCCTCCAGGAATATACTGAACAAAATAATACAAATTCAGTATCAAATGGTTCATAAAAATGGCAGAAAACGCTAATGAAATCGTTCATTGCCAGACAAAATATTCTTGGCAGTTATAGTATAGCTGTTGTTAACGCAGTCATAGAATTGGGCGTGTGTGGTAGTGTCTCAGACTCATAGCGCGAAGGTTCGAGGCTCAATTGTTTTTACTTGATTCTTTATATATTAATTGATTTATAACTACTCACACGTTGTAATGTTAAGCATATAGGTCTATAGTGTGTATTTGCAATCGAAAATATATTGTTGTTTCGTCGCCTCGCCGCGTGAGTCACAGCCGCCCCGGGCTATGCCCTGCCTCTGTGTGTTACTAGCGCCTTACGCAACGGGGCTGCGAGGACAAAAGGAATGGACCAGATTATTCGTGACCCAGCTAGTGATGGAAATCTCGAGAAGCGGTGAATCCTGGACTGTTCTAGAAGCATCATTGAGTCACCAGCCCGCTATATAAAGCGGCTTCGCCAGCGAGGGAGGGACAGTGTTTTTGAGCGAGTGCGACAGTAGTTGGTGACGTGACGTGACGTGCGAAATTACGAAACCCAAGTGAGGCAATTGCAGTGCGGTGAAGTGCTGTGTGGACTGCGAAACGCAGTGGACTGTTTTCCTAGCCTGTGGACGGCGAGACAGTGTACATTCAGAACAAGTGATTATGGCTTGTTTACACGAGGAAGAGTGCCGTTACCTCTAGCCAGTACTCGGGACCACCTCATTAGCGAGAGGATTAACTGCAAGACCGAGTGAAAGGGTGAGTCAAGCTCCATAAAGGAGGTAGCTTCTGTAAGACAGCTAATTGTTTCTATTGGCTTATTGTACGGTGTATATTTCTGACCTGCAATAAAGCAAACGTTTCTTTAAAGGAACAATTGTGTTGTGCTTCTACTCACCTTAATCCAGTTAACGAACTTGCCACTAGGGGCAACACGTAACAATATTATAGGCTATATACTTATAACACCACATATTTCAACACTCGACTACAGTGATTAAAATTCGTTGTCCTTGAATCGCGGTAGCGTCTGTTGGTGATGTTGATTCTTTAGGGGCTTAGCGGCATCATGGCCATGTACCCCCGTGTACTTGAGTGTGCGTAGAAGTTTTCAGACAACCTGTGTCGCTGTGATGTCTGTACTAGTGTGTGTACTTTTAAACCAGGAGGGATTTGGGTTGGAAGCTGTTGTTGTTGTTTCATTTGAGAGGCTTGGACACCATGGTCATTTAGCCGCATGTAATCGGGTGAGTGTTGAATTTTGTCTGATAACCTGTATTATTGTGATGGCTGTATTAGTGTGTGTATTTATAATTCAGGTGAGGATTTAATCAATGAAGGTAGAAAGCGCTATAGTGTTCAAGGAGCTTAGATATCCAACCTCCTTGACTTTCATAGTGCTTCAAGAAACAACGAAATTCGACATGCAAGCTACCTGTCAAATAACAAAGCTTGCACCCGGCACCCGAAGCCATACGATATTATTATTATTATCTCATAGTGTAGGTGTACTTCATAATTTTTGCAGAATATGAAAAGTAGGCTAAAAAGGATTAAAGACAAATTAAAATTAAAAAATTAAAAATTAAAAGTTAAAAGTTAAAAATTAAAAATTAAAAATTAAAATTTAAAAATTAAAAATTAAAAATTAAAAATTAAAAATCAAAAATTAAAAATTAAAAATTAAAAATTAAAAATTAAAAATTAAAAATTAAAAATTAAAAATTAAAAATTAAAAATTAAAAATTGAAGATCAAAGATTAAATATAACAAAAAATAATGATAAGTAAATTAAAATTGAATTTTAAAAACATTGTAGATTTAGAATTAAAAAATAAAAATTAGAAATTAAATTATGGTGTTTGAAGTCATTTTCAGTGTTGCCTTAGTAATAGAAATTTGATGTTCTTCAGTCGGTCAACACGATTATACACTAATACTGAGAAAAATACATGAGATTTAAAAGTACTCTCGGATGACCAGTTTCGACCGTCAAGCGATCATCATCAGGCTTAGGCTATTAAATGTATGTCTGAAAGGGAATAACCCATCACATTTGGGTACAATCGTTTTGATCGACTGAAAACATCAAATTTCGATTAGTAATTAAATTAAAATAAAATAAAATAGTTAAATAAATAAAAGTAGGAGAGCATAATTGAGCAGTATTGATACACGGGCACTATGAGTGGCTTCGGTGGCTTATTTGAGCTTCTATGCCCAAAGGTCGCGGGTTCAGACATGGCCGAAGTCATCAGATTTTTAAGAGCGTTAAAAATCCCTCAGTATGCCTACCTTCGAAGGGGAAGTAAAGTCGGCGCGGCGGTCCCATGTCATAGATTTATGGCATGATAAAGAACCTTCCACTAATTACACTTGTGAGAAGCTAAATTGTAGGTTAGATGTGACTAACACTCTTAGGTTCCAAAGTTCGTCGCCAGGAGCTGACTGTGGTGGCATCTAGTAACCAAGTTCAGAACTAGTTGGTCGTTGACGGTGGCGTTTGGTAGCAAAAGTTGAAACTACTTGAAAATCAAATGTCTGCAGTCCTTACTTGAATTAAAAGCAAATAACACACAAATATCTTGGCCGGATCATAGCAGAAAATCTTCAGTGTCCCACTGAAATAAACACATTGTAACGTGTTTTTCGAGGGTATTTTACGCCACTGACATAAGTCAGTAGGAAGCCATTCAATATTTATTTACGCGGCAAATTGTTCAGCCAAGAGAAGTTTTCATGTAACTTATTATTATTATTATTATTATTATTAACTTATTATTATTATTAAGGTATTTCTTTGGAGCATTTTTTATAAAATTATAAGTAATCAGATAGGTTTTCTATGTCATAGAAAACACTATCAAGCAAATTATTACGAACAACATTATCATAGAAAATTATATGATTACGGAATTTTACGGAGTTTTGTCAGTTAGGGTATTATGAGAGAGATGACTCACTGGGAATTCGGCTACAGGTTCATTCTTGTCAAGAAGCATGACGCAAGCCTGGGTTGCAGCGTCAGGAAAAGGCGAATCGGCCTGGACCGGCAAACGACATCTTCCTCCCGCCGAGTGAAATGAGCCAGAGGAGGGGAGTAGAGCGTGGTGGATCAGCCAATCAGTGGAGACCGGGCGACTTGAAGACGGCTCCGGAGAGGTGATGTGACGAGTGCATATAGTGTTTGCGCGCCGAGGAGGAAAGGGACTTTCTTTGTGAATTTATTTATTTATCGTATGGCTTTTAGTGCCGGGAGTGTCCGAGGACATGTTCGGCTCGCCTGAGTCTGTAGCTGCTTCCAGCGGACACCCTAAAGGGCGAGCTACAAGTTCCGTTCAATTTCAAGTAGTTCCAACTTTCGCCACCAGATATCAATGATACCTAGTGGTGAACGTTGGAACTTTGATAGAGCGTTCTGACGAAATCTAACCTAACAAATTTTGCTTTACACAAGTTTAGTCTGTGAAAGGATCTTTTACATGCCATAAATCTATGACATGGGACCGCCGGCTTTACTTCCCCTCCGAAGGAAGGCATACTGAAGGATTTTTAACGTTCTTAAAAAATCCGACGACTTCGGCCGGGTTTGAACCCGCTATCTTGGGCACAGCAGTTCAGCATGCTACCGACTACGCCACCGAAGCCGCTTTTCTTTGTGAAATTTAACCAGTATGGTTGCACGAGTGAGTGGCTCCGATGTTCAGTGGAAGCGAGGACTATCTTTGTAAAACTTAACCAGTGTGGTTGTACGTGTTGGTTCCGATGTTCGGACCATAAATCATCATATCTACCAGGATATCATCAACTAACGAAGAAGATGACGACGTCCAGGAGGCTGTGGGAAGCACTTCAACATCCAGTACGAGGGAAATGCTTCGGCAATTTCCAGTGGTAAGCGCGGTTGACACATAACTACGCAATCTCTCGTCTTTCTTTGTTTCATATTCAGTAATTCAGTAACTTCATAGCTTGGGAAAAAGAGTAAAATCAGTAATTTATCCGACTCCGTTTTCACGTAATTTTCTAGCGGTAATATTCAAATCGCAACGCTCCAATTTAAATTCAAACTTATTATTATTATTAATTTTGCTATACTTGTTTCATATAATAAATTCATTTCTTTTAACCATGCAATCTTTGCTTTCAGTAGGTAGCATTAGATATAGACCAATTCCTTCTTCTGATACAATTGTTTGTTGGGTTAATGATCAAATCATACCACGATCTGAGTATAAAGATTCTTGTAGGTGTTCTACCAGAGCTAGGTGTTGTTAAATATAAATTTAGATTTCAACATTGCGTTGAGGTCTTGGCGCCCATTAAAACAACATATCTTCGTAGAAAACATTACATTTGTCATCCCAGCGTGGAGAATAACAGTTACATTTGTACGCTCAACGTGGAGCAAAGCAAATAACAGTTACAACATGAATAGCAATAGCAAAGCAAGCCTTCAGAGACAAACAGTCCCTTCTATGTCAGAAAACAATGTCCCTCAGCTTACGAAAAAGAATAATGAAATCTTAAGTTTGGTCTGTTGCGTGGTATTGTGCTGAGACCTGGACGATAACCAAGAGGCTAGAAGCCTTTGAGATGTGGTGTTGGCGTCGTCTACAATGGATACTTTGCGTGGAGAAGACTAACACTGAGGTATTGAACTTTGTTGAAGAAAAGAGACAGCTGATGAGTCAGATTAGAAAGAGACAACTTTTGAGGATGGGACATAGGAATGTGTTGTCGGAAATATTAGAAGGTAAAATACCTCGAAAACGCTCTCGTGAAAGACCAAGAAAGACATTCATGATGACATTTCTTGTGAACTCAGGATGCAGGAGCTATGCAGACGCCAAACGTACAGCACAGGATCAACCCAGTTGGAGAAGACTCGTTGCAGGGGCAAACCAGTCATCAGACTTAATTACTCTAAAGGTGCCTGTACACTGGAGAGTGATTTTCATAGAGCAAGTCTAGCTAGACCGCTCTAGCTAAACTGAGTGCGTGTACACTGTAGAGTAATTTTCCCTAGGTAGAGCATTCGTAGAGTGGAGATAGACAAATCTACCTAGAGCACTCTCTGAACCTGTGTACACTGTCAAACGTAAATGCACTAGGTAGAGCAGCGGTAAAACATTCTGAGAGCAGTGTGAGTCTAGGTTTATTACGCTGTGTTGTGAAGTTAAAATGTCTTCAAGAGATCTTTTAGCATCTGAGGTGGTAGTGTGTGCCTTGACAAAAAAAAAAAAAAAAAAAAAAACTATGAAGAAGAAGGAAAGGTTGTGGGTGAGGAAATGGATATCAAAAAAAGAAAATACGTGGGAATGCACGGTAAATCATTGCAAGAGTTATGTTCAGAAGATTCTGAAGCGAGAACTTTTTAAGAATGATCAAAAATGGCTATTCAGACTGGTCTAGCTAGGGCACCCAAATACTGTTTACACCGTAGAGTCAGCCGGCCCTAGCTAGAGCTTAGAGTGGTCTAGCTAGGGCAAACGCTCTCCAGTGTACAGGCACCTTTAGAAGAAGAACACACACTAATACAGCCATCACAATTAACACCGGTTATCAGACAGATTCTACACACACCCAAAGTACACGGGGCTACATGACCACGTAGTCGCAGCCCCTAAAATGAGGAACCAGCCAACAAATCAACCAACCAACCAACCAACCAACCAACCAATCAACCAACGGGCACTATGCATAAAATCAGAACAAAACTAATCGATAATTACTGAGATTTGATACTTTAATCCCAGTGTCCCTTGATACGAGAATTGTCACATGTTTGATGCTCGTCAAAATACAAGGTGCAGTTTAGAATCACGAGTTACATGGGGGTTTACCCCGCCATAAGGCTTAATTGTGCTCATCTGAGCCATTATATCACTGGCAGGAAATAGAGCCCCGCGTTTACAGAGGAGACAACCATTGTTCAGTACAGTACTGATTATAAAATCACATTTGTTTTCACCACACAATACAGAACATGTGCTGTTGACTTAAAAAATGCTTCCCCACTTTTTTAAAAATAACTTCAGTGAATGTATCATCACATAAATTCTCTTTTCCGGTTAAGTTAATAAGCTGAATACATCTTTGAATATAAAGTACTGTAAATGAAACTTTTATTTTATACCCCTCACAATTGTTCTTGAATATAAAGGGTTATCGTCTCGTTACAGGCTACATAGACAAGGTAAGCACCGTGTTAATCCACGAGGGTTGGCGCAAGGGTATTTTTGACCCGAGGCCTTAATAATGCTCTATATTCGCGTTTTGGTCAGCCCTTATTTCCTGTCGCTTACTGTACCTTCCTTCCTAACCTTGAACTTCACCCTGCAAAAGAAAAAATTACAGTCAGTCTGAAAGACTAGAAATGAAAATCCACAGCCTGCTTCCAGTCTCCGACCGGGTCAGGAATGGAATGAATGAAGACCCCATCTAGCGGCGAGGATATGAACTGTGCCGGCTGCCGAGGCCTGACGCACTCCTCTGGGGCAATTATTAAATGAATGACAGATGAAATGAAATGATAGTGGAGAGTGTTGCTGAAATGAAATTTTGACAGGGAAAACCGGAGTACCCGGAGAAAAACCTGTCTGCCTCCGTTTTGTCCAGCACAGATCTCACATGGAGTGACCGGCATTTGAACCACAGACCCAGCGGTGAGAGGCCAGCGTGCTGCCGCCTAAGCCACGGAGGCTTTCTGATAGACTAGACGTTATATCATTTCAAATGACGCATGCTACTAATGCTACACATGTTAGAAAGGCTCAGGACTCTTACAATAGACTCCATTACCCATTAACTTAGGCTTCCCGTGCGGGCACCTCTTTAAGGGTCACCCTGTATTTGAGTCTGACATCTTTTACAAGTCTTTAAGGGTCACCCAGTATTTGAATCTGATATCTTGCAAACCTCTTTAAGGGTCACCCTGTGTTTGAATTGAATGTAACATACTGTACACCTCGTTAAGTGTCACCCTGTATTTTGCTCTGACATCCTGCACACTTCTTTAGGAGGGACCCTGTATTCTTATATGGCATCTTGTATATCTCTTTAGGAGGGACCCTGTATTCTTATCTGGCATCTTGTATATCTCTTTAGGAGTGACCCTGTATTCTTATCTGGCATCTTGTACACCTCTTCAGGAGTCACCCTGCATTCTTTTCGCTTCGCTCAAAACCCTAGGTCGCTCGACGCCCCCAGGACTCTTTCAAGAGACTCCATTAACCATTATCTTCGGCTTCCCGCGTGGCTGCATGACGTCACGCACTCGCGGACCTTTACCCATTAACTTAGGCTTCCCGCGCGGCTGCATGACGTCACTTCCGTCTCCGTAACGCAACCGTCTTCGTCCCGCATAACTTTAGACTCAAGCATAACGACGAAGTCGACAAGATCATTTGATATGATAAAAAACATGTCTATAGCTTTTTGAACACTCAAGTTATTTGTATATTATTTACGATCGGGTCAGATTTACCCATGGCGCCAGTCCTCACGTGACAATTTTCAGCTTTCGTTAATCGGGACAATCTCTAGAAAATGAGGGAGTATATCCACCTATTTTGGTGCAACACAATCACATAGATCACGTTCTTGTTCATCCATGTTTAGGGTCTAGCGACACCTTGGTCATCAGCTCCTTTGTTAAAAAAATCGAGATGATTATTTTTCCGCCACTATCACGGCCATTTATACTCTTACGAAAAGTATTGTCAAATTTGAAAAATATAAATAAACCTCATTTTTTATTGGGAATAGTTCATAGGAAGACACCAGGTGTAAAATTACTTCATTCAAATCCGTACGACTACGACACAAAGGGAGTGACACACTATGGGTCTAAATGACCCGGCGCCGGTCCTCGTGTTATATTTTTTCACGCCAATTTCTCAAAGTCCTGGATACCACCGACCCCCACCTAAAAGCATACCGACTTCGCCCCCCCCCCCCCCCCCCCCTACCCTTCCCTCCAACAAAAACACATCTATTCTTATCCAACATACATAACGCTCATTTTTGCGGCTTTTGTGGCGTAGTCGGTAGCATGCTCCACTGCTATGCCCAAGATGGCGGGTTCAAATCCGGCCAAAGTCGTCGGATTTTTTAAGATCGTTAAAATTCTTCAGCATGCCTTTCTTCGGAGAGTTCTCCTAAACATGCGCGCAATTTGCATGACAGTGGTGGCCAAATGGCAGGATATCATACAGGGGAGTTTTCTCTCTCGTTTACGGGTCGGCGGGACTCGCGATCGGCGATGCCATTTCAAAGGCTTGTCAACACACCCACACAAGGGCGACTGTTGCCTAAATGGCGTCTCAGCCTAGCCAATAGATGCAGGTACACAGCGCACCTGTACGGAATGCCGCCCGCAGCGATGCAACGGCGTAATATCACAACGGGTATTACTTAAAAGACAGCCCTCGTATCATCATATTTTTAGCCTATTTTCATTTTATGAAAAAATAGGCTTATGAGATCACCTTTTGTCCGTGTGTGTGTGTGTGTGAGGTGTGTGTGTGTGTGTCCCTAATAAATTCTAAACGGCTGTACCGATTTCAATGAAACTCGGTAAGATTATAGCACTATTCTGGCCGACCCCGACCGTGCCCTTCAAATTGCATTGTGTCTCACCAATCCAACATGGCGGCTGTGCGAAATATTTCACCAGCATTCAGTATCTCCGAAACTATTACCGATACCGCCCTGAAATTGTGTAGAGTGATAAAGGGCTCTACTAGAAGTTCACCTATGAGACTTTCAAAAACCTGGTGACTACAAATCCAACATGGCGGCCAAGCGAATTTGAGACTTTTAAATAGACTTTTCTCGCGATTTAACTATCCAAACGTAATGAAACTTGGCACAGCAAATGTTTATACACATTGTAATGCACTGGAGTCTAATTTAGTTCAATTGTTTACATAACCTCAAAATGGCGGCAGTACGAAATATTTCACTGACATTCTATATCTCTGAAACTGTTACAGATATCACCCTGACGTTTTGTACGGTGATAAAGGGTACAAGTTTATCTATGTAACTTTCATTCACCTGTAATGTACAAAACGAACATGGCGGCCAAGCGAAGTTGAAACATTTTAATAGACTTTTCTCTGATTTAACTCTCTGAGCGCAGTGAAATGTGTATAGTAAATGATTTTACATATTGTAATGCACTGGTATCTAATTTAGTTCAATTGTTTTCATAACCTCAAGATGGCAGCTGTGCGAAATTTTAAAATTAAGTTTTTATTTCTTGTGTCGTAATAATACGATCGAAGAGAAAGTTTGAATAATGAATCTAGGCAATAATTGTTCTTGAATGGTACATAACTCTATGGCCTATACATATAACACCCCAAAATGGCGTGCTTCCGAAATATTTCGACGGTTCTCAATATCTATGAATCTTTTACCGCAATCAAACTGATTTTTTTTATGTTCATAGAGGCTATGAACATATGTTTACCTATAGGGCTTTCAGTAACCTGGTGAGCACAAATCCAACATGGCGGCGACGCGAAGTGTAAATATTTAAATGGACGGTTCTCGCGAATTAACTATCCGAGTGCAGTGAAACGTTGCACGTTAAATGCTTATACAAATGTTAATCCACTGACATCTAATTTATTTCAATTGTTTTCATAACCACAAGATGGCAGCTGTGCGAAATTTTAAAATCTCGATTTTACTTCTTGTGTTCTCATCATGCGATTGAACTTTGAATACCCCACGTTCACAATTATCTTCATGTAATAGTACATAAATCAAAATCGAAAGCAAGGAAGCTTGTAGTTTAACGTGACCGTGAATCTCGCGATCATAAGCCACGGGACCTCCGTTTTACGTGGAATCCGAACCACAGGACATGGCATTTCACATAGAAAATCTCACATGCATTGACTGGGAATCGAACCCGGTCCGCCTTGGTGAGAGGCATACAGCTTGACCGCTGCGCCACCACGCCCCCTGTAAATCAAAATCGATCCTGGCGACCATCTGAAATATTTAGTCGGTTTTGGATATCTACGAATCTATCACAACCCTCAAACTGAAATTTTGTATGTATATAGAGGCAATTAATATGAGTAGGATATATGAAAATAGGCTGTATAGTTCTTCACGGAACTACTTGTTAGCTTATAATGAAGGCACACAAGATACAACCAGTCACTTTTACCTGCATACTAAGTTGTTTGAGTCTTCAGTCTTTAGACTCGTTTGATGCAGCACTCCATTCCTCTCCCCGTCCTGAGCTAAACGTTTCATCTCTACATAGCTACCACACCCTACATCCGAGGCAATCTGTTTAACTTATTCTAACCTTGGTCTACCCCTACAGTTCTTGTCCTCGACCCTTCTCTTCTATAACTAAGTTTGTTATTCATTAGTGAGTGTTCTACCAACCTTTCCCTTCTCTTCATTAGCAGTCACCAGAAAAGGAAGGAGGAAGGAGTAAAAGAAGAAGAAAGAAGGAATAAAGGAAGAAGGATAAAGGAAAGAGGAAGGAAGGAGAGAGAAATAAAGGAAAGTGGAAGGAAGAAAGAAGGAAGGGAGGACGGGAGGAAGGGAGGAAAAAAGGAAGGAAGGATGGAGTTAGGAGGAACGAATAAAGGAAGGATGGAGAAAGAAAGGAAGGAAGGAAGAAGGGAAGAAAGGAAGGAAGAAGGAAAGAAAGAAAAGAAGGGAAGAAAGGAAAGAAGGAAGGAAGAAGGAAGGAAGAAGGAAGGAAAGGAAGGAAGAGGGAAGGAAGGAAGGAAGGAAGAAGGAAGGAAGAGGTAAGGAAGGAAGAAGGATGTAAGGAAGGAAGAAGGAAGGAAGGAAGAAGGAAAGAAAGGAAAACAGGAAGGAAGAAAGAAGGAAGGAAGGAAGGAAGAAGGATGGAAGGAAGAAGGAAGGAAGGAAAGAAGGAAGAAGGAAGGAAGGAAGAAGGAAGGAAGAGAGATGGAAGGAAGGAAGAAGGAAGGAAGGAAGGAAGAAGGAAGGAAGGAAGAAGGAAAGAAAAGAAAGAAGGAAGGAGGAAGGAAGAAGGAAGGAAGAGGGATGGAAGGAAGGAAGAAGGAAGGAAGGAAGAAGTAAAGAAAGGAAAGAAGGAAGGAAGAAGGAAAGAAGGAAAGAAGGAAGGAAGAAGGAAGGAAGAAGGAAAGAAAGGAAAGAAGGAAGGAAGAAGGAAGGAAGGAAGGAAGAAGGAAGGAAGAAGGAAAGAAAGGAAAGAAGGAAGGAAGAAGGAAGGAAGGAGGGAAGGAAGAAGGAAGGAAGAAGGAAGGAAGAAGGAAAGAAAGGAAAGAAGGAAGGAAGAAGGAAGGAAGGAAGGAAGGAAGAAGGAAGGAAGAAGGAAAGAAAGGAAAGAAGGAAGGAAGAAGGAAGGAAGGAAGAAGGGAAGGAAGGAAAGAAGGAAGGAAGAAAGAAAGGAAGGAAGAAAGAAGGGAAGAAAGAAAGGATGGAAGGAAGGAAGGAAGAATGAAAGAAGGAATAAAGGAAGGAGGAAGAAAGGAAGGGGGAAGGAAGGAATAAAGGAATGTAATTCAGAATAATATTGCTTCAATTCAATTTTTAAATGTAATGTTTTGTAATGATATCCAATATTTACAGTTTTGAGCCTAAATCTATTTTTAAGCCGTGGCTCATGATCGCGAGATTAACGGTCACGTTAAACTACAAGCTTCCTTCCTTTATATTTTAAAGAATACTTTACTCTGAGTTTTATATATTTACAGTTTTGAACCTAATTATAGCTTTAAGAATTTACTCTGAGTTTTAATTAGAATAGATTTTACCGTAGAGACTCCATCAAAGGTTAGAAACGTGTACATTTAGTCAATATATATTCTATGTTTCAAGTGTAATATTTTTAAGAGACATCTGGACATTAATTACCTCTCCGTGAATACCAATTTACCACATAATTACGTTATTATAACTGAGAAGCACTGTAATATCAGCCAGACATTGCGATTTTTCCATGATGAAATATTATTAAAAGGCACACACACACGCAGTCAGTTTCATATAACGTTGTATATTATCAAAGCAGAGATTTTCTCTAGCCACGTTGAAAGGGCTTCACTCTCAGCTGGTTGAAAGCTTCAAACAGAGAGCTTTTGATTCTTTTCACACTTCACGATACGGAAGAGTTTGAGTTCTTTTCAAAGTAATTCACTCGCTAAGCTGGACTTGAATCTTGTAAACTGTTGAAAATTCATGCGCATGGTCAGATGGTTCTCTTTGCAGCCTTCAGAGGGATACAACCAGGATTGGGTAAATGATGATTTTTAAAATAACTGAATTATAGAGAACCTTATTTTCAAATATACCAACGTAGTTACCCTTACAATCGCCGTAGAAACTTATCCTTACTTTCTCGTTGCTTTGAATAGGGGACTGCGCTTACTCGCATCACCGATTTCATCCAAATTTATGGTACATACCTGCCAACCTTACAAAACCAAAATTCAGGAGATTTTGAGATGAAAATCAGGAAAAATTCAGGAGATGCAAATAGCGCATATCAGCTCAATTAATTGGAAAACTATGCTTCAAAATGAATGATGTAATTAGGCGTTAGGCATTTATTATTCCATTACTTTAACTTTTAACACCAAAGTCTTTTATTTTTATTTTTTGCTACACTTTACATATGTGTTATCATAAGAGTTTAGTGCTTTTCAGTCGGTCAACACGAATGTACCCAAAAGAGATGGGTTATGCCCTAATCCTGAAATAAATTACATGAGATTAATAAACACTAGGATGACCAGTTTCGATCGTCAAGCGATCATCATCAGATCCATTACACTTAGGCTACAAAATCTATGTTTGAAATACAGGTGAAAATATTTACAATATGTACAATTATTTAGTTGCAGTATTGGTACTGCAACTGTCAGTGTATGCTAAATGCAGTATATATGTTAGGTGAAATGCTAAATGGTGATAGCTATCCGGAGATTGTACTTTAGAGAGATTATATGGTTGTAAACTATGGTTAAACTATAAAATTTTTGGCTAACTACTTATCTGATTGTCTTCCGTATTACAGCTACTCGCAGTTTTCGTGCTCACTGGAACTCGCTGTGCGGTCGACTGCGGTGGTTATCTTAACGACTGGTTTTTCCCCTGCCTCCTCTCCCTGTCCCTACGTGCTGTGGGGAGTGATAGCGATGTGTTTATGTGAGGTGTTGCCAACCTAGATAAGATGTATGTTATTGAATGAGGTGGGTCCACAACTATTAAAGACCGTGGATTGGCCCTCGCCACGCGTGGAGCATAACCCATTCGAACTAAGCGTTGACGGTCTTATGAGGACGTCCCGGCATCTTTAATACTGCCGCGAATATGGGCCTTGGTTTATTGCAGAAGCAAAGTACATCGTACACCTGATCCAGATAACATTTACCTATTAAAAACCCCCTAATTTCCCCCCTTTTTTATCTAGCTTGGCTGTGTCGCTAAATTGTGTTTTGTTTCCGACAGGGTGTGTTTTTTAGGAGCGTGAAGAGGGGTGAGCTCTCCATGAACGTGTGTTCATTTAGATTGTTGGGATTGTTTCGTTTGGCTAGCTGTATCTCGATAGCTTCCTTTATGTCAAGAGCTCTGCCTTTCGATTCGTGATGGATTATTTTAAGGTCCGACTCTATGTTGGTAAAGCTGTGCCCTGCGTCACACATATGTTCGCACACGGCTGAATGTGTTCCGTATCTTATCGCATTCCTATGTTCATTATAACGTGTGTCTACTCGCCTTCCACTCTGCCCGATGTAATTAGCTTGACAATCGGTGTCTTGGCACGTTATAGAATATACCCCTGACCTTGAATACGGGTCACGTTTATTTAGATTACTATTTAGGAGGTGCCTAGCGGTTGTGTTTTTCGTCGTGAAAGCTATCTTTATGCCTTGTTTATTGAATAGGTTAGTGATTTTATATGTATTCGCATTCACATAGTTGAAACGCGCAAATTTTTTCTCATTACTGTCCGGTTTGGGAATCGTTTTATCTTTATTTTTATGTTTGGCTATAATTTGATTTATTTTGCTTGGCGAGAAGTTGTTTTCCTTTGCTATTTGCATAATTGTTCTTATTTCCTTATTATAGTTGTCTTTTGACATGGGTATGTTTAAAGCTCTGTGCACCATTGAATTGAAACCCGCTAGTTTGTGCGTACTGGGGTGATTAGACTGATTGTCGATTGCATGCGAGGTTTGTGTTGCTTTCCGGAATATGGAATATGAAAGGTCGTTGTCTTTACGTTCAATAGTTATATCTAGATAATTTATTTTCCGGTCTATTTCTGATTCCTTAGTGAATTTTATAGTGTGGTGAAGGCTATTAATGGATTGGAGAATTGTTTCTTCGCTTGTTAGTTCAGTATCGTAGATGCAAATTACATCATCTACGTATCTTTTCCATATTACTATTCCCTTTGTTGAAGTCTTTTCTAAGAACGAATTTTCTAGTGCATTGATGAAGATGTCAGCGATTAACCCACTTAGTGGCGATCCCATTGCTAGGCCTTCTCTCTGTGTGTATATTTTATTGTCGAATTGAAACACGTTTTGGGTGAGAACGACCCTCAGTAATCTCACAATCTCTTCAATTTCTTTTACCGAATTGTTGGATTTTAAGTTGTTTTCGATAGTGTTGATTGCTTCAATAATCGGAATATTGGTGTACATGTTAGTTACGTCGAAGGATACTAGCCTGAAGCTAGGTTTCATTTGTAGGGTGTTCAATGCTGTTACTAGTTCTGTTGTGTTCTTTACAGAGTTGTTTTTGTCGTTGGAAAGACGGCATTTTAAGATTTTTAGTAACTCTTTGCTGATTTTGTAATTAGGGGCATTCCTACAATTGACTATTGGTCTCATTGGGCATTCCTTTTTGTGTATTTTTGGTTGTCCCCTCAATGACGGTATTTTCGGGTTCATGTTTATTAGTTTTGATTTTTCGGCTTTGGTCAGTATGTATTCTGTTTCTTTTAGCGCACTTTTTATTTGTTTTTGGAATTTGTTGGTGGGGTCTTTTGTTAATTCCTTGATTTCGTTGTTGTTTAGGAATTCGACTGTTTTTTCAATGTATTCTGTTTTGTTCAAAATTACTGTAGTGTTTCCCTTATCTGCTTTTGTGATGATTAAGTCATGTTCTTTTATTTTTTGTTTCAACGACTTTATTTCTTTGAGCTGTTTGTTGTTTTGAATGTTATTGCTATCGCCCTCTCGTTTGAGGATTTTTTTGGCTTCGTTGGTGGCGAGATTTTTGGTTAATTCCCTGTCTTCTGCTGGGAGCTTGTGACTGGCTATCTCAATATCTGTGATTAACTGTTTTATATTGTGGTTCGTGTGTGCGTCTGTGCAGTTGTATTTCAAACCTTTGTCTAACATATTTATTTCACCATGAGAAAAGGTTACGTTCGTTCTGTTGTTTACTCTGCTATGGAAATTGAATTCATTGTTATTCGTGTGTTGTTCGTTAGATTGATGGTTCTGTGTTTCTCCTAGTTTTCTTAATTTATTTTCTAGCGTTTCATGCTTCCTCGTTGCTCTGATTTTGATGTTGTCATGTAGGTGCTCGGTGAAGCTGTCCCATTGGGCCGCGTGCCAGAAATTACTTAGTTGCAATTGAATGTCGTATAATTGTTGGTTAATTTTTTGCTTTCTTATGTATGCAAATCTTAATTCGTTTTTTATCCAAAGCGCTTTGGCTTGTTTGGTTGAAATGATCGTGGCTGGTGTGTTCGGTACGGTTTTAATTGGTACGTATTTAGGGGTGAGGTTTAGTTCTATACATTTTTTGTTGAACCAAATTGACTTGTCTAAATTCATGAGTTTAAGCCTGAGTGATTTGAATTTCTTGGCTTCACGATTTTCCTGACTAGCCGTGAACATTGTGGTGTTTGAAGCCATATTTTCAGTGTTGCCTTAGTAAACAAGAGTTTAGTGCTTTTCAGTCGGTCAACACGAATGTACCCAAAAGAGATGGGTTATGCCCTAATCCTGAAATAAATTACATGAGATTAATAAACACTAGGATGACCAGTTTCGATCGTCAAGCGATCATCATCAGATTCATTACACTTAGGCTACAAAATCTATGTTTGAAATACAGGTGAAAATATTTACAATATGTACAATTATTTAGTTGCAGTATTGGTACTGCAACTGTCAGTGTATGCTAAATGCAGTATATATGTTAGGTGAAATGCTAAATGGTGATAGCTATCCGGAGATTGTACTTTAGAGAGATTATATGGTTGTAAACTATGGTTAAACTATAAAATTTTTGGCTAACTACTTATCTGATTGTCTTCCGTATTACAGCTACTCGCAGTTTTCGTGCTCACTGGAACTCGCTGTGCGGTCGACTGCGGTGGTTATCTTAACGACTGGTTTTTCCCCTGCCTCCTCTCCCTGTCCCTACGTGCTGTGGGGAGTGATAGCGATGTGTTTATGTGAGGTGTTGCCAACCTAGGTAAGATGTATGTTATTGAATGAGGTGGGTCCACAACTATTAAAGACCGTGGATTGGCCCTCGCCACGCGTGGAGCATAACCCATTCGAACTAAGCATTGACGGTCTTATGAGGACGTCCCGGCATCTTTAATACTGCCGCGAATATGGGCCTTGGTTTATTGCAGAAGCAAAGTACATCGTACACCTGATCCAGATAACATTTACCTATTAAAAACCCCCTAATTCAAATCACTCAGGCTTAAACTCATGAATTTATACAAGTCAATTTGGTTCAACAAAAAATATATAGAACTAAACCTCACCCCTAAATACGTACCAATTAAAACCGTACCGAACACACCAGCCACGATCATTTCAACCAAACAAGCCAAAGCGCTATGGATGAAAAAACGAATTAAGATTTGCATACATAAGAAAGCAAAAAATTAACCAACAATTATACGACATTCAATTGCAACTAAGTAATTTCTGGCACGCGGCCCAATGGGACAGCTTCACCGAGCACCTACATGACAACATCAAAATCAGAGCAACGAGGAAGCATGAAACGCTAGAAAATAAATTAAGAAAACTAGGAGAAACACAGAACCATCAATCTAACGAACAACACACGAATAACAATGAATTCAATTTCCACAGCAGAGTAAACAACAGAACGAACGTAACCTTTTCTCAAGGTGAAATGAATATGTTAGACAAAGGTTTGAAATACAACTGCACAGACGCACACACGAACCACAATATAAAACAGTTAATGACAGATATTGAGATAGCCAGTCACAAGCTCCCAGCAGAAGACAGGGAATTAACCAAAAATCTCGCCACCAACGAAGCCATAAACATCCTCAAACGAGAGGGCGATAGCAATAACATTCAAAACAACAAACAGCTCAAAGAAATAAAGTCGTTAAAACAAAAAATAAAAGAACATGACTTAATCATCACAAAAGCAGATAAGGGAAACACTACAGTAATTTTGAACAAAACAGAATACATTGAAAAAACAGTCGAATTCCTAAACAACAACGAAATCAAGGAATTAACAAAAGACCCCACCAACAAATTCCAAAAACAAATAAAAAGTGCGCTAAAAGAAACAGAATACATACTGACCAAAGCCGAAAAATCAAAACTAATAAACATGAACCCGAAAATACCGTCATTGAGGGGACAACCAAAAATACACAAAAAGGAATGCCCAATGAGACCAATAGTCAATTGTAGGAATGCCCCTAATTACAAAATCAGCAAAGAGTTACTAAAAATCTTAAAATGCCGTCTTTCCAACGACAAAAACAACTCTGTAAAGAACACAACAGAACTAGTAACAGCATTGAACACCCTACAAATGAAACCTAGCTTCAGGCTAGTATCCTTCGACGTAACTAACATGTACACCAATATTCCGATTATTGAAGCAATCAACACTATCGAAAACAACTTAAAATCCAACAATTCGGTAAAAGAAATTGAAGAGATTGTGAGATTACTGAGGGTCGTTCTCACCCAAAACGTGTTTCAATTCGACAATAAAATATACACACAGAGAGAAGGCCTAGCAATGGGATCGCCACTAAGTGGGTTAATCGCTGACATCTTCATCAATGCACTAGAAAATTCGTTCTTAGAAAAGACTCCAACAAAGGGAATAGTAATATGGAAAAGATACGTAGATGATGTAATTTGCATCTACGATACTGAACTAACAAGCGAAGAAACAATTCTCCAATCCATTAATAGCCTTCACCACTCTATAAAATTCACTAAGGAATCAGAAATAGACCGGAAAATAAATTATCTAGATATAATTATTGAACGTAAAGACAACGACCTTTCATATTCCAAATTCCGGAAAGCAACACAAACCTCGCATGCAATCGACAATCAGTCTAATCACCCCAGTACGCACAAACTAGCGGGTTTCAATTCAATGGTGCACAGAGCTTTAAACATACCCATGTCAAAAGACAACTATAATAAGGAAATAAGAACAATTATGCAAATAGCAAAGGAAAACAACTTCTCGCCAAGCAAAATAAAATTATAGCCAAACATAAAAATAAAGATAAAACGATTCCCAAACCGGACAGTAATGAGAAAAAATTTGCGCGTTTCAACTATGTGAATGCGAATACATATAAAATCACTAACCTATTCAAAAAACAAGGCATAAAGATAGCTTTCACGACGAAAAACACAACCGCTAGGCACCTCCTAAATAGTAATCTAAATAAACGTGACCCGTATTCAAGGCCAGGGGTATATTCTATAACGTGCCAATACACCGATTGTCAAGCTAATTACATCGGGCAGAGTGGAAGGCGAGTAGACACACGTTATAATGAACATAGGAATGCCATAAGATACGGAACACATTCAGCCGTGTGTGAACATATGTGTGACGCAGGGCACAGCTTTACCAACATAGAGTCGGACCTTAAAATAATCCATCACGAATCGAAAGGCAGAGCTCTTGACATAAAGGAAGCTATCGAGATACAGCTAGCCAAACGAAACAATCCCAACAATCTAAATGAACACACGTTCATGGAGAGCTCACCCCTCTTCACGCTCCTAAAAAACACACCCTGTCGGAAACAAAACACAATTTAGCGACACAGCCAAGCTAGATAAAAAAGGGGGGAAATTAGGGGGTTTTTAATAGGTAAATGTTATCTGGATCAGGTGTACGATGTACTTTGCTTCTGCAATAAACCAAGGCCCATATTCGCGGCAGTATTAAAGATGCCGGGACGTCCTCATAAGACCGTCAACGCTTAGTTCGAATGGGTTATGCTCCACGCGTGGCGAGGGCCAATCCACGGTCTTTAATAGTTGTGGACCCACCTCATTCAATAACATACATCTTATCTAGGTTGGCAACACCTCACATAAACACATCGCTATCACTCCCCACAGCACGTAGGGACAGGGAGAGGAGGCAGGGGAAAAACCAGTCGTTAAGATAACCACCGCAGTCGACCGCACAGCGAGTTCCAGTGAGCACGAAAACTGCGAGTAGCTGTAATACGGAAGACAATCAGATAAGTAGTTAACCAAAAATTTTATAGTTTAACCATAGTTTACAACCATATAATCTCTCTAAAGTACAATCTCCGGATAGCTATCACCATTTAGCATTTCACCTAACATATATACTGCATTTAGCATACAGACAGTTGCAGTACCAATACTGCAACTAAATAATTGTACATATTGTAAATATTTTCACCTGTATTTCAAACATAGATTTTGTAGCCTAAGTGTAATGGATCTGATGATGATCGCTTGACGATCGAAACTGGTCATCCTAGTGTTTATTAATCTCATGTAATTTATTTCAGGATTAGGGCATAACCCATCTCTTTTGGGTACATTCGTGTTGACCGACTGAAAAGCACTAAACTCTTGTTTACTAAGGCAACACTGAAAATGTGGCTTCAAACACCACAATGTGTGTTATCATATATGTTTACATCACATTTCATCCACATCATCTATTTTTCATAAATTTTAATGTCACAATGACTGGCCATTAATATTGAACTAGCTGATGAAGGGGCAGATTTTCAAAGAAAATACTGCGCCTCGAAACATGTACTAGTGTGTTAAAAGATCATTAAAGTATTGACTAGACGGAACATAAGTGTATTTTCAAATTTTAAACTATCATTCGTCAATACGGACCAATCATGAACAATGTTAACCCCAAACATTGAAGGATTTTGCCAAATTTAGTCTTTGGAGGTTTCCCATCTTAATAACGAGTGTCGAGTCTTTTCATATTTGAAGCGTGGTCTTAGCAGTAATTTCGTGAAGTCTTACAAGGGTCTGAACTGCTTCTTTCCTATTGTTAGAAAGAATAGCTAGATCATCTGCAAAGGCTGATGAATTTTGCTTTTGAGCTGTCAACTAATAGTTTTTTGTTTAGTTTCATTTTCCGATGTCCTGATAACTTTTTCAAGGACAAGATTAAACATAATGGACTTTTTCGTCTCCTTGTCGAATCCTGTGTTAATAGCAAAAAGGTCAGAAAGTTCACCTTGAAATATAACTTTTGAAATTGTGGTCGTCAGTGTCTGTCTAATATTAAGTCTACTGTTTCCTGTCTATTTTGAATTTTTCTACAATACTGAAAACTGAATGTCGGTTTACTGAGTCATAAGCTTTCCTGAAGTCGACAAAAGTGAGCACTGTTTGCTTGATTTTATATATTTGTAAGATGGTTTCGAGATTGAGAATTTGTTCTGCACAGGACCTAACTTTCCTGTTTCTCTACGCCTTTGGTTAAACATCCGCCACGAATGATTAAGGTTTCTGTTTCATACAACGCTTCTAGTTTGATTATTGTATTATAATGTCTAAGTGGCTTCGATGGCGTAGTTGGTAGCATGCTGAACTGCTGTGCCCAAGATAGCGGGTTCAAACCCGCTCGATGTCGTCGGATTTTTTAAGAGCGTTAAAATCATTCAGTATGCCTTCCTTCAGAGGGGAAGTAAATTCGGCAGTCCCATGTCATAGATTATGTCATGTAAAAGATCCGTCTAAAGACTAAACTTGTGTGAAGCTAAATTTCTAGGTTAGATTTCGTTTGAACGCTCTATCAAAGTTCCAACGTTCACCACTAGGTATCATTCACATCTGGTAGCGGAAGTAGGAACTTCTTGAAATTGAACGGAACTTGTAGCTCACTCTATGGGTGTCCGCTTGAAGCAGCTACAGATTTTTTAGCCTATTTTCAATTTTGAAAAAGTAGGCTTATGAGATCACCTTTTGTCCGTGTGTGTGTGTGCGTGTGTGTGTGTGTGTGTGTGTGTGTGAGAGAGGTGTGTGTGTGTGTCCCCTCCCTAATAAGATCTAAACGGCTGGAGCGATTTCAATAAAACTCGGTAAGTTCATAGCACTATTCCGGGCGATCCCGACCGTGCCCTTCAAATTTTGTTACGTCTCACTAACCCAACATGGCGGCTAAATTTATTACGGTGATAAAGGGAACTACTAGAATTTCACTTATGTGACTCTCAAAACCTGGTAACTACAACACCAACATGGCGGCCAAGCGAATTTGCGACTTTTAAATAGACGTTTCTCGCGATTTAACCAACCAAACGCATTGAAACTTGGTACAGTATATGTTTATATACATTGTAATGCACCGACATCTAACTTCGTTCAATTGTTTACATAAGCTCAAGATGGCGGCTGTGCGAAATATTTCACAGGCATTGTATATCTCTGAAACTATTACCGGCATCTCGCTGAAATTTGGTACCGAGATAAAGGGCACTACTGGAAGTTCATCTATGACACTTTCAAAAACCGGTTAACTATAAAACGAACATGGCGGCCAAGCGAATTTGAAAGATTTAAATAGACTTTTCTCGCGATTTACTGATCTTAACGCAATGAAACTTGGTACAGCAAATGTTTATACACATTGTAATGCACTGGTATCTAATTTAGTTCAATTGTTTACATAACCTCAAGATGGCGGCTGTGGGAAATTCGAAAATTATTTTTTTATTTCTTGTGTCGTAATCATGCGATCGAAGTGAAAGTTTGAATAATAAACCTACGCAATAATTTTCCTTTAGTGGTACATGACTCTATGACCTATACATTTAACAATCCAATATGGCGTCCATCCAAAATATTTAGATGGCTCTGAATATCTACGAATCCATTATAGCAATCAAACTGAATTTTTTAATGTTCATAGGGGCTATGAACTTAAGTTCGCCTATAGGACTTTAAATAACCTGGTGATCACAAATCCAACATGGCGGCGACGCGAAGTTTAAATATTCACATGGACGTTTCTCGCAATTTGACCAGTCGAGTGCAGTGAAACTTGGTACAGTAAATACTTATACGAATGTTAATCCACAGGAATCTAATTTATTTCAATTGTTTCCATAACCACAAGATGGCAGCTGTGCGAAATTTTAAAATCTCTTTTTTACTTCTTGTGCCCTAATCATGCGATTGAAGTTTGAATGCTACACGTACACAATAATCTTCATGTAACAGTACATACCTTTAGGACCTACATATATGAAATCCAACATGGCTACAATCCGAAATATTTAGTCGGTTCTCAATATCTACGAATCTATTACAGCAATCAAACTGAAATATTGTATGTTGATAGTGGCAGTTAACATAAGTAGGTTATATGAAAATAGGCTGTATAGTTCTTCACGGAACTACTTGTTATTATACCAGTTCCAAGTGATTCTTCTTATTATTTACTTATTTATTTTACATGTTAAAGGCCTATTATCAAACCACGCGAAGCAATCATGAATACTTGTTCTTCCTGTCTTTCCAGTACTCTTTCATTCGTGCACTAAAGGCTCTCTTCCTTTCTTTGGTCCATTTTGGTCTTTGGGCTGTAGGTGCAGCTTTCTCTGACAACACTTCCCATTTGTATACTTTGTGTCGAAAGACGCTTTTGTCTATGACGTCTTCTGGGTCGACCTGTGCTTTTTCCAGACCAATTTTGACTTGCATCATCCAGGGTGTATTAATCTTGATCCGCTGTATGTATCTAAGAATTTTGTTGTTGAGTCTGGTTTGTGGGAGTCTGCTGATGTGGCCGTAACATTTTAGTCGCCCCTTTCTGATGTCTGCTGCGAGGTTGGACAATTTCTCTGTGGTGTGTCTGGAGTGAAGCATGTATCCTTCATCTGTGTGCTTTGGTCCAATAATGTTCCTTATTATTTTTCTTTCCTCTGTGAGGATTATTTCCAAGTCGCCCTTAGTGTGCAATGTTCTTTATTATTGACGTGTAACATCTTTCCACTCGGTAGCTGGACATTTTTCTGGGAGTGATTTTGGAAAAAGGACGGAAGTGGATGGGACGGAAATGGATGAGACGGAAACAATGAGCGCGCGGAGATCGGTACAACGACGTACTGTAGGCCATGTGGCTATGGGGAATGTATATCGCATACAGTTTAGATCAAGGTTTGGAGACCCCATTTAAGATATTCCTACAATAAATCATCTTCGAGTTGTCGTTCTTTGGTGTGAAAATATTCATTTAATCATATTTGCTGAAAACAATTACGATTTATTAAATCTTCATACTTTTGCTGTATTCTTATTTAATGTAAGCACTCGAACCTAGTTGGGTCCATTGTGACCAAATGTCTCATGAATTGGATCCTTCTTATACGGTTTGTGTCTGTGATTTTAGCAATTTTCAAATAGACGTCAGCATTAGGTTTTGGAAGGCGAATTCCATGTGTGATTCTTGGTACAAAATTGTGCTCATGATTTTGTGTTCCTTAATCTCCAATTAATTTCTCAGTGTTTTATGTTGTAGATTAAGTGTCTCTGCTGCATAAAGGGCTGTAGGTAAGACTATTGTTTTTAAAATGTTTATGTTCGACGAAGTCGAAATATAAACATTATGTGTCAGAAAACTGTATCACAATGAGGCTCTTTATAACACTGTTACGATACAGTTTCTCCAGTCAATCAGAGCTCATTCATTGACCAATTAGGTAAGGATACCTTCGCGCATGCGCTCAAAATCCAACATGTCGGACATAAACACAACATCTTCCTATATAAATTACCGACATGGAATACGCACCGTCCATATGTTCGCGTAAATAAACTAGCGAATATGAGACAAGAAATAGCACTGTACCTTAATATCACCAACTCTAATTTCTACACAGCGCATTGCCTTCAATCGACTCCGGTGACAATATTAGTGAGGGATGGCAGATGTAAACATATGGCCTGCATAATATGGCATCGCAAGCACACAGAGAGCATGTGTCGGTCGGTCAGAGAGCTTGAAAGACAGAGATATCATACCCAACGCTCGCAGTCCGATCACAGAATTCAAGTGGCTGACTCTCAACAGATATTTATGAATATTTATGTTAAAACATATAATAAAGTTATAATTATCGTCGAACGTAACAGTCATATGCAACTCGCCTAATGGTAATTAAGACACTATATTATTATTTAAAGTAGGTTAGTAGTGCCGATTCTAACTCCCCCCACCACTACTCCCAATGCGAGCCGATAATTCCCGAACCCGTTGTCGGAGATTCACGAATGAGGTGTCGTTGGACTCGGGCTGACGGGGGCTTTGCTATGGACCACTCGTTATATTTTTGAAATTTTTTTTGTTTTTTTTTGTTTTCGAAAATAGGCGATAGTTTGAAAACCAAACAGGATAGAACGTTGTGCCATGGCTCAAACGAACAGTCTTTATGACCTTTATTTTTTGTAATAAAACTTTTTTATTTTTTATATTTTTTTGAAAACACTCGAATTTTGAAAATTCTATATTTTGGAAACTAGGAACTCTACAAAAAAAATTGTTTAACGTAAATCAATGGTCCCTACCCCCTCTACCCCCAAAATAAATTTCAAGTCTCTAGAGAAAAAAATTGTGTGTAGTAGTGTGGTAGTGGGAAAGCTGCTTCCAAAAGCAAGTGGTGAGCCCCTGCGACCTTGGAATGGAACGAGTCATGCTAGGAAGGCGTGCTTGGATTCGTTTTTTTGTCTCGTCGTGCTCTTTACGGGAATGTCGGTGTCGAAAATATGAAAATTTGGAAACATGTTTTTTTGGGGGAAAAACGTGATTTTGAACTTTTTGCTATATCTCACGAACCAATAACGCTAGAGGCGTGTTCGACAGGTCCAAGAACTTGGGGTGACGTCCTCTCTGCTATGGACCACTCGTTATAATTTTTAATAAAATTGGAAACTCGATTTTGGGGTAAACACGTGTTTTTTGTGATTTTGTCGATATTTCACGAAGCAATAACGCTAGAGGCATGTACGACGGGTCCAAGGATTCGGGCAGACGTCCTCTTTGCTATGAACTACTCGTTGTAATTTTAAAAAATTTTGGAAACGCGATTTTGGGGTAAACACGTGTTTTTTGTGATTTTTGCCGATATCTCACGAACCAATAACGCTAGAGATGTGTACGAGGTGTCCTAGGACTCGGGCTAACGCCCCCTTTCAAATGTGGTAGATATTTTTTTTTTCCAAAAAGATAATTCACAAAGGGCCTAACGCCATACATGTTGAAAAAACGTTTTCTTTACCGTTACCTGTTTATAATGTTTATGAAGCGTGGTGGTTGAGAGAGACGATACGGCTGGGTGTGTGTGTTTCAACGAACCTGTCGCTGACCACGGTGGCTGTGTTCAATAGATCAATTGATATTTCGACGAGTCGGTGTATGACAGAGCGAGGGTACGTTTTTTCACACTTTTTACCTTTAACGTGTAAACGGTGATGAGAACTAGGTTCTATGTTGGTCGAAGCGAGTACAGAAAAACAAACTTGCAGACGAGCAGGAGGTGAATGTCATTTGAGATTATTGGAAGGCGTTGATCTGATTTGACAACAGGTGCAATGGAAAAATGATCATCGTGGTGGCAGGGAAGTGCGAAAGGCGTGCACACATGTGTGAAACCACAGGCACGCTAAACCAGTGACATCCTGTTTTGCTTCGTACGTGACAAAATGCAAGTTGACGTGAAATTTGATCTACCGCAGGTGTTCAGGTTGGACGTTAGCTGTCCACGTGCCTGATAACAGAATGTTCAAAGCGTGGGAATCGCTGAATCAGTAAAAAGTATGATGCAACTTGTCGGAATGATGTCACAACCAATAGACAGGCAAGAACTGCAAACAGCAGTGGTGGGAGGTGAAGGGAGGGAGAGGGGAGGGGGTGATGTATGAGAGAACACAGGAGGAAAGGGAAAGACAAACATGTATGAACATGCATGAAGCGCGGAGCGCTGTATACATAGAGCTATAGGTGGTGTACAACATGGGTGAATAAATAAAAAGTACACAGGTTCACACAACATGTAGTTTATTGATCCAAGAATTAAACGTAGAGTTAAACCCTAACCATTTGACGTAGAGTTTATTTCCTTTTTGTTTCAACACTTTTTCCACAAGATAATGCTGAGGAAATGCTGTTTTCTGAAGTTCATGGAGATAAAATCTACCTTTTATGGGTTGATGATTGAGGTCCTCGAGTAAATAGGTGACTGGAGTGTCCAAGTAGACTCGACGAATTCGAAATAGTTCAGTCCCCCACTGAGGCGTGTAGCCCTTATTGAAGGCAGACTTAAATTTGCTCACACGAACAAAATCCCCAATGTTCAGTCGGTGACGTTTAGGATCGGCTGTTTTTATGGGGTTAAACAGTTTATCCAATCGCTGAATATTTTTAGTTACGAGACGTGGCTTGGTCCCAATCGTTCTATGTTTGGTGTCATTGTAACGTGATACTAGCTCAGGTAACATGTCCAACCAGCGATAACTGCCCTGAGCGGTAAACGCTTTCCACATATGGGTTTTCAATGTTCGGTTGAACCGCTCGACCACACTGGCTTTGAGATTGCTGTACGTGGTGTAATGGTGAATATCCTTAGATTTGAGAAAACGGGAGAAGTCCTTGTTGAAAAATTCTTTCCCCTGGTCGGTTTGTAGCAGCTGAGGTTGACGTTTGGAGTGTTGAATAATATGTTGAAAGGCCTTGGTAACTAGTGGGCCAGACTTTCGACGCACAGGTTCAACAAAGGCCATTTTGGAATAGACATCAATGACGGTCAACATATAGCGTACACCGTCGTTAACGCTAGCATAGGGTATCATTTCAACCAAGTCAGCCTGCCAAAGTTCATCCACACCTCGTGAAATCACCTTGAGTCGCGGATAGTGACGCCTAGCTGGGCGATGCAACTCGTGAGCAATACCCATTTTAATGGGTGAGGGCTTAAATAATAATTTTGGCATTTCGAAGTTCTTGTTCAATTTCTTGAATTTCCCAATCGTGACCGGTATGGCCAGCTTGACGTGAAGCATGCAACAACTGTAGCCGCTGGACGAGCTTATTTGGATTGTGCCAGTAGGTAACATCCACAAGGGGTTTTAATGGTTTAAAAGTCACTCCCGAAGCGGACACTTTACGACGAGTACTTTGACTAGTGGGAAACATTTTTGCAATGATGGTTTTATATTTTTGAGATATATTGGCATTCACTTGTTGCGTGGGATCATACTGTCTTTTGTGAGCATGGGTATCCAATAAAATGGATTTATATTTGTCAAGGTCCTCTGACGTATAATCATGGGAAGAGGGGGTCCGAGAAAAGAGCAGCTTTAACAGTCCTGGCGTTAATTTATAGTTGATGTTTTTAATGACAGCTTTAGTACGAGCAAATTTAATGGATGAATCGCCAATTTTAAAACTATCATCCTCATAGCGAACACCATACGTGGTATCTGTGTTTCCAATAAATAGATCGGTGAAATAGGGTTCCAATGTTGATCCATAATATTTTATTAAAATGGTTTTCAGTTGAGCTTTATGTTGAGGGGTGGCCAAGAGTTGTGAAAACGGAGACGCTCTGGAAGGGCAAGGTGTTTCGACCATGGCCAAGGATTTCTTTTTTCTCAAAAACTCTGCAAGGGGTGCGGCCTTTTTTTGAGGCGTAAACACTTGTTCCTCTTCATCCTCAACTTCACTAACACTAGTCAAATCTTCCTGTTCCTCTTCCTCAGGGTCCTCGTGTAGCGTCTGCGTGGCTTGTGAAACGGTGGGTAGAGTTTCAGATGGCTTGAAAGAGGGTTTCAACATGGCTTTTAGCGGAGGTGCTAAATGTTGTTGAATAAACAAAGCATGATTGGCACGTGATTGTTTCAATTGACGAAACTTTTGGCGAATAGTATTTTTTGCTCTAATAATATGCTTTTTCAATTGACTCTCTGCTAACGCCATGGTGTCTTGACAAATGACTTGCCGGGGAATGAGACAAGGCCTAAAATAGCAATAAAATGATCAAACCCTAAGCGATACCGTCCTTGGTTGAGTTCACTTTGTTTGTCAATCACTAAACAGGCATGACGTTGAGTGTTCCAGCACTTGGCACACAATTCTGTAAACATTTGAAAGGTCATATCCGGATTCACATGTTCATTATAAATGTGACGACTGTTCCTCTCGTCCTGACGAAATAAAACAATGACATTGGCATTGTCACGAATCAACTGTTTGGACATTTTAGAATACGTTTGCCCAAGATAGAAGCAATCGATATGTTTGTGGCGACCCATGCTGAAATAGCTTTGAATGATGCCTTGACGTTCAGTGGATACATCATCGAAAATCATGAGTGAATCAGGCTTTACCTCATCCGGTGAAATCACATTTTCTTGCATGGAAAATGTAAAATAACCCATATTCTCTTTTTGTAATCCAGACATGACTTGATCCAGAAACACGTAGAGGGGTTGGTAGAGAGATTTTGCAAAAATATAAATATTTTGAAAACGCAGACCATTGGGCGCTGTAATGAGCGTTAGCAAAAGATTAGTCTTTCCACAGCCGGAAGGCCCCACAATGATGCAGCGAATGGAAGATGGAAACAGTGAACCATGGCGTTGTTCACGTGATGTGGGACAGAGATGGGAAACCATGTCCCCCACGGGGAATGACTCTTGCTGCTTAATAATCTTCATGTCAACTAAGGCTTAGACAGGCTAGCCGGCTGTCTATATACAGGACACCGAACCTTGTCATAGAAACAGTAGACTGGTACTACAGGTTGACGATGGATGTCTTTGGACGTGCGTTGATGGCCAAAGATAGGCCTGTCCTCATACATGATCCTAAACAGGAAACAGATCCTGCTAATAAACACTATGTGGATAGGTCAGTAGTGCCACGCACAAAACAGGGAGATTATGACTTTAAGGGAAAGCGGTTAACCCATGTAAAACATCCTAAAGTATCTACAGACGTTACTACGAAAAAGTATGTGGATAACAAAGTGTATGATTTTTATGACAAAGTGCCCCAGCTTATGGTGAATGGCTATAGCGCTAATCACCATCGGATTATTCACGTGGAAGACCCACAAGACGAAGACGATGTCTGTACCAAGCGTTACGTGACCCATGAAATGAAAAGGCTTTATAAATTTATCCCATCTGTGTTTTTAGTGTATCTGACAAATGAAAAACCTGTGAATGACAGAAACCATTTACCGCTAGTCCATGATCAGCACTTGACCTATGTGCTTGCTTCGGGTTTAAGCCACTATCGATTACACTATGATGGAACCATTCACATCAAATATGCCATACCTGATGAGAACCATTTACAAATAAAGATAAATGGTCATAGGATGTTGGTCCATGACCATGAAATGGTCAATGCAAGTGACGAATTATCCTTTTATCTCATGTTGACATGGGATGAAAAGCAAGCGGGGAAAACCATAAACGACTTCCCACTTTATGTGGAATTGGAATATACAGCCATGAAATAACCATCTGACGTTAGTTGTGATTTAAACTTTCTTGTGAAAGGTTGTTGGTCATTATCATCATGGTGAAACAAAGGTATGTGGTGAGAAAGACTAAAAAAAGGACATTGTCCTTGGCAAAGCCAGGGTTTTCAACATTCGAGGACAAGCCCTTGCGAAAGAAAAAAAGAAAAAATAATGTATTGACCATAAGGAAAGCCCTTCGAGCAGCACAGAGACAGGTTATTCCAAAACGTCGGCGACAGGTTTCAAACCAAGGGCGAGTGATTCCCGTCCCCAAACGAGCGGGATTTTTACCTGCATTATTTGCTGGTTTGGCTGCTCTGGGCTCACTTTTGGGCGGTGCCAGTGCAGTGGCGAAAACCATTAAAGCCGCGCAGCAGGGCAAGCAACAACTCAAAGAAAGTCAGCGACACAATGAAACGATGGAAGCGATTGCCATGGGGGCTAGAAATGCCAATTTAAAGCCAGCCTTTTATCAACAAGGATTTGGGATTTCACCATTTCGAAATATTAAAAAAAAAAAAAATTAACCTCAGCCATAGCGAGACATGCCCTGACGCATCAACAAGTGGAAAGCTATGCTAAACAACTAAAGCTTTCTCATTTTCGAGGTGTGTTTATGCGAAACCAATTACCCCCACGACCCTGGAAACAGGAATGTGCTGTTGTCAATTTGGATGATCACCGAGGACCAGGAACGCATTATGTAGCTTATGTCAAAGAGGGATCCACGGTATGGTACTTTGACAGTTTTGGGAATTTGCCCCCGCCCATGGAACTAGTGACCTATTTTGGAAACAGGATCAAGATATATTATAATGTGAAACGAGAGCAAACGTTTAACAGCCAACAGTGTGGACGTTTGTGTTTAATTTTTTTATATAAGACGCAGCATAAGCAAAAACGCCACCAGTATGTCGGCAGAAAGTAAAACGTTTACAGTGCATGGACGTGGACCTGAAGTCAGCCTAGACTTCTACCTGCCTATCGAATTGAGTGAAAAACCCTATGGTTTAGGACTTGTTTCTCTTGAAACGTACAATCGAATATACAACATACGTGAAAATGTGAACAACAAGTTTTACTATGATGATTCTGTGCTCACCTTGAACTCTGGTGGATACACGATCGATGATATTTATGAACACATTTATGTGGTGTTGATCAATCAATATGGTTTAAAGTCATTTCTTGACGGAACGCACAAGTTTGAACTTGTAGGCAATACTAACACTCATCGCTGCAGTATTTTCTCCTCATTCAACATTGACTTTAAAACACACCCCGATTCCATTGGTCCATTACTAGGATTTAAACCACGTGTGTTGGAGCCCAACAAAAAACATGAATCAGACCATGAAGTGAAATTCATTGAGGACCATCATGTGTCGGTGACGTGTAATATTATTAGCCAAGTGTACACCAATCAAGAACCATCGCATTCACTTTATGACTTTATTGTGACATCGCCCAATGGCTATATTATTCGTGAAAACCCTCCAGTGGTGCTTTTTCATGCTGTGGCTGTTGATAGTATTAGTAATATAACATTAAGACTGATCAATAGAGATCAACAACTCATTGATCTAGATTCTACCACACCAGTGTCTTACAAGTTGGTGCTAAAGCCACTATGAAGTTTGTGTATAAAGCAACAACACCGTCTAGGAATGGTGTTAGTTGTTTGCCACGTGAATACACGTTAACATCTCAGAACAAGCAGATTTTACAGCATTTGGGTTACCACGTCAACCCTCATGATGAATTCTATCCTAGAGATAGCGAACCGCATCGAGGAGCAACCAGGAGTGGTAAGAATTGATCTCCATTCCTATCAAGCTCAAACACCTGGACTCAATAACAATGATGAAATTCAATTTGTTATCAACAACCAAGATATTTACACCCTACCGCATGAAAGTGTCATTCAGATTGAAGGTCGGCTCACCAAAGCCGATGGCTCTACACCTACCACATCCAAGTTGGCCAACCATGGTTTAGCCTTTCTGTTTTCTGAAGTACGTTATGTCATTAACGATATCGTGGTGGATAGCACTCGAAATGTGGGCATTTCCAGTGTCATGAAACTATACCCCTCTTATAGTGAGGAAGAAGGTAAAACACTTTGCATGGCAGGTTGGTGTCCTGACTCGACCAATGACTGGATGGTACACACCGATGGGACCTTTACTGGATATTTACCTCTTAAACTGATTCTAGGCTTTGCTGAAGATCACCAACGCATTGTGGTCAACGCAAGGCAAGTGCTTTATCTGGTGAGAGACAGGAGTGATAATAATGCACTCAAGGGAGCCGACAATGCCCCCATCGATTCAAAAGTTCAACTACAACGCTTGCTATGGAAAGTGCCTCATGTGACCCTTAACGATAGCAAAAAACTGGACATACTCAAAATGGTAAAGAGAGATATGCCTCTACCCATGGAATTTAGAAGCTGGGCACTCCATGAGTATCCGCTATTGCCCACTACCAACACACACAGTTGGTCTGTAAAAACAGCTCGCTATACAGAGAGACCTCTCTACCTGATCGTGGGTTTTCAAACGAATCGCAAGTATCAACAAACCAAAGATGCCTCGCAATTTGATCACCTGCAATTGAGAAATGCACGTCTTTTCCTCAACGGAGCTGTGTTTCCCTATGAAGGACTGGATTCGGATTTTTCAAAAAATAAGTTTGGGCCCCTGTACGACTTGTTTTCTAAATTTCGATGGTCGTATTATCAAAAAGAGAACGGCCCCATGCTACTACCCCAAGCGTTTAAGGCAAGAGCACCACTGATTGTCTTTGACTGTTCTTACCTGGAAGAGTCTGTCAAGCCATCCAATATCGACATTCGACTAGATTTTGAAACGCATGACAATGTACCAGCCAATACGACGGCCTACTGTTTGATTATTCATCACAAACAAGTCAACTATTATCCACTGTCCAACCAAGTGACGAGTGTATAAATAACAGGTCATCCCACGTCAAGCCACTCAGTCATGTCTTGCTTTAAAGCCTCAAGAGACGTCACATCCATGAATTTAAACTCTGAGGAACAACGTTTCAAGACTTTTGCCACATGGCCAGTGCCTTTCATAAACCCTCAAGCCTTGGCGGCCGCTGGATTCTACTATTTAAAAACAAGAGATGAAGTGAAATGTGCCTTTTGTCCCATCATCATAGACCAATGGCAGGAGGGCGATGAACCCATGCAGGAACATCAGCGCTGGTCACCCACCTGCCCCTACCTGTGCAGAATGAAAGTGGGAAATATACCCTGTCATTCAAGCTATCCCTCACTTGTGTCTCTGGGTGATGAAAAAAATACAAGTTACGATACATGTGGACCGTATGGTATCCATGGTGCTTCAGTGAGCAGCTCACCATCAAAAACACCTAGTTTAGAGACATTGGGACATCATCGGTGTTATGGACGTTACAAACACAAGAGACTATATTGTTGTATCAGTTGCTATCGTCCTTATCCCAAAATGACAAAGGCCTGTAAGACGTGTAATGATAATAAAATGATGTAATTCTTAAATTCTTATTTTTTTGCTTTTGCCTCTGTCCTACCCTAACCTTCATTTTTGGAACTAGCATGGCAGGTAAGTCCATGCCATGATCACACCTGATCGTCCGTTAGTCGTCAGTTGAACTTGGTCAAGACAAGCGTCAACATGTTGCGCACACTCATTGTGGATTGCCAAGGGTTTAAAATTGGTGACAACAAATTTATATTTAAACAAGTGGCCGTGATCGATTGTACCACGTTTTGGATATCACAAGCTACGCATTTGCTATTTAAACCACCCCATGCTTTTGATTTGTTGTGTGAAAAAGACCGTAAACAAACCCAGTGGATTGAAAATCATAGGCAACTAGACTGGAATCAGGGAACCATTTCCTATAAATATTTGGATGTGGTTATGAAAGCACACTTGTCCTCGGCCAATGTGGTATTTGTGAAAGGTAATGAAAAACGTCAATGGTTGCAACCATTTTTGGCGTCTTACTGCCAATGTATCGACCTCATGGAGTTGGGCTGCCCCTCCCTGCAAACGCTCATGAATACTTGTTCCTGTGGCAACATTACCCATACAGCCCTATCGCATGCGTGGCATCTCTTTCATTGGTTAACCACTCATGCCTGCTGGGAGTTGTTGAACAAAATTATAACTCAAGATTTACCTGTGAATGACGTCAGTGAGATTTCTACAAGCGACGTGTAAACATCTACAGCACGTGATACCATGGAGAAAGGCAATGCTACGGACAAAGCCATCGGCAAGTTCTTTGTGTGCAAAAGGAAACTAGACAGTTTTACCAAAGAGGAACTCTTGGCGCTGCCCAAGTCGTTCATTTATTATGTGGCCGCCAACGCAGTGAAAGAAATCTGGCAACATGTACCAAAATCATGGACTCAAGACCCTGTGTTGAGTGAATTGCAACCCTGTACGGATTACGATCACCATAAGCAAGTGGCCATGGCAAAAATACCGTCTATGCGTCAGTGTGCGACTTGCCAGCTAGTGAAACTGTATCACGGTCATAAGAGTCCATGTAAAGACTTTGTTGAATCATTCCAGGGGTGTCATGGCGAGAAAAAGCAACAACAACAACAACAAACACAAACATCGTCCACAGAGGAGGAGGAAGACCAAACCTTTTTACCATCAATGGAAAAGGATATGCCAGACCTGTACTGGCAATGGCGTCATTGACAAAGTGATTCAATACTTACCTTTCGAAATCCATCTTCCAGGTTATCGTTTTTGTGGCCCTGGAACTCGTCTCGAAAAACGTTTACAACGTGGTGATGTACCCATTAATCTTTTGGATCAAGCATGCAAGGAACATGACCTTTCTTATCGCGATAGTCATCCTGGTTTAAGACATGTGGCAGATAAATTGTTATTGAAGAAAGCTAAACAACGTTTCACATCCAGTGATGCCTCAGTGGGTGAAAGAATGGCAGCCCTGATTGTCATGAGTGCCATGAAAGGAAAGTTGATGATGCATGGACATAAACATTGAGGAGTGAGGAATTGGGATTTGTTTGTATTCTATTTTTCTTTTGTCAATTCACTATGACTATGAAATAAAAACAAAGGTTTGACAGAGCACGATGTTTTGTGTTTTTATTATTTATAAAAAACCATGATGTTGATGACTGATTTCTCATTTTCACATTTCACACATTGCCATTTTGCTAATTTGCAATTTACAGTTTTTGAAAACGTTCGTTTTGATGATATGGATTTTTCCATTTTGCTGATGACACATTTTAAACAATGACCGTTTGAAGTTTTTGAATTTTCAAATTTCACACATGGCCATTTCCAGTTTTTAAAAATGTCCGTTTTAAGTTTTGCTGTTTTGGTGATATGGAAACATGGATTTTCCATTTTGCTGTTTTCACATTTTTTCCATTTAGTGTATGTCGAAAGTTGAGATTTGACAATGATGTTGATGCGAGTGCTTGACCATGGCGATGCTGCAATGTGCTGATGCGTGTTTGGAGAAACGTCGAGGTCTACGACTACTGCAGGTAAGACTGTTTTTACAAAAATAATGTCTATTGACTGCCACATTTCAATGAAAAAACGAAACTATTTAAAACAAAATGAATATATAAGTGACCATTTACCCCCTCCCCACCCACCCACCCTACCTCACCGTGTTTGCTCTGGTCAATCATACACACCAGTTTTCTCTCTCCAGTCATACATTCACACCTGTCTTTGGGAACAAACACAACCACTTTATTTATTCCCAAAAGCACATTCTTGACATGCACACTCATCCCAAAAGAACTTTTTTATTTGATCATTTACATTACGAAAAATAATTAAATACTAGTTATTAAAGTTACTAAAAATCTTACTCATTACATATTTACAAAAAAAACTCAACTTTGTATAGCGTTAAAAGAATCATACTATTTACCAATCAAAAAAAATTTAAAAAAATAAGTTTGCATAGAACTTTTTTAAAGAGCAAAAGGTCCAAGTGGGTTGTCACTATTTTACAAAATCTACTATTTACAATGACAAAAAAACAATATTTACAAAATACTAAATCTACAAGTTACATAAAGCTATGTCCCATAAACGATTAAACAGTGAAATCACACCTCCTCCTCCTTGCGATCATAACCCCAGGGCAGGCTGGTGAGCAGGTCATCAGCCCACACACGTTTGTTATCCATGGAGGCGAGGGTGCGTTTTCTCTGTTCCACAAGATACAAATGATGGTTGCTGGATTGTATCCTGCACTGTGTATGAGACATAGCTTTGCCCGTGCGTAAAACCGCTAGATAGTCATCAACACGTAGCGATTTTACCACTGCCCTACCTACACCTTTTGCTCTTTTGGCTTCCTTACAGTCGAGTGTGCGATAAGCATACATTTTCGAAGCCAAACCTACGAATTCCGTCATAATGGAATCACCACATTCATCTTTTAAAACGCCCATTTCCTTTTTGTTTTTTATGGGCAGCTGAAACACGTTGTCAGTGCTATAGCAAGAGGTGTCGAACCAGTCACTATGTTGCCTCATGACGTCATAGGGGTTGCAGTGGCGAATGTGGTAAATGAATGAGTCCGTGTCCATATACAAAAGAGAAACGTCCTCAAAATGGCGTTTGGCAAACTCATAGTGGAATCGATACATGACCGATTTAGAAAAGTCTAAAATGACTTGACCCAAGTAAATGGGCTTATCCATGGTCACGCTGGTCTTACTCATTTCAATAGTAGCCAAATCCTCATCGATAATTTTGATCGATTTGAAATTTGGCTTGGCAATGTACCGCCGGGCACCCCACCGCCCCTCCCAGACATTTACCAATTTAATGTCACGGTATTTGCGGACATTCTCCATAGACTTGCCATAGATGCAGTTGTTCATTAATTTAAAAAAATTAATTTCAAACTGCTGTGTTGCCATTTGTCGGTGCTCTGTGTTGAGTCGCATGTATGGCTCAAGCCATGCTTTTTGAGCAAAAGAAATACCCCTGTGGACTTTCTTTAACACCAAGCCTTGGGCGAGGCATTGCACCAACATTTGGATATGTAGCACATACCGATTTTTGTTGTAAAGTGTGCCCATGAGTTTTTCAGTTTTCACTTTACTGTCAGGGGGAACCATTTGCTCAAGACAGAATGGGAAATCGGCATGTTCATCATACAAGGATGAGGGATATTCAATATCCACTTCTAGCACATATCCACGGCCTGTTTCTTGGCTAGCCATGTTCACATCAAATTCTGACACTTGTTTCTCTGTCAGCCAAGCAAACTTCCCATAGGGCAAAGGCTGACTCATGGCGTAACCGTACAAATTATTCACGTCATAGTACATTAAGTACGATTCCGGTTTGTCTGGTGAATAATCAGGCATGTAGACATTGTTCGCTTCAGCATGGCGTTGGTTAAGCGACACAAAGCCGCCACGAATGCCCTTTTCAAAAAATAGAACCATGTCTACATCAGTGAGTAAATCCAATTCCACTTGAGTGTATTTCAAAGCGGCATCGAACGAGAGTCCAGGACTCGTGTAATAGTGAGCCGGGTCAAGACCGTAAATGTGTTGACACAACTCACGGAATTTTTCAAACACATCAGTGAGCAGCAATACATCCAGTTTTAGGTAATGCAAAGCATATTCACTTAGCGTCTTGATGCCAAACACTCGCCAAACTTGACATGCATGTGCATAGTCTTCATCGGAAACGGTACTGCGTGTTAGTTTCGAGTAAAATTTCTCTTGTGGAGGGAGTTTTCTTTGCTTTAACACGTCCCAGCTATTGCAGAAATCATACGGGAATATACCTTTCCGAATGCACAATTGAAATTGCTCAGGATCATTAAAATGCATTCTAGTATTTTTTAATTCATCCTCATTCAAGCCATTCACAAGGCTGTCTAGCGAGGATGCCATAAACTTAAAGGAATCCAAAAATCGAATGCTAAAGTCGCCCAACCACCATGTCAGGGCAGTAAAACGCTCATGGTTTTGGGGGATAATGGTAAACGAGCCCTTGTTGACATGACCCAATTCACGAATCAAAAACTGAATGTCATAATTTGCCAGATTGTGGAAAAAGACACTGATGAAACGAGGAGCCGGAAAGTTCAAGTTACATTTACTATGCGCAGCTCCACGTAACTCCCCTGTAAAATGCGAGTGGTCTCTGACTTTTTCCTCTCCACTTAAAATAGGCCTTTCACAAATATGGCATGTCATGGCATGCTCATACTGCTGCTGCTGTTCTGGAGATAGGCTCATGGGTACTGGGTGGTTTAGTAATTCCTGTACATGATCGACCAACTTGACAAGTTCATCCAAGAACCATTTGGCACAATCTGGCCCCTCACGGTATTTGTAAACGGATTGTGTGGGGTCATAGGCACACACCACATTAAATCCTATGGCAAAGGGTTCATGTTTTTGAATGGGTGTGGTTGAGCTCATGGAGGGATCTGGTTCACATCCCGCCATGGGTGTAGTGAGAGCTTCGAAATCTGCATATACCACATAGGGAACAGTGTCACGCTTATGAATGTCCTTATACTTTAACACAGCCTTGTCCCCTTGTGGCAATATCAATCTCACCGCTTCCTGAGAAACACAATCTACCCTATGACGTTCTAAGAGCATGGGGGTTGTAAAATATTGCAAGCAACGGTCGCAAATATGTGTTTTATGTCCATGCTTAGACGTTTGACTGCTTAGCAATCTACTCAGGCTTTTAATGAGGCAATAGTGATTCACCTCTCCTACAGATAAATATAAAAGATGAATGTGGTGTCGTTTCGGTTCTTTTGTGGCATAAAGAGGACCCACAATCTCATCACCGTCAAGACCATACACCATGAACGAAAAGTCCTGGTTGTCTTGTTCAAACCTATGGATCTCGGTTAAGTCCATAGGGAACGATACTCGAGTTAAATTTAACGTTTGTTTCAATTCATCAAACTTGGTCTTGTACATTCCTGGTCGACAACCATTATGTTGTGCTGGCTGCAAATACGCAGCCACAGCCCACAGAAAACATTCATCATCAAAATTTTCAATATTCACCACAGCCTTTTTCGAAGCTATTGCTGGTGGTGTTTTAATATAGCTAGACCCAGCATTCAACGGGTTGAATTGGCAAATGTTGATTTGTAGATGATGAATTTTGTCTAAGGCTAGACCACTCGGTCCTTGTTGCAGTTTATCAAATTTTGATAGCAAGACATTCACCACGTGGGTTTCATACCACTGTTCCAAATTATGGGCTATGAACAGCTCTTGCATTTTACTGCAAATATAAAATGTCACTTTATGCTCTACGTTCTTCTTTTTATATATGAAATCGCACACCAGTTCTGTATTCACCTTTAAAGCCGTATGCAACCTTTGCGCTGTACAAATTTCAATTTTAAAAATTTCAAAACAAGATTCTAAAAATTCTTTGGGAATCAAACTTTTTCTAACATTGACCACGCGGCCAGAGCACACACGCGATTTAAAACAACTATTTAGGGGTTCCCAAATTAACGTATCGGTAGCAGTGGCAAAAGACATTATTTTGAAAGAACACTCTCACCTGAGTTTTCAGCTGTAGACTGCTTGACAATGGTTCCACTCTAAAGCCACTTGGTTTTCAACTGTATTTGCTGTAGCAGTGAACCCTTTTTTTTCCAAATATCTAAAAAGAAATAAAAATAAACCACCATAAGTATAACCATTCCATATAGTTTATGCTTTTCATAAACAAAACAAAATCAAGCAGGTTATATATTAAAAAAAAACAAATCTCACCTTGACGTGTAATGCTTTGCTATATTCCAGTCTCGTGGGCTAGTGTGGAAATGGTTTCCTTTTCTATCTGTCTGTCTTTCTCTTTCTTTAATATATATTTCCCACAGACACACGACAGGTAGGCTATACACGTTATCTGCAAACAAATAAATAAATAAAATCATTAATTATCTAATCAATAAATAATTGCATGTATTTATATAAAATCAATAAATATATAAATGAATAAATATATACCTACCCCACAACAAGGTTAAGTATTTTCCACCAACACCAAAACTGATAAACAAGACCAAGGGTTTCATGCAACGCAGTGTGTTCAAAGGTAGTCACTTAAGTGAGCGTGGAAATGATAACGACATGTCTTTATATATGCTACGTTGCATGTATAATCTTTTTTTCCCATGCTTTGAACATTCTGTTATCAGGCACGTGGACAGCTAACGTCCCAGGTGAACACCTGTGCCGGATCAAATTTCACGTCAACTTGCATTTTGTCACGTACGAAGCAAAACAGGATGTGACTTGTTAACAGTTATCATGCACGTGGACAGATAACGTCCAAAGTGAACACCTGCGGTAGATCAAATTTCACATGGACTTGCATTTTGTCACGTACGAAGCAAGACAGGATGTCACTGGTTTAGCGTGCCTGTGGTTTCACACATGTGTGCACGCCTTTCGCACTTCCCTGCCAGCACAATGGTCAGATTATTTCACCTTCAAGCGTCTTGGTCATTTTTTCCATTGCACCTGTTGTCAAGTCAGATCGGAGCCTTCCAATAAGCTCAAATGACCTTCACCTCCTGTAAGTTTGTTTTCTGTACTCGCTTCGATCAACATAGAACCAAGTTCTCATCACCGTTTACACGTTAAAGGTAAAATATCAGAAAACGCACGCTCGCTCTGTCATACACCGGCCCGTCGAAATAGCGATTGATCTATTGAACATAGCCACCGTGGTCAGCGACAGGTTCGTTGAAACACACACACCCAGCCGTATCGTCTCTCTCAACCACCACGCTTTATAAACATTATAAACAGGTAACGGTAAAGAATTTTTTTTTCTCAACATGTATGGCGTTAGGCCCTTTGTGAATTATCTTTTGGAAAAAAAAATATCTACCACATTTGAAAGGGGGCGTTAGCCCGAGTCCTAGGACACCTCGTACACGTCTCTAGCGTTATTGGTTCGTGAGATATCGGCAAAAATCACAAAAAACACGTGTTTACCCCAAAATCGCGTTTCCGAAATTTTTTAAAATTACAACGAGTAGTCCATAGCAAAGAGGACGTCTGCCCGAATCCTTGGACCCATCGTACATGCCTCTAGCGTTATTGCTTCGTGAGATATCGACAAAATCACAAAAACACGTGTTTACCCCAAAATCGAGTTTCCCAAATTTTTTTAAAATTACAATGAGTGGTCCATAGCAAAGAGGACATCACCCCGAGTACTTGGACCTGTCGAACACACCTCTAGCATGATTAGTTCACGAGATATCGGCAAAATCACAAAAACACGTGTTTACCCCAAAATCGAGTTTCCAATTTTATTAAAAATTATAACGAGTGGTCCATAGCAGAGAGGACGTCACCCCGAGTCCTTGGACCTGTCGAACATGCCTCTAGCATACTTGGTTCGCGAGATATAGCAAAAAGTCTAAAATCACGTTTTTACCCCAAAAAGACTGTGTTTCCAGATTTTCACATTTTCGACACCTACATTCCCGTAAAGAGCACGACGAGACGAAAAAAACGAATCCAAGCACGCCTTCCTAGCATGACTCGTTCCATTCCAAGGTCGCAGGGGCTCACCACTTGCTTTTGGAAGCAGCTTTCCCACTACCACACTACTACACACAATTTTTTTCTCTAGAGACCTGAAATTTATTTTGGTGGTAGAGGGGGTAGGGACCATTGATTTACGTTAAACAATTTTTTTTGTAGAGTTCCTAGTTTCCAAAATATAGGATTTTCAAAATTCGAGTGTTTTCAAAAAAATATAAAAAATAAAAAAGTTTTATTACAAAAAATAAAGGTCATAAAGACTGTTCGTTTGAGCCATGGCACAACGTTCTATCCTGTTTGGTTTTCAAACTATCGCCTATTTTCGAAAACAAAAAAAAACAAAAAAAATTTCAAAAATATAACGAGTGGTCCATAGCAAAGCCCCCGTCAGCCCGAGTCCAACGACACCTCATTCGTGAATCTCCGACAACGGGTTCGGGAATTATCGGCTCGCATTGGGAGTAGTGGTGGGGGGAGTTAGAATCGGCACTACTAACCTACTATTTAATAACCAAAGATATGCTTAGGGTAAGAAATGTAGCGTATCTCTGGGACAGACAGTGGTTATTGCAAGGATAGCAGGATGCATTACGAAGACGGGGGATTGTGCAAACAGCTCAGAGAAAAAACGAAAGACATATAAATTCATAGGGTGGAACGTAAGAGGGCGCTAACAGAATCCAGTGGAAGTAAAAACAAGTGAATTAACGAGCGAGGAAATGGCGCTTAATGGACCTTTGTGTGAGTAAGAGTTAGGAAATGGAAATGAAGAGTTCAGGGCTTTACAGGGAGAAGGAAGATTTACCTAATACCAGCATGCGGTGTGGAGTTCCCTTTCATTTGCAGTGAGCTACGGGATTCATTAAAGCCCCTAGAATCTTAATAATCTGGGCGAATCAGTGGTAGAGTGCTCGCCTTCATGGTTGTAAGTTTGCGGGTTCAATTCCCAGACGAGGGAGTTGGATTTATGAAGAACGGTAAAAGTACACATCACTCTAATTCAGGGGTTGGTTCCCAACCGGTGGTACGCGTACAATGGTGCGCGTGGATGATACGAGCGATAGGCTGGTAAGGGCCTCTGTGTGCGTGACCAGGCAAACTTTACTCTGCTGCCCGTCTGCCCGGTGGCTTCTTTTGCTTAGTTTGTACTACAGACATTGCTAACTTATATACAAGTCCTGTTCATGGGTCCAACATTACAGAAATTCATATTTATTAAGTCATTGTTTTGTCATTTCTCTAAGTATTTTGCTTTTAGGTAATTTTCTCGCCTTTCACATCATTATTATGTCATTTTATGGCAAACCAGTGCTACAAAGGAGCAACTGAAGATGCCCTGTATCAAAACCAGGCCACCAGGATTTGATAAACACAGGAAGATTTGGACCACTCTGAATAGGATACGAACTAATTGTGGTAGATGCACGGATTATCCACATAAATGGGGGATGACATCCTCCTCGCGCTGTGACTGTGGTGTTGAACGTCAAACGGTTCAGCACATTGTCCAAGCGTGCCCCTTACGAGCATTCCGTGGTGACCCGCAGGAGTTTCTCTTCGCAACAAACAAGGCAATTGAATAGGCCTACATTACAAATCTGGATATCTGTTTGTGACTCAGTGTATAGATTATGTAAATATGTATATGGACTGTGATTAACTTTGTGCAATGTTTTTCCAAACGCTAAATAAATAAATAAATGGAATTTATTAGAATATTTTATACGTTTGAGCCATTTTCTCACATTGTTAATGGTTTATGATGCATTTTTAGCGTATGGTGCTGGATATTAACGGAAGACAACCATAATATAATGATGATGATGATGATAATTATTGTTTTAAGGGGCCTAACATCTAGATTATTGGCCCCTAATGATCTGGGTGATAGCGAAAATGAGAATGAAATGGAAACCAGAACGAAAATTATGTGAAACGGAAAATACGTACAAAGAGAAACTCAGAGGGAAACAACTCACAATATGGTCTTACAAAAGGGAATTTAGAACGAAAAGATTCACAAAAAGAATAGATTGAAAAAGACCCACAAAACGTAGGCTAGATTAAAAATACGTACAAAATGCAATGTAGCATCGAAATACTTACAAAATGCAACTGAAATTCAAAATACTTACAAAATGCAAATGAGATCGAAAATACGTACAAAATGCAATTAAGGTTCAAAATACTTACAAAATGCAATTGAAATTGAAAATACACAATGCAATTCAGATTGAAATATCCCAGGTCCAATCCAAATTATTCACAAAGTGCAATTGAAATTCAAAAGACTTACAAAATGCAATTGAAATTGAAAATGCTTACAAAATGAACGGTAGATTCAAACGACTCATGTGGATTGACAATACATACAAAATGCAATTTAGATTGAAAATACTTGATAAAATGTAATTTAGATTAAAAATACCCACAAAACGCAATTGAGAATCAAAATATGTACAAAATGCCCACCAAAAAAAGGCAATTTAGATTCAAAATTCGTGCGAAATGCGGTTTTGGTTGAAAATACTTACAAAATGCAATTGAAATTCAAAATACTCACTAAAAGGCCCGGCTACCTGCATTGAAAGACTTACTAAAAAGTAATTCAAATTGTCAATATTTACAAAATGCAATTGAGGTTGAAAACAATCGTGAGATGTAATTTAGATCGAAAAAACTTACAAAATGCAACGTAGATTAAAAATGCCTTAAAAATCGCTAAAAGGGAATTTAGATACACGGTGAACCAAGTAACAAAAACAGTGCGGGAATCTTAAAGAGAAATGGAAATATAAGGAAAAGAGGAGAGGAGAGGAGAGGAGAGGAGAGGGAGAGAGGAGAGGGTCCTCCCCAAAGGTAAAGGACAAAAGGGGAAACGGACCCAGCTCAGGAAGACAACCAGATACGTAGTAGCCTGTAATATGACAGTTTAACCATAGTTATTGTACATATTGTAAATATTTTCACCTGTATATTCAAACATAGATTGTATAGCCTAGTGAGGGTGTTTACGAAGACCTGAGAATCTTCAACAACTTAGTTTAACCCTTATTTCTTGGAATATCCACATTCAAGGAGACATGAAATGAAAATCCACAGCCTGCTTCCAGTCGACCGACCGGGTCAGGGAATGGAATGAATGAAGCCCCCATCTAGCGGCGAGGATATGAACTGTGCCGGCTGCCAAAGCCTGTTGCACTCCCCTGAGGCAGCGATTAAATGAATGGCAGATGAAATGAAATGATAGTGGAGAGTGTTGCTGGAATGTAATTGTGACAGGGAAAACCGGAGTACCCGGAGAAAAACCTGTCTGCCTCCGCTTTGTCCAGCACAAACCTCACATGGAGTGACCGGGATTTGAACCACGGACCCAGCGGTGAGAGGCCGGCGTGCTGCCGCCTAAGCCACGGAGGCTCTTCTAGGAGACATATTGAACTAAAATATTAACCAGTATTTGTGTGCAAATTATTCGTATTTGTCAAATAATGTTAAATTATATTAGGTGACTTCGCTATTAAAATCATTTCAACATACAATGACATAGTCTTCTTGCATTTATTGTGTGACGAAATTATGTCAGTTCCATTCTGATTTTTTGATCATGGTTTAAATTTTTCGGGTCGTTTTACGGGATCTTTGCAGTCATTTTATAAACACTTTTAGGTCATCAAAATCCGGGTCCTGGCTATGAATAATAAATTGCAATAATCGTCTTCCTACTGGAGCTACGCGCAGTTGAGTGTCGTTGAGATAACAACCCATCTCAGTCGACCCCACCTGGAGTAACAGTGAACACGAAACTGCGCGTAGCTCCAGTAGGAAGAGAACCTGATAAGTAGTAGCCTGTAATATTACAGTTTAACCATAGTTTTTTTACAACCATATAATCACTCCAAATATAGAAACTCCGGATATCTATCACCATTTAGCATTTCACCTAACATCATATATACTGCATTTAGCATACACCGACAGTTGCAGTACCAATAATAAATAATTGTACATATTGTAAATATTTTCACCTGTATTTTCAAACATAGATTTTATAGACTAAGTGTAATGGATCTGATGATGATCGCTTGACGATCGAAACTGGTCATCCTAGTGTATTTATTAATCTCATGTAATTTATTTCAGGATTAGGACATAACCTAGCTCTTTTGGGAACATTCGTGTTGACCGACTGAAAAGCACTAAACTCTTGATAATTAGATAATAAAATAAAATAAATAATTACTTAAATAAATAAAGGAATCAAAGATTCAAATAATAAATAAAAATGAATCAATGAATAAATGAGTATATTAGAAAATAAGTAAATAGATTAATTAATAAATTTAAAAAATAACAATAAAAAATAATAACAATTTATATTTAATATGGACTAGACAAGAGGTGGGTTCGTCTGGACAGTCTCCTGAAGTGTTTCCATTTTGCGAGGCGTTGCCGCCCAAACATACCTTCAATTCTCTAAAAGGGTGAAAATCATTCAAGACCGCACTGTGCCAACGTTATGATAGACTTTTTCAAAAAATTCAAGTATGAAGGTTTGGACCATCTGCCGTTTAGTCCAAGCCAGCTCTGAATAATTTTCACATTTTCCGTGAATTGAAGGTATTGGAAAGCTGGTGTAACGATACGACAATTCTTTCAATAGTTTTGGCGATTATGTTGAGACATAAGAAAGAAACAAGAAAACATTTAGTAGTAAAATCAGTTTGGTAATCCAATCTGTTATTTTATACAGTCCATCGGATTTCGAAAAAAAAATTACAGTCAGTCTGAAAGACAAGACGTTATATCATTTCAAATGGCGCATACTACAAATGCTACACATATTAGAAAGGCAGGAAAGCTTTCAACAAACTCCATTACGAACTTAGAACAACATATTTCAACAATTAGTTCCATCCAATAAGGAGTTAAAGGTTTCAATCTGACATCTTGCCCACCTCTTTAAGGGTCACCCTGTATTTGAGTCTGACATCTTTTACAACTCTTTAAGGGTCACCCATTATTTGAATCGGATATCTTCCAAACCTCTTTAAGGGTCACCCTGTATTTGAATTGAATCTAACAAACTGTACACCTCGTTAAGTGTCACCCTGTATTTTGCTCTGACATACTGCACACCTCTTTAGGAGGCACCCTGTATTCTTATCTGGCATCTTGTATATCTCTTTAGAAGTCACCCTGTATTCTTGTGTGACATCTTGTACACCTCTTTAGGAGTCACCCTGTATTCTTGTCTGACATCCTGTGCACCTCTTTAGGAGTCACCCTGTATTCTTCCCTGCCATCTTGTATACCTATTTAAGAGTCACCTTGTATTCTTATCCGGCATCTTGTATATCTCTTTAAGAGTCACCCTGTATTCTTGTGTGACGTCTTGTACATCTCTTTAGGAGTCACCCTGTATTCTTGTCTGACATCTTGTGCACCTCTTTAGGAGTCACCATGTATTCTTTTCGCTTTGATCGAAGCCCCAGGTCGCTCGACGCCCCAGGACTCTTTCAACAGACTCCCTTAACCATTAACTTAGGCTTCCCGCGTGGCTGCATGACGTCACGCACTCGCTGTCCTTTACCCATTAACTTAGGCTTCCCGCGCGGCTGCATGACGTCACAGTCTCCGTCTCCGTCTCGCATAACGTTAGACCCAAAGCATAACGACGAAGTCGACAAGATCATTTGAAATGTTAATACAGCCCTCGTATATCAGTTGGTTTGCAACTGTATAAAGCAATACGCCACCCACTTTGTGTGGGAGGGATTGATCACGATCCTAAGCAGGAATTTCATACACTTTCCTTGTCAACACGTTTGGAAATTCACGTCTTTAATTGTAAACGTTTTCCTTTGAGAGCCTGCACATTCCTAGAACAAAGAACACAATGATATATTAACTTATTCCTTCTCCTCGTGAACTGTATGCTAATTTGTTCCATTGCTCTCCCTTGATCCCGGTGTTAAAATTCAGCGCACGTTCTTAGCGTAACGTGCTAAGCTCAGTTAATACAGAGAACATGTTGCCGGCTCTCTCCTTCCTCATTCCATAACTCAAAACTTCTCTTCTCTTTAGGACGCAACGAACAATAGCAATTTATGTTGCAGATATTGTAATTCTAGGGCAGTCATTTAGAGCAGCTTCAAACATCCAACCATGTTTCTATTGTCAGATTGAGCAACTTCCAACAACCAACAATGTTTCTGTTTACACATTGAGCAGCTTCCAACAATTCAACCATATTTCTATTTACAGATTGAACAGCTTACAACTTTCAACCAGATTTATGTTTTCAGATTGAGCAGCTCCCAACATCCAACCATGTATCTATTTACAGATTGAACAGCTTGCAACTTTCAACCATCTTTATGTTTTCAGATTGAGCAGCTCCCAACAACCAACCATATTTATGTTTAGAGATTGAACAGCTCTCAACATCCAATCATGTTTCTGTTTACAGATTGAACAGCTTCCAACATCAACCATGTTTCTGTTTACAGATTGAACAGCTTCCAACATCAACCATGTTTCTGTTTACAGGTTGAACAGCTCACAACATCAACCATGTTTCTGTTTACAGATTGAACAGCTTCCAACATCCAACCATGTTTCTGTTCACAGATTGAATAGCTTCCAACATCAACCATGTTTCTGTTTACAGATTGAATAGCTTCCAACATCAACCATGTTTCTGTTTACAGATTGAACAGCTTCCAACATTAACCATGTTTCTGTTTGCAGATTGAACAGCGTCCAACATTCAACCATGTTTCTGTTTACAGATTGAACAGCTTCCAACATCAACCATGTTTCTGTTTGCAGATTGAACAGCTTCCAACATTCAACCATGTTTCTGTTTACAGATTGAACAGCTCTCAACATCCAAACGTGTTTCTGTTTATAGATTGAACAGCTTGCAACATCCAAACGTGTTTCTATTTACAGATTGAACAGCTTGCAACATCCAAACGTGTTTCTATTTACAGATTGAGCAGCTTCCAACATCCAACCATGTTTCTGTTTACAGATTGAATAGCTTCCAACATTCAACCATGTTTCTGTTTACAGATTGAACAGCTCTCAACATCCAAACATGTTTCTGTTTACAGATAGAACAGCTCTCAACATCCAAACGTGTTTCTGTTTACAGATTGAACAGCTCTCAACATCCAAACGTGTTTCTGTTTACAGATTGAACAGCTCTCAACATCCAAACGTGTTTCTGTTTACAGATTGAACAGCTCTCAACATCCAAACGTGTTTCTGTTTACAGATTGAATAGCTCTCAACATCCAAACTTGTTTCTGTTTACAGATTGAACAGCTCTCAAAATCCAAACGTGTTTCTGTTTACAGATTGAACAGCTCTCAACATTCAATCATGTTTCTGTTTACAGATACACAGTCGGCTCTCAATATCTCGTAACATTTGTGAATGTCAAAATAAATTCCACTCAACGAATATTCGATACGAAGCAAAAATTTAAATTGTGATGAACTGGTCCCAAATTTTGCTTGTTGACTTACACCATAGTTATCTAAATTTAAGTTATACGATGGTGAATCAAAAAGTAAGTTACACTTCCCAGTTATGGCCCTCTATTAAACCACATACACATAGGCAACATGGCTGTGACAACATAAAATGTAAGTTCTCTTTTTCACATCGTCCCCAAGAGACTGTAAATATTTCTCGGAACGGGCAACCAACTTTTCAATTCTGGACCACATGGATGCAGCAGTTTTCACTTCCTCATTGTCCACCAATTCACCCCCGAAACAAAGAGAACATGGATGGAATGGGTGCACACCACAACGAACGAAGGCAGGAAAAGTAATGGCGACAGTGTTTTTTGACTTGGAGGGTGTGGTGCACGTGTAATTTATACCGCAAGGCACGTCAATCAACTCTGCTTCGTATTGTCAAACGTTGAACCATGATGATGATGATGATAAGTGTTGTTTTAAGGGGCCTAACATCTAGGTTATCGGCCCCTAATGGTTTGGGGGATAGTGAAAGAAGAGATGAGGCGGCTTCGGTGGCGTAGTTGGTAGCATACTGAGCTTCTATGCCCAAGATCGCGGGTTCAAACCCGGCGGAAGTCGTCGGATTTTTAAGAGCATTAAAAATCCCTCCGTATGCCTTCTGTCGGAGGGGAAGTAAAGCCGGTGGTCCCATGTCATAGATTTATGGCATGTTAAAGAATCTTCCACTAACTACACCTGTGTGAAGCTAAATTGTATAGGTTAAGAATGTAATCAACGCTTTTAGGTTCCTACGTTCGTTGCCAAGAGTCGACTGCGGTGGCGTCTGGTAGCTAAGTTCTGAACTAGTAGTAGTTGACTGTGGCGTTTGGCGGCAATAGTAGGAACTATTTGAAAAATACAAAGTTCTGCAGTCCTTACTTGAATTAAACACGAAGTTTCGTGACGAACTAAATAGCCTACTTTTCTTAAAATTAAGTTTCATGCCAATGATTAATCTACGGAATATGAACCTATCTAGAATAATTACAAAATTAAGTTGGTAATATCGAAATGTCTAATTAGTTCGAAATATACCTGGTATAATGTAGCCTAATAAAGCACTACAGTTGGCAGCCCTGGTGACTGAATATATTCTTAGTTCCATCTCTTAAGGTACAGAATACAAAATTTAGTTGAAGTCCAATGGACGTTACATACAGTTAGACATTGAATCTATCAGCACGCGTAAAAGCATGTTGGCAAAAATGTCATGCGTGTGCTGGTCAGAAATAATTTGAAATATTATGATATCTTGATGTGCCAATTTTGAATGAAATCCATTTGTCAGTATAGAAGTTACATGTATTTTAAAATTGGACCTACCAGCAGGCATAGCATCATGTTGGCAGCACTGACTTATATTAATTATTCCAAATTATTCTAGAATGTCAGGTGCTATACGTGTGCAAAGTATAGGTCTGTTGGCTTGCACACTTCCTGATATATTGATATTAGGTTAAAAAATATAGACAGCATTTATTAACAGTTGGCAGGCCTGATTGCTCTTAAGAATACTTATAGTCATATGTGTTATGTAACACATAGCACATACGAAATTTGGTTGAAATCCAACTGATAGCATAGAAGTTACATGTATTTAAAATTTGGCCTTATCAGCAGGCTTAGAATCATGTTGGTAGATCTGAAGTATATAAGTAACTCCAAAATTAATCTAAAATGTCAGGTACTATACGTGTGCATAGTTTAAGGCTGTCGGCTTGCATACTTTCTGATATATTGATATTTGGATAAAAGAATAGAGAGAGCAATTTTCAACAGTTCGCAGCCCTGGTGGCTCATAAGAATACGCTCAGTCATATCTGTTTATGTACACATATTACATACAAAATTTGGTTGAAATCCAATTGATAGTGTAGAAGTTATAGGCATTTAAAACGTGGACCTATCAGAAGGCTTAAAATTAATTTGGCAACACGCTCATGTATGGTCTCCTGGAAATTAAATTGAAATAGTGGCATCTACATGTGTGCCAATTTTGGAATAGCTCCCACGAATACCTTCCATGATATCCAACATGGAGGTCAAATTTGTAGTGCATTTTTTCAGCAGTTGGTCGCACTGACATCATTTTCAAATATGAACGTGAGATATTCCGGTATACACCTTTACTCATACTAAATTTGGTTTCGATTTCTGCAGCCGTTTATGAGTTGATAAGGGGGGACACACACACACAGCCAGACAGACAGAAGGACAGACAGACAGACACACATTTTCCCGGACCGATCTCATAAGTCTACTTATTCCTCATTTTCGCAAAATGTGAAAAGTAGGCTAAAAACCGATAACACACACTAATACAGTCATCACAATTAACACCGGTTATCAGACAGATTCTACACACACCCAAAGTACACGGGGCAACATTACCGCGTTGTCGCAGCCCCTAAACTGAGGAACCAACCAGCCAAAGATGAGATGAGAATTAAAACTATAACTAATACTAACTACAAACTTACAAACTAGAAGAAGAAATGGTAAACAAATAAAGGATGAGGCAAATAAAGGACAGGAAGGAAAGAAATGCCCTCAACCCTCGAAGGATGAGGATTGAAGGACTTGGAAGGAAGGAGAGCCATGAAAGGCTGATAGGAAATGGAAAGACGAGAGGGCTCACCCCAAGGTCATAGGAGAAAGGGGACAAAACGGACCAAGTTCAAGAATCCCTCGGGGTCGCCAACTCCCAACTCACCAGCCGTGAGCCCTTGAGGGTGTAACGTTGAACCAGTGAAACCAGATGTGGTTACATAACGCTTGAGAGGATTTCCACGGATCCAAAATCGAAAAGTTGGTTGCCCGTTCCGAGAAATTATTTTTCAGTGTCTCGGGGACTATGTGGAAAAGTTAACTTATATTGTATGTTGTCATAGCTGTGTTCCTTACGAGTATGTGGTTTAATATCGGGCCATAGGCTAACTGGGAAGTGTGACTTACTTTTGACGTGACAACGGCAAATACAGTAAATTGTGGGAATACAGTGACGTTCGTGTAAAAGTGTTACAGTGAAAGGTGATGATATCGTTTATCTCTCTTCCGCTGCAACGCTCTCTCTCTCTTTTGTTGCTGTACTCGTGTGTTGCTACGGACGTTTTTGGATGTCACGGGTGAACCTCTGGATGAATTTTGATGCGGTTTTCACCATTCTCTAAAGGATATCTCGAGTAAGGTTTCCGTAGAAAATTATTTATTTATGATCAAAGGAAGCCGATCAGTAACGATTTCAGTGAAACAGTCGAAAAAAAAACATGGCGTCCGTGCGCTTTAGAAGCTTACACTGAGCAAACCGTTAGAAATATACTTTGAGTGTAAGAATTGTTCAGCATGAAAAGTTCTACAGAAATATTCGCCAGAGCATATCTCAATCTTCAATACATCGTCCTCTATAAGTGTTTTTATGTTCGACCCTCACTATTAAGTGTCAGAAAACTGTATCATAATGATGGTCATTATAACACTGTTTTTCATTATGATACAGTTTCTCCAGCCAATCAGAGCTCGTTCATTGACCAATTAGGTAACGATTCCTTCGCGCATGCGCTCAAAATCCAACATGTCGGACATAAACACAACATCGAACTATAATAAATTACCGACATTGAATACGTACCGTCCATATGTTCGCGTAAATAAACTGGCGAATATGAGTCAAGAAATAGCACTGTACCTTAATATCACCAACTTTAATTTCTACACAGCGTATTGTCTTGAAACGACTCCGGTGACAATGTTACTGAGGGGCGGCAGATGTAAACATATGGCCTGCATAAGGCATTGCAAGCACACAGAGCGCATGCGTCGGTCGTTCAGAGATCTTGAAAGACAGATATATCATACTTAGCGCTCGCTCTCCAATCACAAAATTCAAGTGGCTGACTCTCAACAGATATTTATGAATATTTATGTTAAAACATATAATAAAGTTATAATTATCGTCGAACATAAACAGTCGTATGCAACTCGTCTATAATGGTAATTAAGACACTCGTATGGAAATTATAAAACTCGCATACGCTCGTTTTATAAAAATACTCGTGTCTTAATTATAGCCATTATAGGCTCGTTGCATAATGTACTATTACGTTTTCATTTCTTCCAACTATCCCCATTCAATTACTGAGGCGACAGTTTACGAGCTGGCTAGGGGCGAATCTATCACCCCAGTTACAGCCTAGCTAGCGGGCGTGCCTATTACCCCAGATACAGCCAGCAGCAAACTGTCCAGTTGTGTTGAGTTAAAATTTCAGAGAAGAGTGGTTGTGTTTGGAGTTTCCCTGAAAGCGCAACGCGGCTTTTCTTCATTTCACCTCTGAACTTTCCAATCCGCAAAATACATAATTAAAACAAGTAGTTCCGTGAAGAACTATTCAGCCTATTTTCATATATCCTACTTATGTTAACTGCCATAATCAACATACAAAATTTCAGTTTAATCGCTGTAACAGATTCGTAGATATTGAGAACCGTCTAAATATTTCAGATGGTCGCCAGGTTGGATTTTTATTTTTGTACTATTACATTAAGATTATTGTGTACGTGTGGTATTCAAACTTCAATCGCATGATTAGACAACAAGAAGTAAAAACGAGATTTTAAAATTACGCACAGCAGCCATCTTGTGATAATGCAAACCATTGAAATAAATTAGATGCCAGTGGATCAACATTTGTATAAGCATTTAACGTGCAACGTTTCACGGCACTCGGATAGTTAATTCGCGAGAAACGTCCATTTAAATATTTATACTTCGCGTCGCCGCCATGTTGGATTTGTGCTCACCAGGTTCCTGAAAGTCCTATAGGTGAACATATATTCATAGTCTCTATGAACATTAAAATATTCAGTTTGGTTGCTGTAAAAGATTCATAGATATTGAGAACCGTCTAAATATTTCGGGAGCTCACCATTTAGGAGTGTTATGTGTATAGGCCATAGAGTTATGTACCATTCAAGGACAATTATTGCCTAGGTTCATTATTCAAACTATCACTTCGATCGCATGATTAAGACACAAGAAATTAAAACTTAATTTTAAAATTTCGCACAGCCGCCATCTTGAGGTTATGTAAGCAATTGAATTAAATTAGATGGCAGTGCATTACAATCTGCAAAATCAATTACTGTACCACATTTCACTGCGCTCAGAGAGTTAAGTCACGAGAAAAGTCTATTAAAATATTTTAAATTCGCTTGGTCGCCATGTTCGTTTCGTACTTGACAGGTTTATGAAATATACATAGGTATACCTGTACCAGTACCCTTTATCACCGTACAAAATTGCAGGGTGATATCTGTAATAGTTTCGGAGATATAGAATGTCAGTGAAATATTTCGCACAGCCGCCATTTTGAAGTTATGTAAACAATTGAACTAAATTAGACTCCAGTGCATTACAATGTGTATAAACATTTGCTGTACCAAGTTTCATTATATTTAGATAGTTAAATCGCGAGAAAAGTCTATTTAAATATCTCAACTTCGCTTGGCCGCCATGTTGGTTTTGTAGTCACCAGGTTTTTGAAAGTCTCATAGGTGAACTTCTAGTAGTGCCCTTTATCACCGTACACAATTTCAGGGCGATATCGGTAATAGTTTCGGAGATATTGAATGCTAGTGAAATATTTCGCACAGCCGCCATGTTGGATTGGAGAGACGTAACAAAATTTGAAGGGCACGGTCGAGGTCGCCGGGAATAGTGCTATGAACTTCCCGAGTTTCATTGAAATCGCTCCAGCCGTTTCGATTTTATTAGCGGGGGACACACACACGAATCACACACACACGCACACACACACACACACACGCACACACACACGGACAAAAGGTGATCTCATAAGCCTATTTTTTTCAAAATTGAAAATAGGCTAAAAATATACGAAGCTGAAATTTCACAAGAGTGACAGTTTAAACAAATCATTCCGAGAATACGTTGTCACGCTCAAATATCGTCGCGCATCGTAGTTGTACACAACCAATAATTAGTTTATGATTCACCCTCGTAATAATGGTTGTTGGTAATGATGACAGTGATTTTCTTTGTTATTTTCTAATTAAGTCACTGTGGAATACGAGTTAATAATCAATATCATTTTCTGAAAATAGCTCTTGATTGTCTGCTAGCTTTGATGAAGACCTGCCACTATACGGAATGTCATAAAAATATACGGCACAAATTGCAGGACACATTCCTCACACTTAGACGAAGAAATGATGTTATATGAACATGGGACCGGTAACGCTTCGTTTCCATTTAACACCTCATTGTCTCCAACTAATTAATCATGGGAAACACACTTGAACACAACATACCAGCACACCACATGCAACTCTTTCTCAGAGGAGATGTTCAAAATGCCCTCCGTGTGCATTGATGCATGCATCAACCCACCGTGTCGTAGTGAATCTCGGATGCGCTGATGTATCCCTGGAGGATTGCATATGGTTTCGCAGCCTTCCATAATACGGGCACACAGACTCTGAACATCTTGTACAGGGGTTCGAAACGCAAGAGCTTTCAAATGTCCCCACAAATAAAAGTCCAGTGGATTTAGGTCCGGAGAGCTTGGAGGCCAGGCAATTGGTCCACCTCTACCTATCCATCTGTCACCGAAGTAACCAACAGTGCATGTTCTAAATGATTCTAACGTTCTGTTCATGTGTGCTTCCCATGGTTAATGAGTTCGAGACAATGAGGTATAAAAGTGACAGTCATTCTGTAAGACTAGACTTTGTATCATATTAAATGCTACAAATGCTGAAAGATAGAAAGGGTGGAGGCTTCTCGCTTCGCTCGAAGCCAAAGACTCTTGACATGTTAGAGAACTACCTGCATAATACTTATTTGCTTATCTTGTTTCAAATTACTCGCGAACGGCAAGTGCAAACCAAGTGCAAAGATGTCAAGCGCGCGGGATGCCGTCACGCTCACCAGAGCGCGTGGGGACGTGCCCCTTCTATCCAGTCTAAAAACACTTATAGTGGGGGATGTATTGAAGATAGAGATATGCTCTCGCGGACCTTTTTGTAGAACTTTTCATGCTGACCAATTCTTACGTTCATAGTATATTGGTATTTTTAACGGTTTGCCCAGCGTAAGCTTAAGAAGCGCACGGACGCCAAGTTTGTTTTCGACTTTTTCACTGAAATCGTTACTGCTTGGCTTCCTTTGATCATACATAAATTATTTTCTACATAAACTTTCCTCGAGATATCCTTTACAAAAGGGTGAAAACTGCTTCAAAAACCCTTCCAGTGGTTCTCGAGATTACCCGTGACATCCAAGAATCGGGGATTTTTGTCTTATACTAACGAAGTAGAGATTGTCGGGGGAACACATGCACCAAGCGGTACTATGACGTCGCACACCTCAGTGCATCTGGGTACATTTCGTCCCATCATCGTAACGTAACGCCAGACCCCAGCGTAACGACGAAGTCGACAAGATCTTTTAAAATGATAAAATGGAAACAAAGCGTTTCTGTACCCATGTACATATAACATAATTTCTTCGTCTACGTGTGAGGAATGTGTGCTGCAATTTGTGCAGTGCATTTTTGTGACACCCTGTATTTTGAGTCCATCACTTCCGATGTTCTGAAATGACCAGCTGGGAATCGAACCCTAACCTCACGGGGACAGCCATTGCGAGGTGGTCTAGTTAGCTTGTCAGTAGATTAATGAGTCTTTAACGTCAATCATTAGCACCAAACAAATACGTCCCGAGGTGTAATTGCATATAATATGTTCTTCACAATCCACTAATAGAGCATTAACCAATCACACGCTCTGATGAACATATTGATGACGTCACCACTAGGATTGTTTGGGACGATATGGGCGAACGGAAATTTCAAATCATCCAGCTGTTTTGTTTTGATCATTTTACATAATCGCTTTAAATTATTGCCATTGGAGATTTAACGGGCTGAACAAAAAGCACTCATTTCAAATAAATTACCAAGCTGCATTCACAGCGCAATATATTTAAATATAGAACACACAATTGAAATTCTTCAGTGACTTACAAAAATATAATATTTATTTATGATCGCAGGCTTGTGATAGATAATGATGTTAGGTAACACAATGCTTTGAATTCGTTTTATGGAAACATCCAGCTTTGATCCTATTGCTGAATCCCAGCAGGAATGTATTGTGTAGATCAGCCATTTATTCATCGTAGGGTTTTTATTAGCCTATTTTAATTTTACGAAAAAAATAGGCTTATGAGTTCACCTTTTGTCCGTGTGTGTGTGCGTATGTGCGTGTGTCTGTGTGTCCCCCTCCCATAATAGCATAACATCTAAACGGCTGGAGCGATTTCAATGAAACTCGGTAAGGCCATAGCACTATTTTGGCCGACCCCGACCGTGCCCTTCAAATTAAATAACGTATCACCAATCTAAAATGGCGGCTGAGCGAAATATTTCACCAGCATTCAATATCTCCGAAACTATTACCGATATCACCCTGGAATTTTGTGGACACTACTACACGTTCACCTATGGGACTTTCAAAAACTTGGTAACAACAAAACCAACATGGCAGCCAAGCAGAGTTGCGTCTTTTAAAAAGACTTTTCTCGCGATTTAACCATCCGAACGCAATGAAACTTGGTACAGCAAATGTTTAAACACATTGTAATGTAATGCATTGGCATCTAATTTAGTTCAATTGTTTACATAAACTCAAGATGGCGGCTGTGATAAATATTTCACCGGCATTCTATATCTCTGAAACTATTACTGATAACACCCTGAAATTTTGTACGGTAATAAAGGGCACTACTACAGGTTTATATATGTACGTTTCAGAAACCTGTAGAGTACAAAACGAACATGGCGGCCAAGTGAATTTGTAATATTTCATTAGACCTTTCTCGCGATTTAACCATCTGAGCGTAGTGAAATATAGTACAGTAAATGTTTATACATATTGTAATGCACTGGCATCAAATTTAGTTGAATTTGAGCCGATTGGTTTCGACTCACAATACTTCGCCGCCGCCGCCGCCCCCATGTGCCCCGCCCCCGGTCGCCGCCCCCATGTGACCCCCCCCCCATTCTTCTGCCGACGCTCCTGGCATTAATTGTGAATCATTTCTGGATACAAGAAGAAGACATAAATAATTTAAATAACCATTGTCTTTTAATGGAAAATATATTAACTAATTACTCCGGCCTACATTGATTGAATATAGCCATTGTTGACTGTCTAGTGAATAATATGTATGCTGGGACTGTACTGGATTTGGCGGTATTTGTTCAAATAATCTAAAGTCTGATAGCCAATCATTGACGGACACATCGATGAAAATTCTATTGCCAAATTAAATTTGGTTAAAAGGGACGTTTTGATCATTTAAGAGGTGAAGGAAAATTAATTACAAAAGTTGGCATTAAAACTAGTGCCAGGCGTTCTTCATTTGTCATCGGTTTTAAAATGAACTTCTGCACATGCGCAAAATGGCGTCCCATTGTCGAATTGAAGCCAAGCTAAGTGAGAAGAAGAGAACATAATGTGAGCTTGTGGTGAAAGGACGCGGTTTGTGGTAGCCTCGGACCACTACCTAAATCTTGGTCCGAGAACAAGGTAAAACTGTTAGATAATATTAATTGGAACTCTAGAACCGTCAGACAAAACATTTATGACAATTTCATGAAAATGGGAATTATGTTTGTCAATTTTAAGAGGCCAAGTGTCGTCTGGCCGGTTGCATTGAAATAACTTTCGATTCCAAAAGGACGCTATTCTTCTTTTACCAAGGCGTTTTCTTGATTTGCTAATTTGTTCAATTTATATTTTAATGGGTCTATTATAATGTGGCCTAAGATTATTTTATATTCATAACACGCCTCCTATTATTTTAGCAGCGAAAAAGAGTTGTTTTATTTCATCTTTCGAGATGTGTTTGGTTTCATTTTTAATCGTTCCATGCTGCAAATGTGAAATTAAACGATTTCAAGAATGTAATTGCCAGGATTTTGGCGTGGGGAACTTGATAGTTTTAATAATGACAAACGGCCCCTTGCTTTTCGTTTGTCTGTGATGGCATCTTTTGGTCTATTATGGCCGCATAAGCACAGCATTCATGCTGGTTGCAAAACATTTTCGGAAGCCTATTTGAAAGAATGTAATGAGTAACCAATTGAAATGAATCGAAATGAGACTGTTGTAGTTTCGGATAAGAATTAGAAAAGGTTTAATATGTGGTGATTTCTAAATCACGTAAATGTAACTTGTTTTATTTATACAGCGTTGCCATATAATTTGGGGTATAGCTTGGCCTCCATTTTGATATATAGTAGGAGTGCAGATTGGTGTTCCCTCCCATAGCCATTCGGCCTTGTATTCTTTTCCCTTGAGAATATATATTTATTTTACCTACTGCTGTTCGAGTCCATGTTTCATTGAGTGCATAGAATAGTACTAGGTTAATTGTCTTCAGGCCACTTTGGCCTCGGGGTACCAAACCCTCCCTCCACTCAAAAATAACGGTACAGATTTATGGTAGCAGAGCGTGGTTCGATTTTCTGGAGCCGTTGCCTGGTGTTGTTTTGTTGCCATAGTAACGAGGTAGTTAAACTTACGTGGATTCGAGCAGCATGGGAGAAGTGATTAAAGGGTTAACTAAGGTTAGGTAGGATGCCTACTGTGGTACTCTGGCTAATATTATGATTTTCTTTTCATGGCTGTGAATGGACAAAGCGTTGCTGGCATTCCTCAGTGCGTGAACGCACTGACGACGAGTCAAGTCCAGTTTTAATACTGGCACTCAAGAACATGGTCTCTCTGTAAGCATGGTAAAATTGGCTGATGGATTCTCTCTGTTATCACACTCTGTGATGTTCCGTACTACAAGCTGCTTCCAAGGTAGGATCAAACCAGTACAGTAGTTATTTGATTCATGGTAGAAACTTATCTATGCACAGCTATTAAGTAAAGTGCTAATGGCTAATCGTTCTGTGTTCCTGTCAAGTTGTGTGAAAAGTGATATCATTCACGTGTTGAGTTCTTGCTGAAAATCATTATGGCATGGTTGCCAAATTTTGAATTGCTATTTGTTCTGGCTGTGTTGCCAATGTGATTAAGTCATCTGAGCATTAATGAAATTTAGTGAACTGAATAGTCAATTATTTTGCTGTATTCTGTGAGAAACATCTGTGCGCAGATAATTGTTGTCATCGAGTTGAATGTGTAATGTCTTGTGACATATTAAGTGAAGTTTTCTGTGAACATGCAGGTGGACGAGTAATGTACTGTGAGTACATATAACAGCAGTGTCGAGCTGAAGCTTTTCAGGTGGTGAAACAGCGAGTTTTAATATTGCTAGGCCGAGGTCAGGTTGTTACGTCAGCGGTTGAGTTGTGAAACTCCGTTGTGTTGGGTGTGTGTAGTAGTAGTGATTGCCGCTGTTCGTGCGACGTGTGGTCGAAATTTAGGAAGCAGAAAGCAGTTACAAGTAGAGCTGATCTAGGTGATCGTGTTTGGTCATGTGAAGTTTAGATCTTCAGTCGGTAGATAGAAATTTTGAAATTTATTTCAGGTTTGGTTGGAGTTAGGAATCGAACGAGTGACGTGCCAGGACTGCACGTATGGTTGGTGTACTTGTTGTGTGAGTGAGGTTAGGGCATTTCAGGATGCCAATTGGGATGTGTGGAGTTGGTGCGGAGATCGTCGAGTGATACCAACCTAGCGGGAGTAGCCAGTCTCTGTCTATTTATGATTCTGGTACTTTCAGTGATGGTTGGTGATGTCGACATTGCTATGCTCCTCTGACTCTTGATGTCGTGCGGGCTGGTGATGATCGCACATCGTAGTTTAGTATTTTGAGGGTACATTGTGTTGTTTTATTTCAGGTGTGTTAAGTGCCTTGTTGGTACTTGGTGCTCGAGTGAGTACTTGTTAGGGAGTTTTTTGTTGTTGTTGTGATCCATGTACTGCGTTGTTAATACTAGTTGAGGTTTAATTAGGGTTAGTGTTTTATTTTTTTCTTGTGCGTTGGTACTCGGTTGAGTATTTGAGTTTTCTTCGGTTAGTGTATAGTTTTTTTTTTGTTGGTACCGTGTTGGTATTGGTTGGATTGAGTTGTGTAATTTTGTCAGTACTCTGAGTAGTATTTGTGCTTCGAGAGGTTGTTGGGTTGGTGATACCAGGATGTTGAATTCCCTGATGATGTGTGATGGATTGTCGAGTGGTGCCTAATGTCCTTAAGTGAAAGTGCAGGTGGCCTTTTCTTTGTGAAGAGGCGTATGCAGGTGGTCTTTGTGAAGAGGCGTATGCAGGTGGTCTTTGTGAAGAGGTATGCAGGAGGTTTTGGTGAAGAGGCGTATGCAGGCGATGTTTCCTTTCATTGGCGCACGTGGCAGGTGTTCCAGACTAGTTCCGGAGATGGCTGGCAACTGTTTCTGTTATGTAATTAGGAGGATTGGAAATTGTTCTTGTCTGATATTTCAGACGACTTAGGTACCTACGGACGGTTGGTTTTAATGAGTGACCCTTGGTAAGAGTTGGTTACTCTTAAGTGACCCAAGGTGAGGTTGGTTGCATTTAGTGACCTAAAGTTGATTATGAATTGGTAGTGCTACCTATCGTTGAGATGGTCGCACTGGGTTGGTAGCTGGTTATTAGAAGTCGACTGGTGAATTTGGTGAGGTTATGTCTTGACAAGAGTGAATGTTGTGTGGTTATGTGTGAGCTTGATCCTTTGAGTTGTCAAGTGCTGTCGTTGTAACAGTGAGGTTAGAAGATTGCTGAGGGCAACGTGCGAGTGAACTTGGGTGATTCTGGTAGTAAGCTGACTATGTGTTTGGTTCAATAGTGAGGTTGTGTCAGGAGTAACTGCTGCTTCATGGTGATTGGTCGCAGATGTGAGATGGATTCCTGCGTTATCTGAAGTTGAGCACGTGTGTGTAGTCCTGTTGAAGTTTGGTTCACGTGAAATTGTGATTGCTGTATTGTTGCTGAGATTGTTCGAGCGGTTCTGCGCCTGCTGTTCTACCTTAATAAAGTTTGAAGCCATGCTTGAGAGCTGTGTGTGTATATTTGTACTTGATGTAATTGTACATCAGAAGTAACTTAAATGACTGTGCTGTTTGAGAGTACCCGAGAGTTACTGTGGTGCCTTGGTACCTTCAATTTTTTGAGAGCCGATTGCCATGATTGCTGAGGGATGGCATGTTGTTAAGTGACGCTGCGTCCACTTAATTCATTCCTTAGAATGTGAAAACAGGATTTATTTTGGCTGGGAACAAGCTAGAAATTTTTACAGAGCATCGAATTGTGATGTTCATTTTAGTAATTACTCATCACATTGTAAACTAACTATTTAAATTGAAACATCGTCTGTCGGTTTACGCTCTAACAGTCTTACCTGGTCAAACACTACTATTGCTCCAAAAAGCCAAGGAATGTCACTTGCTATAACGACGACATGGTGACTAAATCTACATAGATCATCGATGAGAGATGGCAATCATGTGATCCTTATTGCCATCTGGAATCTGTTCCGGTTGGTCACGTGAGTGATGTGATCACTCACCACTCGTGGCAGTGGCCAGTGCACAGGTTACTGTCACCATGCACGACATAACATCTAGTGGAGGTGTTAGCCATTCTGCTGGTCAGAGTGGAAGCATTTACTACAACTTCGTGAGATGTCCAGCTGTAACGGTCCGGAGAGGCTGTATTGGAGAGCTGGTTCCATCCTGCTTGCAGCTACCATCGGGGATCATCATCTGACCCCCTACAGGTGGAATCGCAGGGGGAGACTGAGCCGATTGGTTTCGACTCACAATACTTCGCCGCCGCCGCCGCCCCCATGTGCCCCTCCCCCGGTCGCCGCCCCCATGTGACCCCCCCCCCATTCTTCTGCCGACGCTCCTGGCATTAATTGTGAATCATTTCTGGATACAAGAAGAAGACATAAATAATTTAAATAACCATTGTCTTTTAATGGAAAATATATTAACTAATTACTCCGGCCTACATTGATTGAATATAGCCATTGTTGACTGTCTAGTGAATAATATGTATGCTGGGACTGTACTGGATTTGGCGGTATTTGTTCAAATAATCTAAAGTCTGATAGCCAATCATTGACGGACACATCGATGAAAATTCTATTGCCAAATTAAATTTGGTTAAAAAGGGACGTTTTGATCATTTAAGAGGTGAAGGAAAATTAATTACAAAAGTTGGCATTAAAACTAGTGCCAGGCGTTCTTCATTTGTCATCGGTTTTAAAATGAACTTCTGCACATGCGCAAAATGGCGTCCCATTGTCGAATTGAAGCCAAGCTAAGTGAGAAGAAGAGAACATAATGTGAGCTTGTGGTGAAAGGACGCGGTTTGTGGTAGCCTCGGACCACTACCTAAATCTTGGTCCGAGAACAAGGTAAAACTGTTAGATAATATTAATTGGAACTCTAGAACCGTCAGACAAAACATTTATGACAATTTCATGAAAATGGGAATTATGTTTGTCAATTTTAAGAGGCCAAGTGTCGTCTGGCCGGTTGCATTGAAATAACTTTCGATTCCAAAAGGACGCTATTCTTCTTTTACCAAGGCGTTTTCTTGATTTGCTAATTTGTTCAATTTATATTTTAATGGGTCTATTATAATGTGGCCTAAGATTATTTTATATTCATAACACGCCTCCTATTATTTTAGCAGCGAAAAAGAGTTGTTTTATTTCATCTTTCGAGATGTGTTTGGTTTCATTTTTAATCGTTCCATGCTGCAAATGTGAAATTAAACGATTTCAAGAATGTAATTGCCAGGATTTTGGCGTGGGGAACTTGATAGTTTTAATAATGACAAACGGCCCCTTGCTTTTCGTTTGTCTGTGATGGCATCTTTTGGTCTATTATGGCCGCATAAGCACAGCATTCATGCTGGTTGCAAAACATTTTCGGAAGCCTATTTGAAAGAATGTAATGAGTAACCAATTGAAATGAATCGAAATGAGACTGTTGTAGTTTCGGATAAGAATTAGAAAAGGTTTAATATGTGGTGATTTCTAAATCACGTAAATGTAACTTGTTTTATTTATACAGCGTTGCCATATAATTTGGGGTATAGCTTGGCCTCCATTTTGATATATAGTAGGAGTGCAGATTGGTGTTCCCTCCCATAGCCATTCGGCCTTGTATTCTTTTCCCTTGAGAATATATATTTATTTTACCTACTGCTGTTCGAGTCCATGTTTCATTGAGTGCATAGAATAGTACTAGGTTAATTGTCTTCAGGCCACTTTGGCCTCGGGGTACCAAACCCTCCCTCCACTCAAAAATAACGGTACAGAATTGTTTACATAACCTCAAGATAGCGGCTGTGCAAAATTTTAAAATTATTGTTTTATTTCTTGTGTCGTAATCATGCGATGGAAGTGAAAGTTTGAATAATGAACCTACGCAAACATTTTACTTTAATGGGACATAACTCTATTGCCTCTACACATAACAACCCAACATGGCGACCATCTGAAATATTTATACGGTTCTCAACATCGACGAATATATTTTAGGAATCAAACTGAAATGTTGTATTTTGATAGAGGCAATTAACATAAGTAGGATATATGAAAATTGGCTTTAGTTCTTAACGGAACTACACTGACCGGCAAAAAAAAGTGGAACAGTTAAAAATGTAATATAAATAGTATTAAACTAGCCTTGAAAAAGATTTAATCATATTTTAAAAGCTTTTCATGCATTAGAACAAACATCTGAAACATCCGTGAATAGAAATTGATAATGAAATTTCTTAGGGTGGTTTATTACCACCAATTACCCCCAATCTTCGATGAGCCTATCTTAATGGTTTTATGGCGGGAAGCGGACTGGAAGCGTTTAAGGTTTATGAGTGTTGCCGCTCGCTTATTGTTGTTCTAGGGATAACAACTGGCACTTGTCGAACACGTGTGAACCATTGTCACACATTTTAGCAAGTTATCCATTTGCAGTTCACACTAACATGGCTCTTAGCCGTAAAGAAGCTGCACAGGCAGTTGCATTGGTGGAGGATGGCTGCAGCTTCCGTTATGTTGCTGAGGTCATTGGATCATCTCTCGGTAGCATTCACCGTGCAGTGCAACGTTACAGAGAACTCCAAACAAACGACAGGAGACGAGGATCAGGCCGTAGAAGCACAAGTGCCAGGGATGACAGATTTCTCCCCCTACAAGTTCTGCGTAATCGCCATACCTCAGCAGTTCAGGCACGAAATCAACTGGAAAATGTCAGAAATGTGAGAGTGAGTGAGCGAACAGTAAGAAGAAGGTTTGAAGAAGCTCATCTTTCGTCCCGGAGACCTGCACGTGGACCCGCACTCGAACGACATCACAGAGAGGCGCGTCTTCAATTCGCAAGGCAGCATCTGGGATGGACTCACGAGCAGTGGGCCTCTGTTCTCTTCACTGACGAGAGTCGCATTAACCTTAGATCTCCTGATGGAAGAGAAAGAGTGTGGAGAAGGCACGGGGAGAAGTACAGCCCTGTTGCTTTCTCCTCCAGGACTCCATTTGGAGGTGGCTCGGTTATGGTGTGGGGTGGCATCAACGTTATGGCCCGCACTGAGTTGGTATGCATCGATCACGGGACGCTCAATTCCCAAAGGAACATCGAAGAGAACCTGATGAACCATGTGATGGATGCCCTTTGCGCCTTACATTGGTCAGAATTTCATGCTGATGCAGGATAATGCCCGCCCTCATACTGCTCGCTGTGTTGTACAATATCTGCAGGAAGTGGAGAATCAAACCCTGGATTGGCCAGCTCGTAGTCCTGACTTGAACCCCATCGAACCTGTATGGGATATGCTTGGAAGGAACGAAAGACAGCGTGACCACACCACCTTGGCACAACTGAGAACATCGCTGCTGGAGGAATGGGATCGCATCCCGGCAGATGCCATTCGACGAGTTGTGATCAGTATGCCTGAGCGTTTACAAGCAGTCATAGACGCTAATGGCGAAAACACTCATTTTTAGTGACCAGTGTTCTCGTGCAGTGCAGTGCAAACATTAATACTGTTTTGTTTGGCAATACGTTTGATAAACACCTGCCCAAAAGAGCAATACTAAAAAATAGAAAATTGTAAGATTTGCAAAATGTAACGAAATTTGTGAGTTAAAGCGTGTTGTAAAACATGTTTCGGTATTCTCTGTTGCCAACCATCTAAATTTACATGAATAATGCAAATATTGGAAAACCGATACATTTTAGTGGAATAAATTAAGAAATTACATAAAAGATTAAAGTGTTCCACTTTTTTGCCGGTCAGTGTATTTGTTTAGTATAGGAACTTGTATCTGGAAACGTACCATCTTCCCACTACCTGAAAAACACCACCATAGCACACGCTCATAGCTTTCGCATTTTCGGCGCCACTGACCAGAGTAAGTACGTCATTGAGCGATCACCTGATGTCCCATATCCACTACAGGTTTGTTGACATTCCATACCTTCTTTCACGAAATCTCACAGTTGCCGCGTAGGCTACTTGGTATTCCATGAATACGTACAGCAAGAGTTCTTAGACCTTGTGCCACTGCATGTGGGTTATAACTTGTGGTATCAGCACGATAGCGCACCACCTCATTTTTCAGTTGCGGTCCGAGATCATCTGCACCACAGATTTGGGGAACAGTAGATAGGTTGAGGTGGCGTGATTGCTTGGCCTGCACGTTCACTCGACTTTTCACCTGTGGGGTCACATGGAAAACTTGATTTACGAGTTCCCTGCGGAATCCGAGGAAGACCTATTGACGCTGGTTATGGCTGCAGTGGATGTTGGAGGACCAGGAATTGGTGATGGTGTGTACCAGAACATGGTCGTCACATCGAGCCCCACCTGTAATTGGACCCAGACGACAAGCAGCAGGAGTAGGAGTGTGCGCCGGAAATGTGGGAGCTATGAACGTGTGCTGTGGTGGTAGTGGGAAGACGATACGTTTCCGGACACAAGTTCCTATGCTAAACCAAACCTTCTTGGTCCCCAATACAAGCCCTGAAAGTGTGTAATGGGAATTTAGAAACACCTTTTATACTACAAGAGATAGACAACACGCTTGAAGATGAAAATTGAGGTACTCGGAAGGAAATAGAGCCATGAAAGGCGGATAGGAAAGGGAAATAGGAGAGGGTCCACCCCAAAGGCGATGGGAAAAGGGGAGAAACCGAACCCAGCTCAGGAATCCCTCGGGGTCACCAACTCCCCCAAACTTACCATCCATGAGCCCTTAGTGGTGTGGCACTAACCAGGGAGTGGCTACATACACCCTGCCTCTTTTAGGGCCTTGAGCAGAAGGCAGGAGATAACATGAAAAGGAAAGAAGAGGTTTGACCACTCAAAGAATGAGGGAATCAGGAAAGATGAGACAAGGTCCAATTAACGCGGGGAAGGCAAGGACACCCCCGAATACCCTAATACCGTTGGGGTCGGAAGATTTTAATTGCTGTATTATAGGACCTAACATCTGGGTTATCGGCCACTAATGGTGAACATGTTAATGAAAGGAAACTAAACCTAAAGCTGACTCGAAGAGGAAATGGAAAACAAAAATAAGAAGAAGTGAAACCAAAGACGGGAGGAAAGGAAATGCCCTCAACCCTCGAAGAATGTGAATTAAGAGACTTGGAAGAAAGGAGAGCCATGAAAGAGGAGAGGGACCGCCCCAAAGGCAATGGAAGGAAAAAAACGGACTCGGCTCAGGAAGCCCTTGGGGTCGCCAACTCCCGAGCTCAACAGCCATGAGACCCTAACTAGGGTGCACCAGAAGTTGTGGGGCTACATACACTATGCCTCCTTTAGGCCATTGAGCAGAAGGCTGGAGATACAATGAAAAGAAAAGAACAGGTCTGACCCCTCGAAGAATGAGGGATCAGGAAAGATGCGACAAGGGCCAATTATGTCGGGAAAGTGACAGACTCCCTAGGCGTCGGATACCCTAATACCGTCGGGGTCGGAAAAGAACAAGAGTTTACCAAGAGAGGTCGACAGGAAAGAAGACGGAGAGGAGCCCGACACAAGTAAGTGGAAGCAATGTCGGATTCAGATGGGGTCCCGTGGTTGCCAACGCACGTCCTACTAGATGTGAGCCCCTAGAGGAGGGGTCGGAAGAGAACAAGGGTTGACCAATAGAGTTGGATAGGAATGATGACACAGAGGAGACCAGCACAAGTACAAGCAATGCCGGATTCAGCTGGGGTCCTGTGGATGCCAACCTACGTCCCACAAGATGTGAGCCCATGGAGTAAGTAGCACATTCTAAGGGCATATATTTTTGTCGTGTGGCCTCGTGGGTGACCTGCGCGTCGGGATGAGAGATGGAATGGATGAAGATGCATGAAACTGGTCAAGGATGTGGAAGGAAACGGCCGTGGCCAGTCAGAAGGTACCGTCACAGCATTTGCCTGGTGTTGAAAATGGGGGAAACCACGGGAAAATATTTCAAGGACGGCCGACGGTTGGGTTCCCACCCACGCGTCTACCGAGTCAGCAGAGAACTTGGCCCCATGGCCTAACGCTGCACTTTTAGCGAGCGAACCACTGCTGTCAGTTTCTAAGGACTGATTTGTATAAATGACCAATGCAAAGGGTGAATAGCAGGTTATGATTACCATTTACTATACACGCAAAAATTACTCTCAATGGACTAATAAACACAGTGTAATAAATGGGAACTTGAAAGCTGAGATATTGGAATATATTCAGTTCATTAGTTATATTCAATATCTATGTCCCCGAGGACAACAGCTGTAATTGCGTAGCCACGTCCGTGAAATGAAAAGGCTTTTGATAACGTATGGCACAAGGGAGAGTGCGAAGGAGAGAGATATATAGTACACAAAGCGGGAGTGAGTGAGAGAGATAGTACTAACATGTAACGAGTTTTCTCGTGTTTGAAAGAGGACAGCAAGATAGCCAAGTAATAATAACTTTCATTCACAGTCTGAACTAAAATGTAATTACTCTCGTGCATTTTTTGAAGAGCTTCGGCTATTGTATTTTAAATACACGAATGTATTACTAACAAAGAAATACCCGAGGCTTAGCCCTCAGCAAGTAATTTACTGATTGTTATTTAATTAAAACTAACGCTTCACTGACTGAAGCAATGGTTTTAAAATTTAATGAAATATTTCCCGGGCATATTTAGTTTGGTAATGAAGTCGATTGTCTACCAATTTAGAAAATTTATCGGGGCTATCCCTTGTTGTTGTTGTTTGAGTCTTTTGACTGGTTTGATGCAGCTCTCCATGCCTCCCTGTCCTGAGCTAATCGTTTCTACATTGCTACCACAACATACATACGAGGCAATCTGTTTAAAATATTCAAACCTTGTTCCACCCCTACAGCTCTTGTCCTCGACCCTTCCTTCCGTAACTAAGCTTGCTATTCCTGGGTGTCTTAGTATGTGTCCTACCAACCTATCCCTTCTATTCATTAGCAGTCACCAGAAACATCTCTCCTCTCCCACTCGTCTTAATACCTCTTCGTTTGTAACCCTATCTTATCTTCATAATTCTCCTGTAACACCACATTACAAACGCTTCAATTCTCCTCTTTTCTGCTGCACCAATAGTCCAAGTTTCACTTCCTTCCATAGAGCGCCACGCTCTAGACAAAGGCTTTCAAAAATGACTTCCTAATACCTAAATCTATATTCGATGTCAACAGATTCCTTTTCTGTAGAAATGCTTTCTTAGCCTCAGCCAACCTACTTTTTACATCCTCTGCTTCGTCCATCACTGGTTATTTTGCTTACTAAGTAACAGAAGTCTCCTACTTCCTTTAGTTTTTCATCTGATATCTACTTTAAGTATAAATTGAGAAAGCGAACCAAGGACCGTTGAGACTATAAAATCAATACCAACCGCTAGACCACGTGTCTCACTATTAACAATTCAAACAAAGATCTAGTAGTCAATTTTGATTCAAAGCTAACATTTTCTTTGCACTCGCATGAAATGGTAGGTAGTGCTTAAAAATGTTAGGATTTATACGAAGAAATTCTAAGGATTTATTCCCAGGGGATCACAACTTGTGGGACGTGAGTTGGCGATTCGGGACCCCAGTTGAGTCCAGCATTGCTTTCAGTTACTTGTACCGGGCTCATTTCAGTTATCTTTCCTGTCGACCTCCCTTCGTCATCTCTTGTTCTCTTCCGATCCCAACGGTAGTAGGATATTCGAGGCCTACTGTCGACCAAAGTATTATGTGCACTCGAGTTTGAAGGTCGTTTGTGAAGTAACCAATAGACTTACATAAATCCAATAACATCATCATTTTCGTCGTCATGGCGTGCCTCACTCGGAAGTGTTGGGCTCCATCACAGCAACGCTGTACAGCATTCCCCGGAGCGGCTAGCTGGTGATCCATGTCTTATTTCCCCGTACAAATACAAACCGATATGACATAAGTGAATTAATTTACGTATGTCACAGTCATACAGCATAACCTGTTGATGTATAAGGATTACAACGCGACCAAGAACTACATTTCCCAACCACCCCGGGCCGAGAAAAAGTTACCTTACAGAAATGATAAGAACTTTGTTTCTTGGACACACAAAGCCTTGAAATTAATAAACCAATTATACAACATTCTAATGTATATTCTGTTAAAATTTGGACTCAATCTGATGACGGGTTTGTGAGATAATAATTCTTAAATGTGACGCATGGTTGAAATACGCTTAAAAACGGGCCCATCTTGTGTTCCAACTGCGATAAAAAATATTAAAATATAAATTAAAAATTCCAAACCTACACGAACTAACGTAGAATAGAACGAAGAAAATGATGATGTTATTGGATTTTATGTAGGTCTATTGGTTACTTCACAAACAACCTTCAAACTCGAGTGCACATAATACTAGTAGGGTATTTTTCACTTTCCTGCCTTAGTTGGCCCTTGTCTCATCTTTCCTGATGCTCTACTTTTTCGAGGGGTCAGCCTTGTTTTTCTTGTCATGTTTTCTCTTGTCTTCCTATCAAGGGCCTCAAGGAGGCAGGGTGTATGTAGCCCCACCACTTCTGGTGCACCCTGGATAGTGATACACCCACAGGGGCTCACAGTATCTCCTGCCTTCTGCACAAGAATGAATCTGGAATCCCTGGTATTTGTACCACATTAACGAAATTGAAATGGTTCAGAATAAATTCCTAAGATATCTACAGAATAAATCATGAGTATTTATCCGAATAATTATGATAGCTATGGAAATCTTCTAAGTTACTTGAATTACAAATCTTTGGCTAACAGACAGAAAATTGCAATTCTTCTTTTTGCCTTCATAGTCTTCAATAACCTTTTATACATATGGTCCGTATCTAATGTAGTGGACATGCACTTACATGCACTTGTGTTTAAAACATCAAGAAGGCTATGATCTGACACATAGGAACTTGACACATCGTCATCTTGGCCGACACGCCAGAGGATTTGAATGAGTTTTTGAATGATATGGACTCCATCTTGAGGAAAGAATTCATGATGAAAATTAATAAATGTAAAAAAAACCTATTGGAATGCAGCCGAAATAAATCAGAAACCTCGATGGACATCAAATTGGCAGGTGCTAAAGGAAGTAGGAGAGTTCTGTTACTTAGGAAGCAAAATAAGAGGTGATGGACGAAGCAAAGAGTATATAAAATGTAGGTTGACTCAGACAAGGAAAGCATTTCTACAAAAAAAAAAAAAAAAAAAAAAAAAAAAACGGAATCTGTTCACATCGAATTTATAGATTTAGCCTTTGTCTGGAGCGTGGCGCTCTATGGAAGTGAAAATTGGACTGTTGGTGCAGCAGAAAAGAGGAGAATTGAAACGTTTGAAATGTGGTGTTACAGGAGAATGAAGAGCAGATGGGTAGATAGGGTTACAAACGAAGCGGTATTAAGACGAGTGGGAGATGAGAGATGTTTCTGGCGACTGCTAATCAAGATAAGAGATAGGTTGGTAGGACACATACTAAGACACCCAGGAATAGCAAGCTTAGTTATGGAAAGAAGGGTCGAGGAATGGACTGTAGAGGTAGACCATGGTTAGAATATGTTAAACAGATTGCCCCGGATGTAAGGTTTTGTAGCTATGTAGAGATGAAACGATTAGCTCAGGACAGAGAGGCGTGGAATGCTGCATCAAACCAGTTAAAATACTGAAGTACCAGACGCCAACAACATTTTATGTTGGTAGCACCGATAAAAAAAATAATTAAAATGATACTTGGATACGCTGAAAGTACAATAAAAAGGTTATATTGCAAGCAAACACGTATTTACACTAGTCATAATTTGCATGAGGATAGGTCTGTAAACCATTTCTTCATAGCGTTGTTGACACACGAAGTTAGCTATTTGAGCATTGGAGTTGTGGGGACAAGTATAAATCCAGTACAAAGTGAGATGCGGGTAGTACAGGATCATTATGCACAGCCGGTGATAGCGCGCACTTTCACACTTTTACCAAACATGTTCAATAATATGTACTTACAGTGCTCATAGGCGATGCAGAAAATGTCCTCCCTCTCTTGTAACACACACCTGTCATCTTCTGATGAAAGAATGTCTGTCAACTCTTTTATTATTTACGGAGCCTGTTCGCTTGAATCGTTCAGCGAGCCTGCTAATTGTACTGGCATTAGGCACAGGTCTTCCTGGAAACTTGATTCTAATTTTTCGTCTCGTTTCAGAACAAGATGTTCTGCTTTTCATACACGAATTATGGATATACACACGTTCGCACAATGTGAATTGGTGTCTAGGCATGACCAACAATCACAGTAATCACAATACTCACTAAACGTGCAACACTTACGTCTAAGCTTTGCAGATACACGCCCATATGAATGACAAAACACGTGCGATATAACTATATGAGTCAGCGGAGCGCGCCACCACCGGCGGAACAGCGTACGTGCGGCCGCGATCTGCGCCTATCACAGCCGGCTTAGCTTGCCGTGTTTATCGGTTTACGTGCCAAATGATAGTCTCCGTGGCTTAGGCGGCAGCACGCCGGCCTCTCACCGCTGGGTCCGTGGTTCAAATCCCGGTCACTCCATGTGAGATCTGTGCTGGACCAAACAGAGGCAGACAGGTTTTTCTCCGGGTACTCCGGTTTTCCCTGTCAAAATATCATTCCAGCAACACTCTCCACTATCATTTCATTTCATCTGTCATCCATTTAAGAAGTGCCCCAGGGGAGTGCGACAGCCCTCGGCAGCCGGCACAGTTCATATCCTTGCCGCTAGATGGGGGTTTCATTCATTCCATTCCTGACCCGGTCGGAGACTGGAAGCAGGCGGTGGATTTTCACGTGCCAAATGCGACCGTGGCGAATGCAACCCAGTGAAAATCGTGGCTGTAGCGACCCTGCTAGTAGGTTACAGTGCCCCATGCGACCCATAATTCGAGAGATCTTATTTCCAAAGTGTCGGAAATCTATAAAATGCAAAACTTCAGAAATCGCGTTTTTGTTTCTTCGTATAATTAAATTCAGATATGATTATGAATATAATGTAATTTCATTCATTACATTTATGCACATCCTGACACTGTGTTATAAAATCTCCTATCAATGGAAATGGTGGTAATCGTCTACTGTAAGTTGGAGTTAAGACGTTTTGGAAATAAATCATATATTGACATACGCTACGCTTTGAGTGGCATTTATGAACACAACAAACGCAAACTGATGCTCTACATATTTCTCAAAGTTGATTTATCACGTGATGTCCAGAGAGCCATCGGATTGGTCAACATGTATATACGACACATTGGAAATAAATACCCGTTCGAGTTACATCACTTTGCAAATAAATGTAGTTCTTAGATCTCTGTAAATATGGGATATATGACGTATTGCGACTTTAAACCTTTGCAATAAACCTATAAACTTGCTTATGAAAGAAAAAACTGAAAAAACCGTCAACTTTGGATTTACGTCACTTTGGAAATAAGCTCTTCAATATTTTTTTTTAGGAAAGACAGATGTGTTAGAAATTTTCGGATTCCCCCGATAAGCTACATCAGTGTTAAGGTCGCTAGTGGCACGATGGCAAATTGGCGGGTCGCTTATCCGGCACGGCACCTTTATCGGGGCGCACATAGATAATCACCTTGTATCTCCGCGCGCCCGCTTAGGGGCAGGATGCGCAGTAGGCCATCATACTTACTGGTGTATCACGCAGTTTGGCTTGACCCTCAGACCAAAGTCCATTCCCCCAGGGGCTTACATCTAGTGGGACGTGGGTTGGCGACCACGGGGCCCCAGCTGAGTCCGGCATTGCTTCCACTTACTAGTGCCGGCCTCTCTCCGTCTTCTCTCCTGTCGACGTGACTTGGTCAACTCTTGTTCTCTTCCGACCCCGACGGTATTAGTGTATCCGAGGCCTATTGAGTCTCTTCCTTTCCCGCCTTAATTGGCCCTTTCCTGATACTCTCCTTCTGCGAGGGGTCAGCCTTCTTTTTCTTTTCATGTTATCTCCTGCCTTCTGCTCAAGTCCCTCAAGGAGGCCGGTTGTATGTAGCCCAACCACTTCTGGAGCACCCTGAATATTCCTACACCCTATGGGGCTCACGGCTGGTGAATTCGGGAGTTGGCGACCCAGAGGATTCCTGAGCTGGGTCCGGTTTTCCTCCTTTTTTCCATTACCTCTGGGGCAGACCCTCTCCTCTTTCACTTTCCTATCAGCCTTTTATGGCTCTCCTTCCTTCCAAGTCCCTCAATCCGCATTCTTCGAGGGTTGAGGGCATTTCTTTTCCTCCTGTCCTTAATTTGCCTTATTCTCCTTTTGTTCACCATTTCTTCTTCTAGTATATAAGTTAGTAGTTAGTATTAGTTATAGTTTCCCTTTCATTATTATCTTCAGGACCACCCAAACCAGTAGGGGCCGATAACCTAGATGTTAGGCCCCTTAAAACAACAATTATCATCATCATTACCAAAATCCGTGTTCAAAGTAAAATACAGTAGGCGAGGCTCTGCTTGATCACATATTACGTGTTTAGATACGAGCTAGATGGAACGCAACACAGAGGAATTGTACATGATATGACAGAAACCATTTGGTGTTGTGTACTTATGATGTATACACAAGCTATTGACATTCCAAACAAGTGACTGTCTGGGATACGGCTCGGCGCGGCGGCTTGCTGTGACGTGAATGGATGACGTAATAAACACTTCACACACAGTCACACACATCCAGGCGGCCATGAATACCGGCCACGGGTAATGAGCCAGCAGTGGACACTGTGACGTGGGCAGTACACTATCGCCGAACATTCGCCCGAATGTTTCGCCGAATGTTCGGGTGGGATTGCGACCGCGAATGTAGACGAATGTGCAACCCGAACCACCCCGAACTAACCAAGTACACCATTGTCTAAGTTCGGCCGAACCATGCCGAACCCAATCGTGCGTATTCGCTGCATAACATTCCCGCCAAACCCACTCATTGTGACCTTTATCGTTAGAACAAAACTTTTTTTGTAAATTTTTGTTTTTTCATTTTTGAAATTCCTATATTTTGGAAACTAGGAAGTTTACAAAAACGTTTGTTTCACGTAAATGAATGGCCCTTACCTCCTCTACCCTCAAAACAAGTTTCAAGGCACTAGGACAAAAGCCAAAAACGTTCAATTTTGAAAGTAGGCGATTTTTCGAAAACCAAACATTCTAAAAGGAATGGTCTCCATGTTCTTTATTGTTAGAACAAACCTTTTTTTTTTTTTTCAAAAAGTCCAAGTTTGAATATGGCTATAGTTTGGAAACTAAGTGGGTCATAGAAACAACAGCGTTTCCTCATTAGACCACTCCATCAATAAATAAAGAAATCGCCCCAGTTTACGGATAAAAAATCAACGATCACTGTAGACAGAGCGTGTGCGTGGCTACACGAATGCAAGCGAGTGCGTACTGGCTCAAGTTAGTACCTGTCCGCGCTCGGCATTCGCCCTAGTTCGTCTCCTTTGATCCGTGACGGTGGACCGCCAAAATAGCGAGTGCAGCCGAACACGAATGTTGGCGATGCGAACTACCCCGAATGTACACGAGCACACCGGGTACACTATCGCGCTCGTCTCAGTTCGCCTACATTCGGCGATAGTGTACTGCAGGCTACTTAAGAGACAAACAGTATCGGGGGCTTTGCTTCGCCAGGTTTAACCTGTAGGCAATCTTTCTTTCTGCCTATGGGGTTTTTCCCTGGCCCTTCGCTCAACCTAAACCCACTTATATATCCCAATCCAAATGATGATGCCTGGTAGAGTACTTGGTACTGGGACAGGCAGAAAGGCTCGCACGGCTCATCAAACCCCCCTCTGTTTCTCCTACTATCGTAGTTATTAACAGCATGTCGGAGGCAGCAGTAGTAAAGGTTGGCTGTCACGCGGGGGGTGCAGGCTTTAACTTTTCGCCCCCCCCCCCCCCTCCCGAAAAAAAAACGGGGGCTTTGCTCTACTCGAATAGGCTCGCGTTCAAGGTACACACCTGGCGTTTCTGGGAACTAGTGGTTTGATATGTTGTTGTTGTTGTGGTTCCAGTTAAGAGGTTTGGACGTCGTGGACATATAAGTCCCATGTACTTGGGTGTATCTGTAGAATAGCCTGTGTTATTTTATTATACTGTATAGAAAGCCTTTCAGTCTGTCCAACACCAAATTGTGCCCTATTACATTTGCCGGGAAAACAAGCATTTAAATACCATAACCTGAAAATGGACCATTTATCACTAAAAACACACTTTCTTGTGCAAAAAGATACTTATTTATTTATTTATTTGTTTATTCATTTATTTGTTTGTTTATTTATTTGTTTATTTGTTTATTTATCGGTTTGTTTAATTATTTGTTTATTTGTTTATTTATTTGTTTATTTATTTGTTTACTTGTTTATTTATTTGTTTATTTATTTATTTGTTTATTTATTTGTTTATTTATTTATCTATTTATTTGTTTATTTATTTGTTTATTCATTTGTTTATTTGTTTATTCATTTATTTGTTTATTTATTTGTTTATTTATTTCTTTATTTGTTTATTTATTTGCTTATTTATTTATTTGTTTATTTATTTGTTTATTTGTTTATTTATTTATTTGTTTATTTATTTATTTGTTTAATTGTTTATTTGTTTATTTATTTATTTATTTGTTTATTTGTTTATTTATTTGTTTATTTGTTAATTTATTTGTTTATTTATTTATTTATTTATTTGTTTGTTTATTTATTTATTTGTTTATTTGTTTATTAATTTTTATTTATTTATTTATTTGTTTATTTGTTTATTTGTTTATTTGTTTATTTATTTATTTGTTAATTTATTTGTTTATTTGTTTATTTGTTTATTTATTTATTTATTTGTTTATGTATTTATTTGTTTATTTATTTATTTGTTTATTTATTTGTTTATTTATTTATTTGTTTATTTATTTATTTGTTTATTTATTTGTTTATTTATTTGTTTTTATTTATTTGTTTATTTATTTGTTTATTTATTTGTTTTTATTTATTTGTTTATTTATTTATTTGTTTATTTGTTTATTTATTTGTTTATTTGTTTATTAGTTTATTTGTTTATTTGTTTATTTTTTTATTTTTATTTTTTTAAACCATTTATTCATTTAGTTATTTTTTATTATTTTATTTTTTCATTTATTTACTTATTTGTTTATTTATTCATTTATGTATTTGTTTGTTTATACATTTTATATTTTATTTATTATTTTATTTTTTCATTAATTTATTTATTCATTCATTTATGTATTTGTTTATTTATTTATTTTTTAAATTATTTATTCATTTAGTTATTTATTTTTTTATTTTTTCCATTAATTTATTTATTTATTCGTTCATTTATTTATTTGGTTATTTATTTCTTCATTTTTATTTGTTTGTTTATAACAGAGACCAGGATTGAGCAGGAGACGGACGAGATTCTAAGTAAGCATGGTGGAGGTGATAATAGAACACTCCAATTCATAGTTTTCCCTCACGAGGATGAATATACCTTGTTCCAACCCTGAGACCAACATTAAAATCATTAACGGCGGCGGAAATTGAACCTGGAACCTCAAGGTTGACAGTCAGAAATACTGGTCACTACACAACTAAACAAGTCTGGTTCGACTGAATGTGTAGTGTTATTTTGCAGAGACTGTACTGTAATGTGGTATAGCTCCAGTAATCCGCCAGATAAGGCATTTCCTTTCCGCCTGACTGAATCGCACCCTCTTACGTCGCTCGCCTCCCTTATTCCCACGAGAAGGGAAATGTCTGTCTGCACTCGGCTACACATGGAAATTATTATTTCTATTGGAGCGAAAGAGATTCTTTCTTCAGCGAAGCGATAAAGGGAGACCACCTCTTGGTTAGCTGAAGATAGTAGACTTGGTTGTCCCCTCCAGGGGTTCACATCTAGTGGGACCTCGGTTAGCGACCACGGGACCTCAGCTGAGTTCGGCATATCTTCCACTTGGTGTATTCTTTGGAATACACGGTAAGACAGAGTGAGCTTTTGCTGCTCTTTGCTTTATTTCATTCATTCCTTTTTTCGCAAACACCAACAGTGATCTCCTGGTTTCTCTTTGTTGGTGTACTTTGCTTATATTACCTGTGAGTCTGTTTTAGATATATATCTTCCATGACCCACCTAGCGTCATATAGCAGCGAATCTCTGAAGTTACTCAGTTTTTCCATGTACAAGAGGACTTCCTTACCAATCTAGCCACCAGATCTCGTCGCTATCGCCAGCTATAATCTCTGTGATCAAGAGGACTTCGTCTACTTTCCCATCCACCAGGCTTCGCAGTGACGCCTGCAATCAACTCTTTGAAGACCATTTCATCAAGATACTTAATTTTTGTTTAGTTGGTTATTCTTATGTATGTTCCTTTGTCTCCTACCCCCATTCTTTTCCCTTCTCTGGTCCCTCCGCGCTTCGTTGAGCTGGCCTCACTTGTGCTACAGTCGTCAAGACTTCCAGTCGGAGCTTACCTAGAGCTCGTCTCCTCTCCTCGAGAGACAAACTTTTAAATCGGACGCCATGTCCAGATCTTAACTAACGGTCAACAACAGAATCGCCGGTCATCAGAAATGAGCTAAGTACTACTTCAACGTTCTTCAACTCATTTTAATTGCTTTTAAATAGCTACATGCTTTTTAACCATCGTTTTACAGACAGTGTGAAATTGCGAAATGTGGGGCAATAACCATCTTCGCAGGATTTTCGAGGTTGGGCTTTTCTATCTAAGCTAATCTTAAAATGAAGCAGCATTTCTTATGCATATTAACTGAGATATTTTCTCACAACGTGGGACATCGTTAAATTACCCACTGTCTGTAGAAAACTTAGCTCGTTCCACCGCTGGATTTTTTTGCCCATTTCAACAGTTATGAGTGTTCTGGAATGTTCCACGCCAAACAATTCATCTGCAAGTAAAACCTTCTGGTATTTTCCACTCACATATGGGAATACTTTTTCTAACCAAGGAATTTCCTTATGAACAGCTAATCAACACCTAATTTTTCTTCCTTCGTGGGAATTTAGCTGCTGCATTCAACTATAACCTACACATTTTTCAACGCAAGAGACTCTCGCAAATCAAATGCAACTAGTTATTTTTCACCACCGCAATAACTTTCCTTTCTATAAACTATCTGTGCTACAATAGTGAACTTTTCAACCACGTCAATAGACTATAGTGAAACAGTGCTCGTTCGACTTCTCATCCGCGTTGCGCTCGTCCGAAATAAATAAAATAGGCCAAGAAATTCACAAAGTTCCTATTTCATCTTCCTCACCACTCTTTGCTAACAAATTAGGTTACGCTTTTAAATGTATGTATTCTTCAATGAGGCCTCGCCAAACCATAGGCGCCCTTCCAACTTTTCTCCATGTATAACTTATTCACTCTGTAAAAATATCAGCAGTTAGAAACTGCTTATTAATCTATTTTTCTTTTCTTGTTAGTACAAGAACTGGTTATGGTCTAAGTACTAAACCTTTCATTAATCTCTTTAATCCAGGTTTTACGAAAGGGTAACTGGCCCCATTTTTCCCTCGCGATCCTGTGTAAATATAGAAGTTCTAGCAACTTCTTCTTAATTTTTCTCTTCAGGTTTCACAATAAGTGACCTGCCCTATTTGCATAAACTATAAAAGTAATTCTGTATCAATATAAGAAGTTATAGAAACTTCTATTTCATTTCTCCCTGTTTTTGTTGTTGTTACTTTCGAAGCTGTTATTTGTTCATATTCTAAAGATGCCCATCTAGGAATTCTTAAAGTACACACCTTGTACTTGATTTATTGTTTAACTTTAATTACGTTAATTATCTTTAAGTTTTCAATTTGTTAATCTTAACACCATTTCAAAATCAGATGAGGATTTTAGTGCTTATAAAAGGTTCCAAACCAAAAAATTGTCAATTGCCTAGTGCAAACTTTAAATGATTTTAGGAGTTCTGCGACCCTAATGGTTTATAAAATCAAATTACATACCGTATGTGTCAAATTGATCACACTTTTTGCATTGTTAAATAAATCCAACTATACCCTTTTCCTTTATCATTTTCTATAAAATAACGATTAGGCAAGATCCTGTCTTCCCCCACTCTTCCTATGGACTTAAATTTAAGAAACTCACAAATCAAATTAATCGCTCGCTCCACTAGCTTCCTGCTTGTTGAGATTTTCTCTACAACTTATGGTTGGTTTTCCAAATTTAAGTTTTTCTCATTGTCTAAACTTTTAGTCGGCGCTTTGCTGGGTAAAAGCTTAGCCATTCCTAAATGCAACTATCGGTGCTCTCACCAAAATTATTCACAAGGGTATAATTGCTTCATCCCTACCCTTCCTGGAAACATTCGGTCACTTTTTAGTAATTCTACAATTTCAAGAATTAAAACATCACGGCCAATTCAAACCATTTGTATTCTTCAAAATATTTGTTTAAAACAAACTCCTTTGAAAATATACATAGGAAACTCATCATTTCTTTCCTTGCCAGACCACCACCCTTCCCCAAGTAGCCGAATCTTGGCTTGGAAGGGAAGGTACCACCTCCTTTCGCCCGCAAATAGCCCAAGCTCTAGCTGCGTTTCCTGTTAGCTGTGTTCGGGTCCCCACTCACTTTAGTGATTTCACGGGCTTTGCGGTGACACTCTTCTCTAAAAATTGTTTTTGTTTGCTGTTGGACTTTCGTCCTATTATCCACACTTGTTCCTCAGTCCGAAACCCACTTCCCTTTACTTCTTTCTTCATCTTCCCTTGTGGGTAAGGTTAATTCCTAGCAAAAACCTACCCAAACTTTGGTCCCAGGAACCCGGGAGAGTTCATTTGTCAATATTTTGCAAATCATTAATATTTACCTTGAAGTTTTCAGCTATAACTTCGCAGTGCAAAGCTGGTGAGGTGGAAAGGGGTTGCTTCTGTCTCCTTTGGTGCATTTCTCCCGTTCAACTTGTTTGCTGCTGCCAGTCTGATAGCTTTTCCAAGGATCCTCAGTTGCGTAAGTTATACTTCAATTTACCTTTTTCACCATGCCTTCCACAGATAATGATAATGACGGCAAGGATGAAATACTTACTTCCAAACGAGCTTCTTATAAAGGGCAACTTACCCGATTCCGAAAATACATCAAGGAATTAGATCCCTCAGAAGCTCAATTAGATTTGTTAAACCATCGCGTAAAGGACTATGAACGTTCTTATGAAAACTATTGTACTATTCAAACCGAAATAGAAACCTGCATGCTCAATCAAACTGATGATAGAGTAGAGGTAGAAAATCAATACTACGACGGTATAGCCTCCGCCTTTAAAATAATTCGCCAACTTGAGGAGGAGCAGAAAAGGGATGGTTCCGTTCTTGGCTCTCTTCATGAACAACAAACCTCAACTCGCGAAGGCGCCCATAAACCAAATCCAATTCTTCCCAAAATTAATCTGCCCCACTTCTCAGGAGACGAATCTACTTGGGATTCTTTTTACGAACTATTTTGTTCTCTAGTTCATGAAAATGAAGATATTCAAATCATTTACAAGTTTCATTATTTGCGATCTATTCTACAAGGTCAAGCCCTGCAGTTAGTTGAAGCACTCCCATTAAGTGCCGAAAACTACCCAATTGCCTTTAACCTGTTAAAAGAAAGATACGGTTATTTACGGCTACGTATTCAACGCCACATGAAGGCTCTATTCAATTTGCCTGCGTCACAGCACAATGACGTCACTAGTCAGCGTACCCTCATTGATACAACACAACTTCACGTTAAAGCTCTATCCCAATTAGATCAACCCACTGAACCTTGGGACACTTTCCTAATACATTTAGTTGTTTCTAAAGTCAATGTTGCTACCCTCAAGGCTTGGGAAATGGAACTTTCCAAAGACGACAATTCCTCGTATGAGCAATTAACCACCTTCATAAATGCTAGCTGCCAACTCTTAACTGCTTTAGCTAACCAAAGTGAACCCTCTTCTCCTAGCTCTAAACTTGAATTACTGTCTCTTAAATCTAAAACCGAACACGTAGCGTCTAGTACCCAAAAACCCGGGTCCAGCTCGTCTAAACTAAAGTCAAACGCCACTGGTTACCCAACTAGGTCTAGTGAACGCCATATTGCTAGTTCTCTCGCTTTAAACACTCAGAGCGAACCCCGTAAAAGTTTAAATGAACCATTAAAGTGCATACTTTGCAAGGAATCCCACGCCTTGTATCTATGTAAATCTTTTAAGAACTGTCAGTCGAAGACAGAAGACAATTAGTTTCCCAGAATAAACATTGCTTTAACTGCCTATCACTCAAGCATTCTGCCTCTAATTGTAAGTCTTCAATACTTTGTTATCACTGTGAAAAATCGCACCACACTTTACTACATCGTCATGATCAATTGAAGTCATCAGCAGTATCTACTTGTCAGAAGAATGATAATACTGGCACTCCTAATGCTTCATCTTTCATTCAGAACGCTAAATCCTTGCGCAGTGCTCAAGTACTATTGTCCACTGTCCAAATTGAAGTCCAGGACAAATTCGGCAACTGGGTCAGTGCTCGCGGTCTTCTTGATTCAGCGGCAACTCATGATTTTGTGTCCCATTCTTTGATTAGAAAATTAGGCCTACCAGTAAACCCTACTTCTATCAATGTATCAGGCATCAACAGCCTAAAATCGCAAGCTTTACAGTTTTCAAAGCTAACCATAAGAGACACTTGTCACAGAAATAACTTTCTCAAACTGAATTGTCTCATTCTCAATAGCATATGAGAAGACACTCTAAGTCACTCTGTCGATATTTCAGGTTTAAACATACCCTCGCATTTAAGGTTAGCTGATCCTCTGTTTAATGTACAAAGCCCCATTGACATACTCTTTAGTGCCAATGTTTTCTGGAATTGCCTTCGTAAATAGGTTCGTAAGTTATCCTCAAACGTGGTTGCCAGAGACACTAATTTTGGATGGATCGTTATTGTTCAACTTCCTCATTATTCTCCCCAACCCGTATCTCAATGTTATTTTGCTATTACTGATTTGGAACAGTTCTGGAGGCTCGAAAGCGTTGATTCTCCTAACGTAACCCCTTCAGAAAACGTATTCTGAGAGCAACTTTTCTTGAACACTACCACTCGTTCTCCTGAAGGCTGGTTCATTGTTCAGATGCCAAGATTACTTAATCCTCCTAAACTTATTAATTCTCAACCTAATGCTTGAATAGCTCTCTTTGCTATCGAGAGCAAATTCAAGAAAGAACCACTCGTTAAACAACAGTACACTGATTTCATGGATGAGTATGAAAGCTTAGATCATATGGAAGTTGTCAGCAAATCTTATGACGAATTGCACCCCCCAATTGAAACGGTTTTCTTAAATCATCATCCCGTGTGGAAAAACCCTCTTGTAAATGATAAAATCCAAGTCGTTTTCAATGGTTCATCACCTGACGTTAATGGCAACAGTCTTAACGATACTCTTTACTCTGGTCCCGCTATTCAGTCAGATTTATCTGCTATACTCTTAAACTTTCGATTATTTCCCTTAGCTGTTATAGCAGACATCAAACAGATGTACCGTCAGGTTTTAATTCAGCCTGAACAACAAGATCTCCAAAGAATATTGCGGCGCGACGAAATCAGCAAGCCCATTAAGATATTTCACTTAAAGACGGTCACTTATGGCTTAAAACCTTCCGCTTTCCTTGCTATCCGATCCCTACATTTGTTAGCCTCTCAAGATGGTCATTTTTTTGATTCTAAAGCTTCCGAAGCACTAACTGTATCATTCTATGTTGACGATTACCTTCAGTCCTTCCCCATTCAGGAGGGAGCTTCTTTCGTATCACTAGAACTTCAGGCATTGCTAAAGAATGGAGTATTTCCACTTCATAAATGGAATTCCAATTCAGCGAAATTTCTCGACCAGTTTCCTATTGAAGATGTTGACCCCTCCTCCGTCAAAATTTGTGGAAATTCCGAATCCATAAAAACTCTTGGAGTTCATTGGTGCACCAGCACTGATACTCTCATCTATAAAGTTTCGCTTGCCGAAGAGCTCCCTAACACAAAAAGGCAAATTCTCTCTGAAATTGCAAAAAGTTTTGATCCGCTTCAATTCCTTGCTCCGGTTATTGTTATAGCCAAGCTTTTCATGCAAGAGCTATGGTCGCTTAACTGTGAATGGGACGGAACTGTTCGCCTTTCTTTTCTTAACAGATGGCTCTCTTTTCGTAGCAATTTGCTTGATCTTTCTCTTATTGAAATTCCAAGAAATTTAATTAATGCTCCTGCTAACACATCTTTTTCCTTCATGAGTTTGCAGACAGTTCCGAAAAAGCTTACGGTTACAGTGCATATTTGGTTTATCGCGGTTCGTCAAATGAATCTTCAGTTTCCAACCTTGTTTGTGCCAAATCGAAGGTTGCTCCTCTTAAAACTATTACTTTGCCCAGGCTTGAATTGTGTGCTGCACTCATGGCCGCAGAACTTGTTAAGAAATTACGGGAAGTCTTAAAGGTCGAATTTTTGCAAACCTATCTGTGGAGCGATTCCATGATCACTCTTTATTGGATCGCCAAAAAACCCCGTTCATTGGCAAACTTTTGTTGCAAACAGGGTTTCCAGAATTCAAACTCTTTCTTCGGGATGTCAATGGAAACATGTGCCCAGCGCTGACAACCCCGCCGACATCATTTCTCGTGGATTTTTACCTTCTCAATTACTAGCATCTCAGTTATACTGGCATGGGCCCTCGTGGTTAATCGAAGACTCTTCTTGTTGGCCTTCTAAACCTCCAGTTACACACTCCAACTTGCCTGACGCTCAAGTATCTAAATCTACTGCTTCGTGTCTTGTTTCCAACGTTTCGCATCCCTTGTTGTCCCGCTATTCTTCCTTTCACAAATTAATTGGAATTTTTGCCTATCTTCTCAGATGGAAATATCTTGTGGTTGACCAACCACTTCTCCCTAAACCACACCTTACCAATCATGAATTGAATCTCGCTACCATTAAGGTTTTGCAACTAACACAGCAAGAAACCTTTTTTTCTGAATTGTCTTTGCTTTCTGCTAAAAGGGATCTTCCGAAATCCAGTCGTCTTCGAGACTTAGCCCCGTTCCTTGATGACAATAGGTTACTCAGGGTAGGTGGTAGGCTCTCGCAATCTTTGCTTTCTGAGGACAAAAAGCATCCAGTTATTTTGCCTTCTAAACATCACGTAACTTCTTTAATTATACGTGACTTTCACTATCGTAATCTGCATGTTGGTACACGCACACTGCTTTGCTTCTTAAGGGAAAAGTACTGGATCATAAATGGAATTCATGAAGTTTCCTCTGTAATTCACAAATGCATTCCTTACTTCAAAGCGAAACCTAAAGTCAATACTCAATTAATGAGCGATCTGCCCTCTTTCCGCTCTTCTCCTATATGTCCTTTTGCTTTAACTGGTGGGGACTATATGGGGCCGTCCAATATCAATGCAATTCCCCTGAAGCTAAACGCAAATTGTTTGGTAAGCTCTATGTTTCTCTCTTTGTTTGCATGGTTACTGGCGCGATCCATTTGGAACTACTGTCGACCAAAGTATTATGTGCACTCGAGTTTGAAGGTTATTTGTGAAGGAACCAATAGACCTACATAAAATCCAATAATATCATCATTTTCGTCGTTCTATTTTACGTTAGTTCATGTAGGTTTGGTATTTTTAATTTATATTTTAATATTTTTTATCGCAGTTGGAACACAAAATGTGCCCGTTTTTAAGCAAGTTTCAACCATGCGTCACATTTAAAAATTATTATCTCAAAACCCCGTCATCAGATCGAATGCAAATTTTAACACAATATACATTAGAATGTTGTATAACTGGTTTATTAATTTCAAAATTTTGTGTGTCCAAGAAACAAATTTGTTATCATTTTTGTAAGGTAACTTTTTCTCGGCTCGGGGTGGTTGGAAAATATAGCTCTTGGTCGCGTTGTAATCCTTATACATCAAGACGTTATGCTGTATGACTGAGAAATACGTAAATTAATTCACTTATTTTATATCGGTTTGTATTTGTTCGTGGAAATAAGGCATGATTCACCAGCCAGCCGCTCCGGGGTAAGCTGTACAGCGTTGCTGAGATGGAGCCCATCACTGCCGAGCGAGGCGAGGTCGTATTTCCCCGTTCAAATATAAACCGATATAAAATAAGTGAATTAATTTACGTATTTTAAAGTCATACAGCATAACTTTTTGATGTATAAGAATTACAACGCGACCAAGAATTACATATTCCAACCACCCCAAGCCGAGAAAACGTTACCTTACACAAATGATAACAACTTTGTTTCTTGGACACGAAAATTTTTGAAATTAATAAACCCGTTATACAATATTCCAATGTATATTTTGTTAAAATTTGGATTCGATCTGATGACGGGTTTGTGAGATAATAATTCTTAAATGTGACGCATGGTTGAAACACGCTTAAAAACGGGCACTTATGTGTTCCAACTGCGATAAAAAATATTAAAATATAAACTAAAAATTCCAAACCTACATGAGCTCACGTAAAATAGAACGATGAAAATGATGATGATATTGGATTTTATGTATGTCTATTGGTTACGTCACAAACAACCTTCAAACTCGAGTACACATAATACTTTGGTCGACAGTAGTAACGAATGCCTCCATTTCTTACTTTTTGTCAGCCGTCTCTCGCTTCGCTGCTAGGCACGGTGTTCCTTCTGAGATGTTCTCTGATAACGTTTCCTCTTTTCAAGGCGCAGCTTCCTTGTGGAAGAAAGCTCTTACATCTTCTCCTGCCATGGAACAGATTTCAAATTTTTCCTATTCAAAGGGTTTCAAATGGCGTTTTATACCTCCCTACGCCCCTCACCACGCTGGTAGGTGGGAATTCTGCGTAAAGCTTACTAAACGTCATCTAAGAAAGGTTTTAGGTAGTCACATTCTGATTTATGAAGAATTTAATTCGCTGTCTATTCTGATTGAAGGTGTTGTTAATTTCCGCCCTTTAACTCCACTTTCCAATGACCCTGATGACCTGCTTCCACTTACACCGGGTCACTTCCTTATAGGCACTTCTCTTTCTGCCCCTCCTCCCCTACCCAACTCTTACAGAGATTCTAATTTACCTATTGTTTGGCGTAAACTTGAAGCCCTCCATAATTCATTCTGGAAGAGGTGGAATTTGGAATACTTAACTTCCTTGCAACGGAGACAGAAGCGGTTTCTTTCTAATTCCGACACTAAAGTGGGGGATTTGGTCCTGGTTAGGGATGCATCCCCTCCCTTGGTCTGGATCTCTGGTAGAGTGACCGAGTGTTACCCGGGAAGGGATGGGAGAGTTAGGGTAGCCAAGATCTTGACCACTAATGGGCATATTATAAGACCACTGACTTTAATTGCTCCTCTACCTTTAAATCCTTAATATCATGTTTCTTGTTCTCTGCCGGTGTTTGCCCCTACCAGCTTGGTGTATTCTTTGGAATACACGGTAAGACAGAGTGAGCTTTACTGCTCTTTGCTTTATTTCATTCCTTCCTTTTTTCGCAAACACCAACAGTAATCTCCTGGTTTCTCTTTGTTGGTGTACTTTGCATATATTACCTGTGAGTCTGTTTTAGATATATATCTTCCATGACCCACCTAGCGTCATCTAGCAACGAATCTCCGAAGTTCCTCAATTTTTCCATGTACAAGAGGACATCCTTACCAATCTAGCCACCAGATCTCATCGCTATCGCCAGCTATCATCTCAGTGATCAAGAGGACTTCGTCTACTTTTCCATCCAGCAGGCTTCGCTAGTGACGCCTGCTATCAACACTTTGAAGACCATTTCATCAAGATACTTAATTTTTGTTTAGTTGGTTATTCTTATGTATGTTCCTTTGTCTCCTACCCCCATTCTTTTCCCTTCTCTGGTCCCTCCGCGCTTCGTTGAGCTGCCCTCACTTGTGCTACAGTCGTCAAGACTTCAAGTCGGAGCTTACCTAGAGCTCGTCTCCTCTCCTCGAGAGACAAACTTTTAAATCGGACGCCATATCCAGATCTTAACTAACGGTCAACGAGAGAATCGCCGTTCATCAGAAATGAGCTAAGTACCACTTCAACGTTCTTCAACTCATTTTAATTGCTTTTAAATAGCTACATGCTTTTTAACCATCATTTTACAGACAGTGTGAAATTGCGAAATGTGGGGCAATAACCATCTTCGCGGGATTTTCGATATTGGGCTTTGTCTATCTAAGCTAATCTTAAAATGAAGCAGCATTTCTTATGCATATTAACTGAGATATTTTCTCACAACGTAGGAAATCGTTAAATTACCCACTGTCTGTAGAAAACTTAGCTCTCGTTCCATCGCTGGATTTTTTTTGCCCATTTCAACAGTTATGATCTGGAATGCTCCACGCCAAACAATTCATCCACAAGTTAAACCTTCTAGTATTTTCCACTCACATATGGGAATACTTTTTCTAACCTAGGAATTTCCTGATGAACAGCTAATCAACACCTAATTTGTCTTCCTTTGTGGGAATTTAGCTGCTGCATTCAACTGTAACCTACACATTTTTCAACGCAATAGACTCACGCAAATCAAATGTAACTAGTTATTTTTCACCACCGCAATAACTTCCCTTTCTATAAACTTTCTGTGCTACAATATTGAACTTTTCAACCACGTCAAAAGACTATAGTGAAACAGTGCTCGTTCGACTTCTCATCCGCGTCGCGCTCGTCCGAAATAAATAAAATAGGCCAAGAACTTTCTTCACAAAGTTCCTATTTCCTCTTGCTCACCACTCTTTACTAACAAATTAGGTTAATCTTTAAATTTATGTATTCTTCAATGAGGCCTCGCCAAACCATAGGTGCCCTCCCAACTTTTCTCCATGTATAACTTATTCACTCTGTAAAAATATCAGCAGTTAGAAACTGCTTATTAATCTATTTCTCTTTTCTTGTTAGTACAAGAACTGGTTATGGTCTAAGTACTAAACCTTTCATTAATCTCTTTAATCCAGGTTTCACGAAAGGGTAACTGGCCCCATTTTTCCCTCACGATCCTGTGTAAATATAGAAGTTCTAGCAACTTCTTCTTAATTTTTCTCTTCAGGTTTCACAATAAGTGACCTGCCCTATTTGTATAAACTATAAAAGTAATTCTGTATCAATATAAGAAGTTATAGAAACTTCTATTTCATTTCTCCCTGTTTTTTTGTTGTTACTTTCGAAGTTGTTATTTGATCATATTTCTAAGATGCCCATCTAGAAATTCTTAAAGTACACACCTTGTACTTGATTTATTATTTAACTTTAATTACGTTAATTATTTTTAAATTTTCAATTTGTTAATCTTAGCACCATTTCAAAATTTTATGAGGATTTTAGTGCTTATAAAAGGTTCCAAACCAAAAAATTGGCAAATGCCTAGTGCAAACTTTAAATGATTTTAGGAGGTCTGCGACCCCAATGGTTTATAAAATCAAATTACATACCGTATGTGTCAAATTGATCACACTTTTTTGCATTGTTAAATAAATCCAACTATACCCTTTTGCTTTATCATTTTCTATAAAATAACGATTAGGCAAGATCCTGTCTTCCCCCACTCTTCCTATGGGCTTAAATTTAAAAAACACACAAATCAAATTAATAACGGTTCCACTATTTGTTGCATTTGAGCAAGAACTCTTAGTCACAAACTTATTAAAGCCTCTCTTAGCTTTGATAGCTAATTCTAACGAGCTAGTATGGCAAGCATAGCTCGCTCCACCAGCTTCCTGCTTGTTGAGATTTTCTCTACAACTTATGGTTGGTTTATCAATTTAAGTTTTTCTCATTGTCTAAACTTTTAGACGGCGCTTTGCTGGGTAAAAGCTTAGCCATTTCTAAATGCAACTATTGGTGCTCTCACCAAAATTATTCCCAAGGGTATAATTGCTTCATCCCTACCCTTCCTGGAAAAATTCGGTCACTTTTTAGAAATTCTACAATTTCAAGAATTAAAACATCACGGCCAATTCAAACTATTTGTATTCTTCAAAATATTTGTTTAAAAGAAAATCCTTTGAAAAGATATATTGTAAACTCATCATTTCTTTCTTTGCCAGACCACCACCCTTCCCCATAGTAGCAGAATCTTGGCTTGGAAGGGAAGGTACCACCTCCTTTCGTCCGCAAATAGCCCAAGCTCTAGCTGCGTTTCCTGTTAGCTGTGTTCGGGTCCCCACTCACTTTAGTGATTTCACGGGCTTTGCGGTGACACTTTTCTTTAAAAATTGTTTTTGTTTGCTGTTGGACTTTCGTCCTATTATCCACACTTGTTCCTCTGTCCGAAACCCACTTCCCTTTGCTTCTTTATTCATCTTCCCTTGTGGGTAAGGTTAATTCCTAGCAAAAACCTACCCACCACTTACTTTTGCCGGGCTCCTCTCTGTTATCTTTCCTGTCGACCTCCTTTGGTCAACTCTTGTTCTTTTCTGACCCCGACGGTATTAGGGTGTCCGAGGCCTAGGGTGTCTTTTACTTTACCACCTTAATTGCCCCTGTCTCATCTTTCCTGATCCCTGATTCTTAGCCTTCTTGTTTTATTTTTATTGTATCTCTTGCCTTCTGCTCAAGGCCCTCAAGGAGGCAGGGTGTGTGTAGCCCCACCACTTCTGGTGCACCCTGGATTGTGCTACACCATCAAGGGCTCACGGCTGCTGAGTTAGCGACCCCGAGGCAATCCTGAGCTGGGTCCGGTTTTTCTACTTCTTCGATTGCCTTTGGGGCGGTCCCTATCCAATTTACCTTTCCTATCTGACTTTCCTAGCTCTCCATTCTTCCAAGTCCCTTAGTTCTCATTCTTCGAGGGTTGAGGGCATTTCCTTTCCTCCTGTCTTTTGTTTCCCTTATTCCTTTTTATGTTTTCGGTTAAGTTTCATTTCTTTCACATTCTCACGATCACCAAGACCATTAGGAGCCGATAACCCAGATGTTAGGCCCCTTAAAACAACAATTATCATCATCATCATCATTCTTGGTTGGACAGGCTACATGGCTCAGAAGTAACTTTCCCGCCTGCTGTTCCCAATGTTGCTGGATCGAATCCTGGCGAAGTCAGCTGGCATTTGAGGGTGCGAAAATGCGAGGGAGCCGTGCCAGTATATTTACTGCCACGTTAGAGATCCCCTTCGGGGCAAACTTACGACACCCCGGCGTCTCCAAATGCCACAGTAGTCACAGGGGTCAGCTCTCTTGTTTTCTTTTCATTATCATTAAAGTTAATGGAAGAGCTGAATATGGGGAGAAGTAGCTACAATACCTGCAGATTGCTACGCCGTCTGAGTAATGATCCCACCAAGTCCACATCACACAGCAATGTCACAGCAGACCAAATCGCTCATCAACTTATAAAAAATGGAAAATCTGAAAAAGCCAAGAATATTCGTAGACCTCGAATAAATAATCCAGATAATCAGGGAACCAGCATCCTTTCAAACAACTTCACGTTAGAGGAGTTAGATAAAGCAATTAATAAATGCAGGAATGGGAAAGCTGCTGGCCTGGATGAAATATGCACCGAACAGTTGAAGCACATTGGACCAGCTGCTATGAAATGGTTGCTAGATCTTTTTAATAACTGTATAAAGACCTGCAGAATACCAAAACTGTGGAGAAAAGCCCGAGTTGTAGCAATTCTAAAGCCAGGCAAGAATGCAGACGACCCAATGAATTACAGGCCGATCTCATTATTGTGCCAACTGTACAAAATCCTGGAAAGAATGATTCTTGAAAGACTTTCTGAAATTATAGAACCACTGCTAATTAAAGAACAAGTAGGATTTAGATAGGGGAAAAGTTGCACCTCTCAAATCTTACACCTGACACAGTATATCGAGGATGGCTTTAATGACAAGAAGATTACAGGTGCAGTCTTTATCGTCTTGTCGTCTGCTTACGACACTGTGAATACCCGTACGCTCTTAGGCAAACTGTATGAAATGACTAAGGATTCCATGATAACCCAATTTGTTGGATGTCTTCTCCAGAATCGAAGATTTTTCGTAGACTTCCCAGGACGTCGTAGCAGATGGAAGAACTTGAAGAATGACCTTCCCCAAGGAAACGTGTTGGCTCTAATACTCTTCAATATTTATACCAACGATCATCCCCTACCAGAAGGAACGAAGAGTTTTATATATGCAGATGATCGCGCCATTACTGTCCAGGGCGATTGCTTTGAAAACGTGGAACAAAAGCTGTCCGCCGCCTTACAAGGCCTAAGCAAATATTACAAGGAAAACCAGCTAAAACCGAACCTTACGAAAACGCAAACTTGCGCATTTCATCTCAGCAATAAACAGGCAACTAGACAACTAAATGTATTGTGGGAAGGAATTCAACTTGAGCACTCCCCCACCCCTAAATATCTCGGGGTTACTGTAGATCGAACTCTTACCTATAGAGCCCACTGCCTGAAAACAAACCAGAAAGTATCGGCAAGAAACAATATCCTACGTAAACTCTCTGGTACCGGATGGGGGACACAACCTAGCACGCTTAGAACGCTACTCCACTGCAGAATATGCATGCCCTGTATGGTATACATCTATAGTCACTCGAAGCAAGTAGACATCGCTTTGAACGACACCTGCCGACTTATCACCGGTTGCCTAAGACCTACGCCAACAGAAAAAGTTTACTGCTTAGCCAGAATCTCCCCACCAGATATCAGACGTGAAGTGGCAGCCAGAGTTGAAAGAACAAAGGCAGACAACTCAGAAAACCATCCTCTATATGGGTACGCACCATCAAATCAAAGGCTCAAGTCAAGGAAAAGCTTCCTCCATTCAGCAAAAAGCCTCACGGAACCGCCCGGAAAAATTAGATTAACATCATGGAAAAGGAGAGTTAAAGACCTTGAAGACTGGATTATCCCTCATGAAAGTTTACCTCCTGGACATGACAATGGATGGGTTTCATAGAGATCACTGAACAGGTTGCGAAGTGGGGTAGGTAGGTCCAAGGTGAATTTGAAGAAATGGGGATACACTTCCGACACCACAATTTGCGAGTGCGGGGAAGAACAAGCCATGGATCACCTTCTTGTATGCAGATTATCTCCTGCTAAGTGTACGATGAAGGACTTGATGGAGGCAACACCTGAAGCACGTGATGTGGCAAAATACTGGTCACATAGTAATATGTAGTAGTATATAGTTAAACTGACTGTTTTGATGAGATTGTATATAGTACCAGCTAAATACCATGTATGATGTACTTTTTCTTGAGACTGATGTTGCTTCTGACACGCTTAAATTAAATAAAAATCTCCTGCAGGGTGTGTGTAGCCCCATCACTTATGCTGCACCCTGGATAGTGCCACAGTTGTCAAGCGGGACGTTAAGGGGCCTCCTACACCGTCAGTGAGAATTTTCACACACAGTTACGAATCATATCATAGCTTCACTAATATGCAACATAGAGTTATGGTGTATATTAAATACATAGAGCTTTCATCTAATTTAGAGAGAGGAGCAATATATAAATTATTTCGTGATATATTGAAAGGATCATATTCGTGATATTTTAAACACCGTGAATTACACAAAACACGATTTAACAAGAAATACCAGTCTGAATGTTTTTTTTTCATGTAAAGTAAACGCATAAAAAGCGAGGAAGAACAACCATGAATGGTATATTGGAAGTAGTATATTTTTAAAAAATATTAAATTTGTCTCTCAAAAAATGAAAAGTTTTTTGGTTTATTTTTCCAAGTATATCTCAATTATTTTTTAAGACAATTTCATAAATGAGAATCAACCTGTAGGGATGATACGTTGGAATGTATCTGCCGAGTTTCATCCAGTTTCATATCATAGTTCACGAGATATTGTGTTTTTCCTACCAAAAAAGCAACCTTTCGGGTAAACATCTTTGAATATTAAACACTCCATTGACAGATAGGCGCATGGTCTGAAGTAATACTCTATATCTCCGCCAAATCGCTGAATTTACTTATAAAACTTAACACATATATTGAGAAAGGTATTGTCTTTTATTTAAACGTAAAAAAAACCTTAAATGTTGAGAACGGACGGTGTATGAGCCCCCTTAAGCCAATAACAATACAGAGGTATGCAAATTATTAGACTTAACTCAAGTTTTACAAAACATTTCATTGATACTTTCCACGATTTAATGCACTAAATATGTTAGCAAACTTGCATCTTGCGAGCACAAATCCCTGTGCATTTTTCGTGCACAGTCGGAATGTTTCGGCATCGCTCGGGATTCCTAGAGGAACAAAGGGCAACTGCCTCGATACACTCCACATCCAAGTTCTGTACTAACTTGCGCATTGAAGGACGTAGGTCAGGATTTTGGGTGAGTACTGTATCAGCCAATGATTGTGGAGGTTCTACGCTGAACATGACTTGTTGTTGGTTGATTCCTCAGTTTAGGGGTTGCGACAACGCGGTCATGTAGCCCCGTGTACTTTGGGTGTGTGTAGAATCTGTCTGATAACTGGTGTTAATTGTCATGGCTGTATTAGTGTGTGTTATCTGTGATTCAGGTAGAAGGACTGCAGACAACCAATTTTCCAAGTAGTTGATACCAAATGCTACCGTCAAAGACACCTAGCTGCGCACGTGGCTACTAAATGCCATCACATTCAGCACCTGTCGGCGAGCGTTGGAACTAATATAGCGTTTTCCAGGACCTTCTATAATACCGGACCTGACACTGGTGGCGGGACTGATGAAAGATGGCTGTCGCTGTTGGTGGTTACATGCTTTGTTTATTAGTTGAGTCGTTTTGTTTACGATGTGATAGTGATGTGAATTTCGGTTAGCAATCGTCTCCCTTGATTATCTGTGCTTATTGATTATTGCTTAATGATATTACACGTTCGTGTAAGTAAATGTCTGCAATAATGCTTCTTAAATACGAGATACCGGTGACTTCTGTTACGCTTGTGATACCATCAATACTATTGCCAATCAGTGGGTAAGTTTGGTCTATTTATTATTCTGTTTAGGATTTATAAATTATTAGTAAATATAATTCATTATGAGCAAGCTTAGCAATAATTAACGTATTCCAATTCAAGGTTTAAGATGATCTGAAGATTGATTACCGTACGTAGGAATATATCCTACTTTTTAAATTGCCTGCAGTGTTCTCTCGTCCAATTATACGCCTGCTTGTCCAAGGATATCAATCTTATCACGTACTTGGTGTGGATCCCGTTTTAATAAACTACCAGTAGGCTTACTCATACATAGGTTATGCTAAAATTGTGGTGATGTGCCTTGAAAAATGTTGTGTGACTGGATCCAAATCCAATTATTATGAAAATAAGCCATTGGTGCCTATTTTCTAATTTTCCATCAGGGGAATTCAACCCACACCCAACTTCACGGGGTTGATGACCAAGAAGTCCCAAGCCCATAAAATGAATTAACAGCAGACAAAATCACGTCATGATGTTATTTTGGGTTGGGTTGGATTCTGACACACGTCATGCCTTTGACAGAGTTTGGTTGGTTCTTAAGTTTAGGGCCTGCGACAACGAGGTCATGTAGCCCCGTGTTCTTTGGGTGTGTGTAGAATCTGTCTGATAACCGGTGTTAATTGTGATGACTGTATTAGTGTGTGTATCTGTTTTTTGATTTAAGTACAGACTGCAACTTAGAATTTTTCAAATAGTTCCTACTTTTGCCGCCAAACGCCACCGTCAACGACTACTAGGCCTAGTTCAGAACTTAGCTACTAGACGCCACCGCAGTCGGCTCTTGGCAACGAACGTAGAAGCCTAAGAGCGTTGTTTACATTCTTAACCTATCCAATTTAGCTTCACACAGGTGTAATTAGTGGAAGGTTCTTTAACATGCCATAAATCTATGACATGGGACCGCCGGCTTTACTTCCCCTCCGAAGGAAGGCATACTGAGGGATTTTTAACGTTCTCACAAAATCCGACGCGTCGGCCGGGTTTGAACCCGCTATCTTGGGCATAGAAGCTGAGCATGCTACCAACTACGCCACCGAAGCCGCCCCGTTTGACAGAGTTCCATTTAATCTCATGAATAGGAATGAATGAATACGACTAGCCTACTTGTTGACGGATTTACAGGAGGCAGTCGTGACCTTATGATAGGAATTACCTAGGCATTTATCTTCAGTATGTGTGGGAACCCATGGTAAACCACTTGCTGGGTGGCTAAGCGGAGAATCGAACCCAACATTTCTCGGTTTACCTCACTAGACTGTGTGTAGCCCGTTCTTACCCTCAGACTAGAATTGAGATATCTTGACAGTCAGGAATCAAACTTGGACCCCAGAGGTGACAACCAAGAACTAGACCATCTGGTTGGTCACATTTATTTTTAAGAATAATATGTATGTGTGTTAGGTAGTCAGCCCGAAAGCTGGTTGGATCCTCAAAAGGCACTGCCGTTAGGTTATGTGGGTAGATACCCACAAAAACCCATGGCAGCGCTATATTGAGGCCTACTAGGCAAGAAGAGGAGTGAGGTAGTTTGTCATTGCTTTCCTCACTGAGTAAGTACAGCAGTACTAACCCTATGAGTAGAACCTTTCACAGCATCCACAGGCACTGACTGTGCCCTGAATGTCATTACTAAGCACCACCCATACCTCAGTAGCTTCCATATAATCACAGCCATGAGTGAGACTGAGACACCGGTGATACTCTAGCCAGTGCCAACATGCACTTACTGAGCCCTGAATGTCATTACTAAGTAGCACCCATACCTCAGTAGCTTCCATATAACCACAGCCATGAGTGAGACTGAGACATCGGTGATACTTTAGCCTATGCCAACAGGCACTGACTGTGCCCTGAATGTCATTAATCAGCACCACCCACACCTCAGTAACTTCCATATAATCACAGCCATGAGTGAGACTTAGACATCGGTGATACTCTAGCCTGTGCCAACATACACTGACTGTGCCCTGAATGTCATTACTCAGCACCACCCAAACCTCAGTAGCTTCCATATAATCACAGCCAAGAGTGATACTGAGACATCGGTGATACTCTAGCCTGTGCCAACAGACACTAACTGTGCCCTGAATGTCATTACTAAGCACCACCCATACCTCAGTAGCTTCCATATAACCACAGCCATGAGTGAGACTGAGACACCGGTGATACTCTAGCCAGTGCCAACATGCACTTACTGAGCCCTGAATGTCATTACTAAGTAGCACCCATACCTCAGTAGCTTCCATATAATCACAGCCATGAGTGAGACTGAGACATCGGTGATACTTTAGCCTATGCCAACAGGCACTGACTGTGCCCTGAATGTCATTAATCAGCACCACCCACACCTCAGTAACTTCCATATAATCACAGCCAAGAGTGATACTGAGACATCGGTGGTACTCTAGCCTGTGCCAACAGACACTGACTGTGCCCTGAATGTCATTACTAAGCACCACCCATACCTCAGTAGCTTCCATATAATCACAGCCAGGAGTGAGACTGTGACATCGGTGATACTCTAGCCTGTGCCAACAGACACTAACTGTGCCCTGAATGTCATTACTAAGCACCACTCATACCTCAGTAGCTTCCATATAATCACAGCCAAGAGTGAGACTGACACATCGGTGATACTCTAACCTGTGCCAACAGACACTGACTGTGCCCTGAATGTCATTACTAAGCACCACTCATACCTCAGTAGCTTCCATATAATCACAGCCAGGAGTGAGACTGAGACATCGGTGATACTCTAGCCTGTGCCAACAGACACTGACTGTGCCCTGAATGTCATTACTAAGCACCACTCATACCTCAGTAGCTTCCATATAATCACAGTCATGAGTGAGACTGAGACATCGGTGATACTCTAGCCTGTGCCAACAGACACTGACTGTGCCCTGAATGTCATTACTAAGCACCACCAATACCTCAGTAGCTTCCATATAATCACAGCCAAGAGTGAGACTGAGACATCGGTGATACTCTAGCCTGTGCCAACAGACACTGACTGTGCCCTGAATGTCATTACTAAGCACCACTCATACCTCAGTAGCTTCCATATAATCACAGCCAAGAGTGAGACTGAGACATCGGTGATACTCTAGCCTGTGCCAACAGACACTGACTGTGCCCTGAATGTCATTACTAAGCACCACTCATACCTCAGTAGCTTCCATATAATCACAGCCAGGAGTGAGACTGTGACATCGGTGATACTCTAGCCTGTGCCAACAGACACTGACTGTGCCCTGAATGTCATTACTAAGCACCACTCATACCTCAGTAGCTTCCATATAATCACAGCCAGGAGTGAGACTGAGACATCGGTGATACTCTAGCCTGTGCCAACAGACACTGACTGTGCCCTGAATGTCATTACTCAGCACCACCCAAACCTCAGTAGCTTCCATATAATCACAGCCAAGAGTGAGACTGAGACATCGGTGATACTCTAGCCTGTGCCAACAGACACTGACTGTGCCCTGAATGTCATTACTCAGCACCACCCAAACCTCAGTAGCTTCCATATAATCACAGCCAAGAGTGATACTGAGACATCGGTGACACTCTAGCCTGTGCCAACAGACACTGACTGTGCCCTGAATGTCATTACTCAGCACCACCCAAACCTCAGTAGCTTCCATATAATCACAGCCAAGAGTGAGACTGAGACATCGGTGATACTCTAGCCTGTGCCAACAGACACTGACTGTGCCCTGAATGTCATTACTCAGCACCACCCAAACCTCAGTAGCTTCCATATAATCACAGCCAAGAGTGATACTGAGACATCGGTGATACTCTAGCCTGTGCCAACAGACACTGACTGTGCCCTGAATGTCATTACTAAGCACCACCCATACCTCAGTAGCTTCCATATAATCACAGCCAGGAGTGAGACTGTGACATCGGTGATACTCTAGCCTGTGCCAACAGGCACTGACTGTGCCCTGAATGTCATTACTCAGTACCACCCATACCTCAGTAGCTTCCATATAATCACAGCCAGGAGTGAGACTGAGACATCGGTGATACTCTAGCCTGTGCCAACAGGCACTGACTGTGCCCTGAATGTCATTACTCAGTACCACCCATACCTCAGTAGCTTCCATATAATCACAGCCAGGAGTGATACTGAGACATCGGTGGTACTCTAGCCTGTGCCAACAGACACTGACTGTGCCCTGAATGTCATTACTAAGCACCACTCATACCTCAGTAGCTTCCATATAATCACAGCCATGAGTGAGACTGAGACATCGGTGATACTCTAGCCTGTGCCAACAGACACTGACTGTGCCCTGAATGTCATTACTAAGCAGCACTCATACCTCAGTAGCTTCCATATAATCACAGCCAGGAGTGAGACTGAGACATCGGTGATACTCTAGCCTGTGCCAACAGACACTGACTGTGCCCTGAATGTCATTACTCATTACCACCCATACCTCAGTAGCTTCCATATAATCACAGCCATGAGTGAGACTGAGACATCGGCGAAAAGCCTCATTTTACTCTAGCCTGTGCCAACAGAAAAATACAAATATACTGCATTCATCAAGAGATGGTAAACATGCCCCGAATAATATGTAACTTACTAAAAAGGGGTTGAAATTCCTACAGGAACATTTACAACTTTCCCTGTTCACTCAGCCAAGATATTCTGCAGATCTCTCCTGTGGGCCTCAACATTATTTTATTTTATTCCTTTCCTGATGAAACTCCGGTGGTACCTTACTTCAACTCCTAGGGCACCTCCCCATGCCTGTCCCTTACACAGCTACACACACTACTACATTCATCACGTAATCGGAGGAATTCAACCCACACACAACTGCACGGGGCTGATGACCAAGATGTCCCAAGCCCGTAAAATGAATTAACAGCAGACAAAATCACGTCATGATGTTATTTTGTGTTGTGTTGCATTGTAACACACGTCAGGCGTTTGATGTCCGACCACCAACTACGGCGGCCATCTTGGATTGCAGTGTCAGGTCCGGTAGTATAGAAGGTCCTGGCGTTTTCACACTAACCAGCGGCTTCGGTGGCGTAGTTGGTAGCATGCTGAACTGCTGTGCCCAAAATAGCGGGTTCAAACCCGACCGAACTCAGCATGCCTTACTTCGGAGGGGAAGTAAAGCCGGCGGTCCCATGTCATAGATTCATGGCATGCAAAAGATCCTTTCACAGACTAAACTTGTGTAAAACTAAATTGTTAGGTAAGATTTCGTCAGAACGCTCTCTCCAAGTTCACCACTAGGTTGGAACTACTTGAAATTGAACGGAACTTGTAGCTCACCCTAATAAGGGTGTCCACTGGAAGCAGCTACAGACTCAGGCATGTCCTCAGACACTCCCGGCACTAAAAGCCATACGATAAATAAATAAAATAATTCACACTAACCTACACAGCAGTTTGTGGAAGGCTCATTTTCATGCCATAAATCTATGACATGGGACCGCCGGCTTTACTTCCCCTCCGAAGGCATACTGAGGGATTTTTAACGCTCTTAAAAATCCAACGACTTGAGCTTGGAAGCTCAGCATGCCAACAATTACGCCACCAAAGCCACCCGACTCAACTAGAATTTAACATAGTCTATCAGGAGAGGACACTGTCTTAAGACTAGGGCCAACCCCTTACCAATCCTATCCCCAGTTTACACTCTAGTACAGGCATCACAATAACAGAGGTTATCACACTAATTCCACACACAAAAATACACGGGGACACATGACCACGATGCCACAACCCCTAAAAGAAGCACAACACCAACAACAACAACTCGACTGTCCACACGAAATTGAATCTTATCTGCATGAGCAAAACAAAACAAAACAAAAGTTTAGTGCTTTTCAGTCGGTCAACACGAATGTACCCAAAAAGAGCTGGGTTATGCCCTAATCCTGAAATAAATTACATGAGATTAATAAATACACTAGGATGACCAGTTTCGATCGTCAAGCGATCATCATCAGATCCATTACACTTAGGCTATAACATCTATGTTTGATCATACAGGTGAAAAATATTTACAATATGCAAAATTATTTAGTTGCAGTATTGGTAATGCTACTGTCAGTGTATGCTAAATGTAGTATATCTAATGTTAGGTGAAATGCTAGAATGGTGATAAAATCCGGAGTTTGTCTGTTTGGGAGGATTATATGGTTATACAAAATCAACTATGGTTATACTGTAGTAATACAGGCTGATACATATCCGGTTTGTCTTCCTTACTGGAACTTCGAGCAGTTTTGTGTTCACTCTGGCATCAGTTTTGGTCGACTAACCTGGGTGTTAACTGGACGGAACTGGTTTTTCCTTGCTCCCCCCTTTGTTCCTATGTGCTTTCTGAGGTAAGTGCAATGTTTATTTGTGTGACGCTGCCAAGTCTAGATAAGAATGTATATTATTGAATACAGGAAGATCTACAACCATTAAAGACCGTGGAACTGTCTTCGCTACGCGTGGACTAAAAAGCCATTCAACTAAGCGCTGCCCGGTCTATTGAAGACGTCCCGGCACCTTTAATACTGCCGCGTATACCGGCCTAGGTTTATTGCAGAAAAAAGTACATAGTACACCTGATTCAGATAACATTTACGTATAACCACCGCTATCCCCCCCCCCCATTTATCTAGCTTGGCTGTATCGCTAAGTTGTGTCTTGTTTCCGACAGGGTGTGTTTTTTAGTAGAGTGAAAAGGGGTGAACCTTGAGTCATGCAAGAATTTGCTGCGTGCCTGGTGAGCAGTGAATCCCTAGCTATTTCAACACTTCAAAGAGAAAGAGAGATAAGGAAAGGAAGGAGAGACGCATGCATGTAGCTTTGTTGTTATAATTACGGCATTATTCCAACTAAGAAGCGCGATTGAACCCATTTCACAGATGAATTTGACTTTGCATTCTTCTCTCGACAAAATCTCTTTATTCCCTCACTATTATGATTGTTCTTCCTTTTCCCCCCAGGGACTCACATCTAGTGGGAAGTGGGTTGGCGACCACGGCGCCCCAGCTGAGTCTGGCATTGCTTCCACTTACTTGTGCCGGGCTCCTCTCCGTCTTCTTTCCTGTCGACCTCACTTGGTCAACTCTTGTTCTCTTCCGACCCCGACGGTATTAGGGTATCCGAGGCCTAGGGAGTCTCTTCCTTTCCCGCCTTAATTGGCCCTTGTCTCCTCTTTTCTGATACCCTCCTTCTGCGAGGGGTCAGCCTTTTTTTAATTTTCATGTTATCTCCTGCCTTCTGCTCAAGGCCCTCAAGGAGGCAGGGTGTATGTAGCCCCACCACTTCTGGTACACCCCGGATATTGCTACACCCTCAGGGGCTCATGGCTGGTGAGTTCGGGAGTTGGCGACCCCGAGGGATTCCTGAGCTAGGTCCTGTTTTCCCCCTTTTATCCATTCACTCTGGCTCGGACCCTCTCCTCTATTGATTTCCTATCTGCCTTTCATGGCTCTCCTTCCTTCCTTCCTTCCAAGTCCCTCAATCCTCATTCTTCGAGGGTTGAGGGCATTTCTTTTCCTCCTGTCCTTTATTTGCCTTATTCTCCTTTTGCTTGCCATTTCTTCTTTTAGTTTATAAGTTAGTAGTTAGTTTTAGTTTGGTGCAAGTTTCTGAGAAAGTCAGAGAAGCTGGCCTCAGATGATATGGCCATGTTAAGAGAAGAGATGAAGATTATGTGGGCAATAGGATGATGGAAATGCTTCCACCAGGGAAACGGAGTCGAGGACGACCAAAAAGGCGATGGATGGACAGCATTCAAGAAAGCATGAAACAGTGGGGGCTTGTGGAGGAAATGGTCCGGGATAGAACAACGTGGAGGAGGAATATCCTCATCACATAAGTGGGATTAATCATGCTGGAGAAGAAGAAGAAGAAGAAGAAGCTTGATGTTAGGCCCCTTAAAACAACAATTGTCATCATCATTTTCTTCCTTTTTTCTGTCCACGCAATGCTGACTCTCATCCGGGAATTTGCAGAAAAAATATGTTTTTTCACCAGCGATCTGAAGCTAGACCTGTCCCATAACATTTCGTCTGTTACGTATATTTCTAAAAGGTAATTTTCAATTTCTATTAGCGAGTTATTCTTGGCATTTAATCTCGAGAGTTTCCGCCAACACAAAGTTCCTCCTTTCTCTACTAGAAAGCGCTATAGTGTCCAAGGAGCTTAGATATATCACCTCCTTGACATTCACAGCGCTCCAAGGAACGACAGAAATTTGACATGCAAGCTTCTGGGCGTCCAATAACAAAGCTTGCACCCGGCACCCAAAACCATACGATATTCATATTATTATTATGAGGACGCATGACTAAATATATTTTAAGTAAGTCTTTCATTGTCCATTGTTTCAATAAGTCCATACAATTTTAATCGTCTTATGCTAATAGTGTCTGATATTTTCTCGGAATGTTGGTATAACTGCTTAGCCTCTATCCACACTGGGCCAAAGATTATCATGAGGATTTTCAATTCTTGTTTTTCAAAGTGTTTATTATTATTATTAATAATAATAGCTTGCCACGGTGGGTGAGTGGTCAACGTGTCGGATTACCAACCCCAAGCTTGCAGGTTCGCTCCTGGTCGTGGTAAGTGATTTTTGAAAGGTGGCATAAATTACGACACCATGTCATACGATGTTGGCATGTCAAAGAAAGAGCGCATTTGAATTCAGTAGGCCGTGTTCATAATGGCAAAATTAATCTCGGGAGTTTCCACCAAAACAAAGTTCCTCATTTCTCTACCAGAAAGCGCTATAGTGTTCAAGGAGCTTAGATATCTAACCTCCTTGACTTTCATAGTGCTTCAAAGAACAACGAAATTCAACATGCAAGCTACCCTCTGGGTGTCAAATAACAAAGCTTGCACCCTGCAGCCGAGGCCATACGATATTATTATTATTATTATATTTCTTACATCGTTATTCCCTACTGAGGAGTACGATTGATTCTGTAGCTGATGTGTTGATTTTCTTTTCCTCCCAAAATCTCTTCATCCTCTCGCTAAGCTTCTTCCTTCGCTCTTCTGTCCAAGTTACAGTGGCTCTGGTGTAGGGTTTGTCTCCAAATTGGTGATTTTGGTCCTGAATTTCATCTGTCCTGTACAATGTCTTCTGAGATGTTGTTTTCCTGGAGATCTCTTTCAATTCCACGAAGCCAGCTGTTATTGGTTTTAATGAGAATTATTTTAGTTACAGAGTGGCCAAGTCGAAAAGAATGTTTCAATACGCAAGCGCACCAAAGTAGGGGAGAGTGTTTCCAGCTCCCTTGTCTCTCCACTGCTAGTCTTTCTTCTGCGCATGTGCGTCAGGTAGGGGAAGTGTCTCTCTCTCTTTCTCGCTGCTACTTGCTTCGTTGTCCTTGTCGCTGGACCTTCCGAAGTCGTGCATGGAGGGGGAAGCTCTTCAGCAGCTACGTAATGCGAGCCCCGCCTCCAACAGTATTTTCTACCTGGTACCCCTATAGTCTGTTATTGTTCATTCTGAATCTGGGACCACGTTAAGTCTTTCTACACTTGGCAATTTGTTTCGCTTTCCTCTGAGCCTAGAATTCCCTCATTCTCTGTGAGTGGGCCATCTTGTGCTCCGCTGTCCAGGTGGTACCTTGTCTTCTTTTCGGGTTCGGTGTCTCGTCTCGGGTTAGCCAATTAGTCAGTATCTTTTTTGCGGAAGAGATCTCTATTGAAGGCGTCGTCGGGTTTTAGATGCAGCATTTTGAGGTCGTCTTTGGTATTCATAAATCAGGGCATTGTGGTTTTGGGTTTGGAGTCAAAGAAATGAAAAAACTGTTTGGTCCGCCTGTTTCCGTCCATTTGTTTGAGATGACCGTAATACCGTGCCCACCTTTTACGAATTATAATAATAATAACAATAATAATAATAATAATAATAATAATAATAATTCTTATTATTATATTGGATTGAATGGTCTTCGGATACTTTATATGGCATGAAGGTGGTGCATTTTGTCTCTTTAACGATTTATAAGGCAAAACTATTTATTATTATTATTATGTGCTTTTACATTTTAATTTATCCTCCCTTTATTAATCTGCTAAGGTCACATTCTGGTTTTGTACCGAAAATAAGGTCTTGTTAACACCAACCTACAGGTTCCGCATAACCCCATGTGTGCCCGAAACGCACTCACTTCCTCCTTAAATATTTCACAATTAAATAAATACCTTAAAAATGTTTATTTACAATGGGAGCACCGTACTGGCGAGCCTGCCGCTAGAGCGCAGAGCACCACGGCGGCGGCAGCCATCTGGCGAGAGCGCGGCGTACTGCTAGGTGGGCCTGCCGCTACAGCGCAGGGCAGCGTGGCGCAAACCTACATTCACGTTGCGAAAGCTCGCACGGGACCACTAGTTTTAATTATTATTATTAATAATATTGTTATTTTTTCTTTCTCTAATTTTAATTTTCAATTTATGTTCTTATAGATTTATTTTTTGATTTTTTATATTAATTAACTAATTTCCAATTAATTTTTACAGTACATTATCTTCATATTTTTTAGCCTATTTTCAATTTTGAAAAAAAAAAAAAAATAGGCTTATGAGATCACCTTTTGTCCGTGTGTGTGTGAGTGTGTGTGTGTGTGTGAGGTGTGTGTGTGTCCCCCTAATAAAATCTAAACGGCACGAGCGACTTCAATGAAACTCGGTACGTTCACAGCACTATTCCGGACGACCTCGACCGTGCCCTTCAAATTTTGTTACGTCTCACCAATCCAACATGGCGGCTGTGCGAAATATTTCACCAGCATTCAATATCTCCGAAACTATTCCCGATATCACCCTGAAATTTTTTACGGTGATAAAGGGAACTACTAGAAATTCACCTATGAGACGTTTGAAAAACTGGTAACTACAAAACCAACATGGCGGCCAAGCGAATTTTCGACTTTTAAATAGACGTTTCTCGTGATTTAAGCAACCAAACGCCATGAAACGTGGTACAGTATATGTTTATATACATTGTAATGCTCCGACATCTAACTTCGTTCAATTGTTTGTATAACCCCAAGATGGCGGCTGTGCAAACTATTTCACCGGCATTCTATATCTCTGAAACTATTACCGGTATCACCCTGAAATTTTGTACGGAGATAAAGGGTACTGCTGAAAGTTCATCTATGAGACGTTCAAAAACCGGTTAACTACAAACTGAAGATGGCGGCCAAGCGAAGTTGAAGGTTTAAAATAGACTTTTCTCGCGATTTAATAACCCAAACGCAGTGAAACTCGGTACAGCAAATGTTTATACACATTGTAATGCAATGGTATCTAATTTACTTCAATTGTTTACATAACCTCAAGATGGCGGTTGTGCGAATTTTAAAATTAAGTTTGTATTTCTTGTGTCGTAAACATGCGATTGAAGTGAAAGTTTAAATAATGAACCTACGCAAGAATTTTCCTTTAATGGTACATGACTCTATGGAATATACATATAACAATCCAACATGGCGACCATCCGAAATATTGAGACGGATCTCGATATCTACGAATCTATTACAGCAATCAAACTGAATGTTATTATGTTCATAGGGGCTATGAACATAAGTTCACCTATAGGACTTTCAATAACCTGGTGATCACAAATCCAACATGGGGGCGACGCGAATTATAAATATTCACTTGGACGTTTCTCGCAATTTAACCATCCGAATGCAGTGTAACTTGGTACAGTAAATCCTTATACAAATGTTAATCCACTGGCATCTAATTTATTTCAATTGTTTCCATAACCACAAGATGGCAGCTGTGCGAAATATTAAAATCTCGTTTTTACTTCTTGTGTCCTAATCATGAGATTGAAGTTTGAATACTAGACGTACTCAATAATCTTCATGTAATAGTACATAACTCTAAGACCTACTGTACATATGTAGATATCCAACATGGAGGCCATCCGAAATATTGGACGGTTCTCAATATCTACGGATCTATTACAGCAATAAATTTGTATGTTGATAGTGGCAGTTAACATAAGTAGGATATATGAAAATAGGCTGTATAGTTCTTCACGGAACTACTTGTTTTTTATAGTTATGCTCATTATTTTAATTTTTATATTTATTTTATTATTGTAATTTTTTACAATAATTTTTTAATTGTTAGTGTTAGACTAATGTTTATAGTTTTTTTTTAATTTATCCAACACATTACGTCAAGTAGATACGTAGGAATATTTGATTTTTAGAAATACTTGCACTTCGGCATGAAAATTCTCCGAAATTTGGCTTCTAGATTCAACTATCAGCATCTTTGAAAGCATAAACTGTCCTTGTGACAGGTGGTTAACATGGAGACCACTATCCCATAAAGGGTAAAAGGCTGAGCTAATTGCCTTTTTAATTTTTATTGTACATCAAATGTGTTGAAAGAGCTTGTCCTATATCAGTTGTGAGCTTCGCTTTTCAGAAAAAAGAAACAGGTTGAGAATTATTTTTATAGATTTAAAAAAATCTTGGAATCAATGCACATTAATATTAAATTGCATTTCGCGGAGAGTGTGGTCTGGGTAGGAGATGTGGTATAGCCGCAGTAAACCCGGAGATAAGACATTTTGTTTCCAGCCGGCTGAGTCGCGCCCGCTTGCTCCATGCTTCCCCTCACAACTCCCCCTTAATCCCTGGAGAAGGGAAATGTCTTCACTCGACTCGAATATAGCCTACATGGAAATTATTATTTTTATTGGAGCGGAAAAGATTTTCTCTTCACTCAAGCATAAGAGCGTTAAAGGAAGGGATATTAGAAGTTACGAGTCTACACGTTCATTCTATAGGAACAAGTGGAATGACTGGAATAGTTCTGGTGTATAAAGTGCGTTCAAAAAGTAACGAGCCGGAGGCATAAATACAGAAACCAGTACCTGTATGTTAGAAGTATTGGCCCTGGCTGTTGAGGCACTTGCCCCACTGTGATACGAGGCGGTGAATGGCTGTCTCATAAAATTCCCTGGGCTGCGATGTGAACCAGTTCCGCACGTACAGCTGGACGTCGGCATCCGAGGTGAATCGTTGGCCCCGCAGAGCCCTTTTCAGGGGACCAAACATGGCGTAATCACAGGGAGAGAGGTCTGGACTGTATGGAGGGTGGCCTAGAACCTCCCATTTTAATTTCTGCAGGAGTGCCGCGACTGTGTTGGCCGTATGAGGTCGTGCATTGTCGTGGAGCGACTATGGTGTTCACTGCCACTCGGCGGTTGTGGGTAATGAGTGTATCAACCAGCTGGACGTTGTCATCGGTAATGCAGGGGGGTGCCCCAGACCGGGCATCATCGGCTAACGACACCTGTCCTTCCCTGAAGCGCTTGTGCCACGCCTTGACCCTTGCAAGGGACATGCAGTGTTCGCCGTACACTTGTGACATTCGGCGATGAATGTCCGTTCCCCCTACTCCTTCGGCTGTCAGAAACCGAACAACACCTTTTTGCTCTTCGGTTGACGCCTCCATGTCACTGTTTGCAATGCGACTGGCAGCGTTGAACGATTGATGCATGCTGCTGCTCGCTTTGGATCGTCACGTGACGTGCACGCGTGCCCTCTGGCGACGGGCTGTGACCTTCCACGCTCTGGTCGGAACCACACCTCGTTACACAAGCCACGATTAGCCGATGAAGTGACCGGTTTGCGCATTCCAGCCTCCGGCTCGTTACTTTTCGAACGCACCTTATATATACAGTGTTGGTGGGGAATGGCCACGCAGCAGGGCCATTATCTATGTGCGCCCCGATAAACACGGCAAGCTAAGCCGGCTTTGACCGGCGCAGACCGCGGGCGCGCGTACACGGTTCAGCTGGTTTGTGGCTGGTGCCTTCCGCTGACTCATATCGTTAGTTCACACGTGTTTTGTCATTCATATGGACGTGTATCTGCAAAGCATAGACGTTAGTGTTGCACGTTTAGTGAGTATTGTGATTACTGAGATTGTTGGTCATGCCTAGACACCAATTCACATTGCGCGAACGTGTGTATATCCATAATTCGTATATGAAAAGCAAAAAATCTTGTTCTGAAACAAGACGAAAATTTCGAATCAAGTATCCAGGAAGACCGGTGCCTAATGCCTAGGAGGCTCGCTAAACGATTCAAGGAAACAGTCAGACATTCTTTCATCAGAAGATGTCAAGTGTGTGTTACAAGAGAGGGAGGACATTTTCAGCATCGCCTATAAGCACTGTACGTGCACATTATTGAATATGTTTGAGAGACGCGCACCCGCGATCTGCGCCAGTCACAGTACGCCACTCCTGTGGGGGTCCGGGCAAGGACACCAAGAGACCGCTGATGAGCCAGCTTGGTGATCCAAGGCAAAACTCCACACAAGATACGGCATAAATCTAGAAATATTGCTGAGTTTTGAATAAAATAGTGATGTCCTATAGATGGTTAAGTCAGTCTATGCTGAGTCTAAGTAGGGGCAGATGACCTCGTAGTTCCGCCCCTTAGAACAATAATAACAAATAACTAACTGAGTCTAAGGACTTGGCCAGACACTGATACAATACTCTGAGCAGTTTCTGCAGGATGCCAAACCAAGCAAAATGTAAGTGTATTTGGCAAGAGAAGGCGCCTTTACAAGCTGGTAAACTCAACTCGAGGGTTAGCACGGAAATGTGAGGAATCTCTGGTATTTGTTGATAATACTGGCTTTAGACAGGAAGAATGCCCGCCTGCCCCAGTCTTCTTGTGCATTGCAATAAAATATACTCCACCACAGATGTGCATGTAGCATAGGACGTTCCAGAGGTTCCCTATACTGTGTAGCTTAGGGGCAGATAACCAAGTCGTTTCTTCCCCTTAAAAACACCGAGGATAGCTATCTTTGTCACCAAACAACACACTAACACAGGGTGGGCCATAAGTCTGTTGTCACCAGCAATCCTTAATGGTACTGTCAATTCTGTAACTTACCTAGGTTGGTTGGTTGGTTCCTCAGTTTACTTGTGCCGGGCTCCTCTCCGTCTTCTTTCCTGTCGACCTTCCTTGGTCACCTCTTGTTCTCTTCCGACCCCGACGGTATTAGGTTATCCAAGGCCTAGGGAGTATTTCACTTTCCCGCCTTAATTGGCCCTTGTCTCATCTTTCCTGTTACCCTCCTTCCGTGAGGGGTCAGCCTTCTTTTTCTTTTCCTTTTACCTCCTGCCTTGTGCTCAAGGCCCTTAAGGAGGCAGGGTGTATGTAGCCCCACCACTTCTGGTGCACCCTAGATAATGCTACACCCTCAGGGGCTCACGGCTGGTGAGTTCGGGAGTTGGCGACCCCGAGGGATTCCTGAGCTGGGTCCATTGTTCCCCTTTGGGGCGGACCCTTTCCTCTCTCCCCTGCTCTCCTCTTTTCCTTATATTTCCTTTTCTCTTTAAGATTCCCGCACTGTTTTTGTTACTTGGTTCACCGTGTATCTAAATTCCCTTCTAGCTTCTGGCTCAGTATTTGTTAAGGATGTTTGATTGTCTAACCCGTGGCTCCCAGTATTTGTTAAGGGTGTTTGATTGGTCTGCGGGCTGAGTTGATCCGTTTTAGAGGGATTCACCCCGTGCCTTCAGCATTTGTTAAGGAGGTTTGGTTGGTGGGCATCCTTGCATCTACGGGGATGTACTAGGATGTCTTATGAAGAACTGCGGACACGTTTAGAGAGCAAATGGCATACAGGGGAACTGGCGGGAGGAATACTCATCTAGCTTACCTCAATGTGGCTTAGTAAGCCGCACGCTTGCTGTGCATCGCCTCCTGCTGGGCAGCGTTCAATGGAGATCTTAAAACTAGGTACTAATCTAAAGGGAAGGGCTTCTTGATCTATACGAAATAAAAAGGTAATCATTAGACTGTTCAAAAAGGGTTTTATTACTTAATAGTGGCAGTGACAAGAGGGGAGGATGGAAATAATAATCTAGGGGAAAAAAGGAATCTAGCAGGCACGTTATCACTCACCCCACCGTTGATACCGGTCTTCTATGATGTTGGTGGCGTTGGGACTCGATATGGGGCGCTGCCCCATATCGGTCCGGCGTAGCACAACTCCTATAGAGTGTAAGACTGTAACAGCGTCCAAGTAAGATGTAGAGCCCGTGCTTAAGAGCGCGGCCAGGTTAGGTTAGAGCGTCAAAAGCTAGAGAGCTAGCGACTAGAGACTAGAGACCGCGGCGCGTGTTCGTACCTCTATTTATAGGTAAAATGTGCCTGGTCAGTCCAGTCAGCGGTATGTTGGGAGTGTAATGTCCGCTGTGTCCTGTCTAAGTGCTTGCTGTTGGACCTAGGTCTATGACCTACGGCTCACTCCGTAGTCGTGTTGCTATGTCATCTTTTACGTAGTTACTTCTGATTATATTTTATGTATGTATAGGCACAGTCCTTTTACAAAGGGCTGGGGCTAGGACAAGAGGTAAAATATTTAAATGAAGCTATGAGTGCAATAGTGGCCCAATTCACAAATTCGATAAGGGCTAAGTTTCCCATGTTTTCCCTCGGTGTGACTACAAACCATTCGAATTGATTTATTTCTCGTGTCGGAAACATACAAATGTACAGTTGCTATACATATAAGGGTAAAATTGTCTATCTAGCACGTGCCCCATACTGAGCAACATCCAAGGCTCGCGGAGTGGCTAACAGGAGATCTTCCTCCGCACGAGATGAAGGGCACAGAGGGCAATGAAGCATGTGTCTTGTGGTTTGTTCTTGTCCACATTCGCAAGACGTGTCACATGTACTGATCTCCTCAGATTGTCTCGGGATCTTCCAACTCCTGATCGCAACCTGTTCAGGGAGTTCCACACCAACCAGCTATCGTTGAGTCCGGGTGGTAGTTCTTCAGCTACTGGCATCCAACCACAGGGGTAAGGGGTCGACTTCTTCCATATATCCAGCCTTGCCTTCTCCGGTGAGACGGTAAGCATCTCAGATGTCCTCAGGAAACTATTTCGGAACCTCAGCCGTTGCTGAGGAGGATTATATCCTTGCAGTGGGTGGGCGCTGTTCTCTTCCACTCTCAGCCTCTCCCTGTTGGCAGCCACTTCTCTGCTTATCTGTTAGGTAGGCTTTAAGCAACCGTTCGAATAATACAGGGTTATTCTTATGCTGGAGCGGGACAGGCAACCGGCTGCCGGGCGCGCGCGCCTTCCACCAATCAACCGAGCTCGCACTGCGGATTGTGCGCAGGTGGAAACCGTAAAAATGTACATTAATTAATGGTAAATTCACCAGCAAATCATGATTAAAGAACTTACCTTTTCACAGAAGATGCTGAAAATGTTCTCGTTCAACTTACAGACAGGCGTTGTAGCGTGTAAATAAATTGGCGTTTACACGTTGTAATTCCCTTCTGTTGTGAGGGATATCTGCTGCCGTATATTGTTCTCCAGCTCCACTAGAGTACGGGTAATTGAACTGTACACTTTGTATTTTAAATTAACCCACAATTGAACATCAAACGGTCTTAGGTCCCTGCTTCGATTAATTACAGTAAACACGCTGGGAGGAACAGGAGTAGCTACATAATGTAACGATGTCTGTCTGTCTGTCAGCTGAAGGAGAACATTTTTAGTATATTCTGTGAAAATATAAGTTTTAACCTTCAACTGGTGACGTGAGGTCATCCAGATTCCCAAGAAATAAAAGAACATCTGTGCTTCTTTAATTAAATCTTGCAGCTGTTGTTTATGTTACCTTCTAATCAGTGCGCTGACACTTCACACCCTCGTTGATGAAAGTTTAGTGACTTGATGGACTTTAATGACCCTGGTTAGCTCGCCTCCGCCTCGCAAACCCCGCGGACCGAGCTCGGTTGGCTGGCAGAAAGTGCACGCGCCCAGCAGCCGGCCGCCGGTTCCGCCCCATCAAAATAATCTCACTGTATGATCGAGGGAATTATAATAGGGTTCAGTATCGCTTGCGGGATATGCTTGCAGTGCATTAGTACTATATGGAATGCAAGCATAGGAATATCGACCTTCGTGACAACACACGTTAGTTGGGCTGCATTTAACAGTAATTACCAGGGGCAGCTGATTCACTCGGTATCATCGTCACATGTAACTTATTTCAGGTTATTCTTTTCACATCTTCGAGTGATTGGAATTAGTGTTGACCGACTGAAAGTTAAAATATTAATTGTTAATAAGGTAGACTTAGAAAAGGTTTTGATAACGTTGATTGAACTTCATTGTCTGACATTTTGAAAACAATTGGAATAATGATGATAATCTAATATCGTATGGCCTCGGTGCCTGGTGCAAACTTTGTCATTTGACACCCAGAGGGTAGCTTGCATGTCGATTTTCGTTGTTCCTTGAATCACTAAGAAAGTCAGGGAGGTTAGATATCTAAGCTCCTTGAACACTATAGCGCTTTCTAGTAGAGAAATGAGGAACTTTGTGTTGGCGGAAATTCCCGAGATTAATTTTGCCATTATGAACACGGCCTACTGAATTCAAATGGGTTCTTTGACATGCCAACATCGTGTGACATGCGTGTCGTATTTTTGCCACCTTTCAAAAATCACTTACCACGGCCAGGAGCGAACCTGCAATCTTGGGGTTAGTAGACCGACATACTATCCACTCACCCACCGTGGCAAGCTATAATGATGTTGATAATTGTTGTTTTATGGGGCCTAACATCTAGGTTATCGGCCCCTAATGGTCCGGGTGATAGTGAAAGATGAGATGAGAATGATAACTATAGCTAATACTAACTACAGACTAACAGACTAGAAGAAGAAATGGTAAACAAATAAAGGATAAGGCAAATAAAGGACAGGAAGAAAAGAAATGCCCTCAACCCTCGAAGAATGAGGATTGAGGGACTTGGAAGGAAGGAGAGCCATGAAAGGCAGATAGGAAAGGGAAAGAGGAGAGGGCCCGCACTGTGGTCAGAGGTGAAAGGGGGCAAAACGGACCCAGCTCAGGAATCCTTCGTGGTCGCCAACTCCCAAACTCACCAGCCGTGAGCCCTGGAGGGTGTAGCATTATCCAGGGTGCACCAGAAGTGGTGGGGCTACATACACCCTGCTTCCTTGAGGGCCTCGATCAGAAAGCAGGAGATAACATGAAAAGAAAATGAAGGCTGACCCCTCACAGAATGAGGGTATCAGGAAAGATGAGACAAGGGCCAATTGAGGCGGGAAAGTGAAAGGCTCCCTAGGCCTCGGATACCCTGATACCGTCGGGGGCGGAAGAGAACAAGAGTTGACCAAGAGAGGTCGACAGGAAAGGAGACGGAGAGGAGCCCGGCACAAGTAAGTGGAAGCAATGCCGGACTCAGCTGGGGTCCCATGGTCGCCAACGATTGGAATAAAATACAGGGATAGGAGGGTGATCTACAATCTGTACAGAAACCAGACAGCAGTCATTCGAGCTGAAGGACATGAGAGAGAAGCTGGTATTCAGAAAGGTGTAAGGCAAGGCTGCAACTTATCACCCATACTTTTCAATCTATACATTGAACAAGCAATGAAGGAAATTGGAGAAAAAATTAAAGTGGGAGTGAAGATTCAAGAAGAAATAATTTCAACTCTGAAATTTGCTGATGACATCATCTTGGCCGACACGCCTCAGGATTTAAATGAGTTTTTAAATGGAATGGATCCTGTCCTGAGGAAGGAATTCATGATGAAAATTAATAATGGTAAAACAATAATATTGGAATGCAGCCGAAATAAATCAGAAACCCCAATGGACATCAAATTGGCAGGTGAAAAAGCTAAACGAAGTAGGAGACTTCTGTTACTTAGGAAGCAAAATAACTAGTGATGGACGAAGCAAAGAGGATATACTACGATGCGCGACGATATTTGAGCGTGACAACGATTTCTTGGAGTGATAAGTTTAAACTGTCGCTCTTTCAAAATTCCAGCATGTATATTTTTTAATTATGTATTTTGCGGAACGGAAAGTTCACAGGCGACATGAAGAAAAGCCGAGTTGCAATTCCAGGGAAACTCCAAACACATCCACTCTTCTCTGAAGTTTAACTCAACACGACTCAACAGTTTGCTGCTGGCTGTATCTGGGGAAGTATGTTCGCCCACTAGCTAGGTTGTAACTGGGTGACTCGCCCATAGCCAGCTCATAAACTGTCGCCTCAGTATTTGAACGGAGATTGTTGGAAGAAATGAAAACGTAAAAGCACTTACAGTGGGCGATGTATTGAAGATAGAGATACTGTATCCTCTCCTGGACCTTTTTTGTAGAACAATTCTTACATTCATGGTATATACATTTTTTTAACCTTTTGCGCAGCGTAAGCATAAAAAGTGCACGGACGCCATGTATTATTTCTTTTTCACTGAAATCGTTAGTGCTAGGCTTTCGTTGAACATAAATAAAGTATTTTCTACATAAATGTTCCCGAGATATCCTTTACAGAATGGTGAAAACCGCATCAAAATACATTCAGAGGTTCACCCGTGACATCCAAGCACGACAGTAGCTACACTCGAGCGCAGAATCAAAAGAGAGTGTTGCAGCAGAAGAGAGATAAAACGATATCATCACCTTTCACTGTAACATTTTTTCACGAACGTCTCTGTGTTCCAATAATTTAATGGTCGTTGTCACGTCAAAAGCAACTTGGCTCAGGCAAGGAAAGCATTTCTACAGAAGAGGAATTCTGTTGACATCGAATATAGATTTAGATATTAGGAAGTCATTTTTGAAAGCCTTTGAATGGAGCGTGTCGCTCTGTGGAAATGAAACTTGGATGGTTCAGCAGAAAAGAGGAGAATTGAATCGTTTGAAATGTGGTGTTACAGGAGAATGATGAAAATCAGATGGGTAGATAGGGTTATAAATGAGGAGGTATTAAGACGATTGGGAGAGGAGAGATGTTTCTGGCGACTGCTAATAAAGAGGAGAGATAGGTTAGTAGGACACATACTAAGACACCCAGAAATGGTGGCTTCGGTGGTGTAGTTTGTAGCATGCTCAAGATCGCGTGTTCAAACCCGGCCGAAGTCGTTGGATTTTTTAAGAGCGTTAAAAATCCCTCAGTATGTCTTCCTTCGGACGGGAAGTAAAGCCGGCGGTCCCATGTCAAAGATTTATGGATTTATAAAGAACCTTCCACTAATTACAATTGTGTGGAGCTAAATTATAGGGTACCTTTAACTAACGCTCTTAGGTTCCAACGTTCATCACCAGGAGCCGACTGCAGTGGCATGTAGTAACAAAGTTCAGAACTAGTTGGACGTTGAAGATGGCATTTGGGAGCAAAACTTGGAACTACTTGAAAATCCAATGTCTGCAGTTATTTCTTGATTTAAAAACAGATAACACACACTAATAGAGCCATCACAATTAACACCGGTTATCAGACAGATTATGCACACACCCAAAGTACACGGGGCTACATGACCGCGTTGTTGCAGCCCCTAAACTGAGGAACCAACCAACACCCAGGAATTGCAAGCTTAGTTTTGGAAGGAAAGGTCGAGGACAAGAACTGTAGGGGTACAGCAAGGTTAGAATATGTTAAACAGATTGCTTCGGATGTAAAGTGTGATATCCATGTAGAGATGAAAGGATTAGCTCAGGACGGGGAGGCATGGAGAGCTGCATCAAACCATTCAAAAGGCTGCAGGCTCAAACAACAAGTTTTCTTTTGCCTTTGTTGTTCCTTGTTTCTTGTTTCGTTTTCGTCTTTGTTTTCGGTTTCTGTTTCTTGTTTCTGCTTTGTTTCCTGTTTCCATTTTTCTTGTTTTAAGTTTTCTTTTGTCTTTGTTGTTCCTTGGCTTCAAAGTTGTCTTTACAAAGATCTTCCGTTCATTTTCAGAGATTATCCTTCCACTTGTGACACACACTGTTGTTTTAGTTGGTTAGTGGATCTGTCGTCCACAGCTGGTCCAGCGCGCTCAAACACACAGTAACCAGGGACGTGGAACTGGAGACGCGCCAGCTGCCAACCGCATGCACTCACATTTGTACCAACTTTGGTGCCAGAGTAACACGAAATATATTTTCATTGAATTTATGTACCTAATTTCTGCCCTGGACATACGGCATAAAAAAAGTAGTTCCGTGAAGAAGTAAATATCCTATTTTCACATATCCTACTTATGATGATGATGATGATGATAATTGTTGTTCTAAGGGGCCTAACATCTAGGTTATCGGCCCCTAGTGGTGTGGGTAACAGTGAAAGATGAGATGAGAATGAAAGCTATAACTAATACTAACTACAGACTTACATACTAGGAGAAGAAATGGTAAACAAATAACAAAAAAAACTAGACTTTATACCATTTTAAATGCTACAAATGCCACGTGACTCAAAGTGCGTTAGAAAAAAATAAAATAAAAGAATAGCAAGTGCAAACCAAGGTCAAGGGAGGCAGCTGGCTCGATGACGTCACGCTCACTGGAGCGCGCGGCCAAAGGAGGAAGCTCAAGCAGTACTATGACGTCACACACCTCGGTGCATTCTCGGTATATTTCGTCCCGTCACCGTAACGTAACGCCAGACCCCAGCGAAGTCGACATAATCATTTAAAATGATCATAAAGAATAAGGCAAATAAAGGGCAGGAAGATTAAAAAATGCCCTCAACCCTCGATGAATGAGCATTGAGGGACTTGAAAGAAAGGAGAGCCATGAAAGGCAGATAGGAAAGGGAAAGAGGAGAGGGCCCGTCCCCAAGGTCAGAGGAAAAAGGGGACAAACCGTACTCAGTCAGAAATCCCTCGGGGTCGCCAACTCCCGAACTCACCAGCCACCCTTGAGGATGTAGCAATATCTAGGGTGCACCAGAAGTGGTGGGGCTAAACATGCCCTGCCTCCTTGAGGGCCTTGAACAGAAGGCAGGAGATAACATGAACAGAAAAAGAACGCTGACCCCTCGGAAAGGTAGGGTATCAGGAAAGATGAGACAAGGGCCAATTAAGACGGGAAAGTGAAAGACTCCCTAGGCCTCGGACACCCTAATACCGTCGGGGTCGGAAGAGAACAGGAGTTGACCAAGAGAGATCGACAGGAAACAAACCGGAGAGAAGTCCGGCACAAGTAAGTGGAAGCAATGCCGGACTCAGCTGGGGTCCCGTGGTCGCCAACCCACGTCCTACTAGATGTGAGCCGCTGGGGGATATATCCTACTTATGTTAATTGCCTCTATCAACATAAAAAAAAATCAATTTGATTGCTGTAATAGATTCGTGGATATTGAGAACCGTCTAAAAATGTCAGATGATCCCCATGTTCGATTTATAGCCTATTTTCAATTTTGAAAAAAAAAAAGGCTTATGAGATCATCTTTTGTCCGTGTGTGTGTGTATGTAAGTGTGTGTCCCCCTAATAACTTCTAAACGGCTGGAGCGATTTCAATGAAACTCGGTAAGTTCATAGCACTATTCCGGACGACCCCGACCGTGCCCTTTAAATTTTTTTACGTCTCACCAATCCAACATGGCGGCTGTGCGACATATTTAACAAGCATTCAATATCCCCGAAATTATTCCCGATATCACCCTGGAATTTTTTACGGTGATAAAGGGAACTACTGGAAGTTCACCTATGTGACTTTTGAAAAACTGGTAACTACAAAACCAACATGGCGGCCACGGGAATTTGCGACTTTAAATAGACGTTTCTCGCGATTTAACCAACCAAACGCAATAAATCTTGGTACAGTATATGTTTATACACATTATAATGCACCGACATCTAACTTGGTTCAATTGTTTACATAACCGCAAGATCGCGGCTGTGCGAAATATTTCACCGGCATTCTATATCTCTGAAACTACTAGCGGTATCACCCTGAAATTTTGTACGGAGTTAAAGGGCACGACTGGAAGTTAACCGGTTAACTACAAAACGAACATGGCGGCCATGCGAATTTGAAAATTTTAAATAGACCTTTCTCGCGATTTAATGTTTCAACCGCAATGAAATCTGGTACAGGGAATGTTTATTCACATTGTAATACACTGGTATCTAATTTAGTTCAATTGTTTACATAACCTCAAGATGGCGGCTTTGCGAATTTTAAAATTAAGTTTTTATTTCTTGTGTCGTAATCATGCGATCGATGTGAAAGTTTGAATATAGAACCTACGCAATAATTTTCCTTTAATAGTACATGACTCTATGGCCTATACATTTTACAATCCAACATGGCGACCATCCGAAATATTTAGACGGCTCTGAATATCTACGAATCTATTATAGCAATCAAACTGATTTTTTCATGTTCATAGGGGCTATGAACTAAAGTTCACCTATAGGACTTTAAATAACCTGGTGATCACAAATCCAACATGGCGGCGACGCGAACTATAAATATTCACATGGTCGTTTCTCGCAATTTAACCATCCGAGTACAGTGAAACTTGGCACAGTAAATCCTTATACGAATGTTAATCCACTGTCAATTAATTTATTTCAATTGTCTCCATAACCACAAGATGGCAGCTGTGCGAAATTTTAAAATCTCCTTGTTACTTCTTGTGTCCTAATCATGCGATTGAAGTTTGAATGCTACACGTACACAATAACCTTCATGTAACAGTACATAACTCTAGGACCTACATATATAAAATCCAACATGGCGACCATCCGAAATATTTAGTCGGTTCTCAATATCTACGAATCTATTACAGCAATCAAACTGAAATTTTGAATGTTGATAGAGGCAATTAACATTTAGTAGGATATATGAAAATAGGCTGTATAGTTCTTCACGGAACTACTTGTTTCATAAATGCAAAAGGCTAATAGCAGAAGAAGTTTCAGAAATAACTTGAAACACGAATTTCGGCATTTTTTTTTTAAATTATCGAATTTGGCCAACTATGGACCGCAAGGAACTCAAAACTTATTGGTTTTCTTTCTCTTCTCTTCCCAGAACTTCTTCAACCAGTCACTTCTTCGCTTTCTCTCCTGCTCGGAAATGATCAATTTGGGCCTCCTGCTTGGTGGTTCCTCCTGAAATGATTTTACCCCGTCAACTCGACTCCATATTTATTACAGTATTTATTTAAAATGCGCACAAATTGTGCAAATTATAAAGTTGTTTATTCATCAGTTTAAGTTTATAATGAATATTCCACGTGTTGTTCAGTTAATCTATGAACAATAATGCTTTTGCTTTTATGTTCGACCCTGACTATTATATGTCAGAAAACTGTACTATAATGAGGCACATTATAACACTATTTTTCATTATGAAACAGTTTCTCCCACCAATCAGAGCTCAAGAAACTGTTGTTTGACCAATTAGATAATTAGATGCGCTGAGTTCCACGGCCTTCTAATTTAAATTTCACTGCCTGGCCTAGTGTCATAGTAGGGTAATCGAGGAGGCCATGATCAAACACAAGGCATTCCCTGCGTCTCATGCGCTCTGTTCAGTACATAAACCTGGCGAAATCTCGAGATATTTATGAATATTTTTGTTCGAACATAAAATAGTTATAATAATTATCGTCGAACATAAACAGTCGTATGCAACTCGCCTATAATGTTAATTAAGACACTCGCATACGCTCGTTTTATAAACATACTCGTGTCTTAATTGCCATTATAGGCTCGTTGCATAATGTACTGTTACGTTCTTCTTACTACTGTGGCTTTTAGAGAAAGCCGGGATGCGGGAATCTTCCCCGAAGGGGATCTTTAACGTGCCAGTAAATTTACTGACACGGCTCCCTCGTATTTGTGCACCCTCAAATGCCAGCTGACTGTGCCAGGATTCGATCCTACAATCTTGGGAACAGCAAGCGAGAACGTTACCGCTGAGCCATGCAGCCAGTCTTTAGCCTTTCACGAATTGACTGCTAGCGGTCGAGATGGGAACTATTCTTTGTTTACTTGTGTCACACGTCAGTAGGATATGACTCAGCTCCAGTAGCCTCAGTCATCGTTTAACTGTCCATGGTAACATGAGCTCCTGTGACGATTATCTGACGCAATGCTGCTTGACTTATGCGCAGACTGCACTCTGTCATCGCTGTGTCCTCCGCTTCACCCCGCGTAGCCACGCTCAGCGGCAATTAAATGTTAAATGGGTAACACCGTTCACTTTTTTGGTCATAGAATTCGCAGATGCATATCGGGTTGGGTTCATTGGAGCATTTTCAACTTACTGATTAAGTGGTGGTAGCCATGCACCTAAATTAGCGTTATAACATGAGTTATCACAGAGTTGCAGGTCAAAACTTAGAATTAACTGGCTCTAACTGTCTACAATTTATTTTAGTGGTCGGCAAGTGATCCAACTATGATGGTAAGAGCATGCTTCATCGTACTGAGTTCGTGAAATATTCAATAGTAGTACAACAGTTAATAAGAAAGTTAAAATCAGTGACAACCTATGAGTTGGTTTCTCAGTTTAAGGGCTGTAACAACGTGGTCATGTAGCCCCGTGTACTTTAGGTGTGTGTAGAATCTGTCTGATAACTTTAAATATGGTCGCTCTCAGCGCAGGAGTTTGAACCTTGGACCTCCGGACTCTGAACTCCCACGTGGAATCGTGCGTGGTATGTTATTTAACATGCCTAGCTACGCTGACGGAAAATAATCATCATTTATATTATTTCAGTAGTATAGATCCCTCCTGCGGAGCATTCAAATGAAAGAGAATAGACATTAGCAGTGACTAATTGCACTCTAATTTCATAAATATCTATCATTTCTTATAAAAATACTTTTAAAACATTGTATGAAGTGTGCGATTAGCATATACCGGTACTGTTGCTGTAGGAATATACGCTCCATAGTTGCTGTCCACTTATTTTCTTCGCTGTGACGCCTGTTTCATGTCATTTTCAGCCTATTTTCAATTTTGAAAAAATAGGCTTATGAGATCACCTTTTGTCCGTGTGTGTGTGCGTGTGTGTGTGTGATTCGTGTGTGTGTCCCCCCCCCCCCCCTAATAAAATCTAAGCGGCTGGACCGATTTCAATGAAACTCGGAAAATTCATAGCACTATTCCCGGCGACCTCGACCGTGCCCTTCAAATTTTGTTACGACTCACCAATCCAACATGGCGGCTGTGCGAAATATTTCACCAGCATTCAATATCTCCGAAACTATTACCGATATTACCCTGACATTTTCTATGGTGATAGAGGGAACTACTATAAGTTCACTTATGTGACTTTTGAAAACCTGGTAACTACAAAACCAACATGGCGGCCAAGCGAATTTGCGACTTTTAAATAGACGTTACTCGCGATTCGACCAAACAAACGCAATGAAACTTGGTACAGTATATGTTTATATACATTGTAATGCACCGACATCTAACTTCGTTCAATTGTTTACATAATCACAAGATGGCGGATGTGCGAAATATTTCACCAGCATTCTATATCTATGAAACTATTAGCGGTAAAACCCTGAAATTTTGTACGGAGATAAAGGGCACTACTGGAAGTCCAACTATAAGACTTTCAAAAACCGGTTAACTACAAAACGAACATGGCGGCCAAGCGAATTTGAAAATTTTAAATAGACCTTTCTCGCGATTTAATGTTCCAAGCGCACTGAAACCTGGCACAGGAAAAATTTATACACATTGTAATCCACTGGTATCTAATTTAGTTCATTTGTTTACATAACCTCAAGATGGCGGCAGTGCGAATTTTAAAATTAAGATTTTATTTATTGTGATGTAGTCATGCGATCGAAGTGAAAGTTTGAATAATGAACCTACGCAATAATTTTCCTTTAATGGTACATGACTCTATGGCCTATACATTTAACAATCCAAAATGGCGACCATCCGAAATATTTAGACGATACTGAATATCTACGAATCTATTTTAGCAATCAAACTGCATTTTTTAATGTTCATAGGGGCTATGAACTTAAGTTCACCTATAGGACTTTAAATAACCTGGTGATCACAAATCCAACATGGCGGTGACGCGAATTATAAATATTCACATGGACGTTTCTCGCAATTTAACCATCCGCGTGCAGTGAAACTTGGTACAGTAAATCCTTATACGAATGTTAATCCACTGGCATCTAATTTATTTCAATTGTTTCCATAACCTCAAATGGCAGCTGTGAAAAATTTTAAAATCTCCTTGTTTTTTCTTGTGTCCTAACTATGCGATTGAAGTTTGAATACTACACGTTCATAATAATCTGCATGTAACAGTACATAACTCTAGGACCTACATATATTATAAAATCCAACATGGCGACCATCCGAAATATTTAGTCGGTTCTCAATATCTACGAATCTATTACAGCAATCAAACTGAAATTGTGTATGTTGATAGTGGCAATTAACATAAGTAGGATATATGAAAATTGGCTGTATAGTTTTTCACGGAACTACTTGTTACATTCTGGGGTATTTCTTTTATAATTTTGCATGGATTTCAGAAACAGTAATTCAATGGAAATGAGTACTCAAAGCGTATAATTTCATTAATATCGAATACCTGGTGAGTGTTATGATGATCCAATTTTCAGTGATTGCCTTCGTAAGTTAGGTATCGTAAAAGTTGGAATTCTGACTTAAATGTAAATAGTCATCTCCTTAAATCTCTCATTATAAACCTATTGGCGAAAGTGTGGTTGGTTGGTTCTTAAGTTTAGGGGCTGCGACAACGCGGTCATGTAGCCCCGTGTACTTTGGGTGTGTGTAGAATCTATCTGATAACCGGTGTTAATTGTGATGACTGTATTAGTGTGTGTATCTTTTTAAATTGAAGTAAGGACAGCAGACGATCAATTCTCAAGTAGTTCCTACTGTTGCCGCCAAACGCCACCGTCAACGACTACTAGTTCAGAACTTAGCTAGCAGACGTCACCGCAGTCGGCTCTTGGCAACGAACGTAGGGACCTAAGAGCGTTGTTTACATTCTTAACCTGTACAATTTAGCTTCACACAGGTGTAATTGGTGGAAGGTTCTTTAACATGCCATAAATCTATGACATGGGACCGCCGGCTTTACTTCCCCTCCGAAGGAAGGCATACTGAGGGATTTTTAACGCTCTTAAAAAATCCGACGGCCTCGGCCGGATTTGAACCCGCGATCTTGGGCATGCTACCGACTACGCCACCGAAGCCGACGAAAGTGTGGTTAATGAACATGCGAGATTTCTCGCATGTGTAATTTATTTGTACTAGTGAACCTAGAACACTTCACTTGTATAAATGAACACCATGGCTGTTGTTATGGTTCAAACTTTCATGATACTTGTAATGCAACCTGCAGTACTTAGCAGTGAGAACAGTTGCCTGTTTGTTCTACATCACGGCGAACGTCCTGCGGTAGAGCGGATATTGCGGTTACACCAATTCCGGTTATGTAATTAGTAACAGTGCTGTTAAGCTCGTGAGGTTTCACATGAATATCATACATCATGATTACCACTTTTGGCTCCTGTAAGCAGATTTAACTCTCCTTCTTCCCACATCGTCGCTCGACTCTGGAAATTCAATTCCGCTTGTGTGCTTGCTTGTGTGTGTGACGTCATTTGATGGATGTCTCGTGTGTAGCTGCACAGTTTATATCCGCCATGGTGTGACGTCACATGACGTGGATGATAGCGATAAAACCAGTGACTTTCATCTGAACAAAGTATCCGAAGCGCCTTTAGCGGTTTGTGACACACATCGAGACTGCCGGTCCCATAGAGCCTGGCTTTGTCTCCCGGCTCTATCTACAGATTGGAATATTTATCTTAACGATAGACTATCAATCCACAGCTTCTGCACATTTGTACATGATTATATCCATTCGGACAATTTCAATCTTCACCTAAAAATAAATTGTCTATATAACATCCCCATTAGTGTTCCTTCTTCAAGCTGGTTTTATATCAAGATTTATTATCATTTTAAATGACCTAGACGACTTAGTCGTTACGTTACGGCGACGTCACGAAATGTACCAAGAATGCACTGAGGTGTGTGACGTCATAGTACCGCTTGGTGCATGTGGACTGAGTTCACTGGTGAGCTCTGGAGATACGAGATGGCAACGAGCGTGACGTCATCCAGCCAGCTCCCTCCTTTCACCTCGTGCTCCAGCTCCCTCATGTCTTGTAACTTTCTAGCGTTCTGATTGTTTCTTGATCATCTAGAAAGTCAAGAGTTTATGGCTTCAAGCGAAGCGAGAAGCCTCCAGCCTTTCTAGCATTTTTCAGCATTTGTAGCATTTAAAATGATATATAGTCCAGTCTTTCAGACTGACTATCCGTGTCTTTTTCTTTCTTTCACTTCCTCCGTATATTATTCTGCTAAGGTCCCATTCCGGTTTTGTACCAAAAATAAGGTCCTGTTAACACCAACCTACACATACGGGGTACCTACAGTTTCCGCGTAACACCATGTGTGCCCGAAACACACTCACTTCCTCTTTAAATGCCTCACAATTAAATAAATACCTAAAAAATGTACATTTACAATCGGAGCACCGTAATCTGGCGAGCCTGCCGCTTGAGCGCAGGACAGTGCGGCAGCGGCAGCCATCTGGTGGGAGCGTGGCGTACTGCTAGCTACAAAGAGGTGCTGTGACAAGTACAAAACACTGTTCTACATAATTATTTGTGTTCTTCTGATGTACATATGCCGTTTAACAACAATAAATAAATTTCTTCAATATTTAAAACTTCGTTCTCGCACATTCTTCCCTACTACATTCACGTTGCGAAAGCTCGCACGGGCCCATTAGTTTAAAATATTTTTCTAACAGATCTGTTTTTTTTTTAAATTTTAGTGTATGTGTTTTTTAGCTTTTAGACGATTAATGTTTTATAAATAGTTTTGAGAACAATCTTAGTTTATGGTAAAAATTTTCATGTGAGTCTTGCTTTTCTATTCATATTATTATTTGCGCTGAGAAAGGCCACAATAAAAAGTACAAATTATTATTGACTTAAGGTGTTCAATCTTCTGGACTTATTATAAGGTTAGAATATGTTAAACCGATTGCCTTGGATGCAGGGTGTAGTAGCTATGTAAAGATGAAACGATTAGCTCAGGGCAGGAAAGTATGGAGGACTGCATCAAACCAGTCAAAAGACTGAAACTTACGCTGCAATTTAGTTCCTCGTTCTAGACATTCTATTTTTATGGTTTTCTTCCCTTCCGACATAACATTACTGTCGACCAAAATATTATGTGCACTCGAGTTTGAAGGTTGTTTGTGAAGTAACCAATAGACCTACATAAAATCCAATAACATCATCAGTTTCATCGTTCTATTTTACTTTAGCTCATGTAGGTTTGGAATTTTTAATTTATATTTTAATATCTTTTATCGCAGTTGGAACACAAAAAGTGCCCGTTTTTAAGAGTGTTTCAACCATGCTTCACATTTAAGAATTATTATCTCACAAACCCGTAATCAGATCGAATCCAAATTTTAACACAATATACATTGGAATGGGGTATAAATGGTTTATTAATTTCAAAATTTTGTGTATCAAAGAAACAAAGTTGTTATCAGGTAACTTTTTCTTGGTTCGGGGTCTTTAAAAATGTAGTTCTTGGTCACGTTGTAATCCTTATATATCAAATCGTTATGCTGTGTGACTGTGAAACACGTAAATTAATTCAATTATTTATATCGGTTTGTATTTTTTTTTTCAAGGAATTAAGACATGGTTCACCAGGTAGCCGCTTCGGGGGAAGCTGTACAGCGTTGCCAAGATGGAGGCCATCACGCGTCTTGGTGCGCCTCGCTCGGAAGTGATGGGCTCCATCTCAGTAGTCCATGAAATGTTGGCCTTTATGCCACATTCCCTACACTTCTGTTCAAGTTCTAACATGTTGGCTTGCAAGCTATTGACAGAGTCTGTCGTAATAACAGGTCATCAGCATAGGCAAGACAACTTACCTGGTTTCCAACTGGTCTAAAATGAAAATGTATGTATGTATTGGAATCCATTTTTCCTTTTAAGTAGAGCCTACTATAATATTCACTCTAGAAACATATTAACCCTTAACTAGCATGGTGAAAAAATATTCCGTTGCTTACACTGTCTCATGGGTCTGAGGGACCAAAGTGTAAATTAATTTTTCTACCCCATATTGTAAGGTTTTGACAATTTTCTGAAATTGCACGATCTTTATCTGATAATTTTCAATGAAAATATACATTTTATTTTCTGTTCCTCTTCCACAATATTCTTCAAGACTATTTATAAAAAATAATCACAAATTCAGTAAGTTTCCGTGGCTTAGGTGGCAGCACGCCGGCCTCTCACCATTGGGTCCGTGGTTCAAATCCCGGTCACTCCATGTGAGATTTGTGATGAACAAAGTGAAGGCAGACAGGTTTTTCTCCGGGTACTCCGGTTTTCCCTGTCACAATTTCATTCCAGCAACACACTCCACTATCATTTCATTTCATCTGTCATTCATTTAATCATTGTCCCAGGGGATTGCGACAGGCTTCGGCAGCCAGCACAGTCCATATCCTCGCCGCTGGATGGGGGCTTCATTCATTCCATTCCCTGACCCGGTCGGTCGACTGGAAGCAGGCTGAGGATTTTCTTTTCAATCCCAATTTCAAAAACACTAATTTTAATTTCCTATAACCATACTCAAGTTTTGCTTCATATGGTTCTGTGATAAAGAACTGGATTTATACATTTGGGTTTTCTCCAAATTGTCACCATTTCATAGATTTACAAGGTGGAAAAAAATCGCTGTGACAGTCTGTTCTACTAAAGTTGAAGCAAACAGTTCGCACCCCCGGTGGAAGAATGCCACAAGTCAAAAAACATGCACTTTGTATTATGTGGTACTTACAAATGCCTATGGTCAAGTCAGTGTTCTGTAAAACTGCCACAACTCAGATGCTATAAATAGCAATTCTACGGCACTGAATAGAAACCTGCCATAACTCAAAATTGTTAATATTTTTTATTAAAACACATAATTATAATCCATGAAATAACTTTGTACGTTATTGTATGGTACTAGACAATGTTGGAAATTAGTAATCTTACTTTCACTTGTGCATATATTGATACTTTTCATATTAGCTCAAAATCCATATATGCTTCTCCTGAAAAAGTGTCCTTTTGGACTTGCGGCAGTCTTCCACCGGGGGTGCGTGTTATGGGATCAAACCTTCAAAGAAGGAGAAAATGAATATTTTAATCACCAATAAGTAGCTTTAAGCCTTTATAATTGAGCACACCTCAAGCAAATGACAGTTCCACAAGACCCGCACAGTGGTAATTGACACTTGGCACATGCTCGACAAGACTTTTCTCCTCACATTCAATAGTATCTGAATTATGTTCGCTAATTTCAAACTCACTTTAGTCGTCGGAATTTTTAAGAAAGTTAAAAATCCCTCAGTATGCCTTCGTTCGGAGGGGAAGTAAAGCCGGCGGTCCCATGTCATAGATTTATGGCATGATAAAGAACCTTCCAATAATTACACCTGTGTGAAGCCAAATTATATATAGGTTAAACATTTGACTAACGTTCTTAGGTTCCTTCGTTCGTCGTCAAGAACCGACTGCGGTGGCATCTGGTAACTAAGTTCTGAACTAGTTGGTCGTTGACGATGGCATTGGGCGCAGTCAGCTGGCATTTGAGGGTGCGCAAATGTGAGGGAGCCGTGTCCGTAGATATACTGGCACGTTCAAGTTCCCTTTCGGGGCAAAATTCCGGCACCCCGGCGTCTCTAAAAGCCAGTGTAGTTAAAAGGGACGTAAAACCAATAACATTATTATTATTATTAGGAACTACTCAAAGAAAATCAATGTCCGCAGTCCTTACTTGAATTAAAACAGATAAACACATTAATACAGCCATCACAATTAACACCGGTTATCAGACAGATTCTACACACACTTAAATAAACGGGGCTACATGACTGCGCTGTGCAGACCCTAAACTGGAGAACCAACCAACCAACCAACCAGGGTACATACAAAAAAAAACTTTCCTTACACGGGTCCCAGAGACCCAAACGCGGCAATTATCAATTTAAAAAAACCTCAGCGCGTGCATTCACCAAGGTCACGTAGAAGACTAACAGAAAGGAGAGTCCAGGGAAACGAAGTGCAGTGCGGCCAACACATGGAAAATTACTTACAAGAGAAAACACTCTTGGGTCCCAGGGACCAAACCATGTAAGTTACGGGTTAAATTAAATTCTGTGACCATTGGCAAACACTTCAATTTTTAAAAAAGTGTCGATGCCTAGTTCCACTATTGTAATTATAACGCAGTTGCTTCTGGCACTAAGTGTTATTGGTTGGTTCCTCAGTTTAGGGGCTGAGACAACGCGGTCATGTAGCCCCATGTACTTTGGGTGTGTGAAGAATCTGTCTGATAACCGGAGTTAATTGTGATGGCTGTATTAATGTGTGTTAACTGTAATTGAGGTAAGGACTGCAGACGATCAATTTCAAGTAGTCCTGCTATTTCTACCAAATGCTATCATCAACGGCACCTAGCTGCAAACATGGCTACTAGATGCCACCGCAACCGGCACCTGATGGCGAACGTTGGTGGTCAATGGAGCGATAATCATATTTCAACAACAAATTTAGCTTCACCCAATTGTAGTTAGCGGAAAGTTCTTTTGTATGCCATAAATACGAGGTTAATTCTAAAAGTAAGGTCCGATTCGCCGTAAATATTTGAAAGCGACACCAAGGGCAAAACACGCATGCGCGCCGACTCCTGACATGCCTTGCGCAGCAAAAGCCGCCAGTAGCGTGGTTACTGTTGCTGTGTGCTGTTGATAGTGTCAGTTCACAATGTTTAAGACAATAAATCAGCCCGCCGATTGTGAAGTAAGGGCAGTGATACGGTTTCTGTCTGCAAGAAACATTTCTGCGGCAGATTACTGCGCTACCCTGACGTCGTCTGGAGTATTGTTGTTGCATGACAATGCCATACCCCATACTGCCAATGACACGCAAACTCTAATCATTAAAGTTGGATGGGAACAGATGGACCACCCACCGTACAGTCCGGACTTGGCGCCAAGTGATTTCCACCAGTTCCGCTACCTAAAGGAGTTTCTTGGCGGCAGGCGCTTCGACACAGATGATGAAGTGAAAGAAGCTGTTAAAGACTAGTTAGCTTCGCAGGCGGCCGAGTTCTACGACTTAGGCATTCAAAAGCTTGTGGAACGATGTGGCAAATGTGTAAATAAGTATGGAAATTATGTAGAAAAATAGAGAAAGACGTAAGGAATGTCAATAAAACAATTGTTTTGGAAACAATTTTTATTTTGGATGTTTTTTTTACCGGAACTTAGTTTTGGAATAGCCCTCGTATATGACATGGTTCCGGTGGTTTTACTTCCCCTCCGAAGGAAGGCATACTTAGGGATTTTTAACGCTCTTAATAAATCTGACGACTCTGGCTGAGTTTGAACCCGAGATCTTGGGCAGTAAGTGTTATTGTAAGCTCTTTAGTATTTTTGGTAAATAACTGTAACGTAGCCAAGCCTGCTATAATTGCCATTATGTGTTTTATCCAGGACAGAACGTGTTTGATGACTGGAAGCCAGGGCCATGCAGTAAATCTGTGTGACCCGCCTCCACTGCAAGTAATCGCTCCCGGGCGAGTGTGGGGCTGGCGAACCGCCAACCGGGTCAAACAGCGCCCAGCCATGGTCCATTGTAGGGCGCTGTTATAGTCCCTTGAGCTGCTATCCAGCAGCCGTGCGTGTTGGGTTGCTCACCACGACATCAAGGGGTCAAACAGCGCCTCGCCATGGCCCATTGTAGGGCGCTGAGTGCTGGTAATGTTATAGTCCCTTGAGCCGCTATCCAGCAGTACAGCCGTGCGTGTTGGGTTGCTCACCTCGACATCAAGGGGTCAAACAGCGCCTAGCCATGGTCTATTGTAGGGCGCTGAGTGCTGGTAATGTTATAGTCCCTTGAACCGCTATCCAGCAGTACAGCCGTGCGTGTTGGGTTGCACACCACGACATCAAGGGGTCAAACAGCGCGTAGCCATGGTCCATTGTAGGGCGCTGAGTGCTGGTAATGTTATAGTCCCTTGAGCTGCCATCTAGCAGTACAGCAGTGCGTGTTGGGTTGCACACCACGACAACAAGGGGTCAAACAGCGCCTAGCCAGGGTCTATTGTAGGGCCGTGAGTGCTGGTAATGTCATAGTCCCCTGAGCTGCTATCCAGCAGTACAGCCGTGCGTGTTGGGTTGCACACCACGACATCAAGGGGTCAAACAGCGCCTCGCCATGGCCCATTGTAGGGCGCTGAGTGCTGGTAATGTTATAGTCCCTTGAGCCGCTATCCAGCAGTACAGCCGTGCGTGTTGGGTTGCTCACCTCGACATCAAGGGGTCAAACAGCGTCTAGCCATGGTCTATTGTAGGGCGCTGAGTGCTGGTAATGTTATAGTCCCTTGAGCCGCTATCCAGCAGTACAGCCGTGCGTGTTGGGTTGCACACCACGACATCAAGGGGTCAAACAGCGCGTAGCCATGGTCCATTGTAGGGCGCTGAGTGCTGGTAATGTTATAGTCCCTTGAGCTGCCATCTAGCAGTACAGCAGTGCGTGTTGGGTTGCACACCACGACAACAAGGGGTCAAACAGCGCCTAGCCAGGGTCTATTGTAGGGCCGTGAGTGCTGGTAATGTCATAGTCCCCTGAGCTGCTATCCAGCAGTACAGCCGTGCGTGTTGGGTTGCACACCACGACATCAAGGGGTCAAACAGCGCCTCGCCATGGCCCATTGTAGGGCGCTGAGTGCTGGTAATGTTATAGTCCCTTGAGCCGCTATCCAGCAGTACAGCCGTGCGTGTTGGGTTGCTCACCTGGACATCAAGGGGTCAAACAGCGCCTAGCCATGGTCTATTGTAGGGCGCTGAGTGCTGGTAATGTTATAGTCCCTTGAGCCGCTATCCAGCAGTACAGCCGTGCGTGTTGGGTTGCACACCACGACATCAAGGGGTCAAACAGCGCGTAGCCATGGTCCATTGTAGGGCGCTGAGTGCTGGTAATGTTATAGTCCCTTGAGCTGCCATCTAGCAGTACAGCAGTGCGTGTTGGGTTGCACACCACGACAACAAGGGGTCAAACAGCGCCTAGCCAGGGTCTATTGTAGGGCCATGAGTGCTGGTAATGTCATAGTCCCCTGAGCTGCTATCCAGCAGTACAGCCGTGCGTGTTGGGTTGCACACCACGACATCAAGGGGTCAAACTGTGCCTAGCCATGGTCCATTGTAGGGCGCTGAGTGTCCAGTCCGGTCTGAACCCCGGCAGCGACCGGTTCGCTGCGCTCTGCTTCGTTGTGAGTTACGTATTCGAGTGTCTAACTTTCAAGTCTTTTCAAGTACAGTCAAAATGGCCACCAACAGTATTAGGAAAAACACCATAAAATGTGCTTTCCCCGACAAGGCCAATAAACCAGGCCCTGCAGAAATACATGAGTGGATTCAGTACACCCTAAAACTCAACGTGGACCAATTAGAAGCCATTCAACTAGACAATCTGGAAGCTGCTGTTTTCATCAAGTCCACCAGCAAACTACTGATGGAGAAGGTCCTCAACAGTACCAACGGAAAATCCCAGGTACGGAAATTTAATGGCTCTATATCTGGGGTAATTATAACTTGTGCGGATGTTGACAGTAAACTAATCCGAGTCATGAACCTTCCCATTGAACTGCCGAATGACCGGATAATGTCGTACTTTAGTAAGTACGGGAAAGTTCGTGAAATTAGAAACGAACGATGGTCAGCTACCTACCTATTCAATATTTTGAGTGGTATTCGGGCTATGCCGATTGAACTAAAAACTGCAATTCCACCCATTATTTCTATCGATGGCTACAAAGCACAGGTGGTGTATGATGGACAACCTCGATCATGCTTTTATTGTAATGCCACTGATCACTTTAGACAGGAGTGCCCAGTGAGGCGCGGTGAAACTGAAAATAAAACCGGGCCTAAGCTTCTCAGTGAAATTGTAGCCAACAAGGACAGTGACATTGTCTCGCCTGCCTTATCGGCACCTTGTTCATCTAACGTCAGTATTTCTGCCGAACAACTTGCCCCACTTGATACGTCAGCTGTAGCACAAGACACAATGGACGTGTCGCCTTCTCACTTCACCGCCTTATCGCCACAACCAGCTGGGCCATTGACCTCCACTAGTAAACAACAACATACTCTCACATCACAACAGGAACTCCACGGGCAGCCAGCGTTGCCAGGTTTGTCTGATATTAGCCAATACACCAATGGCAGTCTAGGTAGGGCGGCCAATTCTCTAGTTCCTAAAACTGACCAGAAACCTGACACTAGCACTGCCAGCCCTGATGCGGTCACAGAAGGCGTGACCTCAGGAGACAATGCTACCAGTATGCCACCCTCAAACCAGTACATAGTTAGTTGTGAACCACAGACCGCTGGTATACGTTGGTCGGATGAAATAGAAGACGACCCCTCCAGACACATGGATACAGAAGAGACGGGGTCACGGGACCAGGAGATCATGGACAACAAGGAACTAACTCCTAAAGAACAGGCACCTTTGAAAACCTCCTCCAAAGCTAAAACAATCCGGGCGTCAAAAGAGGGAACGCACAAGCCTTATGCGGGTGTCAGGGACCCCCGACTACAAGGCGGGAAGTCGTGTGACAAGCGTTAAAGACCACCCCATCTCCATCTTGTTTATTTCGGTAAAAAAAACATGTCTATCTATCTGACGATGTTGTTGACATACACGCTAATGACACTCAATGTAAATTGCATTCAAACTGCTAGTAAACAGTCGCTCTTACGCAACCTTATACGAGACCAAGATGTGGATATTGTTCTGTTGCAAGAAGTGGCTACTGAAGACCTCCTTACCATCTCTGGCTATGATAAAATAGTTAATGTCAATGAGCACAAACGTGGTACCGCTATCTACATTAAGGACCATATACCATATGCGGATCCAGTCCAGTTAGTCAACTCACGCGGAATCAGTATCCGTATTCGAGATCTTTTGATCGTCAATGTATATGCTCCCTCTGGTTCGCAGGCCAGGATACAACGCCGGCTCTTCTATACCACAGATATTCTCCCACTTCTCCATAATCATACCGGCAATATAATCATCGGTGGGGAATTTAACGCAGTGCTATCGCCCAAAGACCAAAGTGGCCAATTTCAGGGCTGGCCTGCACTATCTGCGTTAATACAAGGGTTACGCTTAAAAGACACATGGGAACTGAAGCCGTCGGGGTCAGCCGGTTACACGTACTACTACCATAATGGTGCTTCTCGACTGGATAGAATATATGTCAGCGGGGAATTGAAAGAACACGTGAGAGAAACAGATGTATGCCCGATGGAGTTTTCAAACCATTGTGCGTATCTGTGCAAGATTCGCCAACCAGAATTGGGACCTCGCCGTGGGAGAGGAACATGAAGGTTAAATGATTCTATTCTGACACACTTGGACATGAAAGATAGCTTTGCCACTGAATGGCATAACTGGAAACGCCACATTCAACAGTTTCAAGATACTCTTGAGTGGTGGCTGAAGTATGCGAAACCCAGAGCTGTTAGGTTATTGAAGGCCTACAGTGCCGAGAGAAGACGCCACATCCATCAGACGACAGATTTCTACTATAAATGTTTACGACAGTTATACAATGAAGACCCTACCAACTCTAATACATATCGCCGAATAAAGAAAATCCGAGCGCAGCTCCTCACGCTGCAGCGCAAAGCATTGGCAGGACTCAAACTTCAAGCACAAGATCATCAACATCTGGCATCAGAGGCACCCTCCGTTTATCATTTTATACGGGCATGCCGCAAAGGCCGTCAGAAGTACATCAACCGCATTATGACACCTGAGGGACAAATGGTGACTAGTCATACCTTAATCACAGAAACGGTAGAGAACTTCTTCCAGTCCTTGTATACAGACGACGCCCCAGTCCCACTTCACCACCAGCATCCGTTCTTCGATGGTGTACGAGGAAGACGTTTGCACAGAGAACAAGAGTGCTTGACCCAGGGCATCACCGCCGAAGAAATATATACCTCCATACGCCACAGTGCGCCAAACAAGAGTCCTGGTCCTGATGGCCTGGGGAGAGCTTTCTACATGACGTTTTGGACCACCATTCGCGATGAACTTACAGCCGTAGTGAATGATGCTTGTCGTCCTGGACGAAATATCGACACCCTGAAAGATGGCCTGGTGGTATTAGTCCCAAAAATTACACAACCAACACAGCTCAGGGACTTTCGCCCACTGACGCTTTTAAACTTTGACTACAAGATCTTCACGAAATGTATGAAAACGAGACTTCAGGCCTTTATGGAGGAAGCCACATCTCGCCACCAATCGGGTGGGGTACCAGGCAGGTGCATTGTCAACACTACATGTGCTATTCGCGATGTCATTAGTGAGTCGCTGGTCGGCAATAAGAAGAAACTGTTATTATCACTGGATTTTGACCATGCCTTTGATAGGGTAAACCATAAATACATCCTTGCGACTCTTCAAGCTATTGGCTTCGATATGCGGTTTATTGCCCTCGTGAGCAAAATTCTTCATGGTGGATCTTCAAAAGTGAGTGCAAATGGGTATTTCACACGGCCGCTCCTCATCCATCGTGGAGTCAGGCAAGGGTGTCCGATGTCCATGCTTCTTTTTGTTCTATCTCTGGAACCCCTTCTTTGTAATCTCCATACATCTTTCAATGGCACGGAGATCAGTATTTTTGCATATGCGGATGATGTCACCCTTGGGGTGGATCGAACCGTTGACATGCAGCAATTGTTCACGGACCTAGATGAGTACGGGAGATATTCTGGTGCGCGGCTGAACCGACGAAAAACAAAGGCGATGTGGATTGGGAAATTGGACCGCGTCCAAGGGGTTCTCCCGGCGTGGGTAACGATCGCCTCAGAACTCAAAATATTAGGCATATCTTTCTTGAATAGTGTACACCAAATGATTAAAAAGAACTGGGACGTTGCCCTACATTCTGTGCGTGGTGCCTTGCAACAAGTGCGGTACCGCTCCTTCCTCTTACACCAACGAACAATGTACGTGAATATGTTCAGCTTAAGCAAAATATGGTATCTCAGTCAAATTCTTCCTATGCCAAGAATGGTGGGTACACGTATTATTTCCGCCGTCGGATGGTTTATTTGGCAAGGAGCTCTATTACGTCTTTCCCGCAGCACATTAACATTGCATAAATCCCAGGGAGGTCTGGGACTCATCGACGTTGAAAAGAAAGCTAGAACCTTATTCCTCAAACGACACCTGCAACTGCTTACAGGCTTCGGGACCGATGAGTCACATAACTTCCTACGGAGATGGTGTAGTCCCTATGACTGCTCGAACCCACCTGCTTATTATGATATCAATCATCATGCACCTCATGTCCGGTATCTGAGAGTTGAACTCAGCTACGTGCCACAAGACGTCATCAGGTCTATCTCAACGAAAAAGCTGTATCGTTCTATCATGGCACAACAGTATGTTGCCCCCAGAATTATGCAATCCGCATTGATCGTCAACTGGAATCGAGTCTGGAGGAATGTCTCCAATCGCATTCTTCCCAGCGCAGCGAAGGAAAGGTGGTATAAAGTAATCCATGACCTTATACCAACAAACAGCAGACTCCATCGCATTCACATGGTGGAGAACGCCTTATGCACTTCATGTTCCCATCAGGATACAATCCTGCACCGATTTACGCAGTGTGATCCGATTCGATCGACCTGGAAACGCTTCACCCGGGTCCTGAATAGCTTCATGAACTGTCCTACTACCTCCATCACTCCTGACTGGGTGATCCGACCAACATTTAGCCTTCAACCGCCCCAACTGAACAGTGCGGTAGTGTTACTCCTCGGTTGCTATGTGCACTGTGTGCTGAAAACTACGGGGCCATATACAGAACTCGAAATGCTGTCCGAGGCAAGTGAGTGTGTCCTCACGAGCCTTCGCTGTACTATAAGAACTCGCCGGCTGGGGGACTATGCCCAGCAGCTCACCCGCATCATGTGAGTGTTTTGTGCATTGTGATAGTGATTGAACATTGAACATTAAGTAGACTAGTATAACTGTGATAAACGCATCAATATCCATGATTGTTATTCATCTACCACCTCACAATCACCTATGTACCTTAAATATATGAAGACAATAAACAAGTTTACTAAAAAAAAAAAAAAAAGTGCTGGTAATGTTGTAGTCCCCAGAGCCGCTATCCAGCAGTACAGCCGTGCGTGTTGGGTTGCACACCACGACATCAAGGGGTCAAACAGTGTGTGGAGGGATAGAGGGGGTGTAAACAGACAACACACACTGGTCACTATTCTAAACTCGCCATCTTGTATTGCACACCACAGAATACAGAGTAACAAAATACAAAGCACAGAGAGGGACAGATATAACACACACACACACTGCAGTCCAACATAATGTCAATGGCTATGGAGCTTGGGAGGTGGCACCATCTGTGGCCAGGTTGGAAGTCAATTCCCAACATCCTCCCCACCCTGGTCTACCTCTAGAGGTACGACCAGCTGAACGGGTCGGGCCAGCTGTTTTCCATCTGCTGTGGAAAGGATTGCAGTCCTTACAATCCCGTCCCTTCCGGTACGCAGCTCGTGGATCCGGACCTTTCTCCATAGATGTCTCGGCTGAAGGTCACTTTGAAGGAGCGCGACGTCGCCTACCCTCAGCGTGGAGTTCTACTTGGTCTGCTGGACTTGATGGAAGCTCTGCAGCAACATAGGTTCTCCTTACTCCAGCGCTTCCAGAAGTCGTCTGCCAGTTCTTGACGCAGTCGGAATTCTCGGACAGGAACTCCCGTTGGTGGTTCAGGCCCAGATGGAACTGTAGTGAGTTTCTCTCCCACAAGGAAGTGCGCGGGAGTCAACACATTGCCGGTGTCTCCATTGAGAGTCAAGGGTCTAGATTTCAGTGCGGCTTCGATGCTGACCAGTACTGTTTGAAGTCCTTCTTCGTCGATGCTGGAGCGTCCAAGTACCTTCCGTAGGCACCGCTTCGTCGATCCAACCATCCTCTCCCACCATCCTCCCCACCAAGCCGCGCGTGGGGCGATGAATTTCCAAGTTACACCGTGCTCGGAGAGGTAGCGGAGAGTCTTCGCCGCAGACAGTGAAGCCCAAATGCCACTCAGTTCCTTGTTAGCCGCGTGAAAGGTCTGGACGTTATCCGAATAAATAGTGTGTGGCAGACCGCGCCTACCGACGAATCTCTGTAGTGCTTGCATGAATCTGTCGGCGCTCATATCACCACTCAACTCCAAATGTAGGGCCCGTGTAGTGGCACACGTAAAGAGGGTGATGTAACACTTTTTGGCTGATGTTCCTGCCCTTACGTACAGCAGGCCTGCGAAGTCGATACCTGTGACAGCGAATGGCTTGCTCGGGGTCACTTGTTCGGAGGGCAGTGGAGCTTCTATTGCCTGGCCGCCAACATTTTTTACCATCTTGCAGGGTAAACATTGGTGAAGGACGTGTTTGATGGCACGGCGAGCACCAAGGATCCAGTAGGTGCTTCGGAGGTCAGAGAGAACAATCTGTACTCCGAGATGATGGAGTCGTATGTGTTTGTCTCTTATCAGCAGTTGTGTGAAGTGATGTCGTCCTTCCATGATGATTGGATGCCGTTCACTCTCTGAAACCGCAGCATATTGTAGGCGTCCACCGATGCGAAGTATTCCATTGTCGAGAAATGGATTGAAACGTTTGATCTTCGATTTCTCAGGCAGAGGGGTCTTCCGTTCGAGAGCTGCAATTTCGGTAGGGAAACATTCCATTTGCATTGCCTTTATCCAATAGCGGACGGCTCCATTTATGTCTTCTGCTGTCAGTTACCCCGTTGGTTGGTCCTCCTGTCTAAGTAGACGTACGAAGCGAAGAACCCATGCAGTTACACGAAGAAGTTTGATACAGGAGCTGTATCTGGTAGATTCAATTACTGGGTCTGGTGATTCAATTTGGAGCACAACCTGAGCGCGAGTTCTTGCTTCAGGGAGGGGCGTAGAGGCGGGTGAGCTGTGTGGCCAATGGCATTAGTCGAGAGATAGCCATGATGGTCCTTTCCACCAGGCCTGAAGAGTTTTGATCTTCTCTGCCATCAATCCTCGTGACAAGTGATCTGCTGGATTGTCCTTGCCTGGGCAATGTCTCCACTGTGACGGAGTGGTAGAGGATTGAATCTCGGTCACGCGGTTGCAGACGAACGTCTTCCAACGACTCGGATCATTCTGAATCCATCCTAGGGTTACTATTGAGTCCGTCCACAGGGTCCCTCTGCTTGTGTCGAAGGTCAGCGCCTTAGCGCAGTAATTCAAGGGTCGAACGCCAATCACCGCTGCTAGCAACTCTAAACGTGGTAGTGTCACCTTCTTGACTGGCGCAAGTCTACTTTTACTGCACAACATGTGGGCAGATGTGGTGCCATTGAAGAGAGATCGTATATACAAAACAGCTCCATACGCTCGCTCTGAAGCGTCGCAGAACACATGGACATCTGTAATGTCGCGTTCGGGCATTCCTGCCCATCTTGGGACGGTTATCTGCGAGAGTTGGGGTAGACTTGAGGTCCAGCTGATCCAGCGACTGGCAAGGTCCTGCGGTAGGAGTTCATCCCATGTTAATCCTCTATGCCATGTGTCCTGAAATAGGATTTTCCCCAGTATTGATACCGGCGTCATTAAACCCAATGGGTCGTAGAAACTAGCAGTCGCTCGGAGCAGGTGTCGTTTCGTAGCGGGGCGATCTTTCAGTCTCGTTGTGATTTCTGTAACATCTATAGTGAGCGAGTCTGTTACTGTGTTCCATGGAACGCCAAGAACGTGTGTTTCCGTGCTGATCTCTCTTCCTTCGGCCTTCCATATCTGAATCAGCTGTTGGGAACTCGTGGCCCATTTCGACATGGGTAGACTTATCTTCTTCATGAGAGAGGTGAGTTCATAGTAGAGTGCGATCGCTTAATTTTCTCCTCGGGCACCTGCGATAATGTCGTCCATGAATGTATTTTCATCTATGAATGAAGCCGCGGAAAGAAACTGAGATCTGTTTCTAGTGGCTAGTTCTCTCAGTGTAGCTGAAAGGAGAAATGGGCTGCAAGTCAGTCCGAATGGGAGTCTTGTGAAGCGAAAAATCGCTTGCTCGTTGGAAGCCACTTGAGCACCACTCTCATCTTCGACAACATGGTACCACAGGAATCTGGTCAAGTCTCTATCCTCTTCGTGAAGGGACAACTGAAGAAACGCTTGGCTGATGTCTCCTATCACACCGTACGGGAATGAACGGAACCGCAACAATACTGCAAACAGTTCGGGGAGTAGGTTGGGTCCCATTTCCAGGGTCTCGTTCAGTGAGCGCGCGTTTTCTTCGTGTGACGATGCGTCGAAGACTATACGCCATTTAATGGTTCCATGTTTCTCATTCCTTACTAAGTGATGAGGAAGATAAAACTCATCCGTACGGGTTTCCTCTGGAGCTAGTTCCACGTGATCTTTCCTTATGTAGTCCATCATGTGGTTCGTATATGTTTGTTTCAGGGCTTCGTTCTTCCGGAATCGGGTTTCCAGTGATTGGAATCGTTTTTCTGCAACGTGATAGTTGTTGGCAAGTTCCATAGTTTCCTTGCGTGGCAAACGTACGACTCTTCTTTGGTCCTCAATACAGTAAGACGCGTGAAATTGTGTTAGAAGTGAGGTGTCTTTAGCGCTCATTGCTCGGTCTTGTTCAGCTGCAATCCCAACGGACTCCTGATCCCAAAAACATCGAAGAGAGTCGTCACAGGGCATGGAGTGACATGCGTCGATGAAGTTTACAACCGTGTTAATAGCTGATACACCTGAGTGGTTTCCGGTGAATATCCATCCAAATTTCGATGGAATTAACACAACAGACGAGGAGAGTCGTATCGGGGCCGAGTCACTGACGATTGTCCAATACTGATCTCCTCCGATTAACAGCTCGATTGGAAGGTCAGCTGAATCATCTGTAGGGTCAGCCAATTGCAGTTTCCGCGTATGTCCGGTCATCGTGATATCTCGTGGTACTGCTGGGTGGTGAGAAAAGGAGTGGGTGGTTTCGAATGCCGTCAAGGTTACCTGCGAACTGTCCCAAAATCCTCTCGTCTTCAGGCGAACGAACCTACGTGAATGTGATGTGTTGGATGGTGTTTCAAACGCGTGGAACTTTAAGGATGCGTCTCCAATGACTTCCATACCCAGCTCATCGACCAAAGAACTTTTGACGAAACTGGATTGACTACCTCCGTCGAGAACGCACCTCGTCAGCTTACTCGAACCCGTTGGTCCCGAGATCCATATTCTAGCAGTCTGGAGATGGGTAAATCCCGGAGTAGTGACGTTTATTTTACCAACGGCGGTTGTTTCTGCGCAATTCGCGACAGGGAAATGATTTAAGTTTCTGCAAATCGCTCTATGGTGACCTTTTCCACACCGGGAACACGAAGCTCTCCCTTTCCTGCTACAGTCCTTTGTGTGATGGCCTCGTTTAAGACAGAGGAAACAACGCGATGATTGTTTCAATTTCTGAGTTCGAGCGTCAGTCCCGGTTACCTTAGTACAATCCTGAGCCCAGTGTCCTCTTCCCTCACAAAAGATGCAAAATGGCTGTGGTCTTTCCTTCTCTCTCTTCTTCCCTTTCTTCGCGTGAGTGTCAATATGGAACGCCGCTTTTGCTGGGACAGAAGCCGGGTGCTGATAAGATTCCCCCCGAATCTTTTGACTAATGAGGGCACCTTCAACCTCTTCGTTCAAAAAACACATGAGTTGGATGATGTCACCTTCACTAACGTTGTCTCTCCGCGTGTGGATGATCCAACGCCGGCAGATATCGTCTGGGAACGCTCTTAGTATCTTGGGGGCTAGCACGCGACCGTAGTTGGCAATATTTTCTCCCAGAGCCTGCAGTGCTTGAATCCGTCGGTTGCACTCAACGTAAGTGTGATTTAGGGACTCGGGGGTGGCGGAGTGTATCGGCGGTATGTTTTCCAGATAGTCTAAGTGCGCCTGGATAATTCTATTTTCATCTCCGTACTTGGAAATGAGAATTTTCTTTGTGTTATTATAAGTGCCGGCTGTGATAGCAATACTGTCGACGAGATGCTTGGGTTCCCCTTCTAAGTAACCTCTCAGAAAGACGTGTTTGTCGACCTGCGATACTGTAGGATTCTGGTCAATGGAAGTAGTGAACTGTTCCCAGAAGCGAGACCATTCTTCTATATCTCCCGTGAAGGGGCTAAGTTTTATGGTGGGTAACTTAATTGGTTGTGACGTGGGCATGGTGGGAGTGGTGGGAGCTTCGTTTATGGGCAAGGTAGAGGTGACAGAGTAAAGCTTCTTGTCCGCTCCAATAGTAGCTTTCTGTATGGCGCGCTTTGCATTGTCAATATATTCGTCACATACAGTAATGTCAGCATTGTATTCTGCGTCAGATAAGAGGTCATGAATACCATCGTCCAGTTGGGTTAAGCTGGTGAGTGTTTCCTGCAGTCTATCGCGGTGGAATATGAAGTCTTCTAATGCAGTGTCTTCTGTAAGACTGTTAATGGCTGTAATGAAGCGTGTGGCATTTGCTCTCTCACGTGTTCTCTTCCTTTTCAGATTGTACAGGCTTGCTGCAGTAGCGGTCTCTTGTTCCGTCGGCATAATGGGTGCAATAAATCTTAAGCTTGACTGACAGGCCTCCCTCCAGACGTGACGTAGTGAGCGGTGAGCTTACGGGCGGGTAGGGGTGATCCGTACCGCGCCGGTACCTTTAAGGGCTGACAGAGGGCGTGCTAGGTCCGTGGAAGATCTTAAGACCTTGTTAACAGAGTGCGCTGGAGAATGACTGGTAGGGCGCGTGAGCTAATAGATGGCGCTGTTGAGTTGATGTAGGTATTTGCGCTCAGATCGCACGGAACTGAACGGAACTACACATGCGTGACCCGTTGCAAAGTCCAGCGGCGGAAAGATATTCTACTACTTTGGAATACTGTAGATTAAAGGAACACTGGATTCCTTAATAAGTCATGCACAATTCATGCAGGCATTTCATAAATAATACAACATCCGTGCATACAGTTTCTCTTTAGCGAGGGCCAGTTATGTCTATCTCGCTAATAATAATAATAAACAAATACAGTAGACAGGATGCGTGCTTCTTGATTGACAATACGCAGTTCCTGTTCGTGTAATAGCAGTCTTATATTAGCTTCATTAATCCAAATGATAATAATGAAGAAATATCAGTTGTTTCAACATGCTATTTTCTTTCGTATTGAAGTTGACTTATCTGAGAGTGCAGTGTAGGCTAATGGACGCATCTCAGCGTCTGGCGTGGGGTGGTGCTGTGGAGTATCCTCTTTCCCTCGTCGTGGAGCTTCCTGTAGTGTAGAAAGCTCGTCTGTAGATACAATTCCGTTGAAGAGGTTAATCCTTAGTCTTCCCGAGCGTTTCGGCACCAAATGTGGAGGGATAGATGGGGTGTAAACAGACAACACACACTGGTCACTATTCTAAACTCGCCATCTTGTATTGCACACCACAGAATACAGAGTAACAAAATACAAAGCACAGAGGGGGACAGATATAACACACACACACACACACACACACTGCAGTCCAACATAATGTCAATGGCTATGGAGCTTGGGAGGTGGCACCATCTGTGGCCAGGTTGGAAGTCAATTCCCAATACAGTGCCTGGGCATGGTCCATTGTAGGGCGCTGAGTGCAGGTAATGTTATAGTCCCTGAGCCGCTATCCAGCAGTACAGCCGTGCGTGTTGGGTTGCTCACAAAGACACCATGGGGAAGCTTTAGTTTAGCTTCATTGACCGGAAGGGAAGTAAAGCCGATGGGCCCATCGAGGCGCTCGGTTCCAAAATCCGCTTTATCCAGAATAAGGAAAACTGAACTTTTCGCTCATCTCCATAGCTCATATGATTTAGCATCTTTATCAACAAGAAAATAGTTCCTAAACCCGCCTTATTCCATGTAAATGTAACATGAATTCTGCTGGCGCCTTATCCTAAGATGTTGTTTCCAAAATCTGCCTTATCCATTATGTGGCATCGAAAGTGGAACGTATTTCAAAGAATACTCTATGGAGAAGGCATGAGCATAATGTTTATGAAATTCTATGTACACTGTGTAAGTGTATATTCTTTGAAACTGGCGGCAATGCTGTTGCCAATTATTTCGCGCCAGTTTTTTACACACACATTACTTATTTTCTGGATAAACATTACTTAAATTTTAACATATTTTTTACTTTAAAGAATATAAACAATAAAACAATTTCGATTATAATATCACTTTATGACGAAAGTTATCATTACAAAGTTTTAGAACACGTTTCCAAGATCCACCCTTATCCACCATGACAGTTCCAGAACTCTCCTTATCCAATATTAATTTGTTAATATGTTCCTTGTATATCACGAGTTGTATGCAGATCGCAGGCAAATGACTAAAGGCATGTATCTCAATATAATAAATATGAATATATTTATTTATTGATCGTATGGCTTTTAGTACCGGGAGTGTCCGAGGACATGTTCGGATCGCCAGAGACTATAGCTGTTTCAAGCGGACACCCTTAGGGTGAGCTATAAGTTCCGTTCAATTTCAAGTAGTTCAAACTTTCGCCACCAGATTTCACTAATACCTACTGTAGTGGTGAACGTTGGAACTTTGATAGAGCGTTCCAACGAAATCTAACCTAGAAATTTAGCTTCACACAAGTGTAGTCTGTGAAAGGATCTTTTACATGCCATAAATCTATGACATGGGACCACCTGCTTTACTTCCCCTCCGAAGGAAGGCATACTGGAGGATTATTAACGCTCTCAAAAAATACGACGACTTCGGCTGGGTTTGAACCCGCTATTTTGGGCACAGCAGTTCAGCATGCTACCAACTACGGCACCGAAGTTTATTGAAGTTGAAAAAGAAAGCTTTTCTTCGACTCCAGAAAAGTTTGCCAAAATGGATAAGGTAGATTATGGAACCGTGCGCCTCGATGGCATGAACAAGAACCTACACTACAAATGGTAGTGTGTAGTTAAATTTGTACCATACGCGACGGTACTTGTAGCTCACCCCATGGTTGTCCGCATAGAAGCAGCATAATCGGTAGCATGCTGAACTGATGTGCCAAAAAAAACATGGAAATCACTAGCAATGAGATTCGGACTCTCCCAGTGAAATGACCGGAGCTTGTTGGCGGCTCTGTTTGCCACTTGTGGTCTCGCATTGTCATGGTCCACTGAAAAAGTTCCTGGCAGGACAGTGATTCACGTGCAACGATGACGCCAAGACAGCAGTCCGACGATGGCTCCACAGTGAGCCGCTGAGTTCTACCACTGGGACATCTCAAATGTAGTTTTTTGTTTTTTAATTTTTTAGCGTATGGCTTTTAGTGCCAGGAGTGTCTGAGGACATGATCAGCTCACCAGTTTGGAGCTGCTTCTATGCATACACCCATTGGGTGAGCTACAAGTACCGTTGGGGAGGAAAGTTGGAATGTAAGGACGAGGAGTTGGAAGGTAGCGGCTGTGGCCTATAGTTAGGGACCAACCCCGGTATTTGCCTGGGGGAAGATGGGAAACCACAGAAAACCATCTTCAAGGTTGCCGGCGGGGGGATTCAAAATTCCGCGCTCCCTGGATGTGAGCAACTGACAGCAGCCATGCCGTAACGACCACGGCTAACACACCCGTTACAAATATCTGAACAAACAAATGTGGAGACTATGTGGAAAAATAGTACAATATAAGTTACGTAGAACGGTATGTGTACCGACTTTTCGATGCGCCCTCGTAATATGTTATAAACCACGTCATTCCAAATGTTTACCCAAGTTGCATTCATCTTAAATTCACTAAATCTCTCATTGACACGCGAGGGCTGGTGGCTTGGGTATTTTCTACCCGAGTCTTAAATAAGGCTCTATATTTTCGTTTTGGTCAGCCCTTAATTCCTATCGCTTACTGTACCTTCATGAAGAAAATTAATAAATGTAAAACAAAAATATTGGAATGCAGCCCAAATAAGTCAGAATCCTCTATGGACATCAAATTGGCAGGTGAAAATCTAAAGGAAGTAGGAGACTTCTGTTACTTAGGAAGCAAAATAACCAGTGGTGGACGAAGCAAAGAGGATATAAAAAGTGGGTTGGCTCAGGCAAGGAAATCATTTCTACAGAAAAGGAATCTGTTGACATCGAATATAGATTTAGGTATTAGGTAGTCATTTTTGAAAGCCTTTGTCTGGAGCGTGGCGCTCTATGGAAGTGAAACTTGAAATGTTGGTGCAGCAGAAAAGAGGAGAATTGAAGCATTTGAAATGTGGTGTTACAGGAGAATGATGAAGTTCAGATGGGTAGATAGGTAGAGGTAATAAGACTAGTGGGACAAGAAAGATGTTTCTGGCGACTGCTAATGAAGAGAAGAGATAGATTGGTAGGACACATACTAAGACATCCAGGAATAGCAAGCTTAGTTATGGAAGGAAGGGTCGAGGACAAGAACTGTAGGGGTAGACCAAGGTTAGAATATGTTAAACAAATTGCCTCGGATGTAGGGTGTGGTAGCTATGTAGAGATGAAACGTTTAGCTCAGGACAGGGAGGCATGGAGTGCTGCATCAAACCAATCAAAAGACTGAAGACTCAAACAACAACTATACCTTCCTTCCTAGCCTTGAAGTTCGCCCTGCAACAGTAACATGTCCATAGCTTTTGGAACACTCAAGTTATATCTATATTATTTACGGTCGGGTCAGATTTACCCATGGCGCCAGTTCTCGCGTGACAATTTTCAGTTTACGTTAGTCGGGACAATCTGTAAAATATTAGGGGGAAAGTCTACCTATTTTGGTGCTGCGCAATAACATAGCAAGCCGGCTCCGTGGTGTTGGGGTAGCGCGCCTGCCTCTCACACGGAGGCCCCGGGTTCGATTCCGGACTCCGTCAGGGATTTTAGAAACTGACGTGAGGGCTGGAACGGAGTGCCCTCAGCCTCGTGAGGACAATTGAGTAGCTGTCTGATAGTGAGGCAACGCCCCGATCACGAAAACCAAGATTAACGGTCGAGGGGACCTGACGCGCTGATCACGCGTCACCCCAAAATCTGCAGGCCAAATGGCTGGGCAGCGGTCGCTTGGTAGGCCTAGGCTCTTCACGGGCTGTAGTGGCTGGGGTTATTTTATATTTACAATAATATAGCTCACGTGTTTGTTGATCCATGTTTACGGTCTAGGGACATCTTGGTCATCAATTCCTTTTCTAAATAACTCAGATAACTGCCCTCCCGCCTTTATCAAGCCCAATTACACAACTACGAAAATTATTGTCATTTTTCTGCATGTTGAATTTGTGGCATCTAGTAGCCAAGTTCGCGGCTAGATGTCGTTGACGGTAGCATTTGGTAGCAAAAGTAGGAACTATAAGGTGCGTTCGAAAAGTAACGAGCCGGAGGCATAATTACAGAAACCAGTACCTGTATGTTAGAAGTATTGGCCCTGGCTGTTGAGGCACTTGTCCCACTGTGACACGAGGCGGTGAATGGCTGTCTCATAAAATTCCCTGGGCCTGCGATGTGAACCAGTTCCGCACTTACAGCTGGACGTCGGCGTCCGAGGTGAATCGTTGGCCCCGCAGAGCCCTTTTCAGGGGACCAAACATGGCGTAATCACAGGGAGAGAGGTCTGGACTGTATGGAGGGTGGCCGAGAACCTCCCATTTGAATTTCTGCAGGAGTGCCGCGACTGTGTTGGCCGTATGAGGTCGTGCATTGTCGTGGAGCAGAATGACCCCACGGGTGAGATTGCCTGGTCGTTTTGTTTTGATCGCTTGACGAAGGGTGGTCAAGGTTTGCGAGTAACGCTGGGCATTCACTGGTGTCCCGTGCGGCATGAAGTGTATCAGAAGGGGGCCATCTTCGTCAAAGAAGAACGTCAGCATTACCTTTCCTGCACTCGTGTGGATGGCCTTGCCTTTTCTGGGTGGTGGTGACCCTGGATGCTTCCACTGGAGACCTTGTCGTTCGGATTCTGGTTCGAAGTGATGACACCATGACTCATCTCCAGCCACCACTCGTGCCAGGAACCCATTCCCTTCCCTCACCTAGCGCTGCAGATGACCAAGACAGTGGGCCTTTCGTCATGCTTCCTGGTATGGTTGAAGACTGTGGGCCACCCATTGGGCACACACTTTCCGCAAGTGCAGTCCTTCCTTCATGATGGTGTGCACACTTCCGACGCTCAATCCGACCACGGCGGCTATGGCGTTCACTGTCACTCGGCGGTCCTGAGTGCATCAACCAGCTGGACGTTGTCATCCGTAATGCAGGGGGGTGCTCCAGACCGGGCATCATCGGCTAACGACCCCCGTCCTTCCCTGAAGCGCTTGTGTCACGCCTTGACCCTTGCAAGGGACATGCAGTGTTCGCCATACACTTGTGACATTCGGTGATGAATGTCCGTTCCCCCTACTCCTTCCACTGTCAGAAACCGAACACACCTCTTTGCTCTTCGTTTGACGCCTCCATGTCACTGTTTGCAATGCGACTGGCAGCGTTGGACGATTGATGCATGATGCACGTGACGTGCACGCGTGCCTTCTAGCGACGGGCTGTGACCTTCCACGCTCTGGTCGTAACCACACCTCGTTACACACGCCACGATATTAGCCGATGTCGTCACCGGTTTGCGCATTCCAGCCTCCGTCTCGTTACTTTTTGAACGCACCTTACATAAATAAACCTCGTTTTATGTTGGGAATAGTTCATAGGAAGACACCAGGTGTAAAATTACGCCAATAACATCCGTACGACTACAACAAAAAGGGAGTGACACACTATGGGTCTAAATGACCCCGCGCCAGTCCTCGTGTTATACTTTTTTACGCCATTTCTCAAGGGTAAACTCCTCTCATGAGGTTGGCATCCAGGCGTAAAAACCACCCATCACATAGAGGTTTATCGCAGTGAAATAGTGAAGTGTTGTTACTTGGAACAGCCGTGGCTTAGTTAAACTGGAGGCAACGAAAGAATTTCTCAACGGGTTATATCGGAAACTTCCTTTTTCTATATCGAACTTTTTTTCTTTACAAAGTCTCTAATATAGGAGTTAGATTTTGGGTGTCTGGAATTTAGCTCGCAGCGTCTCATTATGGAATATTTGTCGCTGCTGTCAGCCATTGTGGCACTGCAGGCTAGACAGAAACCAATACCGTCTGCCTTCTTTCAATATCCCCACTCAACTTTTAATGATCACTTTAAAATGAAACTCGCATCCTGCTAGGAAGGCCAAGATCTTTGCTATCACTAGAAATCGAACCCTCCTTTCTCAGGGTGATAGACATGATAAATAAAATAAAATTTCCTTCAAGGTATTTGAGTTACACTCTTGGTTATGTAAAATAAAAACAGTTTAAATCACTGTGTTACACGAGAGGAACAAACATACACACTGTTACATAAAAAGAAAAGTTTTAGTCACCGTTACATTAGAGAAAAGAACATATTGTCACTGTTATATTAAGAGAACAGTTTCAGTCACGGTTAAGGGAACAGAATTACAGTCTTTTTTACATAAAAAGAACCGTTAAATCACTATTACTGGAGAGGAACATACTTGCTGTCACTGTTACATAAAAGTAACAGTTTAAGTCACCGTTACATGGAGCAAAATTATAGTCACTGTTACAACAAAAGAACCCTTTATGTCACTATTACAGGAGAGGAACATACTAACATTCATTGTTACATAAGAAGAACAGTTTTAGTCACTGTTTCATGCAGAAAATTTATAGTCACTGTTACATAATATAGAACAATTCCAATCACCGTTACACGAGAGGAACTTATTTATAGTCACTGATACATAAAAGAGAACAGTTTCTGTCACCGCTTCGCGAGAGGTACAAACCTACAGTCACTGCTACATAAAATAGAACAGTTTCTGTCACAATTTCACGATGGGTACAAACTTACAGTCACTGCTACATAAAATAGAACAGTTTCTGTCACCGCTTCGCGAGAGGTACAAACCTACAGTCACTGCTACATAAAATAGAACAGTTTCTGTCACAATTTCACGATGGGTACAAACTTACAGTCACTGCTACATAAAATAGAAGAGTTTCTGTCACCGCTTCGCGAGAGGTACAAACCTACAGTCACTGCTACATAAAATAGAACAGTTTCTGTCACAATTTCACGATGGGTACAAACTTACAGTCACTGCTACATAAAATAGAACAGTTTCAGTCACCGCTTCACGAGAGGTACAAACTTACAGTCACTGTTTCATAAAATAGAACAGTTTCAGTCACCGCTTCACGAAAGGAACCTACGTATAGTCACGGATACATAAAGGAGAACTGTGTTTTTTGTTATTTAGTGAGGTTATCGATGTTTTATGATGTTTAACACCAATAAGTGGGCTGAGGAAGAAAACATTGTGTGTTTTCGAAACATGTACCTATAGAATTTTTAATGTAAGTAAAAAGTATTGATTTGGCGAGAAATTTATGTTATACTTCATCTTATAGTCACTGTTACGTAAAATAGAACAGTTCCAGTCACCGTTACACGAGAGGAACTTACTTATAGTCACTGATACATAAAAGAGAACAGTTTCAGTCACCGTTACTCGAGAGAAACAAACTTCTAGTCACTGACTTTAAAAAGACTATGTTACTGTCATCGATACAGGAAAAGAAACACATTTAATGTCAACGTTACGTAAAGAGGAACTATTTTACAATAATATTATGGGCTTTAGGCAACTTCCGTTCGTCATAATAGTAATTTGATGAGAAAAGTGCCATAGTTACTGCTGCTACGTGATCATCAGCCTACATTGAAACCAAATTGGTTGTGTTATGATGTAATTACACCGCTCATTATCCGGCAGACATAGATCAAGACGTGACGGTACACTGGGGATAGGATACCTGACGAGACCCGTTAACGAGCTTCTGATGGCTCAAGGGTTCAACACGTCACACCTGCTAATGACACACACACACATGGTTCTGTTTGTTTTCACAGTTGTGAATCCTGGCACCCACAATATGAATGAAACTTTGAGAGGAGCCAGAGTTCCTCTAAAAAATAATTAAATTATTAGAATATATATGAATTGTAGCCAATTGCCATAACATAATTAATGAGTTACATTCACCGTTACTTATAGGCTATTTTTTAGACTACTGTATTATTTTTTATTTTCATAAATTATTTGACTCTATTTATTTATTTACATATTTTTACTACTTTATTTCTTCCTTCCCTTTTCCTTTCCATTTGTTTCGTTGGTTGGTTCTTAAGATTAGGGGCTGGGACAACGCGGTCATGTAGCCCCGTGTACTTTGGGTGTGTGTTGAATCTGTCTGATAACCGGTGTTGATGGTGATGACTGTATTAGGGTGGGTTATCTGTTTTTTAATTCAATTACGGACTGCAGACTTTTGAATTTTCAAGTAGTTCCTACTTTTGCCGTCAAACGCCACCGTCAACGACTACTAGTTGAGAAGTTAGCTCCCAGACGCCAACGCAGTCGGCTCTTGACAACGAACGTAGGAACCTAAGGGCGTTGTTTACATTATTTACCTATACAAATTAGCTTCACACAGGACTTTACTTTACCCACAGCGGTAGCTATGATCGCTAAAGCACAGCGCTAAAGCAAGCTTGGGGTAGGTAGTCTGACACGATAACCACTCACCCACCGTGGCAAACGAAACGGGAATAATCTGCTAACTGGGTAGACGAGGGTTCGAGCTCCACCTTCAGCTGCTCTTGAAATGGTTTTCCTTGGTTTCCTCATGATCAACTCCAGGCAAATGCTGGGACAGTAACTTCTGACAGGCCACGGTCGCTTCCTTCCACATCCTTGCCCAGTTTCATTCATCTTCATTCATTTCATCTCTCATGAGGATAGTGTCAGGAAGGGCATCCGGCCGTAAAAACCACTGCCACATAGCTTTTTCGTTTCATCTCAACCCCGACCCCGTTGGAAACGGGATTAATACTAATAATAATAATATCGTATGGCCTCGGTGCCGGGTGCAAGCTTTGTTTTTGACACCCAGAGGGCAGCTTATATGTCTAATTTTGTTGTTTCTTGTAACGCTATGAAAGTCGAGGAGGTTAGGTAACTAAACTCTTTGACACTATAGCGCTTTCTAGTAGAGAAATGAGGAACTTTGTGTTGGCGGAAACTCCCGAGATTAATTTTGCCATTATGAACACGGCCATGGGTTCTTTGACATGCCAACAACGTATGACATGCGGGTCGTGATTTTTGCTGCCTTTCAAAAATCACTTATCACGGCCAGGAGCGAACCTGCAAGCTTGGGGGTTAGTAATCCGACACGATAACCACTCACCTACAGTGGCAAGCGAAACGGGAATAATAATAGTTAGACATACATCAAATTAGTAAACTACATACAACAAAGAATGTGGTCTAACTGTTGGTGTGCATGACTTGTCCGTCAACGGATTTACATGTTTCGAGAGTCACGCTACCACGCGTAGTGGTAGATTTAGTGAACTACATACGGTATACGGCCGCGGTAGCCAAGAGCACTAACGTGCTACCTCATGTCTCACTGGCATCGGGAGAGCGTGGGTTCGAATCCCACCTCGGCCGTCCTGAAAATGGTTTTCGTGGTTTCCCATTTTCACCACCAGGCAAATGCCGGGACGGTTCCTTTCAATAGGTCCACGGCCGATTTGCTTTCATAATCCCTTCTCTGACCCGTCCTGGAAAGAAAAAACGATGAGCCTTACAGCAGTCGCAATGATGTGTAACATGTGACATGTTATCCCTTGTTAACAGTGAACTATGTTGGCTAAATCTTGACCGGTCTTCAGCAAATATGATATAATGAATATTTTCACACCGAAAAACGACAATTTGAAGATGATTTATTGTAGGAATATCTTTAATGGGGCCTCCAAACCTTGAAGTAACCCGTATGCGATGTACATTCCACAATCCACATCGCCACAGGGCCGTCAGTACGTCGAGGTATAAATCTCTGCCACCGCGCGTGCTCATTGTTTCCATCCCATCCATTTCCGTTTCATTGTTTCCGTCCCATCCATTTCTGTTTCATTGTTTCCATCCCATCCATTTCCGTTTCATTGTTTCCATCCCATCCATTTCCGTTTCATTGTTTCCGTCCCATCCATTTCCATTGCCATTTCCTTTGCCATTGGCTGCATTAATAAAATTACAGTATTACAATACATATGATTCAAAATGGGCTTGGAATTGGAAAGAAATAGAAGTTCAACGGTGAGGTTGGAACCCTTCGAGGCTGGAGATAGCCTTGCACCTTAGCATTCGCAGCTACCTAGGACGTAATCCATATAATCAGATCGATACCATGACATCATCCAGTATGATAACAGTTGAAACAATGGACTTAGGAAGTCCTTGGTTCAAACGCATTTATCATTGGGGACTCTCATCAGGCAATGGTGATGAGCACAGAGATACACGAGCCGGCCTTTGTTTCAGAAATGATTACTGCTATAAATTAATCCCGGGCTTCACTAGGGATTTAAAGCTACAGTGTCGCCCTCTGAATTATGGTCATGTGCAGCGTTAGTCCCTTTGGTGCAAGGTACACAAACTATAAGGTCTGGTTCACTAATGTATTGTCTGTGCGCCAGGAGAAGTCAGCTGTCTTCCCGCGTATTCTGTCACCATCTGCTTCACTCAGTGCTATCTTTCTTTCTTTCTTTCTCTCTCACTTTCTCCCTTTATTGCTTTCTGTCATTCTTTTTTCTATCTTTCTCTCCTTCCCTCTTCCACAATATCTCTGTGTCCTCCTTCTCTCTCTTACTACCTTTTTCTCTCTTTTCCTATCTTTCTCCCGTTCTCTAATCCCCTCTTTCTCTCTACCTTTACCTCTTTTTCTCTTTTTCTCATTATCCCTCTATTTTTTCTTTCTCTCTCCCCATATTTCTTTCCCTCATTTTCTCATTTCTCTTTCTCTCACTCTCTCTCCCTCCTTCTTTCCTTCCCCTCCTTGTATTTCTCTCTCTCCCACATCTCTTTCTCTCTCCCTCTTTCCCTCTTTTCTCCCTTTCTCCCTTGCTCTATTTCCCTCTTTCTCTCTGTTCTTCTATCTTTCTATCTCTCCTTCTTCTCTCTCTCTCTATATATATATATTTCTCTTCTTCTCATTCTCTGCCTTTTTCTCTCATTTTCTATTTCCCTCTTTGTCTCGCTTTCTCTTCCCCTTTCTCCCTTTCACTCCCTCTTTCTCTCCTCTTCTCTCTTTGCATTTCCCCCCTTTTTCAATTTCCCTCTTTATCTCCCTCATTCTCTCTTTTATTCTTTCTCTTTCTGTCTCTCCCTCCTTCTTTCGTTTCCCTCCTTATATTTCTCTGTCTCTTCTCTTCTATCTTCTCTCACTCTATCTCAATCTCTCTTTTCTCTCTCTTTCTCCCTCTCCCTCTTTCTCTCTTTCTCCCTTTCTCTATTTCCCTCTTTCTCTCTGTTTCTCTATTTTCTCTTTCCTTCTTCTCTCTCTATATATGTATCTCTCTTTTTCTCATTCTCTCCTTTCTTATCTCTTTTCCTCTTTTTCTTTGTCTCTCTTTCTCTCTTTCAGTCTTTCTTTCTTGGTACTCAGTACTCTGTTAATAAATAGGCACGAAGTCTTGTGAGAATGTAGGAAGGAAACAAGGCACTCATAAAGCTGTATAGACAACAGGCACCACGCTGAAGGTAGCAATAGACAGTCTGCGCATTCTCACTCCCAAAACCCCCGCTCCCTGTCATAACGTGTTGAACTGACTTGTCTTGGCACGCAGACAATATTGTTTTGTTCCATTTATGGGCTTTAACGTCGCAGTAATTTCATCCCGACCACTTCATGGTATAGTGGCTAGCATTCCTGACTGTCACCGCACGCATTTGTCTAGAGCGGAAGTGGGGGAAACCACGAAATATCACTTTGAGGAAAGCTGAGGTGCAAATCAAACCTACCACTTCTCATTTATACCTCATGTTCTAGTAATCAATCCAGAATTAAATTCCTTGGCAGAGCCTGGATTCGATCCCAAACTACACCCTTTATAGGGCAAAAATATTTTTTTAATTCTATGTATTTTTTAATTTTTATTTATTTTAATTAATATTATTATTAATAATGTTATTTTTTGTTTCTCAAATTTTTATGTTTAAATATATGTATTTTTAATTTTCAATTTATGTTCTTATAGATTTAATTTTGATATTTTTATTGAATTAATTAACTAACTAATTTCGAATTTATTTTTATAATTATTTTCAAAAATTCTTTATTATTATGTTCATTATTTTAATTTTTATATTTCTTTTATTATTGTAATTTTATTTTTATGATTTTATATCTATATTTATATTTTATTTTTACACTTTAATTGTTAATGTTTTTAATTTATTTTATTTTTTATTTTATCCAACACATTACGTCAAGTAGATGCATATATAATATTAGATATTTCGGCATGAAAATTCTATGTTTATATTTTATTTTTACACTTTAATTGTTAAAATTTTTAGTTTCATTTTTTCAAAAATTTATCGAATATATTACGTCAAGTAGATACGTAAATATTTGATTTTTTGAAATACTAACACTTCGGCATGAAAATTCTCCGATATGTGTCTTTGAAAGCGTAAACTGTCCTCATTACAGGTGGTTAATAGAGACCACTATCCCATAAAAGATTAAGGAAAGACAGATGATAATGCTAGCCACTAGACCACGAAGTGGTCTACTAGGTTATATCTGATACCTTGTAATATTGTGGTGCCTGTCGTAGAGCGTGTATTTATAATTTGTGTTGATGAGGATTGAGAAGGAAAAAACCATGGCAGAAGTTAGATACTATCCCCGCATTTGCCTAGAGTAGAACTGGAGAGGGGAAACCACGAGAAACCACTTTTAGGATGGCTCAAATGGGAATCGAACTCAGCAATTCTTAGTTTTACCTTTAGCAAAGTTAGGAACTACAGGGTCATTATCTATGTGCGCCCGAATAAACACGGCAAGCTAAGCCGGCTGTGACTGGTGGAGATCACGGTAGCGCATACGCGGTTCAGCCGGTGGTAGGCGCGATCCGTTGACTCATATCGCTAGTTCACACGTGTTTTATCATTCATATGGACGTGTATCTGTAAAGCTTAGACGTTAGTGTTGCACGTTTACTGAGTATTGTGATTACTGTGATTGTTGGTCAAGCCTAGACACCAATTCACATTGCACGAACGTGTGTATATCCATAATTCATACATGAAAAGCAGAAAGTCTCATTCTGAAACAAGACGAACATTTCGAATCAAGTTTCCAGGAAGATCTGTGGCTAATGCCAATACAATTAAGAGGCTCGCTAAACGATTCAAGGAAACAGGCTAAAAAAAAAAAAAAAAAAAAAAGAGTTGACAGGAATTCTTTCATCAGAAGATGGAAGGTGTATGTAACAAAAGAGGTAGGACATTCTCAGCATCGCCTTTAGGCAATGTAAGTACATATTATTGAACATGTTTGGTGAAAGTGCGCGCCAACCACAGGCTGAACCAGGTACGCGCTCCCTCGAACTGAGCCAGTCACAGCCGGCTTAGCTTGCCGTGTTTATTCGCGCGCACATACATAATGACCCTGTGCTTCATATTGATCGTCTGCAGTCCTTACCTGAGAATTACAAATGTTGTTGTTTGAGTCTTCAGTCTTTTGACTGGTTTGATGCAGCCCTCCATGCCTTCCTGTCCTGAGCTAATCGCTTCATCTCTACATAGCTACCACACCCTACATCTCAGGCAATCCGTTTAACATATTCTAACCTTGGTCTATCCCTACAGTTCTTGCCCTCTACCCTTCCTTCCATAACTAAGCTTGCTATTCCTGGGTGTCTCAGTATGTGTCCTACTAACCTATCTCTTCTCTTCATTAGCATTCGCCAGAAACATCTCTCCTCTCCCACTAGTCTTAATACCTCTTCATTTGTAACCCTATCTACCCATCTGATCTTCATCATTCTCCTGTAACACCACATTTCAAATGCTTCAATTCTCCTCCTTTCAGCTGCACCAATAGTCCAAGTTTCACTTCCATAGAGCGCCACGCTCCAGACAAAGGCTTTCTAAAATGACTTCCTAATACCTAAATCTATATTCGATGTCAACAGATTCCTTTTTTATAGAAATGCTTTCCTTGCCTGAGCCAACCTAGTTTTTATATCATCTTTGCTTCGTCCATCACTGGTTATTCTGCTTCCTAAGTAACAGAAGTCTCCTACTTCCTTCAGCTTTTCACCTGCCAATTTGATGTCGATAGAGGTTTCTGATTTATTTCGGCTGCATTCCAGTATTTTTGTTTTACATTTATTAATTTTCGTCATGACTTCTTTCCTCAAGACGGAGTCCATACCATTCAAAAACTCGTTCAAATCCTCAGGCGTGTCGGCCAAGATGACTATGTAATTGGCAAATCTCAGAGTTGAAATTATTTCTCTTGAATCTTCACTCCTACTTTAAACTTTTCTCCAATCTCCTTCATTGCTTGCTCAATGTAAAGATTGAATTACAGATAACACACACTAATACAGACATCACAATTAACACCGGTTGTTAGACAGATTCTACACACACCCAAAGTACACGGAGCTACATGACCGCGTTGTCACAGCCACAAAACTGAGGAACCAACCAACCATTAGTTTTACCTTATATTTCAGCCCTGAAACCAGAATTAAATTCCTTGACAGAGCCTTGGAATCAATCCCAGGACTTCAAGAATAACTGTCTCAACACCAGGAGGTAGATTATAATCATTAGTGTCCAGGATTAGAGTAGGTTCCCCCAAGCTTGAATTAACGTATAATCCCAGCAAATGATGTTTTAAGGGGCCTAACATCTAGGTTATCGGCCCTTGATGGCTTGGGTGATAGCGAAAATGACAATGAGATGGAAACCACTACGGAAACTAACGGAGATTGGAAATACTGACAAAGATTAAAAATAAACACAAAATGGATTTTAGATTGGAAATACGCACCAAATTCAATTTATATTCAAAACACTTCTTATTCTACTTCTTCAAGTGCCTCGTCCTCCAAGAACATTGGCGATCAGTAGCATGATCTGCTGTTTGTCCATAGCTGTTCTAAACAGTGACACTGTATTAAGTCCAAACCACTGGCTTAAGTACTTTAGCCAGGATATTCGTCTGCGTCCTGGACCCCTAATGACATCAATCTTCCCTTGGATAATTAATTGCAAGAGGTGGTATTTGTTGTTGCGCATGAAATGACCAAAGTATTCTAGTTTTCTCCTTTTGATGATAGGCTACTGAGAATTTCCAAGTCTTTGTTCATACGCTGCAGTACTTCCACATTTGTGAATCTAGCTGTCCATGATATCCTTAAAATCCTGCGATACGTCCACATTTCAAATGATGTCAGTTTCTCACTTAAAACCTCGGTAAGTGTCCATGATTCAACTCCATAGAGCAGGACACTAAAAACGTAGCATCGAAGCAGTCGGGTGCGCAATTACAGACTTAAATGACGGCTGATCAAACCTTTTCTCATTTTCATGAAAGAACTTCTGGCCTGCTCAATTCTACAGCGAATTTCTTCACTTAAGTCCTAGTTATCATTGATTTGACATCCAAAATATTTATATGATGAAACCCTTTCAATTCTTTCATTACCAAGTGTAAGAATGCCCTGAATTTCATCTTTGTTTCTACTAACAACCATCCAATTTGGATTTAAAATACTTACAAAATGCAATTTGGATTGACAATACTCACAAAATGCAATTTATATTTAAAATACTTACAAAATGCAATTGAGAATCAAAATACTTACAAAATGCAATTTGGATTCAAAATACTCACAAATGCAATTTATATTCAAAATTCTTACAAAATGCAATTTGTATTGACAATACTTACAAAATGTAATTTAGATTCAAAATACTCACAAAATGCAATTTAGATTCAACATACTTACAAAATGCAATTTGGATTTACAATACATACAAAATGCAATTTTGATTGAAAATACTTACAAAATACAATTTGGATTCAAAATAATTACAAAATGCAATTTGGATTTACAATATTTACAAAATGTAATTTAGATTCAAAATACTCACAAAATGCAATTGAGAATCAAAATATTTACAAAATGCAATTGAGAATCATAATACTTACAAAATGCCCATCCTATAAAATGCAACTTACAATAGATTGAAAGTAGCTACAAAATGTAATTTAGAGACACGGGGAGTCAAGTTACAAAAAACAGTGCGGAAATCTGAAAGAGAAAAGGAAATATAATGAAAAGTAAAAGAAGGCTGATCCCTAGAAGAATGAAGGCGGGGAAGGAAGAGACTCCCTAGGCCTCGGATACCCTAATACCGTCGGGGTCGGTAAAAATCAAGAGTTGACCAAGAGAGGCCTAAAGTAAAGAAAACGGAGATGAGCCCGGCTCAAGTAAGTGGAAGCAATGCCGAACTCAGCTGGGATCCCGTGGTCGCCAACCCACATCTCACCAGATGTGAGCCTCTGGGGGTAGTAGTGATGAAAGACTTGCTACGCACAGCTACGCAGTGGGGTTCCTTTGTTATTAATATTAAGTTAATCGCGTTTAAATTGATCCCGTTTAAAAGAACCCCTCCCATTGCACTGACTACGAGAGAGATTATAATGAATACACCGTGTGTATTTAGTTTAAATTCCGCAGCTTGTCACCACTCGCCGGGGAGATAGAGTGGAATGTAATGAGCTCCCCTCCCCTAAGTTCTCCAGCCGCCCCTGCTACAGCTAAAATACTATTATCCTTATTCAAGAGCATATTACAAGAATACAGCAATCCCAGTAACAAGAACTGGGTTATCGTTAACCATTAGAACTACCAATTCCTTCAACCTATCGTTTTCAATAAATAGCGAACATTAAGGTCTTGATGATGAGGATGATGATAAGTTGCAAGGGGTGATCAGCACGTAAGGTTACTACTGTCGACCAAAGTATTATGTGCACTCGAGTTTGAGGGTTGTTTGTGAAGTACCCAATAACATCATAATTTTTGTCGTTCTATTTTACGTTAGTTCACGTAGGTTCGGAATTTTTAATTTATATTTTAATATTTTTTATCGCGGTTGGAACACAAAAAGGGCACGTTTTTCAACCATGCGTCACATTTAATAATTATTGTCTGAAAAACCCGTCATCAGATCGAATCCAAATTTTAATACAATATACGATGCACGTCCAGAAAGTAAGCTCCGTTTGGTAATTAAATTAAATTGTGTACAGATACAGAAAAAATATTTATTGCACAACATTCTACACCTCTTAAACTACCTTTTCACATAACTGCCGAACTTTTGCAGGCATTTGTCATAGCGTGGCACAAGTTTTTGGATACCTTCTTCATAGAAGTTTGCCGCCGACCCGTAAACGAGAGTGAAGACTCCCCTTAAGATATCCTACTGTTTGGCCATCACTGTTAGGCAAATTGCGTATGTGGTCAGGAGAACTCCTAAACATACGCAGTTCTCCTGGTAAGCACGCAATTTGCCTAACAGTAGTGACCAAACAGTAGGATATCTTAAGGGGAGTCTTCACTCTCGTTTACGGGTCGGCGGCAAACTTCTATGAAGAGGTATCCAAAAACTTGTGCCACGCTATGACAAATGCCTGCAAAAGTTCGGCAGTTATGTGAAAAGGTAGTTTAAGAGGTGTAGAATGTTGTGCAATAAATATTTTTTCTGTATCTGTACACAATTTAATTTAATTACCAAACGGAGCTTACTTTCTGGACGTGCCTCGTATATTGGAATGTTGTATAAATGGTTTATTAATTTCAAAATTTTGTGTGTTCAAGAAACAAAATTGTTATCATTTTTGTAAGGTAACTTTTTCTCGGCTCGGGGTGGTTGGAAATTGTAGTTCTTGGTCGCGTAGTAATCCTTATACATCGAAGAGTTATGCTGTATGACTGTGAAATACGTAAATTAATTCACTTATTTTATATCAGTTGGTATTTGTACGGCGAAATAACACATGGTTTACCAGCTAGCCGCTCTGGGAAAAGCTGTACAGCGCTGCTGAGATGGAGCCCATCACTTCCGAGTGATGCGTGCCATGATGCGTGATGGGCTCCATTTCGGCAACGCTGTACAGCTTTTCCCAGAGCGGCTAGCTGGTGAACCATGTGTTATTACGCCGTACAAATACCAACTGATATAAAATAAGTGAATTAATTTACGTATTTCACAGTCATACAGCATAAGTTTTCGTTGTATAAGGATTACAGATTGTTGGTTACCTCTTTGCCACAGCTCTTTCTTTGGGATTATATCTAGCCATTGTATACACAGAATTCGGCGCATATAACGATTAATGATTACTTGAAGTATGAAGGTGATAGGAGCTGACAAGGGGAGTATCTGGTAAGACTGGTCAAAGCCTATCTTGAAACTTTCTGTACGCAATCATTGTACTGTACTATAAGAGGACAATGTGCGGAAAATCAGCCGCCAGATTGAACTGCAAGGCTCCGAAATCGTACCTGACATCCTGGTACGCAGGCATGACGGCTGGAGAAGCTGGACATCCTTGTGACACTCGGAGTAGTAGCGAGGCGGGGCGTATATGCTGACTGGAGCGTGCGGCTGCTTCCCACCAGCCTTGAATGCCTGAGCCGTCAGGGCTGTCCCTTCCAACATGTACGGTACTCGCTACTTCCCATTGATTTATATGAGGGATTCGCCACATGATTTCGGAACCTTGTAGTTCAATATGGTGGCTGATTTTCCACACATTATCATCTTATATCAGGTGCATTCAATAAGCAACGAGCCGGAGGCTGTAATGCGCAAACCGGTGACGACATCGCCTAATCGTGGCGTGTTTAAGGAGGTGAGGTTCCGACCAGAGCGTGGATAGGTCACAGCCCGTCGCTAGAGGGCACGGGTGCACGTCACGTGACGATACAAAGCGAGCAGCAGCATCCATCAATCGTCCAACCAAGACCAAGACAGTGGGCCATTCGACATGCTTCCTTGTGTGGTTGAAGACTGTGGGGCACCCATTGGGCACACACTTTCCGCACGTGCAGTCGTTCCTTCATGATGGTGTGCACACTTCCGACCCTCAATCCGACCACGGCGGCTATGGCGTTCACTGTCACTCGGCGGTCCTGGGTTATGAGTGCATCAACCAGCTGGACGTTGTCATCGGTAATGCAGGGGGGTGCCCCAGACCGGGCATCATCGGCTAGACACCCGTCCTTCCCTGAAGCGCTTGTGCCACGCATTGACCCTTGCAAGGGACATGCAGTGTTCGCAGTACACTTGTGTCATTCGCCGATGAATGTCCGTTCCCCCTACTCCTTTCGCTGTCAGAAACCGAACAACACCTCTTTGCTCTTCGTTTGACGCCTCGATGTCACCGTTTGCAATGCGACTGGCAGCGTTGGACGATTGATGCATGCTGCTGCTCGCTTTTTTTATCGTCACGTGACGTGCACGCGTGCCCTCTAGCGACGGGCTGTGACCTTCCACACTCTGGTCAGAACCACACCTGGTTACACAAGCCACGATTAGCCGATGTCGTCACCGGTTTGCCGATTACAGCCTCCGGCTCGTTACTTTTTGAACGCACCTTATAGTCCCCAAAGTGTCAAGATAGGTTTCGACCTGTATTACCAGACACTTCCCTTGTAAGGTTACAGGGCCGATAATCTTGTAGTGCGATCTGTTGTAGAGAAATGGTATTGTGGGGTAATTCGAATACACACGGTTATTTAATTTCTGTGGGTGAAACATGTAACCGCAGCCAGGACTTCCCACCGAGGGCGTCATCTTCCTTCATGACAGCGGCTTCGGTGGCATAGTTGGTAGCATACTGAGCTTCGATGCCCAAGATCGTGGGTTCAAACCCGGCTGAAGTCGTCGGATTTCTTAGGAGAGTTAAAATCCTTCAGAATGCCTTCCTTCGGAGGGGAAGTAAAGCCGACGGTCCCATGTCATAGATTTATTGCTTGTACAAGATCCTTCCACTAATTAAACTTGTTTGAAGCTAAATTTGCAGGTTAGACTTCATTGAAACGCTCTATGAAAGTTCCAACGTTCTCCACTATGTGTCAGTGACATATGGTAACGAAAGTTGGAACTACTTGAAATTGAACGGAACTTGCAGCTCACCTCATGGGTGACCACTTGAAGCAGCTACAGTCTCTGGCGAACCGAACATGTCCTTGGACACTCCCGGCACTAAAAGCCATATGCTAAATAAACAAATAAATGACAACGCGCCACCTCAAACAACCGGAAGACCATCACGCTGTTGTAGCGATTTCGCAGGGACATTATTGACCAGTGTCCATACAGCCAATATTTCGCTCCAAGCGACTTTCATCTGTTTCCTCACTTGAAGGAGCACACAGGAGGTCGACGATTCCCATCAGTCGAGGAGGTGAAACACTTCACGACAACGTAGCTGAACACGTAAGGACAGGATTGTTACTATGAGGGAATATTCAATCTCATCACACGGAGCGACAGGTGCTTAAACCGATGTGGGCATAATTCATTTCATTCATTCATTCATTTATTTATTTATTTGCAATGGGGGTGTGTCCCCCGGTGGCAAATTGGATATACATAACAAATAAATAATTATACATAACAATTCAATAACAATTATACAACAATTAAACTGGAGTATTTACACAAATAGTCAGCCTTTTCTTAAACACACCTATATGTTTGGAAAAAGGCTCTAAGACTGCGGCAGGTAGAGAGTTCCAGTTATCAATGTCATAATGTAGAAAAGTAACCTAATGTATGCACGAGGCTCGTTTTTAAGTAATACCCGTAGTGATATTACGCCGTTGCAGCACTGCGGTCGGCGTTCCGTGCAGGTGCGCTGTGTACCTGCATCTATTGGAAAGGCTGAGACGCCATTAAGGCAACAGTCGCCATTGTGTGGGAGTGGTGACAAGCTTTAGAAATCGCACCGCCGATCGCGAGTCCCGCCGACTCGTAGACAAGGGAGAGAACTCCCCTGTAAGATATGGTGCCATTTGGCCACCACTGTCAGGCAAATTGTGTATGTGCTCAGGAGAACTCCTCAACTCTATTACTTGTTTCTTCATTATTCTAGATAGGTCTATATAGATTGGCATCATTCTTAAATTTTAAGAAAAGTAGGCTCTTTAGCTCGTCACGGAACTACTTGTTAAGCGTTTGTAACAGGCTATTTTGTGCTATTTTACCAAATTTTAAAATAATCCAACATAGTACATAGTACATTTATATAGAATGAATGACAACAGGTTAACCAAACAGATATTCAAATATCTTTGGAACAAGAAATTGACAACAACTTGGATTCAAGAAGTTAAAAAGGATTTGGAAAGAAACAATATAAGAGAAGAAGATGCAATAGAGAGATAAATGTTTAGGAAAAAAGTGTTGGGAATGGAAGGGTTCCAAGGTAGGAAGGAAAAGAAAAGAGGCTCAAAATGGTCAGAAGAGAGAAAGAAGATGCATAGTGCGAAGATGAAGGAGACCTGGAGGAAGAAGAAAGAACACCAAAGGACTAAACATTGAAATTGGCTCGTGGTCCTTAGAAGACCGTAACGGAGAAAGAAGAAGAAGAAGAGTAACTTACTACAGTTGGCAGCCCTGGTGACTCTGAATATATTCTTAGTTCCATCTCCTAAGGTATAAAATTCACATACAGAATTTGGTTACAGTCGAATGGATAGTGTGGACGTTAAATGCTGTTTGATATTGGATTTATCAGTGCGCGTAAAATCATGTTGGGAACGATGTCATGTATGTGATGCTCAGAATTAATCTAAAATATTACGATCTATTGTAGTGCCAATTTTGGATAAAATCTATTTGTTAGTATAGAAGCTACATGTAATTAAAATTTGTAACTATCACAAATCTTAGAAACATATAGGCAGCACTGAGGTATATTAGTTGCTCCAAATTAATCTAAAATATCAGGTACTATACGCGTGCAACGTTTAGAGCTGATGGCTTGCATACTTTCTGATATAATGATAATAGGGATAAAACATAGAGAGAGCGTCCATTAACAGTTGGCAACCCTGGTGGCTCTTTAGAATACGCACAGTCATATCTGTTGTAGTAAACATAGTACATACGAAATTTGGTTGAAATCCAATCGATAGTATAGAAGTTACATGCATTTGGAAATTGCACCTATCGGCAGGGTTAGAATCATGTTGGCAACACTGGCATGTATGGACTTCCGAAAATTAATCTGGAATGTTATTGTCTATATTGAGCCCGATTAGCTCATGCTGGTGATAGCTTGTACACGAACCATGGAATTTGTAATGTTCAAGAATTATGAACGCATCCCAGATGTATGCCACTACATCACAGGTTCTTTTGACTTCATTAAGAAGCTATGAAAAATTACCCTACATGATCAAAGAAGTTTTCTTTGATGTGCAATTTAGAATTTATAATAAGAAGTCATTCAGCTTAATTAGCCACATTTTCATGGGCTGATAATATTTATTTATGGTTTAAAACCGAAGGTATACCACCGCAGACACGCGGAAGGAATGAACTTAGTCGCTAAATGACTTGGAAGTGATCGAACTGAGCACACCTACTTCCGTGAAGGAATGACTCTAATCCGTGCTCGCATGGCGAGCAGACGTTAAATTGTGAAGTTCCAAGGTGACCGAGTATTAGTTTCATCGATATTCAAATTTGTGAAGTGAACACGACTCAAGTATTGATTGTAGCACGAAGTGTGCTGGTGACGCGAAAAGTCCGTCCAAGATAGTGATTTTTTTTATATTTCCACTCAGTGAAGTGGTGGACCACATGTTGCAGCATGCTTAAGGGACACTAGGGCTGAGTTTTTCAACTTCCACATTTTTAAACAGAATGAGTTGAAATTTAAACTGCGTACTTAGAATGGTAACACTAAGTCACATACCAAATTTGAAAACAATTGGATGAAATGTGATTGATTTTTTACTAATTATATTATTAAAACATACCGCGTAATCAAAATGCTCCATGCGCATTAGAAATTGTGTAAAACGCTTGATATTTTTATTACATATACATAAAACTATTCTTAACATTATAACATTGAGACATTTCAGGAAAGTGATACATGTATGCTGTCAGATTGATTTTTTCTTGACGTGCAATCATGTTTTATGAATTTTGATAATTTTTCATAGTTTTTTATTTTTTTGGTGTGTAATTTACAAAGTGACTGGAAATATCGCAATGTTATCTTACAACACATGTGTTTCTGAATATTCAGTGATTTTTTTAGTAAAATTGCTGAATATCTCATGCACATAGAGCATTTTGATTACCTAAAAATGGTGTTTGGAGATAAAAGCATTTTTATATAACCGCATGCTATATTGACCAGTTAGGCTCACCCAATGAAACGTTTTTGGAAGAAATCTGAAAAATACAATGTTTTGTTGTAGAGATAAAGAGCATAGAGACCTTTCGTTTGAGTTAACCTATGACTTTCTAGGATTTCTATTTTTAAAAGTATAGCCTACTTTCTATGATTTGCCTTCCATCTTCTTTTTACGCAGAGGATATTTAAAAATGTCTATGAGGCTTTAAAAATGGCAGTGCATGAAAAAATTTTTACTGAAATGATCCACAGAGGTCCATAAGATATATACCAGGTGGCCCGTTTCCCCCGTGCAATCTAGTTTTAGAAGTCCCGCATACACTAGTGCTGTATGGTATGCCTAATAACTGATTTCCACAGGGGTCACAGTGCATGCTGGCCGATTACGTCAGAATACGAAGGAATAAAAACCGGACAGCCGCTAGCTGCATGTTCCTTAGCTCTACCCGTCTAATGCACCCCATTGCCTTTTCGACCCTCGCATTTGAGAGCGCAATAGACCCATAAAATGTGGTAGAACGACACGACAGTTGCTGGCAACATATTGACAATGGCTGGTGTATTCAGCATCGATGAGTACACGGACATTATACTAATATATGGAGAAGCTGGTTGTAATGCCGTTGAAGCTCGTAGACGGTATGCAGATAAGACGTCTGCCGTCTCGACAAGTATTTCGCCGAACAGAGCTGCAATTACGAACGAATGGAATGTTCCAGGCACATACATACCCGTCTGCGATAATGCTGAAGTTGTACGGAATGTACAAGAGTACTTCGAACGTAATCCTACACACGATCACTTACACTTCACCTTACTGAGCTACTGCTGATAAGAGTAATAATAATAATAATAATAATAATAATTTGAATTTGTTTTTAGCCGCTACCTTACAACTCCTCGACCTTCCATTACAACTTTCCTCCCCAACGGTACTTGTAGCTCACCCATTGGGTGTCCGTCTCGAAGCAGCTACAAAAACTGGCGAGCCGAACGTATCCTCGGACACTCCCGGTACTCAAAGCCATACGCCAAAAAAAACTATTGATAATACATTTGTGATATGTCTCAGGAATCTGACGGCAAAATCAGTAGAGATTATCTGTGAGACATTAATTATTTTTCACAGCATTATACGGTTTGTATTTCAATACAAGAGTCCATACAATAATACGTTTATGTTATAAATGAATGTTTATTTAGGTAATAATTTTTATGCGACGTATAGCTAGTTGTTTGCTGTTCATATTGGACAATCAAGGTAGTAGTTCATTAAATAGTGCTGGTGCAAGATACTTTAGTCTCTTGAAACCATAATAATAATAATACGAACCATCTATGTTACAATGTGCACATATTTACTGTTGCTTAGGGCAAAGAGAAGCTGCAAGGGAGCTAGGAGTACCACGAACTTCAATACAGAGGATCCTGAAGGAGTGAAAATGGCAACCGTATAAGCCGCACCTACACCAAGAAATGTATGGAAATGATTTCGATCGCAGGGTAGCATATTGCCAAAGAATGGCCGCTGCATTACAACAAGATCCACATTTTGCCAGGAATATTCGGTGGAGTGATGAATGCTATTTCGCCAATGATGCTAACGTCAATACTCACAATCTTCTTACTGGGCTCCAGTGAACCCCCACTGGGTTCGAGCACAGCACATTCAGATTCACTGGGGAGTTAATGTGTGGTGTGGTATTCTGGGAGACTACATAATTAGGCCTGTTTTTATAGCTCCCAGACTCACAGGTAGGAATTATCTTGAATTTCTTCAAACCGACTTGACTCTGGAAAACCTTCTAGAAGATATTCCACTCCATGTTGTATTACAGCATTGGTACCAGCATGATGGTGCTCCACCTCACACCTTCCGAGTCATTACGGAATATCTAAATGCACGATACCCTGAACGGTGGATAGGTTGTGGAGGCCCCTGGCAGTGGCCAGCACGATCGCCTGATCTAACCCCTCTGGACTTCTTTCTGTGGGGCTATATAAAATCAAAAGTCTACGAAACGGCGCCAGAAAATGTTGATCAATTAAAGCAACGTATTGGTGAGGCCTGTGCTGCAGTGACACCTGAAATGTTACGACGTGTCCTTGCAGACACTGCGAGACGTGTTCAGTATCGTATTCGCCACCAGGGACATGTCTTTGAGCATATTCGTTATGAATAGCTGTCCAAGTGTGACATTTTAATTTATTTTATTTTCTAAGCTTTGATGCAATAATAAGTGAGTTTTTTTTCACATAGCAAACAATGCTATTGTAGAGTGGAATTTCTGTAGCCTACAAATTAATGTGTTATTAAACTTTTTTTCTGCATCTTTGGCGTATTTACAAACAAACCCTTTTTATAACAGAATCGTTGTTTGCAAAGGAGCGTTACAACATGGTATACAATATGTAGCATGTTGTGCAACTATTTAGCAGTAGTTGTACTACACAGGTACTGTAACAGGATTCCTATCATTATTATTATTATTATTATTGTCACTATGATGTCTGCACTAAACTGTAATAATAAAATAACAATAGTGACACAGGTTATCAGACAAATTCTTCACACACTCAAGTACACGGGACTACATGCCCACTGTGTTGTAAAGCCCCTGAAATTCAACAACTCATTATTCAACGTACCGTGTGAAGGCTTCGATCACAATACTGATGTACAGTCTGCACAACAACAGAATTGTTGCAGACGGGTCTAGCCATGCTGGTATGTGCTTCAATCCATTAGCACTTAATTATAGCTCTGTTCGGGGAAATTCATGTACAAAAGGAAGGCGTGTATTTGGAATCTCCTGTGCATTAATGTGCGAGCTTTGGTGGGATTGTGACCAGATTCTCCATAGATTAGAATTATGTGTGTGCGCGCTCGTTTTTGGCGAATACCTCAGCCATTGTCGGTGTGTTGATAGCAACTTTAATACTGCTGTGCCACGTGCAAACCTACTATTTTGCACTCGCCAGAGAGGCTGCATACCGCTTTGGGGCGCATTAGACGGAAGCACTGAGGAACATGCAGCGTTCAGCCGTCTGGTTGTTATCTCTTGGCATTCTGACGTAACCTGCTTGTATGCAAGGTTACCCCTTAGCAATTCAGTTATTAGATCTCCCGTTCAACACTAGTACATGCGGGACATTTATTAGTAGATTGCACGGCGCAGGTGGGCCACCTGGTATATATATATATATGGGAACAACAAAATAGAGTTATTTTGTCATTTTTGCCTAAAACCTCAGCCCTCGTGTCCCTTAATGGCTGACCAGTGTGACAAGTGATTTGTGTACCAGTAATACACGAGTGGAGAATCTGATCGAAATATTCAGCAGTTTCAGTAAAATATTTACGAGCCGTGCAAAGGCCGAATGTAAAACGATTAAGATTGATCAGATGCACTTAGATAAGAGACCTACAACGTGTGAAGTGTTAGCTTCAGTGGAAAGACACCTGTTTAGTGTCAAAGCTAGTTTCTGTGATCTTAGCAGACAAGGCCATTTTTGAATATAGTCTGCTGGCTAAAAAGTGTAAAAGCTGTGAATTTAAAATACGCTAGAAGCAGTGTCTACTATTCTACAAATTTCTACGATTCTACAAGATGTCTTCATTTAACCATGTGCTGAGGCATAATAGTCCTATACTCAAGAAGAAGATGACTATGGCTTAAATATCCAAATGGGAGGAATGTCGAACACCTACGCCACACTACGACTATGGAGAACCACCAGTGGATAACCATGCTTATGGCCAAGCAGAGAAGATATTTGTGGATTGCCTGGACGAAAGGCAAAAATCCTCAATCCTCGTGTCTGGATAATAAACTGCAATAGCTGTGAGTCATGATTTTCTAATCTATTTCTGTGCGGTGGATGGTCATGGGTGGATTAGTTTGTAGCATCCGTAATTTATTGTCAGTCATCAAGGTAGGGTTCTTTCATTCTTTTTGACCACCTTCTTAAGGTGATTTTCACGCTTCTAAATGCCTCTTTGCATTTCGTTACTCGACACTGAGTTAGTCACCTGATTGTGTGCGTTCACACGGTGCAATTTGGTTCTTGAAAGGTAATTCCGCATGACGGAAGATCAATTTAGTCATTTGTGACAGGCGCATGTGTATAATTCAGCTCCAGCTGATTATTTGTCAAAGTTTCTGAAGTCCCCATTTTTCTATTATTTTGTACACCACTGACGTCTATTACTTATCATTATGGCGTATCGTTTAGGCATGGAAAGGATCCAGCCCCATTGTTATTGTAAAGAACATTATTAAAGAGTGAGCAGTTTGCCACCAGAATTCAGGTAATTCACATCGCTGTACATGAGTCAAGTAATGTTTTGAACTTACTCATAATTTTCTGTTACACGATTCGTATCATTTCGATTATTTCCACCTAAGGTTAAGGTGTGAAACCAGTATTTATTCTCATTTAAACGTGTTTTGTACGCAACGCCCATTTGCTGTGAGCTTCAGTGGTGCTACACAATGTCAAAGCCTTTCAGAAGGAGAGAGATATCTTTCTGTTACGTCTATTTGGTTTTTAGAAGCCAAACATATCATTCTTATTGTAATTTATTCGTCTTTAATGATATCATAACCTTTCTTACATGTGTATAATCTTATAGAGTGAATGCTAAAAACACTCAGCCTACATTTACTGTGAATTTCATGTGTTTTAGATATCAGTGATAGACATTTCTTTGAGAACTCATTGACACGCTATAACGCGTAGTGCAGGACGCTGGAAGCATAATGACAGATGCTTGTCCAGTTCACGTCGATGACATTGCCCGAGGTTATTTACGATCTCTCTTGTGAGACAATTGACTAACGACTTCATTTTCTTTTTTATTTGTAGACCTGGCTAGGAATGTTCTTACGGGCCATGCTTTGTTTATGCTCATGCTATTGACCTTGATTCAGTATCGATTTTTGTAAAGTTGTTCTGGTACAGGTGTACTAATAAGTAATGCTAAATATTTAATATACTCGCAGGTATTTGTGAGCGAGCCCAATATGTTTTGTCATGATTTATATTTAATTTGAGTAACCATTTGATAGGTTGGACCCTTAAGGCCATTGTGTATTCTCACTTGTAAGTGAATTATTATTTACCGTGTTTTAATACACTTCGTCAGGTTGGTTACCATGTTTATTAGAGAATGCCGGCAAATCTATGTAACAGAACAAGTTTGACCGAGGAGGAAAGGTATGGTCTGTAACGAGTACCGATTGTGTTATTGTTAACGTGCGAGCCACGTATTCTTTGTTGAGGTGTACCACGTGTTGGTAGCACACTCTTGCGAAGCCTTGCATTTGGTCAACTATCTTAATAATAAATGGACTCATAAATCTACCGCATTAAACTTAGGACTAAATCATGAACCATCAATTTATTTCCTAAACCTACGATGCTAATGATACAATTAAACTTTAATCGCTGTTAAATCTTGATCTTGTTTCTTTAGTCGAGCGGACCAATGCATTGAGCTTTCGTTTGTTCTTACTAGTAAGTCTAGTAGCTAACACTGATAGACTTTTGACAGAGATCGCACGAACCCAAAGTTCAGAACTCGTGGGTCGTGACCCGATCAAGGGAATGCTGTTCTTGCACAGTTGGATTCTCAAGTTTAAATACACTGATAGATGACGGTGGACAACAAACAGTTGTTCATCTGATTGTAAGCAGGAATAATAAGATGTTTATTTGTGTACAACTTATTTATTTACTGATATGTTTTCCCACTGTTACCCTACTGTCTCTTGTAATATAATATCTTTGTTGTTGTATATAATTGTACCATTGTACTGTAAATGATGACTGACAATCATTAGTTTTTTATTTAGTTTGTTACCACGGACGTCTAACGCCGTTGATCAGCTTAATGCGGGCTTAGTTCAAATTAATTAGAGTATAAATGTAAATATGGGATGGTACCAGTCCTTTAACTTTGCTGTCATATTTGACATGTTTTGATGATATGATGCCTTCTTCCTAGAAGCATCATTTTTTTTTGTACAACTATTTTTCCTGCGGTACCATTTCCCCAGCTTCGCTTTTGTTTTGCTGTATTTAGGACCTGTCGAGGGGATTCTACGTTAACTTTCGGAGTTGTTTATTTTTTTCTATGTTTATTAGCTACGGAATAGCCGTTTTACCAAACCCTCAGACCGTTGGACTGGGGTTTGAATTTTTCAAATAAACAAACCATGAGTGTGTCTTAAATCTGGATTTAATTATTTAGTAGTTTTGACCTTTTGGGGGTGCATTTTCTTTGGGTGTCTATGACAATCACTATGATGGGAACCTGATCCTTAGGGAAGCAGAGTCTTGTGCCGGCTAGTCGCATAAGAAGTGCCTTCCGATCCTCTCCAGCAATGTGTCTCGAGGTAGAGGTCATCTGGGAGGCCACGTTACGGTTGGTGGTAGCCAGATAACCTCGTCCAACGGGCACAATATGTGTGTCAATTTTGGAACAGTTCGAATGCATACGTTCTGAGATATCCAACATAGAAATCACATTTCAATTGCGATTTTTCAGCAATTGGTAGCACTGATGTCAATTTCAAATATGGCCGTGAGATATTCAGGTATAGAGATTTACTTTGACCAAATTTGGTTTTATTAGCTGCAGCCGTTTAGGAGTTGATAGGGGGTGGGGCTAACACACACACACACACACAGACAGACATTTTCCCGGATCAATCTCATAAGTCTACATTTTCCTCATTTTTGCAAAATGAGAAAAATAGGCAAAAATTTAAAATGTACCGTATTATCAACTAGTTATTCTTCAAATTCGATGCGTATAGAATGTCAACGAAAGGCAAATCAGTGGAGTCCCAAATAGAACATTCATGACAATCATGACATTTATTACATTTCTATTCAAGTTTGCAAATGGCAATAAGGTTATCACGGAACCAACGTAGAATGTATATTCCATCAATACGTATAATGCATTTAAGTGGTTCAAGGGGTTCTACCCTAGAAGTTTCAGCTGCTGAAACAACATTTGCCCACAATGGATTGACATTGCGAATGGATGGGAAGAGACCATTAGGACGACCAAGACAGCGTTGGCTTGACACCCTACATGGCGATCTTAAAGTTGCCCGACTTCATCCTAACATGGCACACAATCGTGTAATATGGCAACAGAGAACCGAAAAAGCAAATGGGGCAAATGCTGAAGAAATGAAGGAGGAAGAAGAAGGAGATATGTCGTACGGAAGGTCTTTTATACGAAGGTGGATCAAAAAGTTAGTTGCACTAACGCGCTGCAGCAGCGCGCTGAGTGTAGAAAACGTGGGCACAGTGGAGAAAGGGACAGACACTGCCCACACGTCTGTTAGGCAGGTCGTTGTGGTGTCTCGTCTTGTATGGTGTGAATAGCGGCCAAAAGCAATGGCGCGTCGACTGGATGATCACTCCAAATATGAGGTGCTTACGACAATCCGATTCCTATGTGCCAAAAGGAAGAATTGCACGGACATGCATCGTGAAATTAGTGCTGTGTATGGGGAGCGGGCCATTTCCCGCCAAGGGATCGTGTCAGCAATTGGAAGCCGGACGCACGGATATCTCGAGGGTAGGCTCGCAACGTCCAGGACCCGTGCAAATGTCAACAGTGTGAATGCGATCATTAGACAGAACGGAGGTCGACATTCCCAGGCCGATGAGGAGGTGAAGGCCGCTGTCTCCGTGTGGTTGGAGAACGCTGGAGGATCTTTCTATGCATCCGGCATCGACAAGTTGGTTGTGCGTTCGCAGAAATGTTTGGAGTTTGTTGGAAACTATGTGGAAAAGTGACGTTACATTGTATGTCGTTATAGAAGTGTTGCTGTTATATAGTGAACCCTTCAGAATAGCAGTGTTTATATGAAAGAAATCTTAATCAAGGGGTCGCGCTCAGTTCCAATGTGATGTTAACGTTCGCCAAACAACATGCTCTACTGAGGTAAGGGTCATAGGATTAAAACTATACTTAAGAAAGAAAGGTAACAAGATGTAATATAATAACATGATTTAATGACTAATAGTGCATAAAAAGAATATAAACAACAATTAAAAAAATCCTCCCTGAATTTTCCCATGACAGGAATATCTATCAATGCTGAGGAGTCAGACGGATCTCCCCTTTTATTAAAATGTGGATCCTGGTTCCACTAACTTGCAATTTGGATTTTATGTACGCGTAATGACTAATTACGAGGAATGAGTACTTTGGATGACTGTTCGTTTACAGCGGGTTAACAGCCACGATGCTCACGAACAATCATCTCGTAAATCAACGTTTACGGATATGGGACATGACACTAATAAAAACCCTTAAAATGTAATGCTGACACACACACTAAAATCTACTATTTACAGGAATCTCTCTCGAGACCCTCATTTAGCGCGATGACGCACTTGACAATGAGCTGCCAACACCGGCCAATTGCTCAATACACAAGCAAGGAAATACAGCATCGCACGTGACTTCACGGGTCACTGAATTGGAATATAAACATGGACTAAACCAACAACAACAAAAGCCTGACCAGCTGATATTACTTTATATGAACAAAACTGCATGTTAAGCTAACGCTTCGGAGATTATTGTGATTCGTAGGCAACTCCCATTTATTTAAACAAATTTTTATCATTGATCAGTTCTTAATTCTGTATTTCAAGTAATACGGAGCCAAACAAGCGCTCTCCACTAATGACCTCGCTTGCAACCTTCAGTCCGTCTTGTGAAACAGCTCCCCTTTCCTCAATACCTGTCATTGTCCCAACTCCAGTGTGTAAAAATAACTGACCAGCTGTGCCGTTATCTCAAAGAATCAACAGCAACAAATCTCAACCACCTCAACATATGGTCAGACATTAATCAAAATATCCACAATTGCCCTCGCAAGGTCACAATATGGATTTGGCACCAAGCTGACAAGAAATCAGTCTACGCTGAAATTCCCGCTTGTAATGACCACAAAATACACACACACACACTTCTGGGAATGACATCACGTACTTTCACACAGGCCGGCTGAATGGATGCTCGCAAACTATTTAAAAAAATATTAAAACCTACGATAGAGCTGACTGCTCTTCGTCACAAATCACATTGCTCCAGAGGCAATAATCTCTCTGAATCTGATCAATAATAAACCTTAAAAAAATTAATTACCCTCCAATCTACTGTATAATTATATTACTTCAGTCCTACTTCTGAAACACAACATATCTCCGAGAGACTTTTTTTTTTAACCGCATTGCGTAACATATGCAAACACGGTCGTCCACATATCTACGTTAGTTAAAACAACAAACAAAAACAAGAACCTTCCACTAATAACATATGCGAGCTGTTTCCATGCAAAAGGTGTGTCAGACCAAAACTAAATATACTACGTTAATCACACAAGCAAATTATTTACAAGAATATGTCCCATACACCGTAAGTTAATCTATCAGATAATAAGAATATTATTCTGTACTCATCCTCGGCCAGTCACCCGTCAAAGAACATCAGCAGCCATCTCCCAACTGGATGCTTCTTATCTCATCTCAACCATCTTGACGGAGTGTTGTTAGTTCCAGGCTTCTTCCATGGTAAGCGATGTCATCTCTCGTGCTGATTCAAAAAGTTAAATTATTATACACTTGATATCTGACTACTAAATTCGCCGTTTCAGGTACTACTTTCCCCGGAACAGTCTGTTGGCGAATTATCGATGATACTGCCCCTACAAAATATAGTACTGTGACTATCTATCACTGAATTTAACACATTTATTAATAATTTCTGTGTCCTTCATGACACGCTAAAGTATAAGTGTCTACGTCCTTAGACGTGCAAAATGTAAAGTAACCTGTGTCCTCGACACACAAAATATAATAGCTTCCGTCCTCAGACGAACAAAAGTAATAAGCCCTACGTCCTCAGACGTACGAAAGTAATAGCAAAGTCTTGGCTCTTCACGCCACTTATAAATGAACCGGCCCTAGGTCTTGATAGAGGGGGAAATTATATAAAAATTTCTCAAAATAATAGTGGTACAGGAATGAAATAAATATCATTGAACTCAAAAAATAGCGCAGGTCAAGAATATGCCCATTAATCCTAGAATCGATCGTAGAGATGTTGTCTAGCCGATCTCCCGCGTTAATGCTAGCCATAGCGTGCCCAAGCTAGACTTGCCGCGCTGGTAAGCATTCTTCTCCCATTGGTTCCACATTTTCTGTAACTTGGCGGTTTTTATCAGACCTTGGCCTAGTAGGAGTGTCTAGTATTTTCATCAGCCACTCACGTTACTGCATCATATTTTTTCTAGGCGCGAATATTACAATGAACATACCAGAAGCGTGTCTCACTGCGCGTCGCTTCTATTTTGAGGTGGCCACCACCTGTCCTTCTGAATCATTGCTATGGTCTTTCTTTTCACAATCCTAAGTATTTAGCCTTTTGTCAAACAGCTGCAGGTATGTCCCCACTGTCTCCAGCAAATGCTTGAAATTTCCTCATCTCCGTCTGGCTATTTTCATGATGCTGGTGGAAATATTTATTAATTGAAGAAATAAAACATCGAATCATTTATCCATCAGAGGTTAAAGGGTTCACAACTCCTCCACTCACAAAATTTCGAACTTAGAAGAAAGTCGATAATTTTAAAAAGACTTCCGTAGGCCAATTTGTTTTATTTCGGAATCACCCCTTTTCTATTACTTGGTCTAGACGCTCCTGTCTTGAATGGCATTTACTCGTTTCACTTCCTGCTTGTAATGACCCTCTCAACTGCTGCATGACGCGCTGGTGCCTTAGGCAACACTCTGCTCGTCTCGTTAATGTTTGTCAACACCAATTTCACTTCCTTCTTCACGTGCCGTACTCAACTGCTCCCCGTCCACTTGGTTGATATTAGGACGTCCATATATTCAAACTGCATCATTATTTCGGCGCTCTCATGGATCGCTTCTTCGATACTTTTTTAAGTTGGCAGCATTGTAAACCGACATTGTTCCTGTGCTTAACTCTTTCACTCTGTATGCATTATTACCTAGGTTTCTTACTATAGAATAGGGTCCTATGAACTTTTCGCAGAATTTGCGGAAGATCTTCTTCTCTGGATCCGATGTAGCGGGTCGTTTCACCAAAACGAGCTGGTTGATTTCAAGATCACTGTGAAGCCTCTTATTTCTCACTCGCCGTAATCTGCGGTCTGCTTGTTTTCTCATGTAGGCTCTCGTTCTCTCAATTCGCAGGTCAGGTGCTATCATGGGATCTTGTGGGCAGTTAATGATGCTTTTCCACGTTCTCACTGGATACTCGTTTTTGTGTAGGACCATAGGGATCTGTCCTGTTGACTCGTGTCTGGTAGAATTCATGCATGTCTCTACATCCTTAATTTTATCCACCCATTTTTGATGTTCATTGGGAATGAAGATTCTCAAGTATGATGTTACACATTTTATTGCTCTCTCACTTGGATTAGCTTGGGCATGTCGGATACTGCTTAAAACGTGTTTTATACCATGTCCTCCATACCTTTCTTGAATTCGGCGCTTGTAAAATAACTGCCATGATCTGACAATATAAATTCTGGTTTTCCAAGTATTAGAATAACTCTATTTCGAATACGACTGAGTACTTGTTTCGATGTAGTTTTCTGAATGGGGCATAATACGACAAACTTAGAAAATACATCAATGCACACTAGCAAGTGCCGGCAACCTCGCCTTCCTTTCGGAATTGGACCGAAACAGTCTAGGGCCAGTAGCTCACAGGGTTTCTGAGGTAGCAATGGTCTAGGATACTGCCTAATTAAATAGTTATTGGGCTTTGTTCTCTGACAAGGATCACAAGTCGTAATGACGTCACATATAGTTGTTCTCATACGTGGCCATGTAAATGTCTCTCCTATTGTCGCTTCGCACTTGTCTAATCCGACGTGTCCGTAACTTTCGTGAGTATGCCATGTCAGTCCTCGCTGTAATGATGCAGGTACTAATATGCGTAACTTGGTGTGGTCATTATCTATCCATTTGTGCAGCAAATTGTTGACATAAACATATCTTCCTTCTTTGGCTTTCGCTTCTCGAACTGCAGGTGTTCCTGTAGGTAGTTGCTTTCTGAAGTATTGAATTAATAGCATCATCCATGGTTCCGCTTCCTGTTCTCGCTGTATCTCACGTAACTCCTCCAAAAATTCCCGGTCCTTCGGTGTTAACTCCAAGTGTTGTACCATCGCTGTTTCTTCATTATCAGGCTCTGGGCTCCTGCTGAGTGCATCCGGTATCACGTTCATCTTCCCTGGGCAATGTTCAATCTCAATGCTAAACTGCTGAATATATATAGACCAACGTGTCACACGTTCGCTTGCCATCGACGTCTTAAACAAGAATGTTAGTGCCTTGTGATCAGTCCTGACAACAATGGGGTAGCCATAAATTATTCGTTTCCATTGTTGTAGCGCATGAAGAATGGCCAACAGCTCTAGTTCCATTACAGTATAATTGCGTTCGTGCTTACGCAATTTTCGGCTGACAAATGCCAAATATGTTTTATGTTGCAGGTTAGCTGGATCTTCTTGGTAGAGCATAGCACCTATACCAATTAGTGAAGCATCCGCTTGGATTATAAATTTGTGCTTGAAATCTGGATATCCTAACTTAATGCAGTTTTCCAATAGCTGTTTTGTTGCTTGGAACGCCTTCTCACACTCCGCATTCCATAACCATTTATTATTCTTTTTTTAGCATTTCCTGCATTGGAGCTACAGTCTCCGTGTAACCTGGACAGTTTTCCTTAAAGAATCCCGTTACGCCTAAGAAAGCCCGAATGTGCTTGGCTCTCGTTGGTGTAGGGAAATTCTTTATCGCTTCGATCTTAGCTGGATTTGGCTTCACTCCCTCCTTGTCAATGATGTGACCCAAATATAAGATCTCGCTCTTGAAGAAATGCGATTATTCAGGTTTACTTTGAAATTTGATGCATTCAAGTTGCCTAATACTTTATCTAAATTTTCCATGTGAGTTTCAATGTTGTCGGATGCCAGCAGAATGTCATCAATGTAGCGTACTGTCATCTCCTTAACTTCCTCGGTTAGATTCCGGTCCAGGGCTCGGATTAAAGCACAGCCCGCTGTTTTGACTCCAAAGGGCATTCGGACGAAGCAAAACGTTTGGTTATCGAATAAGAAGCCAGTTAGGAGCTGTGACTTCTCATCCAATTCAATATGGTGGAACGAACTCGTCAGGTCATAAGATGAATAAATGCTTTTGTTTTTAAAGCCTTTTAATACGTCTCTGATAATTGGCGCTCTGTCATACTCAGGAAAAATGAGTCTCATGTTGAGATTTCTGGCATCTAAACAAAGTCTAATAGATCCATTTGGTTTTGTGACTGCCAAAATCGCATTTAGATAAGGTGTAGGTGTCTTCCTTATCACTCCAGCATGTAACATCTCATCTATAATGACCTTAACTTGACCACGATATTTTTCAGGAATTGGGTACAATCTACTTTTGAAAGGTGACCAATCCTCGACTTGCATTGAATATTTGAAATTTAATATTTTCCCAGGTACTGTATCGAATGCTGTTTTGTGCTTCCTTAAAATCTCTTCCAATTGTTTTCTGTGTTCACCCCCAAGTTGAATGTCATTGAGCCGCTCCTATAGTAACTCTTCAAATTGTGCCTCAGTGTCGTCTCCTTCCGTTAATAAAGACCATATCTCCTGGGATTCACTCTCCTCATCTAGTTCCACAACAGCTCCTTCTATGATGTTATCTTCTGCCTTTCGTATCTCCTCTTCCGTCTCTTCCGATATTGCTTCCAATGCCCAAGAATTTACATCTCTTCCGGTAGTGATTTCATCCATATGCAATCCCACATTCTTCAGCTGATCATACTCTCTAAAACTGACTGTATTCTTGTGCAAATCTATCACTGCTTGATAGTCACAAATGAAATTTGCACCAAGAATTATATTGAAATTCATCTTTGCCATGATAATGAATGTTTGCCCAAAAGTGTGTTCCAATATGTTCAGCTCTAAGTATGCCTGACGTTTACAAGTGACGGTGCGTTCAGGAATAACACCCCTCACTTTGAGCTCTGGTACGGGAATTACAGGAATATTCTGACTCCGTCCCAACTCTCGAACCAAGGCCTCCGATACCAGACTGATCTGCGACCCCGTATCCAATAAACATCTTATATTAATTCCAGCAATCCTCGCGTAAATAATGGGTAACTGCCTAATTTCATCGTTCCGTGGTGGTTTCACCGTCTCCTCCAGGCAGTCTTCTGGCAAAGCAATCCATTCTTGTATGTTCGCTACTATTCATCCATCTTCAACTTCCGACTGTTGCGTTTGTAGACTGTCTTCTTTATCCAAATTTAGCATTTTTTTAAAGCTCCGGTGCGACTCCCAACATCCGTTTGTCGCCCATGCCCTTGATATTCCTCTTGTCTCAGTAGACTTCCAGCTTCCTCAGTATGTGTGTCCGGATTCTTCATGTTCCCAATGGCTTTTTCCCATCTTCCTAGCTCTCCACCTTGACTAGCGTGTAATTCCTCTATGTAATTTTGTGATTGAGCGTGCCTATCATCCCAGTCATTTCGATAATTACGCGCCTCTCCTTGATTTTGATCTCTCCTTCCTTTCCATCTTTGATTAGCATTGTAATCACCGTATCTTCCATAAGGCCTGTCATTTCTTCGATTTTCACGCCATTGCTGATATCCTCTCTGTTGATATCTATTGTTGCCTTGATATGACCTGTTGTTATAGTTATTCTCGTTACGCTGGTATGGTCTGTTTTCTCCTTCTTCCTGGTTTCGCCTAGGTGTGGAAGTGCTTGTATTAGTACCCTGCGTTTTAGTGTTTGCCTGCTTTGGTTTTATGACCTCTGTCGTATTGACTAACTCCAGCTGTCTTCCTCCTCTATAATGATTATGAGATGTAGTCTCTTCTATCTGGCGTAATATCTGCTCTGCATGTAAGGCCGTACTAACGTTCGCTGCGACTAGTACTTGTTGCACGTTGACTGGTAATTGCCAAGCTATTGTCATCACCAGACCCGCTTCATTTAAAGGTTAATCAAGGTCGCGAAATTTTAGCATTTGCATGTTAAAGAAATCTGAGTATTTCGTTTGCTGGGTGGTTTGGTATTTTCTAGAGTAAAGCTCCATCCTTAGACTCTGTTGTATTGCTGGCGACCAGTATTTGCGCAGAAACGCTAATTTGAAATCTGACATGGTTCCAAATGTATATTTGAAGCTTAAAAACCATGTAAGGACATTTCCTGATAAAAATCTCTCCATCATCCTCAATCTACGTGCTTCAGGTACTCCAGTGTCATTGTAATTATCTTCAATTTCTTTAATAAAGGCTTTAGGTGTCACCCCTGAATTCTCCGTGTATTTCTGCGGTTTATAGTCGTTCGAGCGAATTACTTGGATAAGTTGTGTGGGCTGATGACCGTCTTGTGGCGTGGAGCTCCTTTCAATATTCTTGCGAAACCCTTCCGTGTTTGCTGTTAATGGGCTCTCCGTCTGAGCTTGACTCCCTGCTGTGCTTTCCTCCCCTGGGCTATTTGAGTCGTCCTGCTTGTCTTTCAATGTTCCCGTTTTAAATATCGAGGATTGTTCTAACGACCTCAGTTCGGCTTTAATGATCCTGTCTGTTTGTTCTTTAAGTTTACTCTTAATTTCTTGCTCTAATGCTTGAATACGAGTATGATTTTCGCCTACTGTTTTTAGGATGGTTGATCTTTCCTCTTTAGAATCGATATTCATTTTTCGCCAATCTTTCCTTATTTGCTCCTTAATCGTGCTTAATTTCTCCTCAATCTGGCTTTTAGTGTCATCCTGATTGCTTTCTATCTGGCTTTTCCATTCTTCCAATCTCGCGCTATTTTCGTCGATGGTACTCTTTAATTGATTCTGATCCGCTTCTAGGCTTTACCATTGCTCCGCTGATTTTATTTTGAGACGATCCATATCTTTAATTATGCCGGATATATTTTCATCTACCGCTGATAATTGTTGTTGAATGACTTTGCCGCTCTTTTCCATTTCCATAAATCGTCCTTCTAACTTATCCTGAGATATCTTGACCTCGCTTGTATTCATAGTGCACGCTAGTTCAATTTGCTCTAATTTAGCTAACACCGTTTCATCCAGAATGCTACGTTTTTGATCAAAATACTTTCCATTTTCTTAATCTGATCTAATAGCTTTTCATTATTTTTACTAACATCTAGGGCCAGCAATACCATTTGTTGATTAGTGTGATCTTTCATCTCTGCGGTTAACGAAGCTAATTGGTTCGTGTTTTTAACATTCTGCGCCTCTAACTGCGAATTTATAGTGTCATTGATTTCATTTTTTAGTAATCTAGCTTGTTCCGCCTGATATTCATTTTGTTCAATCCTACTGTTATTTAATTGTGTCCGCAATGATTCACTTTGTTCGGATAATTTGTTTATAGACTCACTTTGTTCTAACATAGTATTGTTTAGTGATTCACTTTGTTCGGATAACTTCGCGTTTAATGCTTCACTTTGTTCTAACATAGTATTGTTTAGTGATTCACTTTGTTCGGATAGCTTCGCGTTTAATGCTTCACTTTGTTCTAACAAACTATTGTTTATTTGTTCAGATAATTGTGTGTTTAATGATTCGCTCTGTTCAGATAGTTTAGCGTTTAATGATTCGCTCTGTTTCGCCAATTTAGTGTCCAACAATTCCTGTGTTCTCCTAGTCGCACTCTCAATGATTTCTTGAATCTGTTCCACCGTCGCCATGTTATACACTTTATATGAGACATTAGTGAAATGGCATAAAGCAATGCCCTTTGACACACACATACAATCCAATGCACATTTAATTTATTTACCCTACTCAGTTCATTTATTTTTACATTTAATCCCACTAGTCGATTGCATCTCTGAGTGGTTCTAATTTTACTCAATTTAATTTAAACCCAAACACATATTCAGTCATTAAATTGTTATCCTGATCTGATATTAACACTGACTAATTAACAAAGTATTAATTGTCATTTAAGGCTACCAGCCTCCTAACATTTTCATGAGTTTGACTTTCTAAACAAATCTAGTTTTAACTTTAATCATTGGGCGCCCGGTATCACGTATATTACTTTTATTTTAATTCAAAAGACAAAAACGTGAACCGTATTTTACATTGCAAACTCCTGATTTTAATTTATATCTCACACATTTGGCGGTATCCTCTTCGCCTCAATTACTTTTAATAAAATATCACTTTCCGGTGATTAAAATACTGTCATATCTGCCTGCACTTGCGGCATGTCAGTTTTACTCAAATACGCCAACTAAATGTGTTCCAGCAGCGAACCAGCAAAAAAATTACACCTTCATTGTTGCGTCAGTTTGAAAACCCAACTACGCTTACATTGACATGTGCAAAATCTTTGCCGTTACACCACAGTGAACCGCCCCACGCTTGGCCGCGCCAGTTTACCTCCTATGAACCCTTCAGAATAGCAGTGTTTATATGTAAGAAATCTTAATCAAGGGGTCGCGCTCAGTTCCAATGTGATGTTAACGTTCGCCAAACAACATGCTCTACTGAGGTAAGGGTCATAGGATTAAAACTATACTTAAGAAAGAAAGGTAACAAGATGTAAAATAATAACATGATTTAATGACTAATAGTGCATAAAAAGAATATAAACAACAATTAAAAAAATCCTCCCTGAATTTTCCCATGACAGGAATATCTATCAATGCTGAGGAGTCAGACGGATCTCCCCTTTTATTAAATTGTGGATCCTGGTTCCACTAACTTGCAATTTGGATTTTATGTACGCGTAATGACTAACTACGAGGAATGAGTACTTTGGATGACTGTTCGTTTACAGCGGGTTAACAGCCACGATGCTCACGAACAATCATCTCGTAAATCAACGTTTACGGATATGGGACATGACACTAATAAAAACCCTTAAAATGTAATGCTGACACACACACTAAAATCTACTATTTACAGGAATCTCTCTCGAGACCCTCATTTAGCGCGATGACGCACTTGACAATGAGCTGCCAACACCGGCCAATTGCTCAATACACAAGCAAGGAAATACAGCATCGCACGTGACTTCACGGGTCACTGAATTGGAATATAAACATGGACTAAACCAACAACAACAAAAGCCTGACCAGCTGATATTACTTTATATGAACAAAACTGCATGTTAAGCTAACGCTTCGGAGATTATTGTGATTCGTAGGCAACTCCCATTTATTTAAACAAATTTTTATCATTGATCAGTTCTTAATTCTGTATTTCAAGTAATACGGAGCCAAACAAGCGCTCTCCACTAATGACCTCGCTTGCAACCTTCAGTCCGTCTTGTGAAACAGCTCCCCTTTCCTCAATACCTGTCATTGTCCCAACTCCAGTGTGTAAAAATAACTGACCAGCTGTGCCGTTATCTCAAAGAATCAACAGCAACAAATCTCAACCACCTCAACATATGGTCAGACATTAATCAAAATATCCACAATTGCCCTCGCAAGGTCACAATATGGATTTGGCACCAAGCTGACAAGAAATCAGTCTACGCTGAAATTCCCGCTTGTAATGACCACAAAATACACACACACACACTTCTGGGAATGACATCACGTACTTTCACACAGGCCGGCTGAATGGATGCTCGCAAACTATTTAAAAAATATTAAAACCTACGATAGAGCTGACTGCTCTTCGTCACAAATCACATTGCTCCAGAGGCAATAATCTCTCTGAATCTGATCAATAATAAACCTTAAAAAAATTAATTACCCTCCAATCTACTGTATAATTATATTACTTCAGTCCTACTTCTGAAACACAACATATCTCCGAGAGACTTTTTTTTAACCGCATTGCGTAACATATGCAAACACGGTCGTCCACATATCTACGTTAGTTAAAACAACAAACAAAAACAAGAACCTTCCACTAATAACATATGCGAGCTGTTTCCATGCAAAAGGTGTGTCAGACCAAAACTAAATATACTACGTTAATCACACAAGCAAATTATTTACAAAAATATGTCCCATAACCCATAAGTTAATCTATCAGATAATAAGAATATTATTCTGTACTCATCCTCGGCCAGTCACCCGTCAAAGAACATCAGCAGCCATCTCCCAACTGGATGCTTCTTATCTTATCTCAACCATCTTGAAGGAGTGTTGATAGTTCCAGGCTTCTTCCATGGTAAGCGATGTCATCTTTCGTGCTGATTCAAAAAGTTAAATTATTATACACTTGATATCTGACTACTAAATTCGCCGTTTCAGGTACTACTTTCCCCGGAACAGTCTGTTGGCGAATTATCGATGATACTGCCCCTACAAAATATAGTATTGTGACTATCTATCACTGAATTTAACACATTTATTAATAATTTCTGTGTCCTTCATGACACGCTGAAGTATAAGTGTCTACGTCCTTAGACGCGCAAAATGTAAAGTAACCTGTGTCCTCGACACACAAAATATAATAGCTTCCGTCCTCAGACGAACAAAAGTAATAAGCCCTACGTCCTCAGACGTACAAAAGTAATAGCAAAGTCTTGGCTCTTCACGCCACTTATAAATGAACCGGCCCTAGGTCTTGATAGAGGGGGAAATTATATAAAAATTTCTCACAATAATAGTGGTACAGGAATGAAATAAATATCATTGAACTCAAGAAATAGCGCAGGTCAAGAATATGCCCATTAATCCTAGAATCGATCGTAGAGATGTTGTCTAGCCGATCTCCCGCGTTAATGCTAGCCATAGCGTGCCCAAGCTAGACTTGCCGCGCTGGTAAGCATTCTTCTCCCATTGGTTCCACATTTTCTGTAACTTGGCGGTTTTTATCTGACCTTGGCCTAGTAGGAGTGTCTAGTATTTTCATCAGCCACTCACGTTACTGCATCATATTTTTTCTAGGCGCGAATATTACAATGAACATACCATAAGCGTGTCTCACTGCGCGTCGCTTCTATTTTGAGGTGGCCACCACCTGTCCTTCTGAATCATTGCTATGGTCTTTCTTTTCACAATCCTAAGTATATAGCCTTTTGTCAAACAGCTGCAGGTATGTCCCCACTGTCTCCAGCAAATGCTTGAAATTTCCTCATCTCCGTCTGGCTATTTTCATGATGCTGGTGGAAATATTTATTAATTGAAGAAATAACACATCGAATCATTTATCCATCAGAGGTTAAAGGGTTCAATAGGTGGTGTAATAAATGGCCGTAACTGGGAAGTGCAACTTATTTTTTGATCTGCCCTCGTAGCTCTATAATTCTGCAAAACAGTTTCTGTTCAGATCTTTCTCCAGCGATTTCCACCTTTCCTTGCACCTCAAAACATTCCTGACCTCCGGTCAGTATATTCACACTGACGAAGAGCTGGAGACGAATATCAATTGTTTCAATTAGTTTGGTGCCACCTGTTGCCAAAAAGGTTTTGCATATAAACATTATGTTCTCTTTTTGTTAAATACAGTAAAACCTGCCTAAAACGGACCCTTAATATACCGGAAACCTGGACGAACGGAAAACAAAATTCGGAACGGAGGTATTTCCCATGTAAAATGACACTGTAAACCAGAAAACTGTCTAACGCAGAAACATAAAGATGATGATGAAGGCAACGACAGGGAGTTAAAATTAAACACTTTTGGAGAAGAACTATCCGTTGTGAGTGACCTTCAGGAATCTGCAGTTTCCAAGAAAGTTCCAGAACTCCTGGAGTTAATGCAGGATGCAAAGGCGATTATACAACGTTATCTTGTAAAGAAGAAAAGCTTCCGTGGCTTAGGCGGCAGAACGCCGGCCACTCACCGCTGGGTCCGTGGTTCAAATCCCGGTCACTCCATGTGAGATCTGTGCTGGACAAAACGGAGGCAGACAGGTTTTTCTCCGGGTACTCCGGTTTTTCCTGTCAAAATTTAATTCCAGCAACACTCTCCACTATCATTTCATTTCATCTGTCATTCATTTAATCAATGCCCCAGAGGAGTGCGTCAGGCCTCGGCAGCCGGCACAGTTCATATCCTCGCCGCTAGATGGGGGCTTCATTCATTCCATTCCTGACCCGGTCGGAGACTGGAAACAGGATGTGGATTTTCAATTTTCATCTTGTAAAGAAGACGCGACAATGCACTTTTAAAGACATGAAACGAGCTGAGAAACTGAATTTTTTTACGTAATTTGAAAATAGAGTGTACCTATTTTCTTTTTAGCCTATTTTCATTTATGGAAAAATAGGCTCATGATATCATCTTTTGTCCGTGTGTCTGTCTGTGCGTGTGCGATTCGTGTGTGTGTGTCCCCTAATAACTTCTAAACGGCTGGAGCGATTTCAATGAAACTCGGTAAGTCCATAGCAATATTTCGGACAACCCCTACCGTGTCCTTTAAATTTTGTTACGTCTCACCAATCCAACATGGCGGCTGTGCGAAATATTTCACCTGCATTCAATATCTCCGAAACTGTTACTTATATCTCCCTGGAATTTTGTACGGTGATAAAGGGAACTACTAAAAGTTCACCTATGTGACTTTTGAAAAACTGGTAACTAACAACCCAACATGGTGGCCAAGCGGTTTTGACTTTTAAATAGACGTTTCTCGCGATTTGACCAACCAACCGCAATGAAACTTGGTTCAGTATATATTTATACACATTGTAATGCACCGACATCTAACTTCGTTCAATTGCTTACATAACCTCAATATGGCGGCTGTGTGAAATATTTCACCGGCATTCTATATCTCTGAAACTATTACCGGTATCACCCTGAAATTTTGTACGGAGATAAAGGGTACTACTGGAAGTTCATCTATGAGACTTTCAAAAATCGGTTAACTACAAAACGAACATGGCGACCAAGCGAAGTTGAAAGTTTTCAAATAGACTTTTCTCGCAATTTAATAATCCAAACGTCATGAAACTTGGTACAACAAATCTTTATACACATTGTAATACACTGGTATTTAATTTACTTCAATTGTTTCCATGGCCTCAAGATAGCGGCTGTGCGAAATTTAAAAATCTCGTGTTTACTTCTTGTATCCTAATCATGCGATTGAAGATTGAATACTACACGTACACAATAATCTTCATGTAACAGTACATAACACTAAGACCTACATATAACAATCCAACATGGCGTCGGTTCTCAATATCTACGAATCTATTACAGCAATGAAAATGAAATGTTGTTTGTTGATAGAGACAATTAACATAAGTAGGAAAATAGGCTTTAGTTCCTCACGAACTACTTGTTCATTTACAGACCTATATTTTAAATTATCATTTCATTGTATCCTATGCGATAATACGGTATTTCTTTGTAGAATGATTGTCTTATTTACACTCAACACTTTTTTAAAATGGAAACCTGTCAAAAACGGAAAAATAAATCTGTAACTATTGCGTTCCGCCTTAGGCAGGTCTTTTTGTAATAGGGAAACTCACTTTCTGAATGCACCTCGTATCTTGGCTCCACAATATCATGCTTATAATTATGATCCTGCCAATGATGCTGCTCATGTCGTCAATCATTTCCTGCTAGCTATTTTGGCCTAATTTAACGCATTCCTACAGCCCGGAATCGGTTTAATTGAGTGCAGTGCGCACGCATCCAAGTCCAATTAAGTGGCTGCCACGCTACACAGTTTGTGCAGGATTACCATAAGAAATAACTTGAAACAATAAATACCATGGATGACCTGGAGAAAGCCTGAACACGTATCCTCAGGAAAATCCATGGCCCGAGATTGTTCGCAAATGGAATCTACCGTTTGAAATCTGATGATGATGATGATAATTGTTGTTTTAAAGGGGCCTAACATCTAGGTTATTGGCCCCTAATGATCTGGGTGATCGCGAAGATGATAATGAAAAGCAAACTATAACTAAAACTAACTACGAACTTGCATACTAGAAGAAGAAATGGAAAACAAAAGGAGAATAAGGCAAATAAAGGACAGGAGGAAAAGAAACGCCCTCAACCTTCGAAGAACGCGGATTGAGGGACCTGTAAGGAAGGAGAGCTATGAAAGGCACATAGGAAAGTGAAAGAGGAGAGGGTCCACCCCAGAGGTAATGGATAAAAGGGGGAAAACCGGACCCAGCTCAGGAATCCCTCGGCGTCGCCAACTCCCAAACTCACCAGCCGTGAGCCCCTGAGGGTGTAGCAATATCCAGGGTGCACCAGAAGTGGTGGGGCTACATACACCCTACCTCCTTGAGGGCCTTGAGCAGAAGGCAGGAAAAATCATGAAAAGAAAAAGAAAACTGACCCCTCGCAGAAGGAGGGTATCAGAAAAGATGAGACAAGGGCCAATCAAGGCAGGAAAGGAAGAGACTCCCTAGGCCTCGGGTACCCTAATACCATCGGGGTCGGAAGACAACAAGAGTTGACCAAGTGAGGTTGACAGGAAAGAGGACGGAGAGGAGCCCGGCACAAGTAAGTGGAAGCAATGCCGGACTCAGCTGAGGCCCAGTGGTCGCCAACCAACGTCCCACTAGATGTGAGCCCCTGGGGGTCGTTAGAAATCTAATTCTGACCTGTATCGACAGTTAGAATCAGCCAATACCAGTATGCGACGTCGGAGGCTACAGTTCTACGGGCACCTACGACGAATGAACAGCAACAAGCTTACCAAAGAATAGGCTATCTTTTCCTTGGTTAAAAGCTACAAGACTGGATGCCTGTGGCTTAATGAAGTACTAAAGGACTTGGATTCGGCTAGAATTGCTGACCTTGATGTAGAAGATCGTTCTAAATTTTGTGCTATGGTAGAATAATGGACCCCACCACCTAGAGTCCCTAAATGTCGGAAGCCCCTTTCGCTGGAGAGAAAGGAGAAATTATCAGCAAGGCACAAGAGATATTGGGAACGAAAAAGAGCATCGAAGAAGAACTAGTCATAAGCGCTCCGTAGTGGGCTTAAATCAATAATAATTATAATTCAAAATTGTTACCCCCAGAAATGTTAGAGTACATGGGGTTAACCCACGGGGAATGGCGCATGGGAACTTTGGACCCAATGCTTAAATAATGGTCTAAATATTCGTTTTGGTCAGCCCTCATTTCCTGTCGCTTACTGTACCTTCCTTCCTAGTCTTGAAGTTCACCCTGAAAAAGAAACATGTCCATAGCTTCGTGAACACTCAAGTTATTTCTATATTATTTATGGTCGGGTCAGATATACCCATGGCGCCAGTCCAAACGTGACAATTTTCGGCTTACGTTAGCCGGGACAATCTGTAAAATATAACGGGGAAAATTCACCTTGCTCCATGTTTAGGGTCTAGGGACACTTTGGTCATCAGCTCCCTTGTTCAAAAAACACTAATAGTCAGTCTGAAAGACTGCGCGTGGGGATAGGAGGAAGCTCAAGCAGTACTATGACGTCACACATCTCAGTGCATTCTCGGTACATTTCGTCCCGTCACCGTAACGTAACGCCAGACCTCAGCGTAACGACGAAGTCGACAAGATCATCTAAAATGATAAAAATTAAGATGACTGCTTTGCCAAGGGAAATTATACTCTTAAGAAAATTATTGCCATTTTTCAGCATTTTAAATTTGAAAAATATAAATAAAACTTATTTTATTTTAGGAATACCTCATAGGAAGACACCAGATGTAAAATTACTTCATTAAAATCCGTACGACTAAGACAAAGAGGGAGTGACACACTATGGGTCGATATGACCCGGCGCGAGTCCTCGTGTTATATATTTTTCACGCCAGTTCTCAAGGATTACAAATGCACGCTACTGTGTGGCTACTTCACTCACCGATCAGCACTCGTGGCGCACTGCAGACAAGGGGCGAACACTTACCTGCAACACAGACAAAAGAGATTGAACACAAAATATCATTAACCCTAGAATGGTATTGTTTGTCTGCACGACGAAAATGGTGACACTTTTGCTTCCCCCACTTCTTCCGTTAGTCCACCAGTGATTGGCGGTCCTAAAATACAAAGCAAATTAGTGAAAATAAAACAATTAAATACAGCACATAAAAAATCGAAATTAGTCAAAATGCTAAAAAAGATAAAATTAATAACGAAAAACAAAAAAATTAAAATTAGTCAAAACCACAAAAACAATCAAAATTAGAAAAATAAAAAATAAATAAACCCTAAAACAATCAAAATTAGGCCAAATAAAAATAAGAGCATAAGAAAATCAAAATTAGTCAAAAAACCTAAAACAATCAAAATTAGGCAAAATAAAAAAAATGGTCAAAACACCAAAAACAATCAAAATTAGTCAAAATAAAAAAATAAAATCAAAATTAGTGAAAACACCAAAAACAATCAAAATTTGTCAAAATAAAAAAATAAAAATAAAAATTAGTGAAAACACCAAAAACAATCAAAATTAGTCAAAATAAAAAATAAAAAACATAAGAAAATCAAAATTAGTCAAAACACCTAGAACAATAGTAATTTGTCAAAATAAAAAAATAAGAAACATAAAAAAATAAAATTAGTCCAATCCCCAAAAACAATCCCAATTAGTCAAAATAAAAAATAAAAAATAGAAAAATCAAAATTAGTCAAAACCCCAAAACAATCAAAATTAGTGAAATTAAATAATAAAAAGCATAAAGAAAATCAAAATTAGTAAAAACCCCAAATACAATCAAAATTAGTCAAAAGAAAAAATTAAAACATTAACGATCAGAATTAGTCAAAACCCAAATAACAGTCAAAATTAGTCAACATAAAAATTAAAAACATAAAAATATAAAAATTGTACAAACCCTCAAAAATTATCAAAATGAGTCAAAATTAAAATTAAAATCATAAAAAATAAAAATTAGTCAAAACACCAAAAACAATCAAAATTAGGCAAAATAAAAAATTAAAACATTAAAAAATAGCCAAAACCCAAAAACAATCAAAATTAGTCAAAATAAAAAATAAAAAACATAAGAAAATCAAAATTAGTCAAAACACCTAGAACAATAGTAATTTGTCAAAATAAAAAATAAGAAACAAAAAAATTAAAATTAGTCAAATCCCCAAAAACAATCACAATTAGTCAAAATAAAAAATAAAAAATAGAAAAATCTAAATTAGTCAAAACCCCAAAAACAATCAAAATTAGTGAAATTAAATAATAAAAAACATAAAGAAAATCAAAATTAGTAAAAACCCCAAATACAATCAAAATTATTCAAAAGAAAAAATTAAAACATTAACGATCAGAATTAGTCAAAACCCAAAAAACAGTCAAAATTAGTCAAAATAAAAATTAAAAACATAAAAATATAAAAATTAGTTAAACCCTCAAAAATTATCAAAATGAGTCAAAATTAAAATTAAAATCATAAAAAATAAAAATTAGTCAAAACACCAAAAACAATCAAAATTAGGCAAAATAAAAAATTAAAACATTAAAAAATAGCCAAAACCCAAAAACAATCAAAATTAGTCAAAATAAAAAATAAAAAACATAAGAAAATCAAAATTAGTCAAAACACCTAGAACAATAGTAATTTGTCAAAATAAAAAAAAACAAAAAAATTAAAATTAGGCAAATCCCCAAAAACAATCACAATTAGTCAAAATAAAAAATAAAAAATAGAAAAATCAAAATTTGTCAAAACCCCAAAAACAATCAAAATTAGTGAAATTAAATAATAATAAACAAAGAAAATCAAAATTAGTAAAAACCCCAAAATACAATCAAAATTAGTCAAAAGAAAAAAATAAAACATTAACGATCAGAATTAGTCAAAACCCAAAAAACAGTCAAAATTAGTCAAAATAAAAATTAAAAACATAAAAATATAAAAATTAGTCAAACCCTCAAAAATTATCAAAATGAGTCAAAATTAAAATTAAAATCATAAAAATTTAAAATTAGTCAAAACAGCAAAAACAATCAAAATTGATCAAGATTTGTCAGAAAAGCTCAAAAAGTAAAAGAAAACCCCAAAAAAAATCTAAAACGACTCAAAAATGAAAATTAGTCAAAATCCGAAAAAGATAACAACCACAATTAGTCAAAATTGGTGAAAACAAGCTCAGAATTTCCAAGGTGTCTACTACTCTGAAAAACATGGAAAACAAGGAATACTCAGGGAATTTTTGAATCCTGGAAAAATCAGGAAATTGACAGGGAAATCTGTTAGTTGGTTTTGATAGACATACTGAATTTCAAATAAATAAATAAATAAATAAATAAATAAATAAATAGAATATTAGTCAAAACAAAAATAAAATAAAAAATCTAACAAATTTATTCAAAACCAGTCTCTAACCATTCTGCTAGCCTGGATAGTGGAATAAAAGTTGACGTAAGTGGTATTCATTTAAAGATTCTAGAATTGTAGTCGTCACCGATGCGAAGTGCTACCGATAACGATGTTGCAATTAGTGCTACCGTTCTAGGGTTATTTACACAAAATTCAGGCTGTTAAAAAATATGCAGTATTGTTAAGTCCCGAAGTCAGTTCAAGGTAAAACCGTATCGGACGTTCAACTTCACTTCCTCACTATAAAAAACTGCGGACTCTGGTCATAAGAGGTCAGTCAGTCACTGCATTGGCGAAAGCCGGACGACCACCGAGCAGCAGCCTTGAGTAAATAAAGCGCTCCCGGTGAAAACTTTCTGCAACAAGATTTTAATATCATTGTTTTTACGTCCCTCTTAACAACTGTGACACCGGGGAGTGGGAGTTTTGGGGATCTTGAACGTACTGAACTCGAATTCAGCCCAGCTTAGGACCTTTGACCGAGCCGAGGTTCGAATGACTTGTGCACCATTGAAAGGAAAAATTGGAAATTTGGAATTAAAATAATTTAATAAATATATATGTATTATGGGATGCAAATGGAACATAATGAAAGTATTTCGGAGAAATTTGAAGCATTTTGAGGAATTTATTATTTGGAAATATTCTGGTGAATGAGATTTTAACTAAGGAAGAGCTCGATCATTCGGAGCTGGATTTTGTACAAAGCTTCATGTTTGGCACGAGAAAACCTGTTTGGTTAGCAAGGCTATCATAACAAAGCAATGCACACGACCCGTGGAGAAGAGGCTAGACCCAGAAGCCTTTTACAGAATATTTCAACAGCCAATCAATTAATAGCACATAATTTTGTGGGAATCCCTTTAATATAAATTTGGCAGATATAAAGAGAAATAAGCACATCTACAGGTGTAGAATGCAATATGAAATTTATTTGGTTGAAAAGAAATATACATTATTGAATAATAGAGCGAATATGAGTATATTTCTAATAATAAACATGCGTTGGAGGCTAGCGAAGCGAAGCCAGAACTGACACGCGCCGCGAAGGAGAAGCGTGCTAAAGACTCTCTCATAGCGACTGGCCACGAGCAAACACGTTTCACGCACGCGCACAGCAAAGGAGCAGTTTTTGCACACAGCATTAGCCCGGACGATAAGCACCGTTGTACCATCAAACAACCAAGGTATCGCCGAGGAAGATGGGAAGAGAAGCCGGCGAAACGAATTTACATTATTGGAGAGAACAGAGTGTATAACAGCATTACAATATTAGAACGAGTCTTCGCTTATAAGCAGCACTTCACGCAGAGGCAATAATTAAGAGCATTATCTACAGAAAGCAACGATATTGCTGCAACTATTTCAAATATAAATATACAGCAGTATTTCACCACAAGCTACATCACAGTCTACATGATGGCAGAAATCATAAGTCGGGGAGGAGAAGCTTATTATACGTCTATTGAAGAAGAGATTATGGAGAACTAAGTAAAATGAAAGGAGGTTAATCTATACCATGGATTGGGAGGTCAGAGTGACTCGGAAATACAAGGATCGACACAGCTACAACTGCACACCAACTTGCAGTTTTCAAATATGAATTTCTACACCACAAGCAGGATGTCCAACTTCACCAGGACGAGATGTCAACCCAGGACTTGCGGATCTACAATGGCGAGACTACTCTGCGGGACAGAGATAAGAAGACGAAGACCATTTGCAGCCGATCGAATTGGGAATCGCAGTTTCCAGGCCGCTGGCCGAGAAAATGACGCAGCTACCGTTAGCAGCTCTGGCCGTGTTGGAGAACAGCTGGCAGGCCAAGCGAGTTGGGGCCCACCACAGCTGAAGCACTAGCTTGGCAGTAACTGGTTTCGTTGGGAGACGAACGATGACAGCTTGGACGCAACATCTAGGACAGCTGACAGAGGTATTCCCTGGCTGTAGAAGACGTCTCAAGGTAGAACAACCGTTTGTTTCATGTCTGTAGTTTTGCTGTAGTAGTAGAGGTCCATTTTTTGAGTGACCAACATCATTTGTAGTTATTCTTATCTTTATTCTTTGTCTTTTAATAGCTCAAATTTTAGAGTTTCATTGTAATTTTTGATACGTCGTCATGTGTCGTATGAGACGTTATTTAATTCACATTTTAACTTAGATTTGCGTTTCTTCTATTTTTATTCTGAAGAAAGCGTTATTTGACTCTCACTTTTGTAAGATACTCGTTTTACAATGCAATGCTTCGATAAGGCTATGAAAATTCGATAATGCTAAGAAAACTTGAGAATATTTAGATTATTCGATTACATTGTATTTTTGAGAAGAGCGTAAATATTTGACAAATTGTAAGAACATTTAAACATTATAATTGTTAATAACAATTTCTATGCGTAAGAGCGAAATTATACATTTATATGTCTATAATGCATTGTTATCAAGTAAAGCATAATTGTGAGATGCTATAATATTATGAAACAAACATTACGATGTTAATATACATCAGATATATTTATTTATAACAATTGGACTCTTATAAAATTCCTATAGCGGAATATAACTTATTAGACAACTAAATAGTCTTGAACTATTATATTACGAATATACACTATAAATTAGGATCATGGTATTGACAATTGAGATCAAATGATGCCTATATTTATCAACAATTAAAGTATAAACATTGTTTAACTGAGATGAATAGACCAGGAGATATGTTGGTCTAACTGCGGTCTTGGATGTTAAAAACAACTTAAATATGAATTGTTCATATATTTAAATTTACACCAGAAGCGGGAGGATATGAATTTATTTCTATTAATAACTAAAAGACGAGCGAACTACAAAGTAACATAGTTAACGTTTGGTAACATGAAAGAACAAGTTTATTATGGATCATACAGAACGAAAAGCGTTAATGAAAGGAATAAGAAGTACTTTGTGAATTGTATTAATGCGAACGAACATGTTATTGTTGTAATTTGATGCACGAGGTTTAATAATTTAGACAGGAGGTGAAGGTTAGGAGTGCATTCTGAACGGTAACATACTCTAGTGTAGTTATCTAGTAAAATCACTAATTCTTCTATAAGTGTATAGCAAGATAGGTTTTTCAAGGAAGTAATGCCGTGCGGAGTTGTGAAGATTGTTTATAAAGAGGAAAGGAAGGATGTATGACATGTTTAGAGCGTAGTAAGACGCCTTTGATAAGTATTGTTCACTGTATTGCGGAAGGAATATATTGCTATGTGGAGCAACGAATTGTTACAGGATGAGTAAAACGCGCTAACACAGAAGTTAATGTTTGAATTGTTTATGTTTGAGAGTATTTGTAAATGATCCACGTAATGTATAAAGACTTGTAGTAGTTTCGCATCGATCTTTATACTATTGTTTTATTTATTGACAGGACATTCCAAGCTGTATTTAACTTAATTGTTCGATACGCAGGCTTATTTATTATAACACACCACTAGAAGTACCTGAGAATGTTATCGTTGGTAGAAACATTGTTGGAGAACTGTAATTTATGTAACAGAGACACTATGAAGCTGTCAGAGCGCGACTGACAGTGTTAATGGTAATTTTTAAACCGTGGGAAGCACGAGATATGTAAATAATGTAAATATTTAAACCATATATTATTAATAACAATTTTATTAGAGTAGTCATTAACATTATACGCACATTCGTGTATAATGTAGGGTTTTGAATTGTTAATTTCATTTTTCGTGAGTGAACAGCTGATTTTTATCAGACCATTTTCAATTACACAGCCACAGGGTGACTGAAAAGTTATGTAAACTTTTTATGAAACTTAATATCGTCACATTACTGTAACAAGAATAGTTTAGATACACTTATTCTACGATTAGTAGAACCATTTGACGTGTGTATTAGTTAATTTTAACATGTTTATTTATTCATGGTGATAGGGATTATTTTATTATCTGTATTTGTTTGGAAATAAATCCCAGGCACGAGATTTGGTTTGCCTGTTCGTTTTTTTATAAATATGATCATCATTTCATTCTTGCGATCGACATGCGATAATACTGCGAATTAGTTACTAGAGTTCAAGTTAGTCTCAACGTTCACCGTTCACACCCGAGAGCCGAGATTCTCGTCCTACCATTTTGCGTTTAGGATAGTTTATTTCTATGTAAATGTGTAACTGATCGGTAGTGTTATTGCATGACCGGTATGCATCGAGGGTTCCCTAGTCATTATCCTAGTAGGGTAGCGTTGATCTACCTGGCCGGGTATCGACCTCCCTACAATCCTTTTCTATCTTTGTGGATGTAGGCTATGGCTTTGCGGATTCGGGTGCATATAGGTGGTAATATATTGACGCCCGAACGTGTTTTGGCATCGATTGTGTTGAGAAAGTGTAGTCTGCAACGACAACCGTACAAGATATTTGTTAAATTTTGTGTTTATTTAGAAATGCCGATCCCAAATTTTGGAAAGTTGTTTAAGTGAATAAACACTGCCAAATTTGAAGAGTACTGTTCGTTAGAGGCATGTTTGTTTATCCAGATAATGACATTTTGGTCATATTACAGTCAAATTTAGTTAAATTCTTGTTGTCGAAACGTAATATTAGTTAGGAATTGCGGAGTGAAAGGATGATCAGTTTATTAGAATAAGGTTAGATAAGATTGTAGACGTTAAGTTAATGAATTTTAATACGTATGTCGAAGTATTCCTTTGTAGTATTTAAATGAGTTGGTCACTCTGACATGTCCATGAAGTAGAATAGATGATACCTCCTTATTTCTCAAGTGTGAAATTATTATGTCGTCGGGAGATATGAGCCATATCAAGGCTATTCTGGAGACGATCCAGGAAAGTCAGCAGCAGTTAACAGGAGATGTAGATGCCCTCCACAATTCCACACACGATAGTAATAAGAAGTTAGATAGAGAGATAAAGCAGTCAGCAGCGACAGTTAAATCTGAGATGAAGGGAAAGTTAGCATTAGCTCAGTCAGTTACTAAAGCTAGTATATCCTTAGTTCAGGAGGAGTGTAGGAAAACTCAAGAGAAAGTCCAGGAAGAAATAAGAAAGGCACAAGAGAAAACTCAAGAAGAAAATAGAAAGATTCAATAGAAAGTACAGGAAGAAATGAGAAAGGCGAGAGAGGAAGATAGAAAGGTGCAGGAAGCTATAAGAAAAGCCCAAGAAGAGGCCAGATTAACACAAGATAAGGCACAGTGAGACAGAAACAAGAGGAGGCGAAAAAAACACAGGAAGAGATTAAGAAAGCCTTAGAGAAAGCCCAGGAGGAAGGAAGATTAGCTCAGGAGCAAAGCAAACTTGCTCAGACCGAAAGTAGAATTTCTATAGACGAAAGCAGGAGAGCTTTGGTAGAGACCAAATCAGCTTTCAATCAAGTGAAAGAAGGTGTAGCCTCTACCAAAATGGAAATGAGCTCACTTAGAGAGGAAGTTAGCCAGAAGGTAGTAGAAGCTAGAGTCCAATGTATTGAGAACATCATAAAGCTAGAAGGAAAGATACAGGAAAGCATAGGGAAAGCCACTATAGAGCAGCTTAAATACAGTGATTCCTTGCTAGGTTCCCAGAAGAAGCTCACTGATAAGCTCAGTGACCTGAACACCACTGTTGGTAACTTAGAAGGTAAGTTGAAAGACCAACAGAAGCTGATAACAGAGGGTATAAATGTTGACATTGAATCTTGTATAACTAAATCTGTTAGTAATTTAAGAGATGAGGTTATTAAACAAATAGAGATTACATGGAGGAACTGCATGGTAAAATATTGCAGGATATTAGTCAAATAGAGAAAAATGCTAAGATTCACAGGGATAATCTGAAATTAGAACTGCATAAGCAAATAGAGGAAAGTAGAAAATCGAGCATTACCGAAATGAGAGGTATTGTAAATAAAACAGAATCGGACAAAAGTGAGGAATTAAACGTTATCCGCGCGACAGTTAATGAAATAAATCTTGATCTCGCGAAAGTAAAGTCTAGTCAGGAAAGCGAACTACGTGACATTTGTAACGAACTCAACGCACTTACTTTGGTAGAACCATGCGACCATGAGGGTTTGAAGGAAGAGATTTAATTAGGAATGCAACGGGATATCACTCAATTTTTCCTAAGTAGAGAGGAGAGATATAAAGAAGAATTAGGAAGACTTAGTGAACCAGAAGAAAGAGTTGAAGACGATACTGAAAGCATCTTTAGTCGAAGGCAGGAGCGGCCACATATGATGCAAGAACCAGAGCGTATTCAGAGGGAATATGCGGGACTGGGGGGATTCTATGACCGAGGAGGCCATAGAAATAACCCGCATGTTATCGTAATAAGAAATATTGACGATAAACCAACTCGTTTAAGCGGAGTAGGAAACATCACAGCAGTCGAATTTCTTAGAGACATGCGACATTATCTTGATGATAATCGCATACCAAGGGACCGAGAAATGCGTGTAGTTGAGAAACATCTTGAATCCGAAGCCTTAAATTGGCATAGAGCTTCCAAATACACGTACACCAACTTTGAAGAGTTTGCTGACGCTTTACAACGCAGATTTTGGAGTTTAGAGATGCAGCAGGACATTAGAGCTGAAGTATACTCTAAAAATATGCGCACTCTACCCCTACGCGTTATGCAACGTTCTTTACATCGCAGCTCGCCAGACTTCAGTATTTGGATCCACCATTGGCCGAGGCAGAATTGATTCATGCAATATCGAGAGAGATGCCAAATGATGTCAGAAGACATTTAATTGCGGCAGATATGAAATCTCTGGAAGGAATGGCAGAAATATTGAGGAGATTAGATCATGCTAGTTCCACACCGAATGCAACGCCTAGTAGTAATACTAGAGGAAGACCGGAGCCTAGAGAAGTTCATACCGTGCTGGTAGACCAGACACAGCAGATGGAGGAGAACCGTAGTAGACCAGGTCCAAGCAGAAATAATGCGTATGGGAGGAACCGTTATGAACCGCCGTACCGCATATTTCGAGATGAAAGGCCATACCAGGCAAGAACGTGGAATAATGGTCAGAGAAAGACTGGATACCACCGGAACAATGACGCACGGAGGTATGACTATTACGACCGGAACAATAGAGGCACAGCAGGAGGATATCGCTGATATAAAAACTGGAACGACGATAATTATGCACGCCAACAACAACAACAGCAGCAGCAACAACAACCACGACAACAACAACAACAACAACAGCAGAGAGGTTGGTGCAACAACGAAAACGTTAGGCAATATTACCAAGATCGTGACAGGGAAAGTCAAGACTATAGGAACAACCATAGAGAAAATGAGGCAAGAAATAGCCAAGTAAGAGAAGAGGTACAACCTCAAGCCTCGAACTCAGGAGCACAGGAACAGAACCTGAGCGGGGTACAAAAAAACTCCGATTGGAAATCGGAAGTAGAGGAAGAAACAGTGTTCACCAACGATAGGCATGAGATCGCCGTGAACGAAATCTATCAGGTACAGGATGAAGACTTATTGTATGAAAGAGAGGAGCCAGAGAGAGGAAAGATAGCTAGTCTACCTATTTTGCAAATTACAACGGAAGGAGGAAATTTAAGGACACTCCTAGATACGGGAGCGAATGCATTTATCTTGTCAGAAAGTTGCTATAATAAATTGAAAGATGGAAAGTCCATTATAACAATGCCAGTTTCATCTATTCAAGTTCGTGGCATATTCAACGATAAGACGATGAAATGTAGAATACAAGTACTCATGAAGTTCACTATAATTGGTCATGCTTATGAACAAATCTTTATAGTACTGAATAAAATTAATTTTGATGCTATACTGGGGATAGATTTCATCACTAAGACAGGTGCAGTGATAGACTTAAAGAATGGCATAGTGAAGTATAACGAGAGGAACAACAGCGAAGAAAATGAAGACAGAAATGAATACGTAATAGAAAAGGAAACCACGGAAACATTTTTGGAGAAAATTATTTCGGAAGTCGAATTAGAAAAGACAGGACATTATGGTTTGAAGATAGACGATTTTGAGGTCTATGAAGGCAGATTGGAAGCATTAATCCAGGAATATTCCGACGTCTTCGATGATAAACCAGGTCTTATCAAGGGATTTAAATACGAAAATAAACTTAAGGACAATACACCATTTCAAAAGAAGCTATACCCTATTCCTAAGAAATATAAAGCAGAGGTTGCTAATCTCATTAAAGGAATGGAAAAGGATGGGATAATCCGAAAACAGGCGACACCTTACTTGAACCCAATCACAGCTGTGAAGAAAGCAGATAGGAGTCTGCGGGTTTGCCTAGATGCAAGGGGTCTCAACAGCCTCATAGAAAAAGAACACGACCGACCGCCTAAGATCAGAGAACTATTGAGGAAGTTCAAGGGGAAGTCATGCTTAAGTGTTTTGGAACTAACTTCATCCTTTTATCAGATTGAAGTAACTGAGAAGAGTAAATGTTACACAGGCTTCTTGTTCGAACAGAATAGCCTTTGATTTGAACGCGTCCCGTTTGGGCTTATTAACTCAAGCCCTGCTTTAATTAGAGCATTGGTTAGCAAGCTCACAGAAGAAGTGAAAGCTAACGTCATATGCTACGTGGATGATTTAATTGTTTCATCAGAAAATCCCGAGCAACACCTGATTCATTTAAAGAAACTATTGGAGAACCTGAGAGAGGTCAACATGAAAGTTAAGTTCAGTAAATGTCACTTCTTCCAACAGAAGATTAATTTCCTGGGGCATACAATTGATCAAATGGTTACCATCCAAACCAAGACAAAATTGATGCTATTTTAAGATTTCCTCGGCCGAAGAAGATCGGAGACGTGCGAGCTTTCGCAGGTCTCTGTCAATTCTTTAGCAGCCACTGTCCTCGTTACTCCGAAGTTATGGCACCATTGCACGACTTATTGAAGAAGAATAACCGATGGAAATGGGGAACAGAAACTGAGAATGCATTTATTTTGGCAAAGCAGATGCTCAGAGACAATATTAAGCTCGAGTATCCGGACTTTGAACGTTCGTTTATTGTTGAGACGGACGCTTCAAAAGTCGGAATCAGCGCAATTCTGTACCAGAAGGACCAAGAGGGAAACAATCATTATATTTCATTCAACAGTAGAAAACTGAAATCTCATGAAATAAATTATTTCACGACAGAGCTGGAGGCTTTAGCAGTGATAAACGCTCTGCATCACTGGAAGAAAATTTTAATTGGACACCAGATCATCATTAGAACAGATCATAAAGCTTTGGAATTCATGCTCAAGTCAGATTTATCTAGTGACAGGATGACTAGATGGACGTTGTTTCTGTAACAATTTAACGCCACAATAGTTCATGTTCCTGGGAAGGAAAACTTGTTGGCAGACATTCTATCCAGAAATCCAACTACAGAGAGGAGCCTGAATGTCAATATAATAGAACTGGACGATGAAGATCAGGCAGCATTAGAACGAATGAGGAGGATAGCCGTTAGTCAGAAGAGGGATACGAGTTTGAGAAATCTGTTCAGATTCTTGTCTGGAAAGATGTAGAATGACGATGAAGCATATGAAGAAACACGGAAGAAAGCTACTCAGTATGTATTAGTAGAAGGCATTGTATGCAAGTAGCCTACGTAGACACTGACCACAGGAAGGTGAGAATTGTAATTCCACCTAGGTTGAGAGTGCCCATAGTTTGGTTGGTTCACAAATCTATTGGTCACGGAGGTGTAGACAAGACGTACAGTACTGCACAGGAGAAGTTCTATTGGAGTAACATGCGGGAATCCATATCTGTTATTATCAGAACATGTGAACTATGCCAGAAAAATAAGTATAATTCTGAGCTTTTGAAGGAGAAGCCAAAAGCCATAATACCCACTAAACCTTTGGAATTATTCAGTCAAGATATTTTCGGCCCAGTTCCTAAGGGTAGTAGGGGAAATAAATACTTGCTAGTCACTATGGATGTTTTCTCTAAAATAGTTATGATGAATCCAATGCAGAAGGCAACTACGAAAACTGTATTGTACCACTTAGAGAAAAACATAATTCCTAAGTTAGGAAAGCCCGAACGTTTACTAACCGACCATGGAACACAGTACACTTCTACATAATTTCAACAGACTATGGAAATACTCGACATTGGACATATGTTTAGTTCCATTCGTAGTCCACAGACTAATTCTATTGAAAGAACCATGTTAGAGGCCTTGAAATACATACGACTCTACAGTTCTGAGAACCACGCTAATTGGGTAAGCGTAGTTCCAATTATGGAGTTTTGCATAAATAACACAAGGCATGAGAGCACGAACCAATTTCCAGTGACACTTCATTACGACGAAAAACCAGTCAGGCCGTGGGACGGAATCTCAATCTTCCGGAAGATGACGAACCATCGTTGGAACAACGAATAGAAACCGCCGGAGAGCACATGAATAAACAAGCGGAGAAACGGCTGAAGAGTGGTTTTGGAAAGAGGTACAGTAGACCACTGATACTCGGAGAATTAGTTCTCCTTAGGATGCCCGTCAAAGCTGATGTTTTGAAGAAGACATATGTCAAATTTGCAAATGTGTATAAAGGCCCGTTCAAGGTTGGAAGAGTATTCAACAACAATTGCTATGAAATCGTCAGGATAAAACACGAACGACCCATTGGGAATTATAACCATTGAAAGTTGAAAAGATTTTACCCAAGGATTCATTAAGTAAGAATTCGATTTCCAGTATTTAACAAGTCGAATGTTAAATAAAGTCTGTTTTACACTTTATTTATAAGTCGTGTGAGGATCTGAACTCGAATTCAGCCCAGCTTATGACCTTTGACCGAGCCGAGGTTCGAATGACTTGTGCACCATTGAAAGGAAAAATTGGAAATTTGGAATTAAAATAATTTAATAAATATGTATGTATTATGGGATGCAAATGGAACATAATGAAAGTATTTCGGAGAAAGTTGAAGCATTTTGAGGAATTTACTATTTGGAAATATTCTGGTGAATGCGATTTTAACTAAGGAAGAGCTCGATCATTCGGAGCTGGATTTTGTACAAAGCTTCATTTTTGGCACGAGAAAACCTGTTTGGTTAGCAAGGCTATCATAACAAAGCAATGCACACGACCCGTGGAGAAGAGGCTACACCCAGGAGCCTTTTACAGAATATTTCAACAGCCAATCAATTAATAGCGCATAATTTTGTGGGAATCGCTTTAATATAAATTTGGCAGATATAAAGAGAAATAAGCACATCTACAGGTGTACAATGCATTATGAAATTTATTTGGTTGAAAAGAAATATACATTATTGCATAATAAAGCGAATATGAGTATATTTCTAATAATAAACATGCGTTGGAGGCTAGCGAAGCGAAGCCAGAACTGACACGTGCCGCGAAGGAGAAGCGTGCTAAAGACTCTCTCATAGCGACTGGCCACGAGCAAACACGTTTCACGCACGCGCACAGCAAAGGAGCAGTTTTTGCACACAGCATTAGCCCGGACGATAAGCACCGTTGTACCATCAAACAACCAAGGTATCGCCGAGGAAGATGGGAAGAGAAGCCGGCGAAACGAATTTACATTATTGGAGAGAACAGAGTGTATAACAGCATTACAATATTAGAACGAGTCTTTGCTTATAAGCAGCACTTCACGCAGAGGCAATAATTAAGAGCATTATCTACAGGAAGCAACGATATTGCTGCAACTATTTCAAATATAAATATACAGCAGTATTTCACCACAAGCTACATCACAGTCTACATGATGGCAGAAATCATAAGTCGGGGAGGAGAAGCTTATTATACGTCTATTGAAGAAGAGATTATGGAGAACTAAGTAAAATGAAAGGAGGTTAATCTATACCATGGATTGGGAGGTCAGAGTGACTCGGAAATAAAGGATCGACACAGCTACAACTGCACACCAACTTGCAGTTTTCAAATATGAATTTCTACACCACAAGCAGGATGTCCAACTTCACCAGGACGAGATGTCAACCCAGGACTTGCGGATCTACAATGGCGAGACTACTCTGCAGGAAAGAGATGAGAAGACGAAGACCATTTGCAGCCGATCGAATTGGGAATCGCAGTTTCCAGGCCGCTGGCCGAGAAAATGACGCAGCTACCGTTAGCAGCTCTGGCCGTGTTGGAGAACAGCTGGCAGGCCAAGCGAGTTGGGGTCCACCGCAGCTGAAGCACGAGCTTGGCAGTAACTGGTTTCGTTGGGAGACGAACGATGACAGCTTGGACGCAACATCTAGGACAGCTGACAGAGGTATTCCCTGGCTGTAGAAGACGTCTCAAGGTAGAACAACCGTTTGTTTCATATCTGTAGTTTTGTTGTAGTAGTAGAGGTCCATTTTTGGAGTGACCAACATCATTTGTAGTTATTCTTATCTTTATTCTTTGTATTTTAATACCTTAAATTTTAGAGTTTCATTGTAATTTTTGATACGTCGTCATGTGTCGTATGAGACGTTATTTAATTCACATTTTAACTTAGATTTGCGTTTCTTTTATTTTTATTCTGAAGAATGCGTTATTTGACTCTCACTTTTGTAAGATACTCGTTTTACAATGCAATGCTTCGATAAGGCTATGAAAATTCGATAATGCTAAGATAACTTGAGAATATTTAGATTATTCGATTATTCGATTACATTGTATTTTGGAGAAGAGCGTAAATATTGACAAATTGTAAGAACATTTAAACATTATAATTGTTATTAACAATTTCTATGCGTAACAGCGAAAGTATACATTTATATGTCTATAATGCATAGTTATCAAGTAAAGCATAATTGTGAGATGCTAAATATATTATGCAACAAACATTACGATGTTAATATACATCTGATATATTTATTTATAACAATTGGACTGTTATAAAATTCCTATAGCGGAATACAACTTATTAGACAACTAAATAGTCTTGAACTATTATATTACGAATATACACTATAAATTAGGATCATCTTGTTGGCAATTGAGGTCAAATGATGCCTATATTTATCAACAATTAAAGTATAAACATTGTTTAACTGAGATGAATAGACCAGGAGATATGTTGGTCTACCTGAGGTCTTGGATGTTAAAAACAACTTAAATATGAATTGTTCACAAATTTAAATCTACACCAGAAGCGGGAGGATATGAATTTATTTGTATTAATAACTAAAAGACGAGCGAACTACAAAGTAACATTGTTAACGTTTGGTAACATGAAAGAACAAGTTTATTATGGATCATAGAGAACGAAAAGCGCTAATGAAAGGAATAAGAAGTACCTTGTGAATTGTATTAAGGTGAACGAACATGTTATTGTTGTAATTTGATGCACGAGGTTTAATAATTTAGACAGGAGGTGAAGGTTAGGAGTGCATTCTGAACGGTAACATACTCCAGTGTAGTTACCTAGTAAAATCACTAATTCTTCTATAAGTGTATAGCAAGTTGGGTTTTTCAAGGAAGTAATGCCGTGCGGAGTTGTGAAGATTGTTTATAAAGAGGAAAGGAAGGATGTATGACATGTTTAGAGCGTAGTAAGACGCCTTTGATAATTATTGTTCACTGTATTGCGGAAGGAAGGAATATATTGCTATGTGGAGCAACGTATTGTTACAGGATGAGTACAAAGCGTTAACACAGAGGTTAATGTTTGAATTGTTTATGTTTGAGAGTATTTGTAAATGATCCCCGTAATGTATAAAGACTTGTAGTAGTTTCGCATCGATCTTTATACTATTGTTTTATTGACACGACATTCCAAGCTGTATTTAACTTAATTGTTCGATACGCAGGCTTATTTATTATAACACACCACTAGAAGTACCTGAGAATGTTATCGTTGGTAGAAACATTGTTGGAGAACTGTAATTTATGTAACAGAGACACTATGAAGCTGTCAGAGCGTGACTGACAGTGTTAATGGTAATTTTTAAACCGTGGGAAGCACGAGATTTGTAAATAATATAAATATTTAAACCATATATTATTAATAACAATTTTATTAGAGTAGTTAGTAACATTCTACGCACATTCGTGTATAATGTAGGGTTTTGAATTGTTAATTTCATTTTTCGTGAGTGAACAGCTGATTTTTATCAGACCATTTTCAATGACACTGCCACAGGGTGACTGTAAAGTTATGTAAACTTTTTATGAAACTTAATATCGTTAAATTACTGTAACAAGAATAGTTTAGATACACTTATTCTACGATTAGTAGAACCATTTGACGTGTGTATTAGTTAATTTTAACATGTTTATTTATTCATGGTGATAGGGATTATTTTATTATCTGTATTTGTTTGGAAATAAATCCTAGGCACGAGTTTTTGTTTGCCTGTTTTTTTTATATAAATATGATCTTCATTTCATTCTTGCGATCGACATGCGATAATACTGCGAATTAGTTACTAGAGTTCAAGTTAGTCTCAACGTTCACCCTTCACACCCGAGAGCCGAGATTCTCGTCCTACCATTTTGTGTTTAGGATAGTTTATTTCTATGTAAATGTGTAACTGATCGGTAGTGTTATTGCATGACCGGTATGCATCGAGGGTTCCCTAGTCATTATCCTAGTAGGGTAGCGTTGATCTACCTGGCCGGGTATCGATCTCCCTACAATCCTTTTCTATCTTTGCGGACATAGGCTATGGCTATGCGGGATTCGGGTGCAGTACCAGTAAATATACTGGCACAGCTCCCTAACATTTGCGCAGCCTCAAATGCCAGCTGTCTGCACCAGGATTCGATCCTGCTATCTTGACATCAGCAGGCGAGAACATTACCAGTTAGTCACGCAGCTATTCTCCAATCTTTTCCTTCACTCTTTCTTTCAAACATTTTCTCTTTATGTTGGAAACAAAGAAAACAAGCCATGGTTTTAATACACGGCAAAGGTAATGAAAACAGTCACTTCAACATGTCACACAAGACTTTCCAAATAAACATTAATTTGAGTAGTTAGCATCAACACGAAACGAATGAATGTACTTATACATAACGGTTTCAATTGTTTTTTTAATGAGAACCAAGTTCAGCTGCCTTTCAAAAGCAGCGTCTATTTTATCCGTCAAGTGCACATTAATTACTTTATAGTAATATTCGTGTAATACAGAGGCCAAAGTAAAAGAAACAGGTTTCAAGAACTGTCATGTTTAAATAAGGGCCTACGAACAAAAATGATGTTGTGATGTCTCGATTAAAGGTTTAAAATTGATAGGGCTGGTTGTTTTAATCGATAAATTTCAACTATCGAACAATAGGTTGGTCGAATAATGTAATAATTGATTTGTCGATTAATCGAAGTGCTTCGCTGCTTTCACTACGCTCTCAAAGAAGACAGCATATACCTAGGATCGACTCCCCTTAAGTCAGTCAATGCATTTAACTATCTAGGATTGGCAATGCAAATAACAGCAAGAGCCTACCGATTTCATATAAAATCTCGAGCAATAGCCGCAACCAAAGCTATATATGACATTAAAACAATCACGAAGCTCTCTTTGGGAACTGCTATGACATTATTCGACGCGAAAATAACGCCCATTGCCACATATGGACTTGAGATCATATGGGAGAAATTATCCCTTGCAGACTTTAGGATGCTTGACGCAGTCAAATCGCGCTTCCTGAAGGCTACCCTGAGAATATCAAAATATACAAAATCCTGATTAGCATATGAACTCGCCAGGGAGAAGATGGTATATTGGCTTTCACAGCCGGTGAATTAAAACTCAGCAATTCTTCTAGGTTTGTGCCGTGTCTTCTTAATTGAGGACCTTCGGATGAAGAGAGGGCTATCATCCACAGTCACCTGGAAAAAACTAATGCAGGAAAGAATACAGAAAAGAGACGAAATCTGGTTCGAGTTTTACACCACGGAGGCCATGATGACTAGGACATGGATGAACACAAATCAAGATTTGAGACAGGCGGCTTCGGTGACGTAGTCGGTAGCATGCTGAGCTTCTATGCCCAAGATCGCGGGTTCAAATCCAGCCGAAGTCGTCGGATTTTTTAAGAGCGTTAAAATCCCTCAGTATGCCTTCCTTCGGAGGGGAAGTAAAGCCGGCGGTCCCATGTCATAGATTTATGGCATGTTAAAGAACCTTCTACTAATTTCACCTCTGTGAAGCTAAATTGTATGGGTTAAGAATATAAACAAAGCTCTTACGTTCCTACGTTCGTTCCCAAGAGCTGACTGCGGTGGCGTCTGGTAGCTAATTTATGAACTAGTAGTCGTTGACGGTGGCGTTTGGCAGCAAAAGTAGGAACTATTTGAAAAATTCAAAAGACTGCAGTCCTTAATTAAATTAAAAAAACAGATAACACACACTAATACAGTCATCACAATTAACACCGGTTATCAGACAGATCCCACACACAACCAAAGTACACTGGGCTACATGACTGCGTTGTCGCAGCCCCCTAACTTAAGAACCAACCAACCAGACTTGTGACACTTTGTTAATTCGATGGCGGTATATGGGTATCACCATAAACTGTGTATTACCGAATACTTTCATGACCTTGATGAATCCTCCGTATGTAAATTATGCGGGGTACAATGTAGTAGATACCACGTAATGTCTTGTGCAAATCGGGGATCATCCATTGTGATGTTTTGTGAATGACAATTTATCATCATTAGGCTATGCACAATTTATATCTCTATTTATATATAAATGAAAGTTTGTCTGTTTTTTTATGAATTTCCACGGAAGTTCGAGTTATTAACGCGTTTCAGACTGGTTTATGACGGTTGCGCGCAAAAACAAAATTTTTGGCTGTCTGTCTGTGTACAACTTTGCACGCGTATCACTCGAGAACGGCTGAGTGGATCAACGTAAAATTTGGTTCAGATGTCCATCAGAGGCACGAAAGTAATCATTGATGTAACTCTTCTCCATACCTCTCATAAAAGAGGGCCAACCCCCTTAAAATGCATGCTGAAATGGGCGTAAAAAGACGAGACAAAGCTCATTCTCAGCGTCTCAATGTGAGAAACAAAACTCGGGAGCCCTACGGGCCCCGAAATCCACATTTTAAGGTCCTAAAACCAACAGTTTTTGAGATATACCCAGAAAACTAAATTCATTTATTAAGCTATTGAAGGAATGCAATCCGGTAACCATGGCAACACATTCTCTGAAGTCCATCAATTTCTGTAAGACGCAATGTCATTCCATATATTATATTACTGTGAAGGTTCGCAAACGGCTATAAGGTTATCACGGAACCAACTTAATCTGTAAAATTGATCAATATGTATATAATGAGCTTAAGGGGGTCAACGGGTACTATTGAAGAGACAAAACTCATTTTTAGCCCCTCGGTGGCTCGGAGGCTACTACGTTTTAAGGCTCTAAAACTACGTTTCTGAGATATTCCCAGAAAACTAATTTAATTTAATAAACTAATAAATAGATGACGAGTACAGAAGAACACCAAATCAGGAGCTATATAAATAGGCCTATACTGAGAAAATCACACATGTGGCCAGGAAGAGACGTCTGGCTTTCTATGGACATGTCTCATGGATGAACCCAACAAGACTAACCAACCGGCTTATCAACTACTGGGGGAATAGAAAGAGCTTGACACCGTCGCTAACAGTAGTTAACAAGGATATACAAGAACTGAAGATTATGAAAGGTAATATTAGAAGCCGATCACATCTCAGAAAGATACTTAAACAGAAGAGTTTTCAGGACTGACCACCCTGTAAGAAAACCGGCATCATTTGGACAAAAGAGAGAAAGGAGGAACATAGCCAGAGAATGCGCGAATATTGGGCAAACATCAAGTCCCTCGCCAAGCTGAAGAGTTGAACGTCGTGGTCCTTAGGTGGCCCATCCGAAAGAAGAAGAACAAGAAGAAACTAATGAAGTAATGCAAGCCGGTAAACATGACAACAGTATCACAAGAGGTGACATCCAACTTTCCATTTATTTCTGTAAGAAGCAATGCCACTCAATATTACATTTCTGTGAAAGTTTGCAAATGGCTATAAGGTTATCGTGGAATCAAACAGACTGTAAAATTCAACAATGCGATTAAAGGGGTCAAGGGGTGCCCTACAATTTTCACACGTGACTTACACGTGCGATATGTTGTACAGAAGGTCTAATAAATCTCCAAACAGCAACATTATTTTCAAAAATTCCTGGATTGGAATAGTGTTTTTGCAGCTTTTGGGAATTTGGGCCATTGGAGGCTAAAAAATCCCAAATTTTCATGCACCACATGCTTTTATAATTTATTATGGGGGTCTTCCTGGGGATGGGGACTTTCCATAACGGTGAGGGTCAGTTTTAATTTGACATATATTGCGTTTCGTCTACGAGGTTTTCAATAATATTGTCACGTCAGGAAGTACACGAAAGGTGAATTTAGTTTGAGAGCAAATTTTAAGTAATCATATTTTTGTCGACAAACGGGTTCATTGTAAAGATGATTTTGTTTGATACTGTGTGATTGATATATATTTATGTTTATGTACGCCTATAATTCATGTTCGGGTGCTTGGAGCATCGTAAAATTAGGTATTGTAACCATGAGTCATTACACCAATCATTTAGAAAACTCTTGAACGTACTTCTCATAGATGGGTGGGTATAAGGAACAACTTTTCAAAATACATGCTAAAATAGGCGAATATTAAAAAATATCCTAGAAGGATGACCAAAGCATATGTTGCGCTTCTCAATGTGTGACACAAAACTAGGGAGTCTATAAAGGGTCTCCGAAAACCACATTTTACGGCCCTTAAATAATCAGTGTCTGCGATATACCCAGAAAACTAACTTTATTCTGATAAACTTATGAAGGAATGACACGCCCCTAACCATTTCAACCGTAGCTCAATTGATAACGTCTGGTTATTAATACCGAAGACCGTTCGAAGAGCGGGTACTTCTGCTAGTCTATGTATATAACGCACAAAGTTTGTCTGTCTGTTATGTGTACAAATCTACACCGTTTCACCGATCTGAACCAAAATTTGTATACTTACCCTTTGGAAACCTGCGGGTAACCCTGTCAACATTAAATTTCGGACAGACCACCCCATGCCCTGCATTTAGGCCCTTTTGCACAAATCTACACCGTTTCACCGACCTGAACCAAAAGTTGTATATTTAACCTTTGGAACCCTGCGAGTAACACTGTCCACTTAAAATTTCGGACAGACCACCCCATTCCCTGCATTTAGGCCCTTTGGTCCAAATCCACACCGTTTCACCGATCTCAACCAAAATTTGTATATTTACCCATTGGAACCCTGCGAGTAACACTGTCCACTTAAAATTTCGGATAGACCACCCCATTCCCTGCATTTAGGCCCTTTGGTCCAAATCTACATCGTTTCACCGATCAGAACAAAAATTCGTATTCTTACCCTTTGATACCCTGCGAGTAACACTGTCTGCTTGAAATTGCGGACAGACCACTCCATTCCCTGCATTTAGGCCCTTTGGCCCAAATCTACACCGTTTCACCGATCTCAACCAAAATTTGTATATTTACCCTATGGAACACTGCGACTAACACTGTCTGCTTGAAATTTCGGACAGACCACGCCATTCCCTGCACTTAGGCCCTTTTTGCACAAATCTACACCGTTTCACCGATCTGAACCAAAATGTGTATAATTACCCTTTGGAACCCTGCGAGTAACACTGTCCACTTGCCATTTCGGACAGACCACCCCATTCCCTGCATTTAGGCCCTTTGGTCCAAATCTACACCGTTTCACCGATCAGAACCAAATTTAGTATTCTTACCCTTTGGTACCCTGCGAGTAACACTGTCTGCTTGAAATTGCGGACAGACCACTCCATTCCCTGCATTCAGGCCCTTTGGCACAAATCAACACCGTTTCACCGATCTGAACCAAAATTTGTATACTCACCCTTTGAAAGCCTGCAGGTAACACTGTCTGCTTGAAATTGCGGACAGACCACTCTATTCCCTGCATTTAGGCCCTTTGGCCCAAATCCACACCGTTCCACCGATCTCAACCAAAATTTGTATATTTACCCTTTGGAACACTGCGACTAACACTGTCTGCTTGAATGCGGAGAGGCTACTCCATCCGCTGCATTTAGGCCCTTTGACACAAATCTACACCGTTTCACCGATCTGAACCAAACTTTGTATACTTACCCTTTGGAACCCTGCGAGTAACACTGTCCACTTAAAATTTCGGACAAACCACCCCATTCCCTGCATTTAGGCACTTTGGCACAAATCTACACCGTTTCACCGATCGGAACCAATATTCGGAAACTTTTCCTTTGGTACCCAGCGAGTAACACTGTCTGCTTGAAATTGCGGACAGACCACACCATTCCCTGCATTTAGGCCCTTTGTACTGCCCCCGTAATTGAATTATATAGAGACCACGGTGGCTATATTGGGAAATTATAAAGGAGAGTTATGGCTGTCATAGTTATGACGTGGGTAGTCATGACGTAAGCACGGATGACGTAAACGTTATGCCAGCAAGCTACTTGAGCTGAGATTCTCAGTGACGTCAGCATTTAGTCGAGAATGTTCCAAGATTTACGACGCAGTCGCAGGAGAAGAGGAATTCTGCTGAGGAAGAAACTATGCTATTGGAGGGGAGGCTTGAACCAATAAACGATAGTTTAAAGGAAGACGGAGATTGCTGAAACTATGGTATTTTTATTACTTTTGGAATGCAGAATTGTGGAAATCCATTTGCAGTAGAGGCATTGATTTGGAATTTTGGTGAAATTTATTTTCAGTTTTTGAATTTTGAAAATCCGTCATGTATTAACGAAGTTGGAACTTCTAACGATGACGCAGTATCACGCGATGGAAGGGATGGAAACGCCCCTCGTGAAGTTAATAAAAGGGCTTGCGCAGAAGAGAGGAGTCTCATTCTCCGCTCATTCTCCGATCATTCTCAGATATCATTTCTTAGATCATCGAAGTCTAATTGTGAAAGTTCTTTTCTTATACAGTCATTTTGGTGAGACGTCGAAGTGAAAAGTGTGAAAAGAGTCGTCTTTATAACGCGTGGGGAAGCCACTGCATTGACGAGATTCAAGTCAAACTAGGTGAAGTTAAAACGGACCTTAGAACGCTTCTACAAGTTTAGCTTTGAACAGTTAGCGGTCGTTTACAAGCTAATTATATTGTGCAGTGCTACATGAAGTAATATAGAAAAGCTGAACAATTTCAAGTAATTGGTTTGAAAGATATTAGCAAGTTTCGACGACTGACAAAAGTGATTATCTCGCCACCTGAGAAGCACTATTGTATCGCCAGAATTTACGCCACGGCTGTCGCTGCTAGTGAAATAGGGAGACTTCTGATTGCTTTTGTTACACGACACTACAGTATAATGGAGCAATTTAATAAGGCAGTTTGTTCTTCTAATACTACAACCGAAGAGCAGATGGAAGGCTAAAGGACTTAATGCAATTGGGACATATTTCAACGGAGTAAGATAGCAACATGGAACTTCGCTAATTGCTATTCCACACAAGCGAACATGTGGTGAATACCATCTACACCCATGTTTCGTGATTAAAAGCTGAATACTATCCAACAGCAATGAAATCTATTACATACTCATTGAATATGAATATTTCTTCGGAAATTTCTACAAAAACTTCATGGCGATTGTCTACTGGAACTTCAGGGATTTTTTCAAGAGAGGTCAGGGTTATCCCGACGCACAAAGAAGATTATTGCCGGAAGGATGTCTATTCGTCTTCGAGGAGCAGAGCGATTTACGGAGAAGGAAGCAGTTCGATTCTCCGAGGATGCTATTTCCTATTTCGAGGATGGAGCTCAGCTTTAACTTGGTGAAATGGATCCATCAGCAGTCTTCTTTGGGGAATTTTCCTCTGGAACGTCAATCGGCAGATAAGGTAGTCGTGAACGTTTATTGTATTTGAGTTTCATAATGATATTTGAGCAACTATTTTTCCCATATTTTTGTCCTCATGTATTTTGCCCTATTTTCTTGTTGAGATTCCTATTCTCAGTACACCTTGATGAGTTATGTTTTTTTTCGACGATTTATTAAGACATTGTTATGTCATGGGCATAGTTAAATGATTTTGGATCAGTTGAGACTGATATTTAGATTTTTCAGTTATTAATATTTTTGTAGTCACGATTTGACTGTAAGTTAATGATTTTTAATGGCAGATTTAAATTCAGACAGCGTGTCACTTTATTAAAGTAATTCTACCCCAGTTTAATTACTTTGACCAATTTTATGTCATCATCAAGAAGGAAGAACATTTAAATGATTTTAGAGCGTTAAAATCTCTTGCGTTGTCGACGATCTTGGAAATACTAGTCGTTATTTGAATTGATTGCAACACAGACATTTATCGTCAGTTATGAACGATCATTGCATCATAGACACTTTTGTGAAAGATTAACTTTAATTATGAATTATTGAATGCATTAAAGTCAAGAACTTTTGTTAGGAGTTTTTCTCAATTAGAGATTTATAATGATGTTTGCATTCCCCAGTCTAATTGGATTCTATTCGACTACTTTGCAGTTTTAGTCACACTTTATTTGATGATAGTATTTTTATACTACAATCCTTTTAAGATGTTAATCTTAAATTTTGATAGACCAGACAGGCGTATATAAGCGTATTCACTATTAAATTTGTTTGTGATTGGCAAATTTTGACTTCAGTTCGATTCATGAATGAAATCCACGAAGGTTAAATGAAAACAGTTTTGAAACAATTAATGATTATAAGAATTTTTAAGTGGAACTATGGATGTATAATCGCTAGTACAGCGCACGTGTTGAAAGTCGCTGATATATAATGCCCTTGAATATGATGGAGGTTCCCACAGGAATAAATGTTAAAGAATTATTTGTGGAAGTTTTTAATGCCATATAGATTAATATATGATGAATTTTGGGCCTAATTATAATGCAGTTTGTGCATTATTGTGTTAGCGAAGTATTTTCCGCTGGAGTGAATTGTCATAGTTCGTTGAAAATTAATCAAGTGAATTTACTGTTATAATTAACAAGAGTTATGAAAGAATTTGAGATAAGATTTTGAATGAAGAGTACCGTCACAAATAATTATTAAAACCTTTATTAAACCATATTGTGACATTAAAATGTATAACTAACCTTCATTGGTCGATTATATTAAACACGATTATGAAATTACCAACCGGATGAACCTGTGGTTAATGTGTTTCTGAAATTAATAATCTAAATAATTTCAATGTTAATATTGTAAATAATTGCTGTAATTATTTTTGAAAATAATGTGGAACGAAAGTGATGTTAAAGGCGTGTTTAAAATTATTTTTATTGTCTTTGACAAATATTATAAACAATTTCTAATTGTTATAAATAATTTATGTGATTTTGTTATAAACATTTAAGAGCTTATTAAACATTTGGATGAGAACTTAACAAGTTCAGGAATTATCATAATAATCCAGTAGGATGTGAGTAAAATATTTGAAAGAATTGCGTAAATATATGTTTGAGTTGTCGTGCGGACATTTAAAGCTTGAGAGAAAGCTGTATTCTTACGTAACGTAGCATGTGAGAAGGGAGTCCATTTGACAAAGTATGCGACAGGTTGGAGGGTAGCTTGCAGCTGTCCCAACAACTGGTTATCAGCGGGTGAGGTCGTCCACACTCTGGCCTTGCGACTATAAATACAATTCTCATGTTTATTAAAAGGAAACCAAGTGCTCTATATATGTCTCGTCCTCACTTCCTTTCCAATCCAATTGTGTTATGAATATTACGTTATTTGGAGCTCGTGGGAGCTAATATGTTCTATATCATGTTGTATGATAACTTTGCAAGTCCTACAGGAGGACGTAGTCAGATTGACTTGGGCTACTGATAGCCACGTGTATTTTGTTGTGTTATCAAAATCATACCCTTTATTAGAAATAAAGCTTTTTTACAGTTCAAAGTTCTCGTCTTCGTCTTGGTTCATTTTTAAATGTCATGGTGGAGATTATTGTGTGAACAGACTTTAGTGATCATGTTGTCAACTCAAACCCCGAGATTATTTTTAAAGAGGTAAGTAACGGTAAGTATGTACCCCCGTCTATTTTGGTGTGTTCCACAATGATTTCCTGTGAACTTATGTGCTCATATCTCGATAGTATCTGTCAGTGCCATTTTCATTGATGTAGCTGTGCCGGTGCGATTGATTGTTGGCAATCCGATTGAGGGGGCGGATATCTGACAGCCTACTATCCGGGTAAACGGGGACAGTACCAAATCTACACCGTTTCACCGATCTCAACCAAAATTTGTATATTTACCCTTTGGAACACTGCGACTAACACTGTCTGCTTGAAATTGCGGCGAGGCCTCTCCATCCCTTGCATTTAGGCTGTCTGGCACAAATCTACACCGTTTCACCGATCTGACCCCAATTTTATATACTTACCCGTAGGAACCCGAAAAGTAACACTGTTCACTTTAAATTTCGGACAGACCACACTATTCCCTGCTTTTTGGCCCTTTGGCAGAAAACTACACCGTTTCACCGATCTCAACCAGATTTTACATAATTAGCCTTTGGAACTCGAGGTGTAACACTGTCCACTCGAAATTTCGGACAGACCACTCCATTCCACGCATTTAGGCCCTTTGGCACAAATCTACACCGTTCACCGATCGAAAACAAAATGTGTATACGTACCCTTTGGAACCCGATGAGTAACACTGTCCACTTTAAAATTTGGACAGGCCACTCCATTCCCTGCATTTTGGCCCTTTGGCACAAAACTACACCGTTTCACCGATCTCAACCAGATTTTACATAATTACCGTTTGGAACTCGACGAGTAACACTGTCCACTTGAAATTTCTTACATACCACTCCATTCCCTGCATTTAGCTCAGGAATTCCTCGGGGTTGCCAGCTTCCTAACTCACCAGTCATGAGCCCTTGAGGGTGTACCAGAAGGTGTGGGTCTACACACACCCTGCCTCTTTGAGGGCCTTGAGCAGAAGACAGGAGATATTATGAAAAGGAAAAGAAGGCAGACCCCTCGAAGAATGAGGGTATCAGGAAAGATGAGACAAAGCCAATTAAGGCGGGACATTGAAAGACTCCCTAGCCCTCGGATACCCTAATACAGTCTGGGTCGGAAGAGAACAAGAGTTGACCAAGGGAGGCCGACAGGAAAGAGAACTGAAATGAGCCCGGCACCAGGAAGTAGAAGAGATGCCAGACTCAGCTGGGGTCCCGTGGTCGCCAACCCACGTCCCACAAGTTGTGAGACCCTGGGGGGGGGGGAGGTCAGTTGTGAGAATAGCTTGCTGATTCATCGCGAGGAGACTTGAGAGTACTTTCCAGAGCCCGCCGTGTTATCTCCAGCTGTCTATGCTGATGCCAGCACAGGGCCGTTGCGAAACAGTGAGTGATTCCCGATCAATCTAAATAGGACGGGGAACCCCGAACGTGTGTCATCATATTTCGTCATCATCTGCGATCATCTCAGGTTCGTGCAGCTTGGACCTATATTCTTTGTCTTTGCCAAGCAGTACGCTCTTTCACTAGACGCATCGAGTACAGGCCTAAGCCAGAAAATAAGGTGGAGACTTTGGAAGACATCGAAGCTAGACACCTGAATTACCTATATCAGTTTTAAAATAACACCATGTTTGTTTAGTAGTCATTTTTTCATTACCTTATTATTATCATCATAAGTGCAAATGACCTAGATGTTACCCGCATCATACCAATAATCACCGCCGCATAAAGTCTTTCTCGACTGTGAGTTTTAAAATATTTATTTTTGGTTGGTTGGTTCTTAAGTTTAGGGCCTGCGACAACGCGGTCATGTAGCCCCGTGTACTTTGGGTGTGTGTAGAATCTGTCTGAAAACCGGTGTTAATTGTGCTGACTGTATTAGTGTGTGTTATCTGTTTTTTAATTTAAGTACAAACTGCAACTTAGAATTCTTCAAATAGTTCGTACTTTTGCCGCCAAGCGCCACCGTCAACGACTACTAGGCCAAGTTCGGAACTTAGCTACTAGACGCCACTGCAGTTGGCTCTTGGCAACGGACGTAGACATCTAAGAGCGTTGTTTACCTATCCAATTTAGCTTCACACAGGTGTAATTAGTGGAAGGTTCTTTAGCATGCCATAAATCTGACATGGGACCGCCGGCTTTACTTCCCCTCCGAAGAAAGGCATACTGACGGATTTTTAACGCTCTTAAAAATCCGACGGCTTTGGCCGGGTTTGAACCCGCTATCTTGGGCATAGAAGCTCAGCATGCTACCAAATACGCCACCGAAGCCGCCATATAATTATTTTTATTACAGTACATTGTGGACATTATACGTTGAAGTGTCAATTCAATACCGGTAGTAGTTTCCCTTATCATCCTCATCATAAGAGCAAATGACCTACAGTAGATGTTACCCCCATTACACCATTAATCACCACACACAATAAGTCTTCCTCGCCTGTGAATTTTGAAATATGTATTTCTATAACGGTAGTTAGTAAGTTTGACGGGCCAATTCAACAGTAGTTTTTATTATCATCCTTATCAAAAGGGCAAATGACCTAGATATTACTCTCTCTTTGTCTTTGGGGGCAAATGACTTAGATTTTAAGTCCATTATATTTCTAAGGAGACCTAAAAATATTATCATCATTCCACCGGGCGAAGCCGGGTACTACTGCTAGTATATATATAAAAAGGAATGTCTGTGTGTTCGTCTTGTATGCGTACATAAACCACTCATCCGATTGCGATCAAATTTTGGTGAGTTGTTGTAAACACTTCCGGGATGATCATAGGCATAGTTAATCCATTTCACAATAGATAACTCGCGAGTAGTTTAAACAAATGCGTAATGGCGATGCGTTCACATACATTTCGTCCGATTGCGATCAAATTTTGGTGAGGTGTTGTGCACAGACCCGGAAAAATAATAGGCGTAGTAAATCCAATTTACAATAGATGGCGCGCGAGTAGCTTCAACAAAATGGCGTGCGTTGTTTCAAGAAAGTCCCACATGTGTTCATATACCATTCATCCCGTTGCGTTGAAACTTGGGTGAGAGGTTGTGTACATTACAGGCAAGGTTTCTGGCTTAGTAAATCCATGTTATAATAGGTAGCGCACGAGTAGATTCAACAAATGAGCGACGACGCGCGAAGCGTTTCAACAAAGTCCCGAATGCGTTCATATACCATTCGTCTGATAGCGATGAAACTTGGGTGAGATGTTGTGTACACTACAGGGAAGGTTTCTGGCTTAGTAAATCCACTTAACAATAGGTATCGCACAAGTAGATTCAACAAATGAGCGACGACGGGCGAAGCGTTTCAACAAAGACCAGTATGCGTTCACATACCATTCGTCCGATAGCGAAAAAACTTGGGTGAGAGGTTGTGTACACTACAGGCAAGGTTTCTGACTTAGTAAATCCATGTTATAATAGGTAGCGCACGAGTTGATTCAACAAATGAGCGACGACGCGCGAAGCGTTTCAACATAGTCCCGTATGCGTTCATATACTATTCGTCTGATAGTGATGAAACTTGGCTGAGATGTTGTGTACACTTCAGGGAAGGTTTCTGGGTTAGTAAATCCATTTAACAATAGGTATCGCACAGGTAGATTAAACAAATGAGCGACGAAGCACGAAGTGTTTCAACATAGTCCCGTATGCGTTCATATACCATTCGTCCGATAGCGACTAAACTTGGGTGTGTTGTTGTGTGCACTCCAGGGAAAGTTTTAAGCTTAGTAAATCCATTTTTCAATAGCTAGCGCACAAGTAGATTCAACAAATGAGCGAAGTCGCGCGAAGTGTTTCAACATAGTCCCGTATGCATTCATATACCATTCGTCCGATAGCGACTAAACATGGGTGAGTTGTTGTGTACACTCCAGGGAAAGTTTTAGGCTTAGTAAATCCATTTTTCAATATGTAGCGCACAAGTAGATTCAACAAATGAGCGAAGTCGCGCGAAGCGTTTCAAGGAAGTCCCGTATGCGTTCATATACCATTCGTCTGATAGCGATGAAACTTGGGTAATATGTTGTGTACTCATCAGGGAAGGTTTCTGACTTAGTACATCCACTTTACAATAGGTATCGCACAAGTAGATTCAACAAATGAGCGACGGCACACGAATCGTTTAAACCAAGTCCCGTATGCGTTCATATACCATTCATCCGAGTGTGATAAAACTTTGGAGAGCTGAGTACAGTCCTGCGAAGTTTCATGAATTAGTAAGTCCGTTTTTCAATGGGTGGCGCACAAGAAGATTCTACAAATGAGTGACGGCGCGAATCGTTTAAAAAAAATCCCGTATGCGTTCATATGCCATTCATCCGATTGCGATGAAACTTTGATGAGTTGTTGTGTACACGCCAGGAAAGGTTTTCGAGTTAGTAAATCAATTTTACAATAGGTAGCGTACGAGTATATTCAACAAATGGGTGACGGCGCTCTAATCGTTTCAGCAGTCCCGTATGCGTTCATATACCATTCATTTCATTGCGATGTAACTTTCGTGAGTTGTTGATCACGCTCCCGTGAATGTTTCTGTGATAGTAAATTATTTTTTATAATAGTTTTGAGGTGGTTAACGGAAAAAGAAGAACATATTGGGAATCCAAAAGCACTGAAACTAACCAAGTCAAAAATCCAACACTTTCTTTGATGGGCATTGCTACGCATGCCGGGTACAGCTAGTTAATAATAAAAATATATTGTATATTTTTAGCCTATTTTCAATTTTGAAAAAATATGCTTATGAGATCTCCTTTTGTCCGTGTGTGTGTGTGTGTGTGCGCGCGCGTGTGTGTGTGTGTGTGTGTGAGGTGTGTGTGTGTGTGTCCCTAATAAAATCTAGACGGCTGGAGCCATTTCAATGAAACTCGGTAAGTTCATGGCACTATTCCCGGCGACCTCGACCGTGCCCTTCAAATTTTGTTACGTCTCACCAATCCAACATGGCAGCTGTGCGAAATATTTCACTAGCATTCAATATCTCCGAAACTATTACGGATATCGCCCTGAAATTGTGTACGGTGATAAAGGGCACTACTTAAAGTTCACCTATGAGACTTTCAAAAACCTGGTGACTACAAAACCAACATGGCGGCCAAGCGAATTTGAGACATTTAAATAGACATTTCTCGCGATTTAACTACCCAAACGTAATGAAACTTGGTACAGCAATTGTTTATACACATTGTAATGCACTGGAGTCTAATTTAGTCCAATTGTTTACATAACCTCAAAATGGCGGCTGTGCGAAATATTTCACTGACATTCTATATCTCCGAAACTATTACAGATATCATCATGCTATTTTGTACGGTGATAAAGGGTACTGATACAAGTTTACCTATGTATATTTCATAAACCTGCCAAGTACAAAACGAACATGGCGACCAAGCGAATTTGAAATATTTTAATAGACTTTTCTCGTGATTTAACTGAGCGCAGTGAAATGTGGTACAGTAAATGATTTTTGCAGATTGTAATGCAATGCCATCAAATTTAATTCAAGTGTTTACATAACCTCAAGATGGCGGCTGTGCGAAATTTTGAAATTAAGTTTTTATTTCTTGTGTCGTAATCATGCGATCGAAGTGAAAGTTTGAATAATGAACCTAGGCAATAATTGTCCTTGAATGGTACATAACTCTATGGCCTATACATATAACAATCCCAAATGACGAGCTTCCGAAATATTTAGACGGATCTCAATATCTATGAATCTTTTACAGCAACCAAACTGAAATTTTTTATGTTCATAGAAGCTATGAACATATGTTCACCTATAGGACTTTCAGTAACCTGGTGAGCACAAATCCAACATGGCGGTGACGCGAAGTATAAATATTTAAATGGACGTTTCGCGCGAATTAACTATCCGAGACTCATGAAACGTTGCACGTTAAATGCTTATACAAATGTTGATCCACTGGCATCTAATTTATTTCAATTGTTTGCATAATCACAAGATGGCTGCTGTGCGCAATTTTAAAATCTCGTTTTTACTTCTTGTGTTCTAATCATGCGATTGCAGTTTGAATACCACACGTACACAATAATCTTAATGTAATAGTACAAAAATAAAAATCCAACTTGGCGACCATCTGAAATATTTAGACGGTTCTCAATATCTACGAATCTGTTACAGCAATTAAACTGAATTTTTGTATGTTGATAGAGGCAATTAACATGAGTAGGATATATGAAAATAGGCTGTATAGTTCTTCACGGAACTACTTGTTTTATATAGTGTACCTTCTTTCTGAAAACCAGGCTAAAACAAAACAAAAAAACAAGTAGTTCCATGACGAATTAAAGAACCTACTTTTCTTAAAATTTATAATTCATACCAATCTATATAGACCTATTTAGAATAATGACGAAATCAATTTGGTAATACTAACATTTCTAAGTACTACAGTTTGAAATACACCTGAAATAGTGTAGCCTAATAAAGTAACTTACAACAGTTGGCAGCCATGGTGACTCTGAATATATTTTTATTTCCATTTATTAAGGTATAGAATGCACATACAATATTTGGTTGAAGTCGAATGGATAGTATGGACGTTACATGGTGTTTGATATTGGATTTATCAGTGTGCGTAAAATCATGTTGGGAACAATGTCATGTATGGGATGCTCAAAATTAAACTGAAATGTTACGATCTATTATAGTGCCAATTTTGGATAAAATCCATTGGTTAGTATATAAGATACATTTAATTAAAAGTTGTAACTATCCGAAAGCTTAGAATCATGTTGGCAGCCGCGTGGTATATTAGTTACTTCAAATTTCTAATATATTTATATTAGGATTAAAACATAGAGAGAGCATTTAATAACAGTTGGTAGCCATGGTGGCTCTTTAGAATACGCACAGTCTTGTCTATTGTAGTACACATAGCACATACGAAATTTGGTTGAAATCCAATCGGTATTATAGAAATCCAATTGATATTATAGAAGTTACATGCGTTTAGAAATAGAACCTATCGGCAGGCTTACAATCATGTTGGCAACACTGGCATGTACGGACTTCTTAAAATTAATCTAGAATGTTATTATCTATATGTGTGCCTATTTTGGAATAGTTCGCATGCACAACTTCCGAGATATCCAACATAGAGCTCAAATCTCAATTGGAATTTTTCAGCAGTTGGTAGTACTGACGTCAATTTCAAATATGGCCATGAGATATTCAGGTAGAGATCTCTACTCTTAACAAATTTGGTTTCGATAGCTGCAGCCGTTTAGGAGTTGATAGAGACAGACAGACAGACACGCATTTTCTCGGATCGATCTCATAAGTCTACTTTTTCTCATTTTTGCCAAATTAGAAAAGTAGGCTAAAATTGTTCCTGTCCTAAATAGTAAACATTGAACAAGAATTCAAAATATTTCTAAAAACTGTTCATTTTCTTTTTTTGAAACCCTTCCCAATTTGACTGATGTTTGTTCTTCCACGGTCACTAAATCTTAATTGGTTATTGTTAACATAAACAAGTAAGGATATTTTGTATATTTAGGCAAAAAATAACTTTTGAAGATTTCTATACATCATTACAAAAATAAGCGTAACACAACTTGAGTGATAACCGCTTATTTAAACTTCTGTTCTTATCTCGTGTCTACAAATCAATTAACATACGTTGTTGGCATGTTAAAGAACCCATTTGAATTCAGTAGGCCGTGTTCAATGGCAATATTAATCTCGGGGTTTTCCGCCAACACAAAGTTCCTCCATTCTCTACTTGAAAGCGCTGTAGTGTCAAGGAGTTTAGATGTCTAACCTCCTCGACTTTCATAGCGTTCAAAGGAACGACGAAATTCGACATGCAAGCTACCCTCTGGGTGTCAATTAACAAAGCTTGCACCAGGCACCCGAGGCCATACGATAAACAATAAAAATTAAAATTAAAAATTAACGGTTTTCCATTAATTACAAATTACCTGCTCTAGTTTAAAACCGGGTCAGAAAACTATTTTCATAAATTAGACGTTAGTCTAAAATCGTTTAAACCCTTTGTAAAGAAGCGTTTCCTTAAACGTTTATAGTATATTTTTAATGTTAATCCTCTTAAACGATTTTGCATTTAACTTTAATGAATGTTTGTGACGACTGACATTTCGACTGATTCTGAGGGAAGTGTTCCAGTGTGAGGAATAAAAGCACAGTATTTTAGAGTATTTAATACTGCTCAGGCTGAATCTTCATCCGGTCGCGCCCACGGTAGATTACCGTCCTATTGAAAACAATAAAAAAGATACGAGCCTTACAGTAGTCGCATATGATGTGCAATATCTGACATGTTATCCTACTCGTATACTACACAGCTTGTACAGTCTTAAAATGTTAATTAAACTCCATTTTCATACTGGTACTATGATGAATGTATAGATTGAATTGGAGATATGCTACTGTCACATTTGTGGCGCAGCGGTCAAGCTGTTAGTCTCTCACCAAGGTAGACCGGGTTTGATTCCCGGTCAATACATGTGAGATTTTCGAATTGAAATGCCATGTCCTGTGGTTCGCATTCCACGTAAAATGGAGGTACCAAGGATCATGATCGTGAGATTAATGGACACGCAAAACTACAAGCTTCCTTCCTTCCTTTTACATGAATAATTCATAATAACAAAGTGACAAACAACGTCGACTGTGTTCTCAAATACTGTGAGTACATTCCTCAGAAACTATAACATTCATTATTCTCAAGGCTCTTATACAGTTCGTCGTAAACAATCAAAACATGGCTTCCTACAATCATAAAATGACATAGTCTCACATATGATGAAAATACAGGTTTTATTCCACTCATATAAGAACATTCTGTTGTACATTTAATATTTGACTACTCACCCACAGCTTGACAATAATGCCGCTTACTTAAATGTCATTTGTCGTCTTTGTCCTACCCCATGTGATATTCAACCTTGAACGTGAAGCTTCATAAACTGCTCAATGACAAATAAAAGTCGGTCAAACATTTGCCACTGTGCTCGTCAAACCAGTGCCTGCTAAATGCACTGCCTACTGTATTGCCATAACATTCTCGCGTTACAGAGCACACACTGCCTTGTTTCCAATACACACATTTTCAATTGTACATCCAGCTGGCAGTGCGTCTTCACTTCCGTCCGATCCACTTCCGTTCGATCCACTTCCGCCCGATACACTTCCGTCCCATTTTTCTGGCAGTGCGTCTTCACTTCCGTCCGATCCACTTCCGCCTGATTCACTTCCGTCCCCAATTTTCATAATCACTCCCACAAAACTATCCAGCAACCGAGCGAAAAGATGTTACACATCAAAAACGCGCGTAGGGCTCCTCTGATCGTTACAAAGAGCGCAAAAGGCACATATATTCTCAAGGTACGATATCCTTAGCTAGATGACAGAAGAGTAGGGGTTCTTGACGGCGACATTTTCGCTCAGTCTTTCATCAAAGTACCAAGGGCACAGTAGAGCGGTAGACTAACGTCGTGTGCGACCGGAAGTGCAATTTTTTTTGCCGACCCCCCAAAACAAAATGTGAGTATTTGTCATAGTTTTCCCTCCTTTCTAACACATTTCATTCACTATTGATAGTCCAGTTGCTCATTCTCCCCCTAACATCCACACACAACACTATCTTTTAAGCTGTCATATACAGCTGTCATTTTTGCCACCACCGTTGTCGCTCTTATTATTCAGAGTTTATGATCAACTCTGAACTCCCATGTTTCTTCGACATATTATATAAAATATATTGGTTCTACGTAGTTAGTTATTGTTGTCTTAAGGGGCAGACTACGAGGTCATCTGCCCCTGGTTCTACGTACCTAAGAGTTTTATTTATACAGAGTATTTCAGGAGAAATAGAAAATATTGTAGGAGGTGGTAGTATAGATGAATTGCAATAAAAAATCCATATAACATGTGTCTTATTTATATTGCATACAGCTGGTAGTGTTTAACCCAAATAAAAATGTAAAGCCAAGGCAAATGAGGACGCTCAAGGTGGATTTTCAAAAATTCCACCACCAACATCAATATATTTTGCACTTCTCGTGATAACACCACGTGTAGCTCTTCGGAGGGCGTCTTGGTGTTTTTTGACGATGGCTGCACTATGCATAATACGAACGACCAACATTGCTCGTCTTAATTTTTTCCTTGTAGACTTCGCCTTTCAACCATCCCCACAGGCAAAATCCAAATAGGTAACGTCCGGGGACCTTGGTGGACAAGAAACGTGCCCATAGCAACCGGTGTGCCGACACACGAAACGACAACTGCCCGGGTTTCATATCAACATCTGTATCTCGGTACGCAATGCAGATGGGACACATGTTATATGGAATCTTTTATTGCAATTCATCCATACTATCTACCACCTCCTAAAATATCTACCATGCCTCCTGAAACACCCTGTATAGGTTTAACGTTATTTTCTAAAAATTGTAATTTTTGAATACGCTACTTCGTTTATATGCATGTTGACAAAATTTGGGCTATTTATTGAATACATGTTTCTATATTTACACCTCTGTATGTTAATTACATGTTCAATCAACCTCAAAGCCAGTCGTATTGCCATTGAAAGTGAAAAAGAAAACCCACAATTTTATTGAAGCAGAAAACGGCAGGACGGTAGACTACCGTCGCGCGACCCCAGGAAGTTTAAACATTGGTGAAAGGGAAGTTGTTTTGTTTTCACGCCACGTCAAGTCAAGAAATATATTAATTTTCTCACAAGATATTATTCCGAATCGAAAAAGGAACCGCAAGCATGAGTGGAATGGTCTGCCTTATAATTTTCTTGGTGAATAATACTCGCAGGTAATAACAGGGAATATGAAAAAATTATTCTATTGGTGGCCTGCAGACTGCGCCTTGGTAATTCTAGGCATTGAGTTCCCGCTATTTCACATAAAAGAGTCGAGACGGGACAAAGAGACGTAGAATTTAATTTCCGTGACCCATGTTCTGGAGTAAATTAACTTTCTGTTTGTTTTCCTTGGTAATATTCAGACGTTGAATAGGGCGTGGTTAAGAGGCGACGTCTGACGTCCGGTCACGGTAGGCGGGCGTTCATTGTGCAATAGATGGTTCATGGAAGATAAGTTGGGTGCTTCCTGAAGTTTGCTGCACGTGAGGTGCTCCCCGTTATAAAGGTATCAAACACTTGAGATATACAGGGTGTAACGAAATATGTGGGAAATCTCCGGGGATTCGATCAAGGACCTGACAACAAGAAAACTATGTCCTGCACCCATATGGTGTATTTGCTTTCGTTTCCGTGTTAAAAGCATTGTTTATATGTAATCTACAGTGAGTCTCTCCCACGACTCGTCCGGCCGGTGTGTCCAGCTTATCAGTCTCCCGTTGACTCGTCACTACCCGCTCGGCATAACATAGCACTTCGCTCACTTTATCCGTGCACGCCATGAGATAACAATTAAAATTAATAAAATAACAATTAATTAAGCTCGTACTTTATGACAGGAGATGTTGGAATTTTTCTCCTCATACATCCACACATTACCGGCATCGTCTTAGGAAACTCCGATTCACACGCATAAGTTCGTCTTCCGTAATTGAGGCTTTATATCACTCTGGATATGTTCTTTCAGTTCGCCCAACGTGTGAGGGTTTCTTACATACACTTTATTCTTTAAGCACCCATATAAATAAAAGTCACAAACAGTTAAATATGGGGACCGTGACAGCCATAAGTCCGTACTAATTACACGGTATTCAAAAATTTCCTCAATTAAGTTTAATGCGCGGTGGCAGAGTCTTGCTGAATATATTCATTTCGAGAGTAAGCGAGTCAGTTCGTCAAAGAAATGGTTTGAGTATATTATCCCTGTACCTTTGTGCATTAATTGTGCCTTGAAAAAGGATAGGCCCTATAATAATGTATCCATTCACTGCGCACCATACTCCGACCCATTCGTTATGTAGAGGAATTTCGTATACGCGATGGGGGGGTTCTCTACTCCAATATCTGTTATTCTGCGTCGTCGAACCATACCCGTGTTAATGGAACCAAGCTTCGTCCGAGAAAATATTAACATATCCGGAGAGAAATAGCCTCAATTACGAGAGACGAACATATGCGTGTGAATCGGAGTTTCCTAAGACGATGCCGGAAATGTGTGGATGTAGGAGGAGAACATTTAGAACATCTCCTGTCATAAGGTAGTAGCAGCTTATTTTATTAATTTTAATTGTTATCTCATGTCATGCATGGATAACGTTAGCGAAGTGCTGTGTCACGCCGAGCGGGGAGTGATGAGTCAACGGGAGACAGATAAGCTGGGCGCGCCGGCCGGCCGAGTCGTGAGAGAGACTCACTGTAGTAGTTATTGTTGTTTTAAGGGGCGGAACTACGAGGTCATCTGCCCCTCTTAACACTGATTAAATTATACAAATTTGGAATGCAATTTAAAATTTAGAGGTGCATACCTAAATTTGAAAAGACCGAAAATTAATAAAACAAAAAATTAAATAAAACTAATAATTATATAAAAAACAAAAATTACGGAAAAACAAAAAATTGGCATTCAAAAACGAACATATCATTGAGTCAATGTACACTTGAAAATTTAGATTGCTGGCTCTAACCCACTCTAAAGCGGATCACGCTCGTATTTAATTTCCATACGAATGTCTTAATTACCATTATAGGCGAGTTGCATACGACTGTTTATGTTCGGCGATAATTATAACTTAATTATATGTTTTAACATAAATATTCATAAATATCTGTGGGATTCAGTTAATTCAGTTAGTGAGCAGGGCGCGCTGGCTTTGCTGACTGAACAGAGCCCATGCGAGGGTCAAGGCTCTCAGAATGCAGAGACCATTCACTTTGCTTACCAACACAGAACACCTAATGTTTACAGCCTGCCGTCCAGCTCTATAGCATTCACTAATATTGTCACCGAAGTCGTCTGAAAGCAATGCGCTGTGTAGAAATTGGATTTGGATATATTAAGGTACAGTGCTATTTCTTGTCTCATATTCGCCAGTTCATTTACGCGAACATATGGACCACTTTCCATGTCGGTAATTTATATAGACATGTTGGATTTTGAGCGCATGCGCGAAGGTGTCCTTACCTAATTGGTCACACAACTGTTTCTTGAGCTCTGATTGGTCGAAAAAACTGTTTCATAATGAAAAATAGTGTTATAATGAGCCTCAGTATGATACAGTTTTCTTACATATAATATTTACATTTCGACATCGTGGAACATAAACAATACTTGTAACACGGCAATAATTAAGACACGAGTATGTTTATAAAACGAGCGTATGAGAGTTTTATAATTTCCATACGAGTGTCTTAATTACCATTACAGGCGAGTTGCATACGACTGTTTATGTTCGACGATAATTATTAAAACTATTTTATGTTCGAACAAAAATATTCATAAATATCTGTCGAGATTTCGCCAGTTTTATGTACTGAACAGAGCGCACGAGACGCAGGGAATGCCTTGTATCTGACCATGGCCACCTCGATTACTCTACTATGACACTAGGTCAGGCAGTGTGATTTACATTAGCAGGCCGTGGAACTCAGCGCATCTAATTATCTAATTGGTCAAACAACTGCTTCTTGAGCTCCGATTGGTGGGAGAAACTGTTTCATAATGAAAAATAGTGTTATAATGAGCCTCATTATAGTACAGTTTTCTGACAGATATTAGTCAGGGTCGAACATAAACGCACATACACCATATGTTTACCGGACAGGATTTGCTTCTTTTTAGGTTCTCTATCGAATCCCCAGAGCTTTCCAACTTATTCAGTTACACCCTGTATGTATTGTGTTGGGCAAGACACACCATACTGTGGTGAAAGGAACATACCATGGCTGAAATGAACCTTAAATGTTATGTTGATTTTCACTCCTCTTTCAGTATCTCACTTTGATTAGTGTAGGGTTATAAATATGCTAAAAGAAGGTGTTATTTTGTTGTTTCTTGCCCGAAATAGTTACCAACACATTTTCAGTGATAAGTCTTACAATAGTGGCCTGTGAACTCTTAGTGTTCTTATGCTGTTTGTTGTATGCCATATATATCGCAATTAGCTTATAGGATTCATGTTGAAACTAATAGTCACATATGTTTGAAATATTGAAACATAAATAAACTGAATTCTTGTTTGAAAACTGCCAGCAAATGGAGAAAGGAATTAAGTCCATCTTTTTTTTAACATTATTTTTCAAATGTGTTGCACTATATTTTAATTCACTACTGTTTATAATATTACAAAACGACGGTAGTTACCATAAACAAAATTAGGACAACACGACTGTTGTAATTAGGTGAGAAAATAGTATTTTTCTTCTGAAAAAAGGGCGAAAATGTGACTCAGTTCCTTTCTCCACTGATCGGTTCAATTGCTGTACATGTTATGATAGAAACCAAAAACATTTACCATTCTAGGAAAATGTAAGAAAATTGTCGTAAAAGCTGAAGAAGGAGACTTCTGTTACTTTGGAAGCAAAATAACCAGTGATGGACGAAGCAAAGGGGATATATAAAGTAGGTTGGCTCAGGCAAGGAAAGCATTTCTACAAAAAAAAAAGGAATCTGTTGACATCGAATATAGATTTAGGTATTAGGAAGTCATTTTTGAAAGTCTTTGTCTGGAGCGTGGCGCTCTATGGAAGTGAAACTTGGACTATTGGTGCAGCAGAAAAGAGGAGAATTGAAGCATTTGAAATGTGGTGTTACAGGAGTATGATGAAGATCAGATGGGTAGATAGGGTTACAAACGAAGAGGTATTAGGACTAGTGGAGAGGAGAGATATTTCTGGCGACTGCTAATGAAGAGAAGAGATAGGTTAGTAGGACACATACTAAGACACCCAGGAATAGCAAGCTTAGTTATGGAAGCAAGGGTCGAGGACAAGAACTGTAGGGGTAGACCAAGGTTAGAATATGTTAAACAGATTGCCTCGGATGTAGGGTGTGGTAGCTATTTAGAGATGAAAAGATTAGCTCAGGACAGGGAGGCATGGAGAGCTGCAACAAACCAGTCAAAAGACTGAAGACTCAAACAACAACGATCAATAGATAATACGTTCTGAAGATTAAAAACCCCAAACGTTCTATATTGCCCTATATACAGATTGGGATATTTTTCTCTACGATAGGCTATCATTCCACAGCTTCTTCACATTTGTACTTGATTATATCCATTCTGACAAATTCCATCTTAACCTCAACATTTTTGTTTACGTAACATCCACATCACTGTTTCCTTCACCTTGCCACGGTGGGTGAGTGGTTATCGTGTCGGACTACCAACCCCAAGCTTGCAGGTTCGCTCCTGGCCATGGTAAGTGATTTTTTTAAAGGCGGCAAAAATGACGACACGCATGTCATACGATGTAGGCATATTATGGAACCCATTTGAATTCAGTAGGCCGTGTTTATAATGGTGAAATTAACCTCGGGATTTTTCGCCAACACAAAGTTCCTAAATTCTCTACTAGAAAGCGCGCTATAAAGTCACGATGCTTAGATACCTAACCACTTAGACTTTCATAGTGATTCAAGGAACAACGAAATTCGTCATGCAAGCTGCCCTATGGGTGAAAATAACAAAGCTTGCACCCGGCACCCGAGGCCATACGATATTATTACTTTTATATTACACTGTTTCCTTCTTCAAGCTGGTTTTATATCAAGATTAATTTCTTTCGAATTAACATATTTTTGTAACAGATCTGTTTTTTTAATTTTAGTGTGTGTTTATTTTTAAGCTTTTAAACGATTAATTCATTAGTTTTGAGAGCAACCTCCTCTTATGGTAAAATCTTCATGTACTGTAAGTGTTGCTTTTCTATTCATATTGTCATTGCGCTGAGGAAGCCCACGATGTAGCCGAAACTGGTACAATGTTGTTGTTGTTGTTTGATGCAGATTTCCATGCCTCACTGTTCTGAGCTAATCGTTTCATCTCTACATACCTACCACACCCTACATCCGAGGCAATCTGTATATAAAAGTGAGTGAAAATGAAAATCCACAGCCTGCTTCCAGTCGACCGACCGGGTCTGAGAATGGAATGAATGAAGCCCCCATCTAGCGGCGAGGATATGAACTGTGCCAGCTGCCGAATCCTGTCGCACTTCCCTGGGGCAATGATTAAATTAATGACATATGTAACGAAATGATAGTGGAGAGTGTTGCTGGAATGAAATTTGTGACAGGGAAAACCGGAGTACCCGGAGAAAAACCTGTCTGCCTCCGCTTTGTCCAGCACAAATCTCACATGGAGTGACCGGGACTTGAACCATGGACGTGCTGCCGCCTAAACCACGGAGGCTCATGTAAAAATCAGTAAAAGTAGTAGTATTTTTTATTCGCCCATAAAATTCACCTTACGGTATCAAGATTTTAATTCCAAAATATTAGAGTTCAATCAGAGGAAAATGGATATGGTCTGCACTAATATAAACAAACTCAAATCTTTGATTCAAGTTTTCCATAACTTACATTTTTGCACGATTATTGTACCTTTTCTCCTACATCATTAAAGATACAGTGATGAAACTTGATATGCTGCTGTAAACCATTATTCTAAATAACGTCCTGGAACATTTTTTTAAAGAACATATTTGGGAATTTAAGGGGTAACATGTCATTTTATTTTTTCAAATTATGACAATCAGATTTTCAAGTGCTGTTAAAATAAAGTAACTAAGATATCATCATTTGTTCCACAGATATCTTTAAAATGGTATGTAGATATTATATTTCAAGTTTTGTAACTTACATTGGGAAGGTTTTCTAGAAAAGGTACATATTAAGGGTATATGTTTCAGAAAATCCAAATATTCCTAGCTGAAGAACCATTTGAATTATCAGCAAGAAAATCAATACAGACATGCCTAGCACACTGATGATCATGTGTGTCAAATGCTATAGCATTATCTTTCAAACTCTGGGAGTTACAATAATTATTTTAGTAGAGTGCAATTTTGCATACGTCCCCCCTTAACATATTCTAACCTTGGTCTACCCCTACTGTTCTCATCCTCTACCCTTTCTTCCATAACTAAGTTTGCTAATCCTGGGTGTCTTAGTATGTGTCCTACGAACATATCTCTTCTCTTCATTAGCAGTCTCCAGAAACATCTCTCCTCTCCCACTCGTCTTAATTCCTCTTCATTCGTAACCCTATCTACCCATCTGACCTTCATCATTTTCCTGTAACACCACATTTCAAACGCTTCACTAATATTGTAACCGAAGTCGTTTGAAAGCAATGCGCTGTATAGAAATTGGATTTGGATATATTAAGGTACAGTGCTATTTCTTGTCTCATATTCGCCAGTTCATTTACGCGAACATATGGACCACTTTCCATGTCGGTAATTTATATAGACAAGTTGGATTTTGAGCGCATGCGCGAAGGTGTCCTTACCTAATTGGTCACACAACTGATTCTTGAGCTCTGAATGGTGGAAAAAACTGTTTCATAATGAAAAATAGTGTTTGAGCCTCATTATGATACAGTTTTCTTACACATAATGTTTACATTTCGACACCGTCGAACATAAACAATACTTGTAACACGGCAATAATTAAGACACAAGTATGTTTATAAAACGAGCGTATGAGAGTTTTATAATTTCCATACGAGTGTCTTAATTACCATTATAGGCGAGTTGCATACGACTGTTTATGTTCGACGATAATTATAACTTGATTATATGTTTTAACATAAATATTCATAAATATCTGTTGAGAGTCAGCTACTTGAATTTTGTGATCGCAGAGCGAACGTTGGGTGTTATATCTCTGCCTTTCAAGATCTCTGGACGACCGACGCATGCGCTCTGTGTGGTTGCAATGCCATACGCAGGCCATGTGTTTACATCTGCCGCCCCTCAGTAATATTGTCACTGGAGTTGTTTGAAGACAATGAATGCGGTGTGTAGAAATTATATTAAGGTACAGTGCTATTTCTTGTCTCATATTCGCCAGTTTATTTACGCGAACATATGGACGGTGCGTATTCCATGTCGGTAATTTATTATAGTTCGATGTTGTGTTTATGTCCGACATGTTGGATTTTGAGCGCACGCGTGAAGGTATCGTTACCTAATTGGTCAATGAACGAGCTCTGATTGGCTGGAGAAACTGTATCATAATGAAAAAGAGTGTTATAATGACCATCATTATGATACAGTTATCAGACACATAATAGTGAGGGTCGAACATAAATAATTTTACAACATGATCCTTATTCACAAGTGGATTAAACGAGTTTTGCAACTGGGCGACTCAAAAATAGATTTAGCTATTTGAAAGTTATTTTTGAAAGCCTTTGTCTGGAGCGTGGCGCTTTATGGAAGTGAAACTTGGACTATTGCTACAGCAGAAAAGAGGAGGATTGAAATATGGTGTTATTGGAGAAAGTTGTAATTAAATTCAGATGGGTAGATAGAGTAACAAATGAGGAGATATTAAGACGAGTGGGAGAGGAGATATGTTTCTGGCGACTGCTAATGAAGAGAAGAGATAGGTTGGTAGACACATACTAAGACACCCAGGAGTTATGGAAGGAAGATTTAAGACAAGAACTGTACGAGTAGATGGTTGGTTGGTTCCTCAGTTTAGGGACTGCAACAACGCGGTCATGTAGCCCCGTGTACTTTGGGTGTGTGTAGAATCTGTCTGATAACCGGTGTTAATTGTGATGGCTGTATTGGTGTGTGTTATCTGTTTTTAATTCAAGCAAGGACTGCAAACATTGAATTTCAAGTAGTTCCTACTTTTGCTGTCAAAGGCCACCATCAACGACTACTAGTTCAGACCTTGGTTATTGGATGCCACCGCAGTTGGCTCCTGGCGACGAACGTTGGAACCTAAAAGCGTTGTTCAACGTTTTAACTTATAATTTAGCTTCAAACAGTTGTAATTAGTGGAAGGTTCTTTAACATGCCATAAATCTATGACATGGGACCGCCGGCTTTACTTCCCCTCCGAAGGAAGGCATACTGAGGGATTTTTAACGCTCTCAAAAAATCCGACGACTTCGGCCGGGTTTGAACCCGCGATCTTGGGCATAGAAGCTCAGCATGCTATCAACTACGCCACCGAAGCCTCCTGTAGGAGTATACGAAGGTTAGAATATGTTAAACAGATTTTCTCAGATGTAAGTCGTGGTAGCTTTGAGGAGATGAAACGATCAGCTCATGACATGGAGGCATAGAGGGCTGCATCAAACCAGTTAGAAGACTGAAGACTCAAACAACAACAACAACAACAACAAAATAAAATATTGGTCATCACCGGATCGGAATCATGCTGCTGATGTCAGCTGATCATAACATAAAAAAGAGACCTCATTAGCTGTGATATCCGACCAGTAGCAGCATCAGTCTGTGGCTAGCTTTAATGAGATCCTACAGCAGGTTAAAGGGAACGAGACGTGAATTTTTAACAGTGACAGAGGAACGTGACATTCACTGATATTGGAACTGTCACTGCTACTCTTGGCGCGTTTCATTAACGTTTGTATGGCACAGATCAATAACTGCCCATGTGGTTTTACATTTAGTTTTACATCAAGGGTTTTAGTAACAAGGTAAAGTATTAAAACTCAGCAATTTTTCTAGGTTTATGCCATGTCTTGTGTGGGGTTTCGCCTAGGACATCAAGCTGGCTCATCAGCGGGCTCTTGGTGTCCCCACCCGGACCCCCACTGGACACGGCACAAACCTAGAAGAATTGCTGAGTTTTAATTCACTCACCGTGAAAGCCAATATACTAAGGTAAGGTATGTTCATTTATATCTTACTAACAGAAGTACGCATTCTTCGAACGGTCTTCGGTATTAATAACCAGACGTTATCAATTTAGATATTGTTGCAATGGTTAGGGGCTTGGAACCAGTTTGTCGATAATGATTAGTTAAAATGTGCTCTCAAACTAAATTCACCTAATGTGTACTTCCTGACGTGAAAATAAAATTGAAAACCTCGTAGACGTAACGCAATACACGTCACATAAAAAGTGACCCTCGCCGTTGTTTCAAGTCCCCATCCACAGGAGGACCTTTTTAATAAATTATAAGGGCTTGTGGTGCATGAAAATTCAGTTTTTTTTAGCCTCCAATGGCCCAAATTCCTAAAAGCCACAAAAATACTACGGCATCTATTCAGGAATTTCTGAAAATAACGTTCCTGTTTGGAGATATATTAGACCTTCTGTACGACAAATCGCACGTGTAAGTCGTCAGAAAACAAGTAGTTCCGTGAAGAACTATACACCCAATTTTCATATATCCTAATCATTTTAATTGCCTCTATCAACATACAAAATTTCAGTTTGATTGCAGTAATAGATTCGCAGATATTGAGAACCGGCTAAATATTGCGGATGGTCGCCATGTTCGATTTTTATGTCTGTAGGTCTTAGAGTTATGTACTGTCACATGAAGAGTATTGTGTACGTGTAGTATTCAAACTTCAATCACATGATTAGGACACAAGAATGAGATTTTAAAGTTTCGCACAGCTGCCATCTTGTGGTCATGGAAACAAATAAAAAAAATTAGACGCCAGTGGATTGACATTTGTAGAAGGATTTACTGTACCAAGTGTCACTGCACTCGGATGGTTAAATTGCGAGAAAGGACCATGTGAATATTTATACTTCGCGTCGCCGTCATGTTGGATTTGTGACCATCAGGTTAATGAAAGTCCTATAGGTGAACTTAAGTTCATAGCCCCTATGGACATTGAAATATTCAGTTTGATTGCTGTAATAGATTCATAGATATTGAGATCAATTTACATATTTCGGATGGTCGCCTTGTTGGATTGTTATATGTACTGTATAACCGGGTGAGTTAGCCGTGGTCGTTACGGCATGACTGTTGGCAGTCGCTCACGTCCGGGAGGCGAGGAGGTTCGAATCCCCCCGCCGGCAACCTTGAAGATGGTCTTCTGTGGTTTCCCATCTTCCTTCCAGGCAAATGCCGGAGTTGGTCCCTAACTATAGGCTACAGCCGCTACCTTCCAACTCCTCGCCCTTCCATTCCAATCTTCCTCCCCAACGGTACTTGTAGCTCACCCATTGGGTGTCCGTCTCGAAGCAGTTGAAAAACTGGCGAGCCGAACATGTCCTCGGACACTCCCGGCACTAAAAACCATACGCTAAAAAAAATTACTGTATAGGCCATAGAGTCATAAACATTAAAGGAAAATTATTGCAAGGGTTCATTATTCAAACATTCACTTCGATCGCATGATTACGACACAAGAAATAAAAACTTAATTTTAAAATTCGCACGGCCGCCATCTTGAGGTTATGTAAACAATTGAAATAAATTAGATTCCAGTGCATTACAATGTGTATAAACATTTCCTGTACCAAGTTAAATTGCGTTTGGATCATTAAATCGCGAGAAAGGTCTATTTAAAACTTTTCAAATCGCTTGGCTGCCATGTTCGTTTTGTAGTTAACCGGTTTTTAAAAGTCTTATAGATGAACTTCCAGTGGTGCCCTTTATCTCCGTACAAAATTTCAGGCTGATATCGCTAATAGTTTCTGAGATATAGAATGCCGGTGAAATATTTCGCACAGCCACCATCTTGAGGTTATGTTAACAATTGAACGAAGTTAGATGTCGGTGCATTACAATGTGTATAAACATATACTGTACCAAGTTTCATTGCGTTCGGTTGGTTAAATCGTGAGAAACGTCTATTTAAAAGTCGCAATTTCGCTTGGCCGCCATGTTGGTTTTGTAGATATGAGGTTTTCAAAAATCACATAGGTGAACTTCCAGTAGTTCCCTTTATCACCGTGAAATATTCCAGGGTGATATCGGTAATAGTTTCGTAGATATCGAATGCTGGTGAAATATTTCGCACAGCCGCCATGTTGGATTGGTGAGACGTAAGAAAATTTGAAGGGCATGGTCGGGGTGGTCCGAAATAGTGATATGAACTTACAGAGTTTCATTGCAATCGCTCCAGCCGTTTAGAAGTTATTAGGGGGGACTTGCACCATCACACACGCGCACACACAGACTGACACATGGACAAAGGGTGATCTCATAAGCCTATTTTTTCATAAATGAAAATAGGCTAAATATCTAGGGTACCCCTTGACCCCTAAAGCACATTGAAGAATTTTACAGTTTTAGTTGGTACCGTGATAACCTTTTAGCCATTGCAAACTTTCACAGAAATGTAATAAATGGAGTGGCATTACTTCTTGCAGATATAGATGGAAAATTGAATGTCACCTCATGAGAAACTGGTGTCATGGTTACTGGCTTGCACTCCTTCATTAGTTTGTTAAATTAAATTAGTTTTCTGGGAATATCTCAGAAACTGTTGGTTTTAGAGCCTTAAAATGTAGTTTTCGGGGACCCTTTACGGCTCATTAGGGGCCCTGAATTTTGTTTCTGACACAAAGGGACTGAAAATGAGCTTTGTCCAGTTGTTGTACGCCTTAATAAAATAATGATTTCTGTGAAAATAACAAAATTTATGACAAATACTAAAAATGCTCCGGAAACCCTAATAACAAAAATTGGTCACTTTAAGAGGGTAGATAAATTCAAATATTTGGGGGAAATAATTCAGAAGAATGGCTTCGAAAAATCTGCTGTAGAAGAAAGAGTGCACAAGATTCAAAGAGCATATATGGTATAACCAGGAATATCTATAACAAAAATGATTATCTAAGAAATTGTAAACACAGCACCAACAGTAATTAAACCAGAATGCTTATATGCCAGTGAATGTATAATACTAAATTATAAATTGGATAAATTAGAAGTATCAGAAAGAAAAAATCTCGGTCAATTAAAAACTACAGAGTTTTGGAAATTAAGAAGTAACGAAGAAATATATTGGAACATTGAAAACATAACAGAGACAATAAAGAAGAGGCGATTGTTATTTTTCGGATATTTATATAGAATGAATGATAGCAGGTTAACCAACAGATTTTTAAATATCCTTGGAAAAAGAAATCGACAACAGCCTGGTTTCAAGAAGTAAAGAAAGATTTAGAAAGAAACAATGTACGAGAAGAAGATGCACTAGAGAGAGAAATTTTCAAGAAAAGGTATTGGGAATGGAAGGACTCGAAGGAAGGCAATTTAAGAAAACAGGCACAAAATGGTCGGAAGAGAGAAAGAAGACACACAGCGAAAAGATGAAGGAGCACTGGAGGAAGAGCAAAGGACTAAACATTGAAATTGGTTCATGGTCCTCAGAAGACCTTAATGGAGAAAGAAAGAAGAAAAGGGAAGAATAATAATGTATAAAATATATGGATAGGGATTATAAAAGACCTTCCGTACCATACCCGCGCGTGTAAGTCACGTGAAACAAATCTAGAGTACCTCTTGACACCCTCAAGTGCATTGATGAATTTTAGAGCTTAATTTGGTTCCGTGATAACCTTATAACCGTTTGCAAACTTTCACAGTAATGTAATAAATTGAACGGCATTGTGTCTTACAGGAATAGATGAACCTCTGACATTCTGTTGCCTTGGTTACCGGCTTCCATTCTTTCATTTGTTTATTAAATGAAAATATTTTTCTGGGTATATCTCAAAAACTGTTGGTTTGAGGGGCTGAAAATGAGCTTTGTCTCACCCTTCTACGCCTATTTTAGCATGTATCTTAGGGGGGTAGGCCCCCTTTTATGAGAGGTATGGGGAAGCGTTACATCAATGATTGGTGTCGTGCCTCTGATGGATATCTCTACCAAACTTTACGTTGATACACCCAGCCACTCTCGAGTTATAAGGGAACAAATTTGTCCACAGACAGACATTTTAATTTCGCGAGCATTCGTCATAAAACAGTCTGAAACGCGTTAATAACGCACATTTCCGTAGAAATTCGGAAAAAGCAGACAAACTTTCTTTTTATATATACTAGCAGACCCGTGCGAGAAATCTCGCATGTTCATAAACCACACTTTCTCAAACAGATTTATCATGAGAGACTTAGGGAGAAAGATTGTTATGTTTTTATTTCAACTAAATGATTATAGAACACTATTTACATTTCAGTTAGAATTCCAAGTTCTACGTTCCCTAACTTAAGAAGGCAATCACTGAAAATTGGATCATCATAACACTCATCGGTTATTCGATATTTATGAAATTATACGATTTGAGTCCTCATTCCTTTGATTTACTGTTTCATAAATCTCTGCAAAATGATAAAGGCAAGACCTCAGAATGTTAAAATGGCATGAAACAGGCGTCACAGCGGCCAAAATGAGAAGTGAGCAGCAATTATGGAGCTTATTTTCTTACAGCAACAGTATATGAAAATCGCACACTTCGTACATTTCTTAAAACGTCATTTTTTAAAGAAATAATAGATATTTATGGAATTAGAGTGCAATTCGTCACTGCTAATGTCTATTCTCTTTCGTTTGAATGCTCATTTGTCACGATCGGTCGCTTGTGAGCGCCGCAGGAGGGATCTATACTAATGAATTAATATATACTAGCATTAGCCGCGAATATTCTAGTTGTAAAGAGTACACTTAGCAAAATCTCAATCATGAATGCTGTGACTGATTTATCCTTGGTAGGAATAATCAATTCAGCTATTGGTGCAGTAGTTAGGGGTTTGTCATTCCTTCATAGGTATATCAGAGCGAAGTTGGTTTTCTGGGAATATCACAGACACTGTTAATTTAAGGGCCTTTAAATGTGGTTTTCGGAGACCCTTCATAGTCGGGTGAAAAATACCTTTCGTACCACACTCACACGTGAAACTTGCGTGAAAAAATTCCCGAGTGCCCCTTGACTCCCTTAATTGCATTATACTGTATGTATTGATGAATTTTACAGCTTAATTTGGTTCCGTGATAACCTTATAACCGTCTGGAAACTTTCACAGTAATGTATTAATTGGAATTGCATTGCGTCTTACAGAAATAGATGGACCTGTGAGATTCTGTTACCATGGTTACCGTGTTGCATTCTTTCAATATTTCATCGTAAATATACATGTTTTAAGGTATTTATTTAAACCCGGCCGAAGCCGTCGGATTTTTTAAGAGCGTTAAAAATCCCTCAGTATGCCTTCCTTCGGAGGGGAAGTAAAGCTGGCGGTGCCATGTCAAAGATTTATGGCATGTTAAAGAACCTTCCACTAATTACTCTTGTGTGAAGCTAAATTGTATAGGTAAGGAATGTAAACAACGCTCTTAGGTTTCTATGTTCGTTGCCAAGAGCCGACTGCGGCGGCGTCTAGTAGCTAAGTTCTGAACTAGGCTTAGTAGTCGTTGACGGTGGCGTTTGGCGGCAAAAGTAGGAACTATTTGAAAAATTCAAAGTTGCAGTCCTTACTTGAATTAAAAAAAACAGATACACACACTAATACAGTCATCACAATTAACACCGGTTATCAGACAGATTCTACACACACCCAAAGTACACGGGGCTACATGACCGCGTTGTTGCAGCCCCTAAACTGAGGAACCAACCAACCAACCAACCAAGGTATTTATTTAATTGTGAGGCATTTAAAGAGTAAGTGATTGCGTTCCTCTTACGCATTGGGTTATGCTGAACCTGTAGGTACCTCATATGTGTAGGTTGGTGTCAATGGGACCTTATTTTCAGTACAAAACTGGAATGGGACCTTAGCAGAATCATATGGGGAGGGATGATGATAGGGATTTAGTTGTTGTTGTTGTTGTTGTTGTTTTAAACCTGTATAGGTTAGTGGTCTCTATGTTAACCATCTACTATACGGACATTTTATATTGTCAAAGATGTTGATGGTTGAATCTTTCAGAAATATATCAGTGAAAACTCTTTTGGAAGTTTTCAAATTTCTAAAATGAACCTACCACTACAATTGGTAGTGTGTTGCCAAAATTAATAAATTAATTGGTTAGAAACGCTCTACCATGTCCCAACGTTCGCCACTGGGTGTCAGTGGCAGTAGCATCTGGTAGCCAACATTAGAGCAACTTGAAATTGAATTTGTTGGGAGCCTAAGAGCATTCAACTGAAATGCTCTGCTGTGGCCTTTGGCGACAATTCAAATATAATAATAAAATTTCTAAAATCAATATATATTATTCATTTGTCTCCTTGATATAAGATGATTGATAAAAATGTAATATTTCAATAAAAAGAATTAACAAGATGTTCAGCAAAGAACATATAGCCTACTTTCTCCTAAATGTATGGGTATCTTTATGACTCTTTGTCCTCATCCCTAAAACAATCACCCCAACCACAATGTATTGTTTGTTTTCTTTTATATTGATAATAAGCCAGTAGGTGTCAAGATCAATATTATATACTTTATGATGATTGAATAACAAAACTACTAACTTATTGTAATGCATTCACGTCCGTTAATCTCTATATTAAGCCAGCCTGCAAAATTAAGAATCTTCCGCCCCAATCACAGTAGGTGGTGCTGCGACCTATCAGTGAATTAATCTTTATCTTGTACGCCTATGAACTGCCATCGTAATGTACTACGATGGCAGTGTTCTATGGGTGTTGAATGAGTAGGCAGTTTAAAGTAGCCAAGAGGGAGGCGATCCAGCTGGCAGTGTTTAAAGATATTCGGAGCGCGATCGTGGCTAATAGTTGAACTACCAGTATTACAAAATTGCCATACTTCAGGAGGCCAGCTCAGGCATTTACACAGCGTTATGTTTGGAACAATATTACCCACATAACCCACAAGAGGACAGCACCGTACAGAGGCATTAAGAAGGCTGTGGTTAATGACAACGTGTATCTAGTTCTTCTATTCTCCTTTTTCTAATGTCTTCTGTTTATGTGCGATGCTGGGACTGTGATTTTATTAATATACGAGTGTATACTTTATCCTCTCCTTTGAGCTAAATGACATTTTATTCAGTATCTGTGGAAAAAGCTCGTGCACATCATTTGTAAAAGAATTCAAGAAAAAAAAACCTAACTGTAGCAGTCCTCGATCCCCAGTCAACTGCGTGTCAGACTAACATGCTAGCCCAGAGCTAACCGTATCCATGACGTCAGGTGTTCTTAACTGGCATATTAGATACAAACTGTTGGCAAATAATGAAAACGATTTCTTCACTGCAGTACATCTTCATTAAAGATCATTTCATACAAAGTTTATATTATTGTATCAGTACGGTATATCACATACAACATACTAAAACTACTGAAATATAAGACAGGCACATGAGGACAGCTGCCATCTTGTGTGTGACACAAACGGCTCAGCTCTTTTAAGCCACTCATACTGTATAATATTATAATATTAAATTATAATAAATAACGGATCACGACCTTCAGGATAGCTTAAACCCCCCTAGGCTCGATAATCGGAATTGGTGGGTCTTAAGCTATTTATTAAAATGGTTGCATAATTCACACGGCCGCCATCCTGAAATGGCATGGCCGATGACCTTGAATTTTGGGTGAAAGACGCGTCCTATATAAAGGCATGTTGTCACCAAATTTGGTAGAGATCGGATGATTAGTTTAGCCGTAATTTGATTTTACGTTTTGAACATTTGAGTGGCCGCCATTCTGTTTTGGTAAAGATGGCGGCGATATAAAGTATGACACTGAGGTGTCCCTTACTAGTGCTACCTCTGTACCAAATTTCGTTCAATTCGGTTTCACCGTGTTCGAATTGATAGGGGGGGGGGACAGACATTCAGAGTACACACACTCACACACACACAGACACACACACACACACACACACAGACTCACACACACACATACACACACACACAGACTCACACACACACATACACACACACAGACAGACACACTTTTTTCGCCCTGTGTTGATCTCATAAGTCTACTTTCATGTTTTGCAAAAATCGAAAGTAGGCTAAAAACGAACAAAATTTAATAAGTAGATTATAAACAAGATGTTCAGTAAAGAACATATAGCCTACTTTCTCCTAGATGCATGGGTATTGTTATGACTAGGGCCCGCATGTTGATGACATGTCATCTTTTTACTGAGCTGTCTGAAACAATGCTGAAGTATATAGAAACTCCGGACGGGCCACCCCGTCTTCAAATATGTCATTTTTATTAGCCTACTTTTCACATTTTGCAAAAATGAGGAAAAATTATACTTATGAGATCGATCCTGGAAAATTTGTGTCTGTCTGTCCTTCTGCCTGTCTGTCTGTGTGTGTCTCCCCCCCCCCCTATCAACTCCTAAACGGCTGCAGCAATAGAAACAAAATTTGGTATGAGTAAAGATCTATACTGGAATATATCAAGCCAATATTTAAAAGTGATGTCAGTGCTACCAACTGCTGAAAAAACGCACTAGAAATTTTAGCTCCATGTTTGATATCTTGGAAGGTATGCATGGGAGCTATTCCAAAATTGGTACACATATAGATAATGCTATTTCGTTTTAATTTCCAGGAGGCCATACATGACAATGTTGCCAAAATAATTTTAAGCCTTCTCATAAGTCCAATTCTTAAATGCTTATAACTTCTACACTATCAAGTGGATTTCAACCAAATTTTGTATGTAATATGCGTACAAAAACAGATATGACTGAGTGTATTCTTAAGAGCCACCAGGACTGCCAACTGTTAATAATTGCTCTCTCTAATGTTTATCCATATACCAATATATCAGAAAGTATGCAAGCCGACAGCTTTGAACTATGCACACGTATAGTACCTGACATTTTAGATTAATTTGGAGTAATTTATATACTTCAGTTCTACCAACATGATTCTAAGCCTGCTGATAGGACCAATTTTTAAATACATGTAACTTCTATACTATCAGTTGGATTTCAACCAAATTTCGTATGTGCTATGTGTAACATAACAGATATGACTATAAGTATTTCTAAGAGCAATCAGGGCTGACAACTGTTAATAAATGCTGTTTATATATTTTTACCCTAATATCAATATATGAGAAAGTATGCAAGCCAACAGCTCTATACTTTGCACACGTATAGCACCTGACATTCTAGATTCATTTGGAGTAATTAATATAAGACTTCTGATAGGTCCTATTTTAAAATACATGTAACTTCTATACTAACAAATGGATTTCATCCAAAATTGGCACAACAAGATATCATAATATTTTAGATTATTTCTGACCAGCACACGTATGACATTATTGCCAACATGCTTTTACTCGTGATGATAGATCCAATGTCTAACTGCATGTAACGTCCATTGGACTTCAACCAAATTTTTTATTCTGTACCTTAAGAGACAGAAATAAGAATATATTCAGTCACCAGGGCTGCCAACTGTAGTGCTCTATTAGGCAACATTATACCAAGTATATTTCGAAATAATTAGACATTTCGATATTACCAACTAATTTCGTCATTATTCTAGATAGGTTCATATACTGTAGATTAATCATTGGCATGTATCTTAATTTTAAGAAAAGTTGGCTCTTTAGCTCGTCACGAAACTTCTTGTTTTGTATCATTTTGCTTTTTTTTGCTATTTTTTCCATTTTAAGAGAATTTTTTACGTTTGGTCGATTTTTTGGTCTTGTTTTAGAGAAATCGGCCTTTTATGGTCATTTTTTTCATTGGTCATGTCACAGCTTTATTTGAGGGAGTTACGTCTCTCGGAGTTAAGAAGAAACTAGTAGCTGATACATGATACAGTAATTTAAATTTTGAAATATAGATTCCATTTCCTAAATCAAGTGGGTGGAAACTAGTCTTAGCAACAATCGTGGAGAAATTGCTGCGGGTATTGCCTCAAAAGTGAAAAAAGTGCTGGACCAAAACACGGGGTATAAAACATTATGCAAAATCTCAGACATTCTGGTGAGAATTACTGCATGGATGGGATTGAGGAGGATTTAGCAGCAAACGACCTTCCTCACTTCAAGTACGCTCCGATCACATCAGTTGATGTTGAACGCAGCTTTTCGAGATATAAAAAATGTTGGCAGATCATTTACATTTGACAACATCAGAATGACATTCGTAGTGCAGTGCAACTCAGACTAATGAACATAAACTTTTTGTTAAGTGCTAGAAATCTAATTTGATTGACTTTTCAATTTGAGCTTAAGATGTCATATTTGAATTATTGGTGAGTTTATTATTATAAGATCATTTTCTCGATTTTATAGTGCATTTTTCGGATTTTTGAAAATTTTAAGTGCATTTTCTAAACCTTTTTACGGCATCGACATCCGACACAAAACTCAAAAATCAAAAAACAAAATCAAAAACAAATGCACAAAACAAAAGCAAAGGCATAAAACAAAAACAAAGACAAAACAGAAACAAAAACAAACGTAGAAAATGAACAACAGAGAACAAAAACAAAATTACAAAACACAGAAAATGAAAACGATAACAAAAATAAGCGCAGAAAACAAATGGAAAGGAAAACGGAAGGAAGAAATAAAGTAGTAAAAATATGTAAATAAATAAATAGAGTCAAATAATTTATGAAAATAAAAAATAATACCGTAGTTAAAACAAGATGTTCAGTATAGAACATATAGCCTACTTTCTCCTAAATGCATGGGTATTGTTATAACTCTTTGTCCTTTTCAAGGAGTATAATTGAATGTTGGTTGTAGTAGCTTGTTGAAATACAACGTGCTATACGGATATTAAACATGAATGTGAGGTGCCCGTTGCTAGTGATACCTATGTACAAAATTGCATTCAATTCGGTTTCGCCGTATTTGAATAGATAGGGGGAATCGATTTGCACACATACATGGCCGCCATCCGCAAATTATTGGGCTCATGACCTTGTAGTTTCGTCAAGAGATTTTTTTCATGCATAAAGGTATAATGTTGCAATAATTGGTAGAGATCATATAATTAGATTGGTCCTAATTTGATTTAAGCTATTAACATTTGGGTGGCCGCCATTACGTTTTCGTCAAGATGGCGAAAAATTAAACATGACACTGAGGTGCACTTTGCTAGTGCTACCTCTGTACCAAATTTCGTTCGATTCGGTTTCACCGTGTCTGAATTGATAGGGGGAATTGATTTGCACACATAAATGGCCGCCATCTAAAAACTATTGGGCTGATGACCTTGTAGTTTAGTCAAAAGACGCTCGCCATATACATATACGTTGTTGAAAAATTTGGTAGAGATCGGATGATTAGGTTAGTCGTAATTTGATTTAAGCTTTGAACATTTGAGAGGCCGCCATTACGTTTCCGTCAAGATGGCGGCGATATAAAACATGACACTGAGGCGCCCTTTGCTAGTGCTACCTCTGTAACAAATTTTGTTCAATTCGGTTTAACCTTGTTCAAATTGATAGGGGGACAGACATTCAGAGTACACACACTCACCCACACACACACACAGACTCACACACAGACATACACACAATTTTTCGCACTGTGTTGATCTCATAAGTCTACTTTCATTTTTTTTGCAAACATCGAAAGTAGGCTAAAAATATGCTTATAAAATTATATAAAATTAAAATTAAATACATAAAAATAACAAGTACCGGTAGTTCCGTGAAGAACTAAAGCCTATTTTCATATTGCCACTATCAACACACACACATTTCAGTTTGATTGCTGTAATAGATTCGTAGATATTGAGAACCGACTAATTATTTCGGATGCTCGTCATGTTGGATTTTTATATATGTAGGTCTTAGAGTTATGTACTGTTACATGAAGATTATTGTGTACGTGTAGTATTCAAACTTCAATCGCATAATTAGGACATAAGAAGTAAAAACAAGATTTTTAAATTTCGCACAGCTGCCATCTTGTGGGTATGGAAACAATTGAAAAAAATTAGATTCCAGTGGATTAACATTTGTATACATTTGTATAAGGATTTACTGTACCAAGTGTCACTGCACTCGGATGGTTTAATTGCGAGAAACACCATGTGAATATTTATATGTCGCGTCGCTGCCATGTTGGATTTGTGATCACCAGGTTATTGAAAGTCCTATAGGTGAACTTTTGTTCATAGCCCCTATGAACATTAAAAAATCAGTTTGATTGCTGTAATAAATTCGTAGATATTGAGATCCATTTAAGTATTTCGGATGGTCGCCATGTTGGATTGTAATAATTATGTATAGGCCATACAGTCATGAACCATTAAAGGAAAATTATTGCGTAGGTTCATTATTCAAAATTTCACTTCGATCGCATGATTACGACACAAGAAATAAACACTTAATTTTAAAATTCGCACATCCGCCATCTTGAGGTTATGTGAACAATTGAACTAAATTAGATACCAAAGGATTACAATGTTTATAAACATTTCCTGTACCATGTTTCATTGCGTTTGGATCATTAAATCGCGAGAAAGGTCTATTTAAAATTTTCTACTTCGCTTGGCCGCCATATTCGTTTTGAAGTGCCCTTTATCTCCGTACAAAATTTCAGGGTGATACCGGTAATAGTTTCAGAGATATTGAATGCTGGTGAAATATTTCGCACAGCCGCCTTGTTGGATTGGTGAAACGTAACAAAATTTCAAGGGCACGGTCTGGGTCGTCCGGAATAGTGTTATTAACTTACTATATAATATCGTATGGCCTCGGGTGCCTGGTGCAAGCTTTGTTAATTGACACCCAGAGGGTAGCTTGCATGTCGAATTTCGTGGTTCCTTTGAACGCTATGAAAGTCAAGGAGGTTAGATATCTAAACTCCTTGACACTACAGCGCTTTCAAGTAGAGAATGGAGGAACTTTGTGTTGGCGGAAAATCCCGAGATTAATTTTGCCATTGAACACGGCCTACGGAATTCAAACGGGATCTTTAACATGCCAACAACGTATGACATGAGTATCGTGATTTTTGTCGCCTTCAAAAATCACTTACCATGGCCAGGGGCGAACCTGCAATCTTGGGGTTGGTAGTCCGACACTATAAACACTCCCCCACCGTGGCAAGCATTATCTTACTGAGTTTCATTGAAATCGCTCCAGCCGTTTAGAAGTTATTAGGGGGGACACACACACCATCACACACACACACATGGCTAAAAATGAACATGAAAACAAAAACTAACAATTTATTGATGATTAAAAATAGGCTAGGCGAAATGAATTAAAATTAGATTCAAATAAATATACTACCTTCAATATTATTATGCCCTATAAAGGGTTAAGGGTAAAAACAGCGAGGCCATATGCCCAAATTACAGAAGATGGAAGGAAGTACGGGGTGGATCGGAAAGTTTTTGCCCCTTATTTTTAGCATAAAAATACGTGGGGGTGTTCAAATGAAAAGGGACGAAACGATACTGTGGGTACAATTTATTCATTATTCATTATTCAAAAGTAATCACCACATGCCTGTGCACAGGTGTCCCATAGCTTCACTAGCCGCACGATTCCCTGTTCCCAGAAGTCTTGTGGTTGTGACAGGAGCCAATCCTGTACGGTGTCCTTTAGTTCATCGTCCGACTGGAAAAGTTTTCCCTTGAGACAAACCATTAACAGTGACGTGTATTGTGCGACACTCCTTGGCCTACGCAGGTCCATCATGAACAAACGGCCTGAACTGCTCACGAAGGGAGTGATTTTGTTCCATGATAACGCTCGACCACACGTCTCTAATGTCACACAATGTGTATTGGTCACGTTTAAGTGGAAGCAACTTGAGCATCCAGACTTGTCGCCCTGCGACTTCCATCAGTTTGGTCCGTTAAAAATACATCTCAAGGGAAAACGTTTCCAATCGGACGACGAACTAAAGGACACCGTACAGGATTGGCTCCTGTCACAACCACAAGACTTCTGGGAACAGGGAATCCTGCGCCTAGTGAAGCAATGGGTCACCTTGCACAGGCCTGTGGTGATTACTTTTGAATAACGAATAAGTTGTAACCACAGTATCGTTTCGTACCTTTTCATTTGAACACCCTTCACACATACAGGTAATTACAAATATAAATACTGTTCTACGTACTTTGTACTATTTTTCCACACATTCTCCACATTTGTTCAGACATTTGACCCAACGCAGCACTACATTTGAGATGCCCCTGTGGTAGAATTCAGCCGGCTGACTGTGGAACCATCGTCGGACTGCGGTCTTGGCGTCATCGTTGCACGTGAATCACTGTCCTGCCAGGAACTTCTTCAGCGGGTCAAAGAAGCGAGGATAGGCGCGGATTCGTGAAGGGGGAGGGGTCACGGGGGTCATGACCCCCCCCCCCCCGAGACCGAATTTTTTTGCAAACTCAAAAAACGAAAACACAATAACTAGACAAGCAATTAGAATGTTCTGTTACAGCTGTACATATTTATGCAAACTATTGGGCTGATGACCTTGTAGTTGAGTCAAAAGACGCTCGACATAAAAATATATGTTGCAAATTTTGGTAGAGATCGGATGATTAGGTTAGTCGTAATTTAATTTAAGCTTTGAACATTTGGGTGGCCGCCATCACGTTTCCGTGAAGATGGCGGCGATATAAAACATGACACTGAGGTACTTATAGCTAGTTCTACCTCTGTACTAAATTTTGTTCATTCGGTTTCACCGTGTTCGAATTGATAGGGGGACATACATTCAGAGTACTCACACTCACACACACACACACACACACACTCAAACACACACAGACACACACACAGACAGACACACAATCTTTGGCCCTGTGTAGATCTCATAAGTCTACTTTCATTTTTTTGCAAAAATCGAAAGTAGGCTAAAAATGACAGTGATGGCAACAAGTGATAAATCTCAGGAAAGACTCAGGGAATGATTGGGGGTAGTGGGCGATCAGGAGGGTGAGGGGGTAGGAATTGAGGATGAAGGGGATCTTCTAAAGTTATGTTTGAATGTTCTATAGGGAGAGAATATGTCAATTTTTGCATGGTCAAGAAACAACACTCTCGCACTAATCTCTGGCTATCCGAGATTTGGACAGAGGGTATGTATGCAATTCTAGTTAAATTATTAATAATTTTACAATCTTTTGTTAAGCACGATCCAATCTTGTATTAAATACTTGCTCGGCTGTTTAATATCTTGTAAAGGACGAAGGCTTGTTTTTAATCTACTGTATAATATTATGCCCCGGAGCAGTAATCCAATCTCCAGACGCTACACTGAGCTGTCTTGATGGCGAGGAGAGAATTTCCTCGAGAGATGAAGCAACTCCATATAACAGGATGGTGTGGCCGTTTACTGTGTTGGCTGTCATTTCATTCCTTATGGTATGTGAAACTCGAAAAATATGGAACAGTACAGTCTGGTTTGGAGAAAAAGTCCTCCTCTTCATTGAACATCTTAAAACGTTAGTGTGTACCTGTAATTGGGCTAAATGTGAAGACCCGCTTCATATTTTTCTCTAATTATTATTGAAATATTCCAATCCTTTATGAAATTAGATGCCACCTTCAATAATAATAATAATAATAATAATAATAATAATAATAATAATGGTCATTCCAAGATAGGGAACTGTAAAAGCAGGAGCGAAAAATCCTCTGGAAGATCTACGGAGCAATCAACAGAAACGGCATTTGGATGAAGAGACCTAGTACAGAACTCTATCAAAATACCAATACGATAACAGACGAAATTAGAAAACGCAAACCAAGTTTTATAGTCACATCAACAGGATGGCCACCTCCAGATTGCCCAAGAAACTACTTGTATTATAACACAGAGTAAATGCGGCACAGAATGGCTTAAAGAGGTAGGCCTACAGAGAGACTTATAAGTTATCAGCATAGACCGAACTGAGTGCCAGACGAAAATCGCGAATGTTAAGTTTGAACCAAGATCATTACGACAACCTGGGAATAATTGGACGGATGAGAGGAAGAGGGAGCATTCCGAGAGAATGAAGAGATTTTGGGAGGAGGGGAGGAGACACACCTCCAAATGACATCATGTTATCAAGTTTAATCGCTCTCCTGTAGGGGAATTTACGCTTAAATAAATAATAATAATACAACTGTGAGAGAATTCTTGGAATCAAAGTGCAACAAGTAGTTCCGTGAAGAACTAAAGCCTATTTTCATATATCCTACTTATGTTAATTTACTCTATCAACATACAAAATTTCAGTTTGATTGATGTATTATGTTTGGAGATATTGAGAACCGGCTAAATGTTTAGGATGGTCACCATGTTGGATTTTTATATATGTAGATCTTAGAGTTATGTACTGTTACATGAAGATTATTGCTTACGTCTAGTATTCAAACTTCAATCGCATGATTAGGACACAAGAAATAAAAATTACAGTCAGTTTGAAGGACTAGACGTTATATCATTTCAAATGACGCGTGCTCCAAATGCTACACATGTTAGAAAGGCAGGAGGCGCTCGAAGACCCAGGACTCTGTCAACATATGCCATTACGAACTTAGAACAAAATATTTCAACAATTAGTTCCATCCAATAAGGGGTTAAAGGTTTCAATCAGACATCTTACCCACCTCATTAAGGGTCACCCTGTATTTGAATTGAATCTAACATACTCTACACCTCGTTAGGTGTCACCCTGTATTTTTCTCCGACATCCTGCACACCTCTTTAGGAGGCACCCTGTATTCTTCTCTGCCATCTTGTGAACCTCTTTAAGAGTCACCTTGTATTCTTATCTGGCGTCTTGTATATCTCTTTAGGAGTCACCCTTTATTCTCTGGCATCTTGTACACCTCCTTAGGAGTCACCCTGTATTCTTTTCACTTCGCTCAAAGTTCCAGGTCGCTCGACGACCCAGGACTCTTTCAACAGACTCCATTAACCATTAACTTCGGCTTCCCGCGTGGCTGCATGACGTCACGCACTCGCCATCCTTTACCCATTAACTTAGGCTTCCCGCGCGGCTGCATGACGTCACTTCCGTCTCCGTAACGCAACCGTCTCCGTCTCGCATAACGTTAGACCCAAAGCATAACGACGAAGTCGACAAGATCATTTAAAATGATAAAAACGAGGTTTTAACATTTCGCACAGCTGTCATCTTGTGGTTATGGAAACTATTGAAAAAATTAGATGCCAGTGGATTAACACTTGTATAAGGATTTACTGTACCAAGTTTCACTGCACTCGGATGGTTTCATTGCGAGAAACGTCCATGTGAATATTTATACTTCGCGTCGCCACCATGTTGGATTCGTGATCATCAGGTTATTGAAAGTCCTATAGGTGAGCTTATGGTCACAGCCCCTATGAACATACAAAAATTCAGTTTGATGTCTGTAATAGATTCATAAATATAGAGAACCGTCTAAATATTTCGGATGGTCGCCATGTTGGATTGTTATATGTATAGGCCATAGAGTCATGTACCATTAAAGGAAAATTAGTGCGTAGTTTCATTATTCAAAGTTTCATTTCGATCGCATGATTACGACATAAGAAATAAATACTTAATTTTAAAATTCGCACAGCCACCATCTTGAGGTTATGTAAATAATTGAACTAAATTAGATACAATGTAAATGGAACTAAATTTGCTGTACCAAGTTTCATTGAGTTTGGATCGTTAAATCGCAAGAAAAGTCTATTTAAAATTTTCAACTTCGCTTGGCCGCCATGTTCGTTTTGTAGTTAACCGTTTTTTTAAGTCTCATAGATGAACCTGCAGTAGTGCCTTTTATCTCCGCACAAAATTTCAGGGTGATACCAGTGATAGTTTCAGAGATATAGAATGCCGGTAAAATATTTCGCACAGCCGCCATCTTGAGGTTATGTAAACAATTGAACGAAGTTAGATGTCGGTGCATTGCAATGTGTATAAACATATAATGTACCAAGTTTGATTGCGTTTGGTTGGTTAAATCGCGTGAAACGTCTATTTAAAAGTCACAACTTTGCATGGCCGCCATGTTGGTTTCGTAGTTACCAGGTTTTCAAAACTCACATAGATGAACTGCTAGTAGTTCCCTTTATCACCGTACAAAATTCCAGAGTGATATCGGTAATAGTTTCGGAGATATTGAATGCTGGTGAAATATTTCACGCAGCCGCCAAGTAGGATTGGTGAGACGTAACAAAATGCTCGTGGTCGTTCGGAATAGTGCTATGAACGTACCGAGTTTCATTGAAATCGCTCCAGAGGTTTAGATTTTATTGGGGGGGGGGGGAGGACACACACACACACACACACACAGACAGACACACGGACAGAATGTGATCTCAAAAGCAAAAAATGAAAGTTGACACGAGATCAACACAGGGCGAAACATTGTGTGTCTCTGTGTGTGAGACTGTGCACTCTGAATGTCTGTCCCCCCCCCCCCCCTATCAATTCGAAAACTGTGAATCCGAATTTAACGAAGTTTGGTACAGAGGTAGTACTAGGAAAGGGCACCTCAGTGTCATATTTTATATCGCCACCAACTTGACGGAAACATAATGGCGGCCATCCAAATGTACAAAGTTTAAATCAAATTACGACTAACCTAATCATCCGATCTCTACCAAATTTTGTACCAACTTATACCTATATGACCAACGTCTTTTGACTAAACTACAAGGTCATCAGCCCAATAGTGTGAACATGGAGGCCATGAATGTGTGCAAATCGATTCCCCTTATCAATTCAAACACGATCAAACCGAATTGAACGAAATTTGGTACAGAGGTAGCATTAATAAAGGGCACCTCAGTGTCATGTTTTAAAACGCCGCCATCTTGACGAAAATTAATGGCAGCCACCCAAATGTTAAAAGCTTAAATCAAATTACGACTAACCTAATCATCTGATCTCTACCAAATTTTGCAAAATTATACCTTTTTGTACGAAGAATCTTTTGACCGAACTACAAGGTCATCAGCCCAATAATTTGCGGATGGCGGTCATGTAAGTGTGCAAATCAATTCCCCCCATCTATTCAAACACGGTGAAACCGAATTGAACGAAATTCGCTAAAGAGGTAGCACTTGCAAAAGTCAACTCAGTGTTATGTTTTATATCGTCGCCATCTTGACGGAAACGTAATGGCGGCTACCGAAATGTTAAAAGTTTAAATCAAATTACGACCAACCTAATCATCTGATCTCTACCAAATGCTGCAACAACATACCTTTATGTGAGAAGCGTTCATTAACCATGCTACAAGGTAATCAGTTCAATAGTTTGCATATGGCGACCATGTTTGTGTGCAAATTGATTCCCCCTATCAATTCAAACACGGTGAAACCGAATTGAACGAAATTTGCTACAGGGGTAGCACTAGGAAATGACACCTCATATTCATGTTTAATATCCGTATAGCACGTTATATTTCACCAAGCTACTACAACCAACATTCAATTACACTCCTTGAAAAGGACCAAGTGTTATAACAATACCCATGCATTTAGGAGAAAGTAGGCTATATGTTCTTTACTGAACATCTTGTTTCATAAATGAAAATAGGCTAAAAATGGAATCCATCAAAAGAGATCCAACGAGGAAGTCTACAGATAAATAGAGAATATTAGCGACATCGTGTCCTGTTGCATCCGAGTACTTGGATGTCTGTGTGTGTGTGTGGTATTTGTCAAATAACCTATGTTATTGTGATGTCTGTATTTGTAATTCAGGTAAGGATTGGGAAGGAGGTGGCCGTTACGTTAAGAACCGTCCTGGAAACCACGGAAAACCAATACCAGTATGGCTGAGGTAGGAATCGAACCCTCCTCTTCTCAGTCTTGCCTCACAAGGCTGAGTATACCCCGCTGCAGCCCTCAGATCCCAGACGTAAAATTTCCCGGGAGAAGTGGGAATCGAACCCATAATTCCGGGGAGACAGCCAAGATGATGATGATGATGATGATGAAACTTGTCGTTTTGAGGGGCCTAACATCTGGGTTATCGGCCCCTAATGGTTTGGGTGATGTGAAAATATAAGAAAAACAAGATGTTCAGTAAAGAACATATAGCCTACTTTCTCCTAAATGTATGAGTATAGTTATAACTCGTTGTTATTATCAAAGAGTATAATAGAACTATTCTTTGTTGAAGACCTTAGAAACGATTTACCTCTACCAAACGCCACAACCTAGATAAAAACTGCTACCATCATTGAAGAAAGAAAGATAAGAAGTATATCAAGAATGTTATGGATCTGGAGACATAATCGACCGGACTGGCTGCGTGGCTCAGCGGTAACGTTCTCGCTTGCTGGGCCCTAGGTTGCAGGTTCGTATCCTGGCGCAGTCAGCTGGCATTTGAGGGTGCACAAATGCGAGGGAGCCGTGTCAGTACATTTACTGGCACGTTAAAGATCCCCTTCGGGCCAAAATTCCGGCACCCCGGTGTCTCTAAAAGCAGCAGTAGTTAAAAGGGATGTAAAACCAATAACATTATTATTATTATTATTATTATTATTATTATTATTACATATAAGACCTGCCGTGGGCAACATCCAACTTTGAGTTGAGGCATGTCTTTACACGTCTGGTTGTGCATGGCTTTCACAACCCTAATTGAATTAACAAATCTTTCCATGACCCTACAGAGACGTGTGTATACAAACTATGTGGATATTTTCGATTGCTATTTGCCTGAAATAAAAGTAGTAATTAATAACCTGAACTAACACCAACGGCTTGAATTCAGTTACTATGTGAAATCGTTTTGTTCTTTACTTCAAATAACATTTTCAAGTAACGCAAAATAGGCTGTTACAAACCCTTTAAAATAAAAAGTAAAAATGTATCGTAGTATCATCTTGTCATTCTTCAAATTCGATGCGCATAGAATGCCAATGGTATAGTAATCAATGGAGCCCCACGTAGACTAGTCGTGACATCTAGTGGTGAAATATCGAACAATATAATCCTAACAGAGCGAGTGCATTCTAGCGGCCAGAAGAAGAAACTTTTCAATAAAATCTGGAAGTTAATAAATAGGTCGGCATGCAGTTACCTTTTTGGCAGCTAGATGTCTCGAGTAAATCTGCTGGCGAATTATGTTTTAATTAAAAATATATTTTACACCATAATATGCACAATATAACGCTTAATTTTAAAACATCTGAGTCATTACAAAACAATAAACATATAACATTTCAAGCAAAAAAACCTAGCTCTGATCGGGTTTGAACCATAGGCATTTGAGCGATAGGCTAACGCTCTACCACTGAGCTAATTGTGTCAACGAATATCGTTCTATATAAAATGACTTACATAGAACTTGTTAGCAAATAATGATTTATACTAAACGATTTCATCACTGGAGTATATTATTTATATATAAAGCATTTCATACAAAGTTTATTTATTTTGTATCAGTACGCTATATTGCATGCAATACTCAAATTAGTGAAATATAAGTCAGGCACAAGATATCCGCTGCCATCTTGTCTTATTACTGAATCTGCTCAGCTTTTTAAAATCACGTCTGCACTATAGTATTACAAAATAAACTTTTAATTTCGAACGTGCCTCTTCCTTTAGAACAGTTAAAACGATTCTCGGCTCGATAATCGGAACTGGTGGGTCCCATGATATGGATTATAAAGTTTGCATAATTCGCACGGCCGCCATCCTGAAATGGTATGGCGGACGACCATGTAGTTTGGTCACAAGACGCATCCTATACGAAGGTATGTTGTTACCAAATTTGGTAGAGATCGGATGATTTGGTTAGTCGTTATTTGATTTTACGTTTTGAACGTTTGAGTGGCCGCCATTCAGTTTTAGTAAAGATGGCGGTGATATAAAACATGGCACTGAGGTGTCCTTTGCTAGTGCTACCTTTGTACCAAATTTCGTTCAATTCGCATTCACCGTGTTCGAATTGATAGGGGGGGGGGCAGACATTCAGAGTACACACACTCACACACACACACACACACAGACTCTCACACACACATACACACACACACACAGACTCACACACACACATACACACACACAGACAGACACACTTTTTTCGCCCTGTGTTGATCTCATAAGTCTACTTTCATTTTTTGCAAAAATCGAAAGTAGACTAATGAACTAAACATATAACTAACCACAAACTTACAAGCTAGGAGAGGAAATGTAAAACAAAAGTAAGAATAAGGGAAACGAAAGACAGGAGGAAAGGAAATGCCCTCAACCATCGAAGAATGAGAATTAATGGGCTTGGAAGAAAGGAGACCCAGGAAACGGAAAGAGGAGAGGGACCGCCCCAAAGGCAATGGAAGAAGGAGAAAATCCAGACCCAGCTCAGGAAACCCTCTGGGTCACCAACTCCCGAACTCACAAGCCGTGAGCCCTTGAGGGCGTAGCACAATCCAGGGTGCACCAGAAGTGGTGGGGCTACATACACCCTGCCTCCTTGAGGGCCTTGAGCAGAAGGCAGGAGATACAATGAAAAGAAAACAAGAGGTCTGACCCCTCGAAGAATGAGGAATCAGGAACGATGAGACAAGGGCCAATTAAGGCGGGAAAGTGAAAGACTCCCTAGGCCTCGGATACCCTAATACCGTCGGGGTCGGTTATTAACAAGAGTTGACCAAGGGAGGTCGACAGAAAGACAACAGAGAGGAGCCAGGCACAAGTACGTGGAAGCAATGCCGGACTCAGCTGTGGTCCCGTGGTCGCCAACCCATGTCCCACTGTCGTGAGCTCCTCGGGGAGACAGCCAAGAACACTACCCGCTACAGTACGAGGTGGTCTAAGATTTAAACACTAGTTGGAAATGTCGTGTGGTCTCTTGGGAGGTCTGGTGCAGGTTCTTGCCAAATCACGCTACAATAGTTGTGATTTGCGTAGCGGCTAGCTTTCTTGTCTGTCACCCGGGAGGTCCGGGGTCGATTCCTGGCTCAACCAAGACATTTAATTCTGGTGTATGAGGGCTGCAACGGAGTGCACTTAGCCTCGAGAGGTAAAACGAACAAGATGAAGTTATTTCCCATGGTTTCCCCACATTTACTCCAGCCAATGCCGGGATAGTTCCCAACTAAAGGCCACGGTCTCCTCCTTCCATCTGAATTAAAACTAGTTGGTTAGTTATTGTTCTTTTAAGGGGCGGAACTACACACACCAATAAAGCCATCACAGGTTATCAGATAAATTCCACACTACTGTCGACCAAAATATTATGTGCACTCGAGTTTGAAGGTTGTTTGTGAAGTAACCAATAGACCTTCATAAAATCCAATAACATCATCATTTTCGTCGTTTGATTTTACGTTAGTTCATGTAGGTTTGGAATTTTTAATTTATATTTTAATATTTTTTATCACAGTTGAAACACAAGAAGTGCCCGTTTTTAAGCGTGTTTCAACCATGCGTCACATTTAAGAATTATTATCTCAAAACCCCGTCATCAAATCGAATCCAAATTTGAACACAATATACATTGGAATGTTGTATAACTGGTTTATTAATTTCAAAATTTTGTGTGTTCAAGAACGAATGTTGTTATCATTTTTGTAAGGTAACTCTTTCTCGGCTCGGGGTCGTTGGAAAATGTAGTTCTTGGTTGCGTTGTAATCCTTATACATCAAAAAGTTATGCTGTATGACTGTGAAATAGGTAAATTAATTCACTTATTTTATATCGGTTTGTATTTGTACGGAGATTTAAGACATGGTTCACCAGCTAGCCGCTCCGGGAAATGCTGTACAGCGTTGCTGATATGCAGCCCATCACTTCCGAGCGAGACGCGCCATGACGCGTGATGTAGCCCATCTTGGCAATGATGTACTGCTTTCACCGGAGCGCTAACTGGTGAACCATGTCTTAATTCTCCGTACAAATACAAACCGATATAAAATAAGTGAATTAATTTACGTATTTCACAATCATACAGCATACCGTTTTGATGTATAAGGATTACAACGCGACCAAGAACTACATTTTCAAACCATCCCGAGCCGATGAAAAGTTACCTTACAAAAATGATAACAACTTTGTTTCTTGGACACACAACATTTTAAAATTAATAAACCTGTTATACAACATTCCAATGTATATTGTGTTAAAATTTGGATTCGATCTGATGATGGGTTTGTGAGATAATAATTCTTAAATGTGACGCATGGTTGAAAAACGCTTAAAAACGGGCACTTCTTGTGTTCCAACTGTGATAAAAAATATTAAAATATAAATTAAAAATTCCAAACCTATATGATCTAACGTAAAATAGAACGACAAAAATGATGATGTTATTGGATTTTATATAGGTCTATCGGTTACTTCACAAACAAACTTCAAACTCGAGTTCACATAATAGTTTGGTCGACAGTAGGGTGGTCCTTATTTTGGAAAAGTCTCGATTGTTTTGGGTGCTCCCCCTCAATCAAAAATAGAGGCCGAAAAATTAATTATGACTTAAAAGAAAAGTCGAAAAAAATAATAAACTATCCCCCACGCAGTTTGAATTGTAAATAGGATTTAACATGGGGTTTTCGTGTTTTTAGGTTAAACAAAGCGTTGAACACTTGATTTCCATCGGTTCACGGTGAAACTTGTTTTGACTCATGATAGGTGTCAAAAATGCGGTCAATAAAAATCATTCTTTGTTGAAAATTGTAAGTTTTTTATATTTTAACACAAATCAAGTAAACTGGTTTTTGACATGATATTTGGATTCAGCGGTATCGAAAACCTAAGGATACCGAATTTCACCTTGAACCGATGGAATGGTTTACCCTAAGAAAACGGAAAACCCATGTTAAATCCCATTTAATATTCAACCTGAGTGGGGGACTTTTTATTCTTTTTTCGACTTCTTTTTGCGTCATATTTATTTTTTTCGACTTCTTTTTGCGTAATAATTATTTTTTGGCCTCTACTTTTGATTTATGGGGAGCATTCAAAACAATCCGGACTTTTCCGAAATAAGGACCACCCTATTCAACTCCCATACTAGTACACGGGGCTACACGACCACGGTGTCGCAAAGCCTCTATATGAATCATCAACAACAAAACAAACTAGTTGTGAGACGCTGTAGGGGGTGGGGGAGATTAAATTGTTTAACTCACCGAATAAACATAACACATTTTTTGTAGAATTCCAATCTTCTTATTTCATTGAGTCAATATTGTAACGCTAGCAGTGAATCTTCAAATACGTCTACACTTTAATCAGCGCCGATCCTTTCACCAAGGACTTTCGTTTCCTCCTCCCCCCCCCCCTCTTCCTCTTCATCCACTTCCTTTAAAGAGAGCTTCTTCCTCTTCGCACGGAATACGCTGCATTCTCCAATCTTTACATTTGTAATCAATTTCCCTCCAACTAGTTGGCTGCTTCTTTGAGCCCACCCACTGCACGGAAGTAGGACTGGGGCATTTAATCAATTACATTCCGTTAGCGATAATCAATTATTCAAAGCAGATAAAACGATTAATTGCTACAAATATCGATTAATCGAATGTGCGCTGAATCGATCAAGGGATTGGTCGTTTAATCGAGTAATCGATTACGCTTTCACAGAAGCAAAACAGGCATTTCATTAATTACAAGTAGTTCCGTGAAGAACTATACAGCCTATTTTCATATATCATGCTTATGTTAATTGCCTCTATCGACATACAACATTTCATTCGTTTGCTGTAATAGATTCGTAGATATTGAGAATATTACGGATGGTCACTATGTTGAAATTTTATATATGTAGGTCATAGAGTTATATACTATTAGATGACGATTTTTGCGTAGGTTCATTTTTGAAACGTTCACTTTGATCACATGATTAATACTGTTAGGGCCCCTGGGGACTCTACACCCCTTAGGGACCCTACGCAACCCCGAGAGGGATGTTCACATCAACCCTCAAGTCCAATACACGCCAGACGGCCATACTTCTACAAATTACCCCTAAAATACGGCCACGCATCGGTTCATCCCACTACACTAATTTCACCCCAGAACTACCCTCAGGCCGGAACCAACAACAACTGCCGGTGCACACTTCTATTACACACAGCCAGCAGAGCTGAAGCCTCAGCTCTTGCGGCAAGACTTGCATCATACATGAACACATACACTGGAGCTAACTGGCACAGCAACAAAGTGAAGAAACACTTGACTCAGCAGTTCGGAATGGTTTAAGAAGGACACCCCCAAAGGACAAATTGTCTGTTCTTGCCGGAGGCTCTGTCCAGCTGCGTCACGACGTCACACCTCGAGGTAAGTGTGTCTCAGATTCCTGACTTTTACAAGTTGTAATCCTTCCCTTGTGACACCTTAAACAATTACTTGTATTACTCACATTGTGCTACACCGTCCCTAAATAGAGGGACGCGTTCAAAACACTTACTGGTCCAATAAACAAGTAACCACAGTTACCACACATCCACTGTAGACTTTATTTCACGAACACTGTTTTTACCGCTTGTTTCCCTACCTTACACCTTGACCTCCCAGTGCCACCATTTAAAAAACCGCTGTGCTAGCAACACAGACCTTTTCATTGTCATAGCCTTGAGTGTTTGCTCGCACGTCTGCCAAGTATAACGTTGCGCGATCAGCAGATAGTTGAATTGCACACTAGCAGTATTTGCTCTACAAACTAATAGCTCCCCATTAAGAGTGCATCCCTTAAATCTACGACCCTGATCACATAGAGCTCCTCCCTATCGCTCCAACACCCTCTCACACACACATTCGGAGTTTCAGTACTTTCGTTGAAACTCGCCCTAATTAAAAACCACCCTCTACACTCACCCCCATACTCCTTTGTTCGACCAACCCCCGTTAGAAGGTCAGAACAATACACAAGAAATAAAAACTTGATTTGAAATTTCGCACAGTCACCATCTTGGGGTTATGTAAACAATTGAACTAAATTAGATGCCAGTCCATTACAATGTGTATAAACATTTACTGTAGCAAGTTTTACGGCGTTTGTATGGTTAAATCACGAGAAAAGTCTATTTAAATATTTCAACTTCGCTTGGCCGCCATGTTCGTTTTGTACTTAACAGGTTTTTGAACGTCTTATAGTTGAACTTCTAGTAGTACCCTTTATCACCGTACAAAATTACAAGGTGATATCAGTAATAGTTTCGGAAATATTGTATGCTGGTGAAGTATTTCACACAGCCACCATGTTGGATTGGTGAGACGTAATACAATATGAAAGGCACGATCGTGGTGGGCCAAAACGGTGGTATGTCCCTACCGAGTTTCATTGAAATCTGTCCAGTCGTTTAGATGTTATTAGGGGGGAACACACACACACATACACGCACACGGACAAAAGGTGATCTCATAGGCCTATTTTTTCCTAAATGAAAATAGGCTAGAAATGTCTTCTTCTTCTTGCTTCCGAATTTGGCCAACTGTGGACCGCGTGTACCTTAATGCTTTCTGGCCAGTCTTCTTTTCTCATCCCAGAACTTCTTCATTTGTTCACTGTTTAATTTTCTCTGCTCCTCAGATATTACGGGTTTGGGCCTGTTCTTCAGTTGCTTTTCGTAAAAGCAACTTAGTTCTGAACTTCTTTCTCTTGAGGATAGATTCAGATGCAATTTTAATTCTTTCTGTGTCCTTCTGAACCTCCTCCACCCTCCTCAATCCAATTACAGTATATACAATCTCTGTCTGAAAAGTTCGGAGAATGGGTCTATATTACGAACGGATTGTTGGCTTACCTGAAACAGCAGTTACTGTCCTTCGAAGTAATCCCCGTGGATGGTTATGCACTTCTTAGAACGGCTGTACAAGTCCTGGCATAGTCTTCCTGAGGGATAGCCTTCAGTTGGGTCGTCACATTACGTTGGATGTCCCAAATGTCCGAAAATCTCTGGCCCTTCAGGACTTTTCGATGACCCTGGACTCCGACACTCCATACCCTTACGCTTGCCTGCGAGGTCTTACCTCAGGCACCAGGCCTCGTCACCCGTGACGATGGTTTTCAGGACCATTCCATTCCACGGAACATTCAACCTTCTCGCTGCCACCCGTCTATCAGGTGTGCAAGGCAGATTGCATTAATTCACGCTTCTCTATCGCTTTCAATTTAGAGTTTTGACGTCCCTAACTGAAGACTAACCCTAAAGAAGACTATGCCAGGAGTTTCCAGGACTTGATCAGCCGTTCTCAGAAGTGCATAACCATCGACGGGGATTACTTCGAAGGACAGTAACTGCTATTTCATGAAAGCCAACATTAATTTGATCTGTACCTCAATTAATTCAACAACCTATATACAGCATGTTTCAGAAATACTTTTATAAACTTTGGGGATTGGTTCCTCACACCAAAACAAGAGAAAAGTTCATATACACACATGTCCCTAAATCCTTCGTTTTCGATTTATTAATGAAAGAACATTGTACAGTGACACATTAATTGACAGTGGAAGTGTTTAACACATGGACTCATATAAAAAAAAAGGTTCCTGACACCGACAGATGCGAAAACTGTCAAATGCACAGGTGTTCCATACATGCACCAGTTTAGGATTAATGTGTGGGCTGGCATTGCAGGTCCATACGTTCTACCAGCACGTCTTACAGGTGCTGTCTCCAGAGACTTTATCCAGAACACCCTTTCAAACTTACTGCATGACAATGTGCCCCTGCAAATACGACAACGTATGTGGTGGATGCATGATGGGGCTCCTGCACACTTTAGTCACCTTGTTCGCTCTGCACTGACGGAGATCTTCCAGGACAGATTGTTGGGCAGAGGAGGACCCGTTCCATGGCTTGCACGGTCCGTTAGACTTTTATCTGTGGTGTCAGGAACCTTTTTTGATATGAGTTCCAAACAGGCTGTCAATTAATGTGTCATATCAGGTTAAATGACCATTGGTACTGCTACGGTTTATAATAATTTCGTTCATTTAATGCTTTCTATTTGGCTGATGAGGGGGACAAAAATTGTTCATTAGGCCCCGAAACATGTACCAAGAATAATTTTTTCATTAAAGTATTGATTCACGCGGAAATGTAAACGATGCCCAAATATAAATATTATATGTCAGAAAACTGTATCATAATGAGGGTCATTATAACACTAATTTTAATTATGATACAGTTTCTCCCACCAATCAGAGCTCGAGAAACAGTTGTGTGACCAATTAGGTGAGGATAGCATCGCACCTGCGCTGACTTCCACTGCCACCTATTTTAAATTTCACTGCGTGGCTTCTAGTGTCATAGTGGGGTATTCCAGGAGGCCATGGTATGGTCTGCGTTCTATGCGCTCTGTTCAGTTCATAAGACTGGCGAAATGTTGACAGATATTTATGAATATTTATGTTCGATCATAAAATAGTTATAATAATTATCGTCGAACATAAACAGTCGTATGCAACTCGCCTATAATGGCAATAATTAAGACACTCGTATGGAAATTAACTCGTGTCTTAATTATTGCCATTATAGGCTCGTTGCATAATGTACTATTTTTAAACTGTATAATGGAAGAACGGCAAGGATAAGTTACAAAGGAAGAAGACTACGTACTTAAATAGACACGTTGTATGTAATGTTTCGTTATTTGCTCAGTTTTTTCTTTCGAACGTTCATGTAAATATTGCCTACATAATATTTGTTCCCCTTGGCCAATCGTCTATTTTATGTTAGTGTCTTCTAGAAATGGCACCATAATTTGATGTAAAAAGTTTAAACACAAGGGAATTTCATTTGCTTTCGACTTTTGCAAATATATCGATATCGAATTTACAACAAAAAAAACTGAAGCGATGGAAAAAATGGAGTTCATTTTCGAAATAACCACACAAAATAACACAACAATTTAGCGAAAACTTCTCTTGTATATTTTGAAAACTTAAATTTCGCAGGCCTGTGTAATCCATTATTCCATTCTTCGGTTAGCCGATTAAACTACAGTATTATTCGATTGGCCGATATGATAAATGACGATCAGTCGATTAATAATCGATTAATCTAACATCGTTTATTACCAGATCAACACGGAAGGTTTCACATTAATGTTTGAACGTGGACAACCTGCTCCTCGTGATTACGATAAAATGATGATGAAGATGTCAAAAAAATCCAGTTCCCAAAGCAGGAGAATTAACAATAGTTGATTAAAATCTGCATTATAGAGCCGGGACTTGAACCCAGGATCCTTCAAGACATCATCATCATCATCATCATCATCATCTAGAGCAGGGTTTCTCAAACTTTTTATGACCATCGCCCTCTTTCAAGATTTATAATTCTTTTTCGCCCACCTCATTTTAAAAGACGCACAAATCTTAAAATTACTAACACATACATTCAAATACCTACATATAAGTTGAGAAGTAAGGATTTTTACGGACATGTTTTTCTTAATAGGTACATCATGTTTATTTAGGTATAATTATGTACATTAAAGATTTGCAAATAATAGGTCTGAAAAAGGAATGAAATGAATTAAAGAAAAAAATAATTAAAACTACATGAATGTTTATATCTAATTATTAAACAACATGAATACCTGTGTCTAATGAATGTAATTTGATAAACTGCTGTAGTTGGAAATAGATTAAAAACGAAACATAATTTGATATAATTAAATTACGTGTTTGCATTTTTAGCCTATTTTCAATTTTGAAAAAATAGGCTTATGAGATCACCTTTTGTCCGTGTGTGTGTGCGTGTGTGTGTGTGTGTGTGTGATTCGTGTGTGTGTCCCCCCTAATAAAATCGAAACGGCTGGAGCGATTTCAATGAAACTCGGAATGTTCATAGCACTATTCCCGGCGACCTCGACCGTGCCCTTCAAATTTTGTTACGTCTCTCCAATCCAACATGGCGGCTGTGCGAAATATTTCACTAGCATTCAATATCTCCTAAACTATTACCGATATTGCCCTGAATTTGTGTACGGTGATAAAGGGCACTACTAGAAGTTCACCTATGAGACTTTCAAAAACCTGGTGACTACAAAACCAACATGGCGGCCAAGCGAAGTTGAGACATTTAAATAGACTTTTCTCGCGATTTAACTATCTAAATGTAAAGAAACTTGGTACAGCAAATGTTTATACACATTGTAATGCACTGGAGTCTAATTTAGTTCAATTGTTTACATAACCTCAAAATGGCGGCTGTGCGAAATATTTCACTGACATTCTATATCTCCGAAACTATTACAGATATCAGCCTGCAATTTTGTACGGTGATAAAGGGTACTGATACAGGTATACCTACGTATATTTCATAAACCTGTAAAGTACGAAACGAACATGGCGACCAAGCGAATTTAAAATATTTTAATAGACTTTTCTCGTGATTTAACTCTCTGAGCGCAGTGAAATGTGGTACAGTAATTGATTTTGCAGATTGTAATGCACTGCCATCTAATTTAATTCAATTGCTTACATAACCTCAAGATGGCGGCTGTGCGAAATTTTAAAATTAAGTTCTAATTTCTTGTGTCGTAATCATGCGATCGAAGTGAAAGTTTGAATAATGAACCTAGGCAATAATTGTCCTTGAATGGTACTTAACTCTATGGCCTATACACATAACACTCCTAAATGGTGAGCTCCCGAAATATTTAGACGGTTCTCAATATCTATGAATCTTTTACAGCAACCAAACTGATTTTTTTTATGTTCATAGAGACTATGAACATATGTTCACCTATAGGACTTTCAGGAACCTGGTGAGCACAAATCCAACATGGCGGCGACGCGAAGTATAAATATTTAAATGGACGTTTCTCGCGAATTAACTATCCGAGTGCCGTGAAACGTTGCACGTTAAATGCTTATACAAATGTTGATCCACTGGCATCTAATTTATTTCAATGGTTTGCATTATCACAAGATGGCTGCTGTGCGTAATTTTAAAATCTCGTTTTTACTTCTTGTTGTCTAATCATGGGATTGAAGTTTGAATACCACACGTACACAATAATCTTAATGTAATAGTACGAAAATAAAAATCCAACCTGGCGAACATCTGAAATATTTAGACGGTTCTCAATATCTACGAATCTGTTACAGCAATTAAACTGAAATTTTGTATGTTGATTGTGGCAGTTAACATAAGTAGGATATATGAAAATAGGCTGTATAGTTCTTCACGGAACTACTTGTTATTTTATTCCTTGATTTTTATGGGCAAAACTTCTCGGTCATATTGTGTATATAAAAAAAAACTGAATTATTTGCCCACCAATTTTTTTCAAATCGCCCATCGAATTAACATTCTGTCAGTTCCGCCCACTGGCGTGCTAAAATCGGCCACTACTGGGTGCATTCGCCCAGGTTGGGAATCTCTGATTTAAAGGCTAGGCCTGGTCGCAGCAACGACATTTGCCTCTCACTTGGTGAACGTTTTAAGTCAGCTTACTGTTTAAATTGAAGTCCATGCATCACAGAATCCAGATGAGTCTTCCGCGGTCTTCCTCTTCCTTTCTTTCAGAAAAGAGATCTGTTATACTTGTAGATTTAGGTATTAGGAAGTCATTTTTGAAGGCCATTGTCTGGAGCGTAGCGCTCTATGGAAGTGAAACTTGGACTATTGGTGCAGCAGAAAAGAGGAGAATATAAGCGTTTGAAATGTGGTGTTACAGGAAAATGATGAAGATCGGACGGGTAGATAGGGTTACAAACGTAAGGGTATTAAGACGAGTGGGAGAAGAGAGATGTTTCTGCCGACTGCCAATGAAGAGAAGAGATAGGTTGGTAGGACAATATTTATGTTGTCCAAGTATCTGTTGGTGGCTTTGGTGGCGTAGTTGGTAGCATGCTGAGCTTATGTGCCCAAAGTCGCGGGTTCAAACCCAGCCGAAGTCGTCGGATATTTTAAGAGCGTTAAAATTCCTCAGTATGCCTTCCTTTGGCAAGGAAGTAAAGCCGGCTGGCCCATGTCATAGATTTATGGCATGTAAAAGTACATTCCACTAACTATAAATGTGTGAGGCTAAATTTGTAGGTTAGATTTGATTAACGCTTATGTTAACTTTCTACGTTCACTGTCAGGTGCTAGTTGCGGTGGAATCTAGTAGCCAAGTTCACATCTAGGTGTCGTCGACGGTAGCATTTGGTAACAAAAGTAGGGACTACTTGAAATTGATCGTCTGCAGTCCTTACCTGAATTACAGATAACACACACACTAATACAGCCATCACAATTAACACAGACAGATTCTACACACAGCCAAAGTACACGGTGCTACATGACCGCGTTGTCGCAGCCCATAAACTGAGGAACCAACCATTTGTCCGTATCTACTTAACATATTTTTAGGGTGGTATTACTTACTGGATGTGAGAAAGAGATATTCACAAACATCAGCTATTTCGAGACTTTCATTATTACAGATTTATACAACAAAGATTGCTCAACAATATACTGCAGTTGTAACGGTCACCACTAGGATCGCTAATTGACAACAGTGTTGTCATTACTTATCGAATGCCCTGGTATGTAGAGATGAAATGATTAGCTCATTACAGGGAGGCGTACAATTAGAAAATACACTGAAGACTCAATCAACAATTAAAACACAAGCCATTGGGCAGATTATACACATGAGGCTGATGACCACTATGTCTTTAATCTCTAAACAAAACACTAACTGAAGTTATGGTTTCAAAACTTGCTATAATAGAACATAATGAAACGAGCCTCTATTGGCAATAATTGAGACACGAGTATGTTTATAAAACGAGCAAAGCAAGTTTTATACTTTCCATACGTGTGTCTTAATTACCATTATAGGCGAGTTGCATACGACTGTTTTTGTTCGACGATAATTATAACTTTATTATATGTTCTAACTGTGACAAGATCTGTACTGATTTGGAAGAAGAACAAAAAAAGGAAAAATGAGAAGGGTCTTTCAACATATTTCCACCTTAAGAAAGAAGTTTCAGCCAAGAATTGGAATGGTCAAGGATGCTAATCGTAATGGTGAAGGGATTAAACAGAGATGGAAAGATTATACAGACGACTTGTATGGTCTAGAGATAATAATAATAATAATAATAATAATAATAATAATAATAATAATAATAATATCGTATGGCCTCGGGTGCCTGGTGCAAGCTTTGTTAATTGACACCCAGAGGGTAGCTTGCATGTCGAATTTCGTCGTTCCTTTGAACGCTATGAATGTCAAGGAGGTTAGATATCTAAACACCTTGACACTAGAGCGCTTTCAAGTAGAGAATGGATGAACTTTGTGTTGGCGGAAAATCCCGAGATTAATTTTGCCATTGAACACGGCCTACTGAATTCAAATGGGTTCTTTAACATGCCAACAACGTATGACATGAGTATCGTGATTTTTGTCGCCTTCAAAAATCACTTACCATGGCCAGGGGCGAACCTGCAATCTTAGGGATGGTAGTCCGACACTATAACCACTCACCCACCGTGGCAAGATGGTCTAGAGATAAGAAGTGACGACTCATTACAAGAGGCAGATTTTGATCTAGAACCACCAGTGTTAGAAAATGAAGTCAGAATAGCTTTAAAGTCATTGACACAAAACAAGGCCTCAGGAACTGATGGAATTCCAGCTGAAATATGGCAAGCAACAAAAGAAACGTCTGTTAAAGTTTTAACTGCAATATGTCAACAGATTTGGAAAACATTCACTTGGCCCACAGATTGGAAACGATCAATCTTTATTCCTATACCAAAAAGGGAGACCTGTTGGACTGCTCCAACTATCTCACAATGCTCTGATACCACATGCCAGCAAGGTGATGTTGAAAATCATACAACGAAGATTAGAACCTTACATGGAACGTGAAATGTCCGCTACTCAAGCTAGTTTTAGGAAAGGTAGAGGAACAAGAGACATTATTAATGATGCACGTTGGATGATGGAAACAGCAAAGTAATACCAGAAGGAGCTGTACATGTGCTTTATAGATTACAGGAAGGTCTTTGATAGTCTGAATCATGGGAAGATGTGGAATGTACTTAGACAGATGGGCATACCTGAACATCTCATTATCCTGATGCTTGGAACAAGAAGCCAATGTTAAAACTGAGCATGGTGAAACAAGAGTGGTTCCCTATTAGTAAAGGTGTGCGACAAGGCTGTATACTTTCTCCTTACTTATTCAATCTGTATGCCGAGTACATCATGAAGAAATCTGGATTGGATGAGTCACCTCATGGTTTTAAGATTGGTGGATTGAATATAAACAACTTGAGGTATGCAGATGACACCACTTTGGTTGCTGAAAGCAAGTAAGAGCTCGAGGATATCATTATGAAAGTTAAAGAACAGAGTGAAACCATGAGCTTGTACTTGAATATCAACAAGTTTACCATCAAACATTATGTTAGATAATAAGTTAATCACATAGGTGAATAGTTTCTGTTTGTTGGATCAACCATTAGTAGTAGTGGCTCATGCAGTCAAGAGATTCGCCGAAGACTTGCCCTAGGAAGATCAGCTTTTAAAGGCCTGGATAAGATCTTCAAGTGTTCAGATGTATCTTTGCCTACTAAAAATTAGAATGGTTAAGGCACTAGTCTTTCCCATCGCTACATATGGTTGCGAAAGCTGGACCATAAGGAAACGAGATAGGAAGTATATTGATGCATTTGAGCTCTGGTGTTGGAGAAGGATACTGCGTATCCTTGGACAGCCAAGAAGACAAATGTATGGGTGATTCAAAAAATCAAACCAGATCTGTCTCTTGAAGCATTAATAACACGATTACAGCTGTCATATTTTCGACACATTATGAGGCGTTCTGATTCATTGGAAAAGACAATTATGCTTGGAAAGGTGGAAGGGTCTCGGAGACGAGGGCGGCCAGCATTGAGATGGATCGACTCCATCAAATCCAACATGAATATGTCACTGAAGGATCTGAAGTATATGGCTGAAGACCGAATCATATGGAGACAGTCCATCCATGAAGTCGCTAGGAGTCGACGCCTACCTGATGGCACCTGATCATCAACAACATAAATATTCATAAATATCTGTGGGATTCAGTCGGTTGAATTCTTCTTCTTGGGAATTGTGTGGGCTCAGCATTTGATCTCTACCCAATAACGAATCCCAATTCTTTGAAACATTGCTTCTCCTGAAGTAGCACCAACAGATAGCGCACAGGTACTATTTTGGACCATTTTGTTATTTTGGCCAAATAACACAAAATAGGCTGTTACAAACGCTTTAAAATTAAAATGTGTCGTATTATCAACTAGTTATTCTTCATATTCGATGTGTATAGAACGTCAACAGAAGGCAAATCAATTGAGTCCCAAATAGAACAGTTATGACATCTGGCGGAAACGTTTCGCATAAGAAATCCATTTACTGAACAGAGAGCTAGATTGTAATTTCCGTGTAACTAATGTCATACGCTTGCTTCCTCCATGACATTCTGATGTATTTATGTCAACAACAGCATTCACTAAAATCTTATGAATGTGTAGATATTGGAGTTGCGGATATTAAGCTACAGTGCTATTTTTAGCCTATTTTCAATTTGGAAAAAAATAGGCTTGTGAGATCACCTCTTGTCCGTGTGTGTGTGTGTCCCCTAATAACTTCTAAACGGCTGGAGCGATTTTAATGAAACACGGTAAGTTCATAGCACTATTCCATACGACCCCGACCGTGCCCTTCAAATTTTGTTACGTCTCACCAATCCAACATGGCGGCTGTGCGAAATATTTCACCAGCATTCAATATCTCCGAAATTATTCCCGATATCACCCTGGAATTTTTTACGGTGATAAAGGGAAATACTAGAAGTTCACCTATGTGACTTTTGAAGAACTGGTAACTACAAAACCAACATGGCGGCTACGTGAATTTGCGACATTTAAATAGATGTTTCTCGCAATTTAACGAACCAAACGCAATAAAACTTGGTACAGTATATGTTTATACGCATTCTAATGCACCGACATCTAACTCCGTTCAATTGTTTACATAACCACAAGATGGCGGATGTGCGAAATATTTCACCGGCATTCTATATCTCTGAAACTATTAGCGGTATCACCCTAAAATTTTGTACGGAGATAAAGGGCACTACTGGAAGTTCATCTATAAGACTTTCAAAAACCGGTTAACTATAAAGCGAACATGGTGACCAAGCGAATTTGAAAATTTTAAACATACGTTTCTGGCGATTTATTGTTCCAACCGCAATGAAATCTGGTACAGGAAATGTCTATACACATTGTAATACACTGGTACCTAATTTAGTTCAATTGTTTACATAACCTCAAGATGGCGGCTTTGCGAATTTTAAAATTAAGTTTTTATTTCCTTTGTCGTAATCATGCGATCGATGTGAAAGTTTGAATAATGAACCTACGCAATAATTTTCCTTTAATGGTACATGACTCTATGGCCTATACATTTAACCATCCAACATGGCGACCATCCGAAATATTTAGACGGCTCTGAATATCTACTAATCTATTATAGCAACCAAACTGATTTTTTTTATGTTCATAGCGGTTATGAACTTAAGTTCACCTATAGGACTTTAAATAACCTGGTGATCACAAATCCAACATGGCGGCGACGCGAAATATAAATATTCACATGGACTTTTCTCGCAATTTAACCATCCGAGTGCAGTGAAACTTGGTACAGCAAATACTTATACGAATGTTAATCCACTGGCATCTAATTTATTTCAATTGTTTCCATAACCACAAGATGGCAGCTGTGCGAAATTTTAAAATCTCCTTGTTACTTCCTGTGTCCTAATCATGCGATTGAAGTTTGATGCTACACGTACACAATAATCTTCATGTAACAGTACATAACTCTAAGACCTACATATATAAAATCCAACATGGCGGACATCCGAAATATTTAGTCGGTTCTCAATATCCACGAATCTATTACATCAAACTGAAATTTTGTTTGTTGATAGAGGCAATTAAAATTAGTAGGATATATGAAAATAGGCTGTATAGTGCTTCACGGAACAACATTTTTTTGCAATATTGTCCAGTTTGTTAATGCATTGTAACTAGAGTGGTTGATCCAATATAGGCTACATTGTCAACTTTCAAATCATGTAATTCATATCCGACATGGATTTTCTGTGCATGTCAAAAGCTATCTTTACCTAATTGGTCAATTAATATTGAGCTGTGATTGGTTGAAAAAAACTGTGTTGTAATGATAAGTAGTACTTTAATGAACCCCATTATGATACAGTCTTCTGACTTATAATATTTACATATCGACTTCGTCGAACCTAAAATATTTTATTATGACTTTATATTTAATCTTCCTGTTATCCCGGTAGTAATTACGTGCAGCCATTTGTGGTCACAGAGTATAATAAATGAAGATAGTGAACTTGGGCGGTGAGCGCGCGCAACTCGCTTCAATTGTTTCAGCACGAGGATCGAGGCAGACTAATCAATGATTCCATTGTGTTCACTGGAGGGGGAATATTCCATCACCCGCTCGGCGCAGGAGAGGGAAGGGTGGCCTACCTCCAAGGGAAGCCACACTGTTGCAGTTCTCTGGTCGACGTCTTATTTCAGTTTAATGGACTAATTGAAATACAGGTTAACCCACAATTTAATAATGAAGATAATAATACTAATAATTAATAATATTATTTATAATAGCAAATAGCTAGAAAAGAAATTGCGAGTCTTAGAGTAGTCGCATATGATGTGTAACATCTGATATTCGAAAAATTCCATATTACTTACTAGTTTTTTTTAAGAATGAACTCATAGTGCTACCTTGTACCAGCAAACGTAAAAGGATTCTCCAATGCATCTGCAGTAGTGACATATACCTGCAACTGTATGCGGGAGCAATCCACTGCCTACTTGATGCGAGCTGTGCTTTATACCGGCCAGTTAGTGAACCCATGCTAGCAGTGTTATTGAAAATGGCCTCTTTTTTGCCGATATAGCGCACTGCCAAGTATAGGCGCGATTAAAAATGAGGTGTGCAGTAGGTATATTAAATGCGTTTCTCCAAGTGTTACGTTTAGACCAACGAAGTTTCAATTATTGTTAGTAGTCGGTGTTAATATACTGAATTCCTACGTTGTTTGGAGTGTTTGTTGATGCGATATAAATTCCACATAGCCACATGGCCGACAGTACATCGAGTGCTTACATTAAATAAGAATACAGCAGAAGTATGAATATTTAATAAATCGTAATTGTTTTCAGCAAATATGATATAATGAATATTTTTACACCAAACAACGACTACTTGAAGATGATTTACTGTAGGAATTTCTTTAATGGGGCCTCCAAACCTTGAGGTAAACCGTATGCGATTTACATTTCACATAGTCACTTGTCCTACAGTACGTCGTTGTACCGATCTCCGCCACCGCGCGCGCTCATTGTTTCCGTCCCATGCACTTCCGTCCCATCCACTTCCGTACCTTTTCCAAAATCACTCCCACAAAAATGTCCAACTACCGATTGCCACAAGAATATCCCGATACCGAGTGGAAAGATGTTACACATCAAAACTTCTTTGGTTTAAGGAAACTGAGAAAGACCTCGTGGAACTCCAAATTACAGACACCATGCTAATGGGCAAAACAGCCAAAACCGTCACCAAGGATAAGAAGCAACGGTTCCAAGTGAAACTCAAACAAAAGCGTACGATCCACATCTCTGCCGAAGAAAGGGAAGCAAGATCTCAAAGGATGAGGCAATACTGGGCCACAAGGAAAGCTCAAAACAATGAAATCTGATTGATTTCATGAGCCCCAAAGTTGGGTGAAACTAATAAAGAAGAAAAAAGAAGCAAATAGCTACAATCCCCCAGGGGCTCAGAACCTGTGGGACGTGGATTGGCGACCACGGGATCCCAGCTGTGTCCGGCATTGCTTCCACTTACTTGTGCTGGGCTCCTCTCCGTCTTCTTTCCTGTCGACCTCTCTTGGTCAACTCTTATTCTCTTCCGAACCCGACGGTATTAGGTTATCCGAGGCCAAGGAAGTCTTTCACTTTCCCACCTTAATTGGCCCTTGTCTCATCTTTCCTGATCCCTCATTCTTCGAGGGGTCAGACCTCCTGTTTTCTTTTCATTATATCTCCTGATTCTGCTCAAGGCCCTGAAGGAGGCAGGGTGTATGTAGGCCCACTACTTACGGTGCACCCTGGATTGTATTTCACCCTCAAGGCCTCACGTTTGGTGAGATCGGGCATTGGTGACCCTGAGGGCTTTCTGAGCTGGGTCTGGATTTTCTCCTTCTTCCATTGCCTTTGGGGCGGTCCTTCTCCTCTTTACATTTCCTATCTGCCTTCATTGGTTCTCCTTCTTTCCAAGTCCTTCAATTCTCATTCTTCGAGGGGTGAGGGCATTTCCTCTTCTCCTGTTTGTAAGTCAGGAGTTAGTTTTAGTTGTAAGTTCCATTTGATCATCTTTCATTTACACTCTCAGCCAGACCATTAGGGGCCGATAACCTAGATGTTAGGCCCCTTAAAACAACAATTATCATCATGATCATCATCATCAGTTACAAGAAGAGAGCAAAAATAAGACACTATAGCATAATTGTCAAGCCAGAGATACTCTATAGTTCAGAATATATGATTAGTGGACAAGAAAGGGGATGGGGCGGAGATAGAGATGAAAGAAAGAAACATCTTCAGGAAGATCTTAGGACCCGAAAAATGAAACGATGGTACATTACGGAAGACGAGAAACGAAGATTTATACAGACAGAGAAAAATCACAGATACCATACGGAAGAGAAGAATAAAGTTGTATGGAGAATAAGCAATAGTCGACTAACGAAGAAAATCTTCAACTACATCACCAAGATAAAAGCGATCACAAAGTGAGTGGATGAACCAAGAAAGGACATGGAGGAAGTTGGGGTCAGTCTAAAAGAGATCTGGAACAGAGAGGTGTTTAAAGCTACGATTGATAAATTCAAGTGGTTCCAGGAAAAGTAAAGCAGACAAGCCAAGAACATCTGGTCCGAAGAGAGGAAGAGGTTGTTGTTGTTGTTGTTTGAGTCTTCAGTCTTTTGACTGGTTTCATGCAGCTCTCCATGCCTTCCTGTCCTTAGCTAATCGTTTCATCTCAACATAGTTACCACACCCTACATCCGAGGCAATCTGTTTAACAAATTCTAACCTTGGTCTACCCCTACAATTCTTGTCCTCGACCCTTCCTTCCATAACTAAGGTTACTATTCCTTGGTGTCTTAGTATGGGTCCTACCAACCTATCTCTTCTCTTCATTAGCAGTCGCCGGAAACATCTCTCCTCTCCCACTCGTCTTAATACCTCTTCGTTTGTCACCCCATCTACCCATCTGATCATCATTCTCCTGTAACACCGCATTTCAAAAGCTTCAATTCTCCTCTTTTCTGCTGCACCAATAGTCCAAGTTTCACTTCCATAGAGCGCCACGCTCCAGACAAAGGCTTTCAAAAATGACTTCCTAATACCTAAATCTATATTCGATGTAAACAGATTCCTTTTCTGTAGAAATGCTTTCCTTGCCTGAACCAACCTACTTTTTATATCCTCCTTGCTTCGTGCATCACTGGTTATTTTGCTTCCTAAGTAACAGAAGTCAAGAGGAAGAGGAACCACTGCAAAAATATGAAGAAGATCTGGGAAATCAAAAAAGTACTAACCACCAAGTCAATTGTTTCCCGCGGTCAAAAATCGAAGAAAAAAATAATAGCACTTGTTAACTCAGGTCACGCCAACGCGAGCACGTAGTGCTTGCGCGCCCCGGTGCTTTCCCCTCCCTCCCCTCTTTTCTTTCCGTGTAGTGGCGGTAGAGGATACCCCATTACATCTCCAAGTTGAGCTGATGAAACTACAGTGCGATTCAAGTTTGACAGACCGCTATTACCATTGCAATGGTGATTTGATTTCATTTTATAAAGGCGTTGAGGAGCAAGAATTAGCGAGGATTTATGCCCTTGCCCTGACATTTTTGGCTATGATCGGAACAACGTTCGTTTGTGAACTAATGTTTTCACTTATGAATATTAACACAACAAAAATTAGGTCAATTTTGTATGATGCTTCCTTGGAAGATACACTTCGGATTGAACTGCCAAAACGATTGTTCCAAAATTTAGTGGCTTCAAAGCGATGCCAATGATAAACAACGAATGTTGAAAAATATTCAAAATGAGGAGCGCAATAAAACTATTATTTCTGTCTGTACACAAAATTGGCATTATTGTTATTATTATTATTATCATTATTATTCGTTTTCATACCAGTACGCCGCCTGACGCGCGCTGATTTGCTCAGCCCCATTCACCAAACAAGCACACGACTTGCTCCTCGCTAAGCGCTGCCACTACAGCTGAGCACCTGTGCTCACGAAGCATCTGAGTTGGCGTGACCTGTGTTAACATAAGGGGTCCATCCCAAAAACAGAAGAATGTACGATGGCCACTTGAGTCAGTGTCATAGGATCGAGTAGTTTCAGAAGGTACAAAGACAAAACCTTAACAGATTCACACCGAAAGTGCCGAAACAATACTGAAACCATCGATCACATACTGACAGCTTGACCACTGAATCACTCATCGCATTTTCTCCGTACACCTCGCAAATCTGTTGATGAATGTTGACTGTTCTAGTGTTCTTCGCATTCAGAGAGCAAATGACAGAGCGGCTTCGGTGGCGTAGTTGGTAGCACGCCGACCTTCTATGTCCAAGGTCACGGGTCGTCGGACTTTTTAAAAGCGTGCTATATTCTTTGGAATATATACTTAATTCTAGCCTAATTTTACTCTTAAGATTTTTCTTCCTTTATTTTGGTTTATTCTTAAACTTCCCTTTTTTTCGTAAACGCCAACAGAAACGTTCTCTTTTCCTGTTCTCTGTGTGTATTCTTATCCTTTTTGAAAGTTTCTTTCAGATGTGCATTTTTCTTGTAAGATTCTCCACAGCGCTCCATGCGGCAATTCGGTTAACCCTTTGATTTCAGTCATATCAAGAACTACAACTGCAAGTTCTACAACTTTGAAGCAGATGGCATCATTGTCTTTATCTACAATCTCCACGAAGACTTCAACTCTAATGTATCGAAACTGTATTATATATCATTTGTTTTTTTCATGTTGCCTACTCTGTATCTGTTCCTTTCTCTCCCCCACCCTTCCCCTCGCCACTCTGGTTCTCCGAGCGATTGAATCTCTCGATCACTTCTCATCGTGTGCTAAGGTGTGACAGTTCGGCTCTCTTCCCAGGAGAAGCTCATCTTTTTCAACCATGTGCTGAACTTTTAAATAGACGCCATGTCTTAAGTTCGTTGTATCGGCTGTCCGGAAACATCAACTACGCTGCAATGAATAGATAAGTAATCATCTAAAGTGTTTTAAACCAAATTTTAAGGGTTTTAACTTATTCTGAAGGCTTTTAATGAACACTTTCAGCAGTATTTAAATTTTCACATACTTGTGTAATTTTCTAACTGCCCAGCGAGGGAAATTCTATGTCTTGCTTAAGCTAACTAAGCTTGCCATTGAAAGTCATACAAAACCCTAGTACTTCTTGCTTGAAATAAGGCAGATACTTCTCTCCAGCGTGGGAATTTTCTAAACTTATAGCTTGAAAATCATGCTTTCTTCTTCGTGGGATTGTTCTACTAAACCTTGAAACTGTACTACAAAGTTATTCTTCAATTTTCAACGTGGGATTTTGCTTTGCCCCATTTTATGTTGCCTTCAATTTGTGAAATTTGAAATGATGCAATAGACTCTTCCCATTGACAAACTATACCGGCTACCACCTCAAAACTCTATAACGTAAAATTACTGCTAACTTTCAACTCAGTACAAACTATATAAACTGCAATAGTGACAATCTAACAATGCTCAACAAAACTATTAGTGCGACGAAAGGTGTTCGTGTGGCTATCAACCGCGCCGCGTTCGGTTCGAAACAGTAAAATCGGCCAAACTTTAATTCCTATTTCCTCTATCCCCGTTTTTCCTATTGCTTAAAATTTAGCACTATTTAAATAACTAGCATCACCCGTCGCGGCTTCGCCCGCGAATATTCTAGTTGTTAAGAGTGCACTTAGCAAAATCTCAATCATGAATGCTATGACTGATTTATCCTTGGTATGAATAATCAGACTTTATCAATTCAGCTACAGGTGCAGTGCAGACACTGTTAATTTCAGGGCCTTTAAATGTGATTTTCGGAGACCCTTTATAGTCGGGTGAAAAAGACCTTTCGTACCACACTCACACGTGAAAATTGCGTGAATTTTTTTTACAGTGCCCTTGGCCCCCTTAAGCGCATTATACTGCATGTATTGATGAATTTTACAGCTTAATTTGGTTCAGTGATAACCTTATAACCGTCTGTAAACTTTCACAGTAATGTAATAATTGGAATTGCATTGCGTTACAGAAATAGATGGACCCGTGAGATTCTGTTACCATGGTTACCGTGTTGCATTCTTTCATTATTTCATTGTAAATATACATGTTTTAATGTATTTATTTAATTGTGAGGCATTTAAAGAGTAAGTGAGTGCGTTTCGCTTACGCATTGGGTACCAGTAGGTACCCCATATGTGTAAGTTGGTGTTAATGGGACCTTATTTTCGGTACAAAACTAGAATGGTACCTTAGCAGAATAATATAGGGAGGGATTTTCTTGTATTTTTTTCTATGAGGCCTTGCCTATTAATAGTCTCCCTCCCGTCTTTTCATGTATCCCTTCCGTAGTTCTGTATAAATACTCTATGTGGTTATAAATCCACATCTTAATCTGCACTTTCATTTCAGGAATTTTGAATTTGTAATTTCCCAATTGTTAAAACATTTGTATTTTTTTCTTATGTAATCGAGGTTTCACTGAATTGACCTTTCCGTATTGTACTTATCACATATGTATCTCTGCTTCAATATAAGTCTAGTGGTTGTGGTCTTCCAGTTACGCTCAGGAATTTCTAACTGTAACTATTTATGATGATCAGATGGGTATATAAGGTGACCAACGAAGAGGTATTAAGACGAGTGGGAGAGGAGAGATGTTTCTGGCGACTGCTAATGAAGAGAAGAGATAGGTTGGTAGGACACATACTAAGACACTCAGGAATAGCAAGCTTAGTTATGGAAGGAAGGGTTGAGAGGGATGAGATAGAGCAAGAGCAACAACTGCAATCAGAAGAGATGGAGGATGAATAATAAGAAGAAGAAATAATCAGTAGATATGAAATTGACGAAGCGGTAACCAAGATGAAGAATGGTAAAGCATCGGGTCCGGATGATATAGCTCCTGAATTGATTAAGAAAGGAAGTGATGAATTAAAAGAATGGTTAAGAATTGTGTTTAACATTTGCTGGAAGGAAGAAATGATACCTGAGGAATGGACAAACAACATCATCATCCCAATCCATAAGAAAGGAAGTACAACAGATTGTCGGAACTATCGAGCCATTTGCTTATCATCAGTTGTACTGAAGCTATACACGAGAATTGTAGAGAAAAGATTACGAAGACAGGTGGAGCCAGAGCTACAAGAAGAACAAGCAGCATTCCGCCCACATCGGCAAACTCAAGATCAGATGAGTTGTCTTCGACACCTTATAGAGAGAATAAACAACAGAAGGAAGGAAGCATATCTGGCATTCCTAGACATTAAAGCTGCGTTTGATTCTGTACCTAAAGAGGAAATATGGAAAGCACTGGAAACTTGACCGATAAGAAGAAAGTTGATCAGAGTAATTCAAAGTGTGTATAAGGTGGTCAAGGGATTAGTGAGATTGGATGGACATGAGAGTGGACAATTCAGGATGGACAGATGAGTGAAACAAGGTGACAGCCTGAGTCCACTGCTCTTCATTGTATTCATGAATCAAGTGATCAGTCAATGCAGAGCTAGGACAAGGCGAATGAAAATTGGAAACTGGAAAATGAGACCAATGTACCTTCGGTCACTAGTGTATGCGGACGACATAGTACTTATTAATAATAGTTCAGAAGACCTGCAACAAGCTGTCACAGAATGGGCAACTTCCCTACAAGACAGAGGACTCACCATTAATATAAATAAGAGTAAGGTGATGAAAATAGGAGGAGATAGGGAAGATATGTTAATTGAGTGGCAAGGAAGGACTATGGATCAAGTCCACAGCTTTACATATCTGGGAACAATGCTGACTGAGGATGGAAGAATCGACGGAGAGGTTAATACTTGGGTAAAGAAGGCAAATAACATATATTATCAGTTGAGCCAATGTATTGTGGGAAAGAAGGAAGTCTCGGAGAAAACCAAGATTCAAATCTATAAGACAGTATTTTACCTACACTCACCTATGGAGCTGAGACATGGACTATGCTGGACAAACATGAAAGTAGAGTGACTGCCTCAGAGATGAAATACCTCCGGAAGATAGTGAATAAAACTAGAAGAGATAGGGTACGAAATATAGCGATTAGAGAAGAATTAAAGGTGGAATCGGCAGTAAATACCATTCAGAAGAAAGCTTTACAATGGTATGGGCATATCATACGGATGGATGAAGAAAGGAAACCGAAGCAGGTGATTGAGGCAAAGCCTGAAGGCACTCGAAGAAGAGGTCGTCCAAGGAAAGAATGGATCCAATATGTCGGAGAGATGGCAGAGAAGAAGGGAAGGACTCTGCAGCAAACCAGGAGACTCGCAGGGAATAGGAATGAATACAGAAAGTGGCTGGCAGACCCGACGCCGAGAGGCAAAAGGGATAGATGATGAAGAAGAAGGGTTGAGGACTAGAACTGTAGGGGTAGACCAATGTTAGAATATGTTAAACAGATTGCTTCGGATGTAGGGTGTGGTAGCTATGTAGAGATGAAACGATTAGCTCAAGACAAGGAGGCATGGAGAGCTGCATCAAACCAGTCAAAAGACTGAAGACTCAAACAACAACAACTATTTATTTGTTTCTTAAGCTCCTTTCGCTTTATTACGAAAGCATTCTACTCCAACATTTAGTTGCTACCCAATTCTTTAACCAAAGAATCTATACCCTTGTAAGGGTTCTTATTACTCTTGTTATAGGACTCTGACTCTGGATTGTACAAATTGTTCTAAATTCTATTATTGTTGAGGCAATTAAAATTGCTACAATTTCCTGGAGTTCAATTATATTTGCTCGAAAAGCTGTTAGGTATGGCCTTTCTTTTCCCATCTTTCCTTGCATTTAAAAACATAATCACGAGTACTGAATCCCAAGTTTAATATCAGTTTAGGCTAATCATTTGTTGTTTTTATGGCAAAACTCTTGCTAACACTGCACATAAAGTTTACTTTAGTTATCTCCTGTAAATTATTGAAGGCAAGTATAGCTTGCTCAGCCAGCTTCCTACTTGAGGCGAATTTTCCTAGTCCTATAATTTACCTTCGAGTTATAGTTTTGCCTCAAGTTAGGTTGTTTTTATCACCCTGTCTAAACTTTTAGTCGGCACCCTGCTGGGCAAAATTTGAGCCAAACTTAAACGCAACAATCATTTCTTTCAAGTAACTTCAACTATTTACAACATTCTTATAAAAAACGTAAAGGTCTTTTTAGCTCTGTCTGCATTGAGGGTAATCGATCTCCCTCTTAGGGATCTATCCTCAGCGGGGAATAAAATCATCCCAATTAATTCAAATCTCTCCTGCATTTCAGAATGCTTCTTAAAATATTCACTTTTTGTGAGGAAAAGAAATAATTCCATTTCCTCTTGTCTACACTTGTTCGCCAGTGAACTGCGTTCCCACATAATACCCGAATTCCGGCTCGAGAGGGAAAGTGCACTTAGCGCTTGCTTGCCGGCAACCTCAGCTAGCTTCTCTCGCATCACTATACTTAATTATAAGTACTTGGTGGTACACACTCTTGGTTGCTCGATGCGCAAGCAAGACTGTGTTTACTCTAGTAGTTTCAATCATCAAGGTGTTATTGGTTTTTCCCTAATCAAAACGTCTTTGAAAAATAACCCATCAACAATTAAAAATCAAGGTTGGTATTTGCTTTCCTGCCTTGCATTCACAAGCCTTAATCTTCCCCAACTAATTTTTCTTTTTCTTTTTTGTGTTAAGAAAGAGGTAGTTTTGGGTTCGCTTCCATCTTTTATTTTTACAAAAGATCTGTTTCTATCCCCAAGCCCTTTCCTTTTTCATATCATCTTTCCTCCGGTAGGGTTTAAGCGTAGGCTTGACCTACCAGAGCATTAAAATCCCTCAGTATGCCTTCCTTCGGAGGGAAAGTATAGCCGGCGGTCCATGTCATAGATTTATGGCATGAAAAAGAACCTTCCGCTAACTACACTTGAGTGCAGCCAAAATTTGTAGGTTAGAATTCATAACGCTCTATTAGTTTCAACGTTCGCCGCCAAATGCTGGCTGCGTTGCCATCTAGTAGCCAAGTCCGGAAGTTAGTTGTCGTGGACGGTAGCATTCGATAGGGAGAGTAGGAACTCCTTGAAAATTATTGTCAGCAGTCCTTACTTGAATTAAAACAGATACACACACTAATACAGCCATCACAATTAACACCGGTTATCAGACAGATTCTACACACACCCAAAGTACACGGGGCTACATGACCGCGTTGTCGCAGCCCCTAAACTAAGGAACCAACCAATCTCACAAGTGGCGGGATTTTCAATCAATTTCGCCATTCTGACCAAGCACTGTAAACAACAGACGATGATCTCAAAATAGCGTCATCTCCTTCTTCCTGACTCAGAACAACTACCGCGCATGCGCCCAACTGTGATTGTTGCAGCGATGCCGAGGCAACGTACAAAGATAGAACTTACATTCTGGACGTGCCTAGTAATTCGAAAATGTTCCCATGGCAAGAAGACGTTTGCGTAACCTATGAAGCTAGATTTACGACATAAACGGTATATTTTGGTTTTGTAAAGATTGGAAAAGGAGTCGCCTCCGTGGTGTAGTGGTCAGCGTGCTAATATGCCACCCCGGAGGTCCAAGGTTCGATTCCCAGTTCTACCACGAAATTCGAAAAGTGGTATGAGGACTGGAACGAAGTCTACTCAGCCTCATGTGGTCCATATGAGTAGTGTATTTCCATGGTTTACCACTTCGTCTCCAGCCAAATGACGGGATGGTTCCTAACGCAAGGCCACGGCAGCCTCCTTCCCTCTTCCTTGCCAATCCCTCCCAATCTTACCACCCCTCATAAGGCCCCTGTTCGCCACCTGAGCAAAGTGCTCGTCCCATCTCCCCAGTTGTATCCCCCGACCCGATGTGTTAAGCCCAAGGACACTGCCCTGGCGGCGGTAAAGGTGGGATTCCTCGCTGAGTGCAAGGTAAAAGCCAACCGACTAAAAAAAATGGAAAAGGGAAGAGAATCCCTTGCTATAACGCCAGAAAATATCAGGGAAATATACTGTAATTTCTACAAAAATGAAATTTCTTGATATCAAATATAGATTTATGAATTGCAGAATGGCCATAGGAGGATAGTTTAATTGAACGACCGTAGGCTCCCAGCAAGTTCAATTTAAAGTGGTTCCAACTTTGGCCACCAGATACCACTGTCCTTAACACCGAGCGCCAAACTTTGGAACTTGATAGAGCGTTTCTGACTAGCCAAATACAACCTACCAATTTGGTTACACACTACCAATTGTAGTGATAGGTTCTTTTACATGCCATAAATCTATGACATGGGATCGCCGGTTTAACTTCCCCTCCGAAGTAACGCATACTGAAGGATTGTAACGCTCTTAAAAATCCGACGACTTCAGCTGGGTTTGAACCCGCGATCTTGGGCATAGCATTTCAGTATACTACTGACTACGCCAACGAAGTAGATTTAGGTATTAGAAAGTCATTTTTGAAAGCCTTAGTCTAGAGCGTGGCGCTCTATGGTAGTAGAAGCGTTTAAAATGTGGTGTTACAGGAGAATGATGAAGATCAGATGAGTAGATAGAGTAACAAATGAAGTGGTATAAAGACGAGTGGGAGAGGACAGATGTTTCTGGCGACTGTTAATGAAGAGAGGAGATAGGTTGGTAGGACACATACTAAGACACCCAGGAATAGCAAACTTAGTTATGGAATGAAGGGTTGAAGCAAGAACTGTAGGGGTAGACCAAGATTCTTCTGTAATTTGTTAAACAGATTACCTCGGATGGAAGGTGTGGTAGCTATGTACAGTAGAAGGAAGGAAGCTTGTAGTTTAACGTGACCGTCAATCTTGAGATCATGAGCCACGGGACCTCCTTTTTATGTGGAATCCGAACCACAGGACATGGCATTTCACTTCGAAAATCTCACGTGCATTGGCCGGGAATCGAACCCGGACCGCCTTGGTGAGAGGCATACAGCTAGACCGCTGAGCCACCACGCCCCTGTATGTACAGTAGAGATGAAGCGATTAGCTCAGGACAGGACTGCATCAAACCAGTCAAAAGACTGAAGAATTTAACAACAACAACAATAACAACAACAACAGCGGTAGCAATCTGTAATATAGCAATAAATAAGAATGTCTTGAGTTCTGTTATTTACAGCGCCATTGATCATTAGCAAAGGGAACGTTTGGTGCGATCTGCGGCACAGTGCCAGTTGAATTCAGTACAAAGACCAACCGAAATAATTCTCTTTCATTGCGTGCACTTAGCTTTATTGCTACATCCAGCAACGTAAATCAAAGCTTCTCAGCATTGCAGAATATTGGAGTTCTTCCTCCGACAATTTGCTCACACACAAATATATAGAGAGTTCAATTAGAAAATGGATTACATGCATTTTTGATTTTTGACATTCTCCAATTTTAGCAGCAATATCTTCATCATCACCACCATCATCAGTTTATCTGCCTGATGGTCGGTCTCTCCACCTTATCCGGTCTTCAGCAGCACGTTTCAGCAGCTCATACGATTTATCAATCATGATGGAATCCAGCATCTGAAACCTTCTTCTTCCTCTTAGGATTTTCCCTTGGACTGTCTCTTCTAATGCACATTTCACCACTCTTATGCAGTGTCCAGTCCAATTCATTTCTCTTTTCCTTATCTCCTTTAGCACCGTTCTTTATTCTCCTACTTTCTTTAATACTTCCTCATTTCTCACTTTGTTCTTTCAACTTCTTCTGCCCATTCACCTCCACAACCACATCTCGTCTTCTTTCCTAAGCGTCCAAGTTCCCGCTCCATACATTGCTACTCTCCAAACAAAACATCTCACTAATCTCTTCCTTAGGCTTACTTTCATTGCTCCACAAAATAATTTTATTTTCTTACTGAAGGCTTCTTTAGCTACTGTAATCCTTGTTCTTATTTATTTAGTGCGTGTCATCTAAAACTATCAACTTGCTCAATTTCATCTTATAATTTTATTGTAATATTTTCACCTTTTCCACCACCGAAAATGAAACAACAATCGATGGAATCGAAGCTTAGGGGCAGTCCACCGCCGAAGAAATGTCGAACAGTGCCTTCAGTTGGCGACAGTGTTCTGGGACACAAAGGGCATCATCCTCATTGACTGGTTGGAATTGGGGGCCACGATTAACAGTACAGCATATGTGGCATCCCTTAAGCGCTTACGTCATGCCATTCAAACTAAGCAATCAGGAAAATGGGCTAAAGGTGTGCTTCTGCAACATGACAATGACCGCCCCCACATTAGCCGTGACACCACCGCTGTCATTGAACAAATGGGATCCACGGTGCTGCCACAACCACCATACTCTCCCGACTTGGTACAAGTGATTATCACCGTCGTTTTGCGGATTTTGCAAGGCTGGACACAGCTGTCAAGGCAAGGGTACGCATCACTCCGAAAGAATGGTTTCAAGAAGGTCAGGTGAGTGACAAATCGATGGCAAAAGTGCATAAAGTTACAAGGAGATTGTGTTGAGAAGGTGGACGTAACAACTGATGTGTAATGTACTTCTGCTGGGTAGAAAAATATGAAGTGTAAAACTATCTAGTACGCCCCTCGAATAAATGTTTTCATATTATGTGCTCTCAATTTACATAAGAGCAGTATAAATTGAAAATATTTTAATTGGCGCCTTGTTATATAAGGTTATGTTTGCCACGGTGGTTAAGTGGTTATCGTGTCGGTCTACCAAGCTTGCAGGTTCGCTACTGGCCGTACTACGTGTTTTTTGAAAGGTGACAAAATTCATGACACACATGTCATACGTTGTTAAAGAACCCATTTGAATTCAGTAGGTCGTGTTCATAATGGCAAAATTAATCTCGGAATTTTCCGCCAACACTAAGTTCTTCCTTTCTCTTAGAAAGCGCTATAGTGTCAAGGTAGATATCTAACCTCCTTGACTTTCATAGCATTCCAAGGAACGACATAATTCGACACGCAAGCTGCCCTCAGGGCGCAAATAACAAAGCTTGCACCTGGCACCCGATGCCATACGATATTATTATTATTATTGCAAAAGTCTGCAGTTTTAAGTACCTTGGCGAAATTATACAGCCCTCAGGACTTAATTGAATCGCCAATGAAGACAGAATCACTAAGCTCCAGAAGGCCTACAGGCTAACATGGGCCCATTACAACAAGAAATGCATTTCGACGAACGCCAAATTACGACATTATAAAACAGTTATTCTTCCAGAAGCAAAATATGCGGCTGAAACAATAGTAATCGATAGTCATTCCAAGATTAGGTAACTGGAAAAGCAGGAACGTAAAATTCTCCGGAAGATCTACGGAGCAATCAACAGAAAAAGCATTTGGATGAAGAGACTTAGTACAGAACTCGATCAAAACACCATTACGATAACAGACGAAATTAGAAAACGCAGAGCCAAATTTTACCCTCACATCCACAGGATGGCCACCTCCAGATTGCCAAAGAAACTACTCGGTATCATAACACAGAGAAAATGCGGCACAGAATGGCTTAAAGAGGTAGAGAGAGACTTACAAGCAATCAGTATACAGACCGAACTGAGTGCCTGACGAAAATCGCGAATGTTAAGTTCGAACCAAGATCATTACGATAACCTGGGAAAAAATGGACGGATGAGAGGAAGAGGGAGCATTCCGCGAGAATGGAGAGATTTTGGGAGGAGCGGAGGAGACACACCTCCATATGACATCATGTTATCAAGTTTAATCGCTCTCCTGTAGGGGAATTTTCGCTTAAATAAATAAAATTATTATTATTATTATTATTATTATTATATAAGGTTATTAAATTGCATATCTTTAAATAGCAAAGCATCTAAGATACGCCACTGGAAAAAAGAATAACATTGTTCGTTCTCACTTTACCAAATCAAAACAAGAGTTTATACAACGGAGCTCTCAACCATATAGATACTAGCTTTTGCTACACACTGTACCTCAATATTTCAGTTATATAACTCAACTCGCAGGAAGCTATTTATATCTTAAATATCTTACTCCCTCGAGAACCTTATATTAAATTTCCCGTTATCAATTAAGGGAGTTCTCTAGATATATATCCAATATGTGTCCCACATACGTCACCCGGAGACAGGCAGATTTATCAACTTCAACTAAATATAGCCTTCCTGTCTTAAGAGAGATTTGTATGAAGATTTTATCGTGTGGGCAGTTATTTCCAGCCTCTAGCTTCTCAACAGATGCTGAACACGCACGGTATTAACATGCACTCCAACTCTACACTGAGTTACAAGTATTTTTAAATAGGGTTCCACAAGGAACATACTTGGTACCGAGTTTACCCCTATATAGGTTTAGTGGTCAGTATAAGGAAAATTTATATTGTCAAAGGTGCAGATGGTTGAATCTTTCACTCATATATCAACTAATTCTTGTGGAAGTGTTAATGTTTCTGCAAACTAAATATTACTAGTTTATCTCCTTGAGCTAGGGTGCTAAATTAATCTTTGAATAAAAGTAATTAAAATAAAAAAAGCAAAAATTAAAACAAATGTAATAAAAATAATGCATTGTTATTTTAATTTTTATTATCCTAGTTTTCTTTACTTTTTATTTCTAATTGAAAATGAACAAGCATACCAAAATGAAATTTCTAATAATTTTGCCATCTTAATTGTAAAATTATAAAAGTAATTATGAGCATTAAAATGTTAAAGAAAACACAAAAATAAATTAATAATACTTATAATTAGGCTAAAATAATTAAATTTAAATAAGTACATATTATTATCTTTATCTATATATACTGTACAGTGTGGTCCACCCGCCCCTTATTATTTAGTTTTATGAAACCCAACTAACATCGCATTTCTCCCGATGGTCGATATTGCTCTGCGCTCTGACTGTGTGACAGCAATGTAAATGGGTCATGGGTCTAGCAAAGAAAAACCGACCTTAAACTTTTCCCCGCCAAATACTACGGCCCATTCTACTAACATATGACTTTCTGCTCCTTGAAATAACACACATACACGTAATACGCTCGAATTAATAGTTTACGCCACGTGATCTGTAATAGTAGAAAGTTAAATCAACTCCACAAACCGTGATTGAAGACTTTGAAATGGACTTAAACGTTTGAGGTGGGACGGCTACAGTAACTAAAGCACGTTTAGCGTGCAGTATTTACCATGTCTTGGTGGCTGAGAGGTTTAAAGCCTGACCGTACTTGGTGGGCGCGAGCGGGTAGAATGCTGCTTCGAATCCAGAAGTAGGCATACTTTTTTTTTTTTTTGAACGAAAGCCCACATTCCATTTTAGTCGGGATGTAACTACATTGACACATTTATTGCCTTACGACGAATTTTTGTGAAGAGTTCGTTGAATTTTGATGATTTATAAAGAGAACACGATTGAATTGGTACGTTATGCCACGTGACCTGTTATGGCAGAAAAATTAAAAACTGGCATGAATATTAAAATAACATCTCGAAGTGTTGCTCCGGAAGTCCGGGTTCGATTCCTAGCTCTGCCAACAAATGTAATACTTGTCTGAGGGCTGAAATTGGGTACACATAGCCTCGTGGAGCAAATATGAGAAGAAGTGGGTTCGATTCCCACCTCAGCCACCCTGGAAATGGTTTTCCGTGGTTTCCAAATTCCGGGACGGATTCTATCTTAAGGCCACGGCCGCCTCCTTCCCAATCCTTAATTGCAAATACACACATCATTACACGCCCGCAATAACTCAGGTTATCAGACAAATTCTACACACACACACCCAAGTAAATATGGCTAAATGTTCTAGACCCTCAAATGAAACAAAACAACAACATATCGAAGGATATTCTGATCGCCAGTGCTTGCATCGAAGTATACGTATTCCGTAGAAATTCCCATTGTATTATTAGCAAAAAATCGTGTGTCTGTCTGTGTGTGTGTGACGTTGTGTGTGTGTGTGTGTGTGTGTGTACTCTGAATGTCTGCCCCTCCCTCCCCCCCCCCCCTATCAGTTCGAACACGGTGAAACCGAATTGAACGAAATTTGGTACAGAGGTAGAACTAGCAAAGGGCACCTCAGTGTCATGTTTTATATCGCAGCCATCTTGACGGAAACGTAATGGCGGCCACCCAAATGTTCAAAGCTTAAATCAAATTACGAATAACCAAATCATCCGATCTCTACCAAATTTTGCAACAACATATATTTATATGGCGAGCGTCTTTTGACTACACTACAAGGTAATCAGACTAATAGTTTGCAGATGGCGGCCATGTATGTGTGCAAATCGATTCCCCCTATCAATTCAAACACGGTGATACCGAATTGAACGATGTTTGGTACAGAGGTAGCACTAGTAAAGGATACCTCAGTGTAATGTTTTATATCGCCGCCATCTTGACGAAAACGTAATGGCGGCCATCCAATTGTTAAGAGCTTGAATCAAATTACGACCAACCTAATAATCTGATCTCTACCAAATCTTGCAACAACATACCTTTATGTGGGAAGCATATTTTGACCAAACTACAAGATCATCAGCCCAACAGTTTGCATATGGCGGCCAAGTATGTATGTAAATCGATTCCCCCTATCAATTCAAACACGGTGAAACCGAATTGAACGAAATTTGGTACAGAGGTAGCACTAGCGCAGATCACCTCAGTGTCATGTTTTATATCGCCACCATCTTGACGGAAACGTAATGGTGGCCACCCAAATGTTCAAAGCTTAAATCAAATTACGACTAACTTAATCATCCTATCTCTACCAAATTTTGCAACAACGTATACTTGTATGGCGAGCATCGTTTGACTGAACTACAAGGTCATCAGCCCATTAGTTTGCAGATGGCGGTCATGTATGTGTGCAAATTGATTCCCCCTATCAATTAAACACGGTGTAACCGAATTGAACGAAATTTGGTACAGAGGTAGCACTAGCAAAGGGCACTCCAGTGTCATGTTTTATATCGCCGCCATATTGACGAAAACGTAATGGCGGCCATCCTAATTTTAAGAGCTTGAATCAAATTATGACCAACCTAATAATCTGATCCCTATCAAATTTTGCAACGACATACCTTTATGTATAGAGAATCTGTTGACCACACTACAAGGTCATCAGACCAATAATGTGCAGATAGCGGCCATGTTTGTGTGCAAATTGATTCCCCCTATCAATTCAAACACGGTGAAACCGAATTGAATGATTTTTTTTTACAGAGGTAGCACTAGCAAAGGGCACATCATATTCATGTATAATATCCGTAAAGCACGTTGTATTTCAAGAAGCTACTACAACCAACATTCAATTATACTCCTTGAAAAGGACAAAGGGTTATAACCATACCCATGTATTTAGGAGGAAGTAGGCTATAAGTTCTTTACCAAACATCTTGTTTTGTTATTAAATTTAAACAAAAAGTCTTAGCATATCTTTAGGCCCGTATCACACGACACTAGCTGGCAAGGAAGCTGCTGTGATCGCTGGTACAAAATCCTGTAGGATTCTGTTCTCTTCGTCAGTACACCTGCTTGTATGACCGAAGTGTATCACACGCTAGCATTTTGGACGCTAAGATGTATGAAATAAAACCGAAGGGCGGTCGTTTGAGGGTATTATTTGCAGTTATGTCGCCTTATTAACGTAAAGCGGTCGCGAAACTTGCTTTAAGTAAATTAGAAAACATGACAGGTACTGAATGAATGCATCCCAATCAATATTTAAGATCTAACTGTAATAATTGATTATTTTACCATACGCGTTAATAAGACGCGCAATTAAAACCTCCAAAGTGTGTTGAAATGTGTGCAAGTGTTATTGCGTCTGCTCGCTCTTTCGATGATCCCGGGTTCAAGGCTATCCAACGGCAGATTTTTTAAATTCTTTTCAACTATTTTATTACACCCTCCATACCTCGTACAGCAAGATTTCAACTTGGTTTTGTTCACATTATCTACGAAGACGATAGGGAAAGTTATTTTCTTGTCTCATTTAAATGCCTATTTTCCCTAAATACTGTTCAAAGCCATGGATGGATACTATTCGTTATAATTATTATTTATTTAGTCGATTTTACTCTCCAGGTTAGGTTTTCCCACGGACTCAGCGTGGGATCCTATCATTACCGCCTCTACGGGCAGTGTCCTGGAGCTTGAAACATCTCGTCTGGGGGATACAACTGGGGAAGTGAGATCAGCACCTCGCCCAGGCGGCCTCACCTGCAAAGCGAACAGGGGCCTCATGAGGAAGGGGAGAGGATGGAAGATTGGGATGGATAGGCTAGGAAGAGGGAAGGAGGCGGCCGTGGCCTTACAGTAGGTACCATCCCGGCATTTGCCCGAAGACGAAGTGGGAAACCACGGAAAACCACTTCTAGGATGGCTGAGGTGGGAATCGAACTCCCCTCTACTCATTTGGACCACCCGAGGCTGAGTAGACCCCGTTCCAGTCCTCATACCACTTTTCAAATTTCGTGGCAGAGCCGGGAATCGAACCCAGGACCTCCGGGGCGGCAGCTAACCATGCTGACCGCTACTCTACGGAGGCGACAAAATTAAAAAAAAACTGTTCTAAACCATGGATGGATACTATTCGTTATAATTAATATTTTTTTAGTCTATTTTACCCTCCAGGTTAGGTTTTCCCACGGATTCAGCGAGGGATCCCATCATTACCGCCTCTACGGGCAGTGACCTGGAGCTTGAAACATCTCGTCTGAGGATACAACTGAGGAGGTGGGATCAGCACCTCGCCCAGGTGGCCTCACCTGCAAAGCGAACAGGGACATCTTGAGGGATGGGAAAGGTGGGGAGGATAGGGAGGGATAGGCAAGGAAGAGGTAATGAGGCGGCCGTGGCCGTACGGTAGGTAACATCCCGGCATTTGCCCGAAGGCGAAGTGGGAAACCACGGTAAACCACTTTGAGGATGGCTGAGGTGGGAATCGAAGCCCCTCTATTTATTTGGACCACCCGAGACTGAGTAGACCCCGTCCCAGTCCTCATACCACTTTTCAAATTTCATGGCAAAGCCGGGATTCGAACCGAGGACGTCCGGGGTGGCAGCTAATCACGCTGACTACTACACAACAGAGGCGACTCTATTCGTGATAATTAGAATGTTAATAGTTCAATATTTATAATAGGCCTAATATGACACGTTCTGTAATTACTGGCTTGCTGCGAGGCTCAGCGGTAACGTTCTCGCTTGCTGTGCCTAAGGTTGCAGGTTCGTATCCTGGCGCAGTCAGCTGGCATTTGAGGGTGCGCAACTGTGAGGGAGCCGTGTCAGTAGATTTACTGGCATGTTGAAGATCCCCTTCCGAGCTAAATTCCAGCACCCCGGCGTATCTAAAAGCCAGAGCAGTTAAAAGGGACTTAAAACCAATAATGTCATAATTATCTGTATTTACTGTAGGTTTGGGGCAGATGACCTCGTAGTTCCGCCCCTTAAAACCTCACTAACTAACTAACTAACTAACTAACTAAATATTACTGTAAGCGTATAGCAAGCGCTTTTCACACAGACGCCGTTGAAAGAAATTATAGTTTCGGTCTGATGTATTTATTTATTTATTTGTTATGTGGTTCGTCTGAGTGAGTCGGAGTTTTCCTTTAAACAAAGGTGGTCAAAATTTCGAACACTTGCTACCTTGAATATACAGGATACCATGCTTTCGTTCTACTGGCTGCGTACCATCGGATAAGTACGGTCCTTTTGAGGACCAAATAAAAATCACTCGTTGGAACAGATAGATATGCGTCCATAGTACATCCACAATAAACGACATTAAGCAAAAAAAAAATACTAGTTCAAGATTCGAACCTCCTACAATGCGACTTCGTTGACGCAACTCTTGATTTAGCCACCATAGCTACCGAGAACCATGGTATATTGCTGGCACGCATTGAATCTATTCGTAGACACTTCCTGTCAAAACGTAAGCATGTGTTATTCGGAGCTCTAATCGTTTCAATCATGCATTATATTTGAGGTCATTGAAAGAAAACTGCCACTATTAATTTATACTATATTCGCGAGGATGTACTCAACGGTAAAGTTGTACAATGGACGTAAAGGAACAGGTACTAATGTTTTTAGGATGACTGTGATATACGCGTTAGTTGGGTTGCCTTCCTCCAAAAAAAAATAAGGGGCTGGCGGACCACACTGTATATATAAAGCTCAATGTTTGTCTATCTGAATGTCTGTATGTTCTTTATACAAATCTACACCGTATCACCGATCTGAACCAAAATTTGTACACTTACCTTTTGTAACCCGGCGGGTAACCCCGTCTACATTAAATTTCGGACAGACCACTCCATTCCCCGCATGTAGGCCCTTTGGCAAAAATCTACAACGTTTCGCCGATCTGAACCAAAATGTGTATACTTACACTTTAGAACCCAACGAGTAACACTGTCCACTTCAAATTTCGGACAAACCAACCCCATTCCCTGTGTTTAGCCCCTTAGGCAAAAATCTACACTGTTTCACCCATCTGAACCATATTTTACATTCTTACCCTTTGGAACCTGACGAGTAACACTGTCTGCTTGAAATTTCGGACAAACCAACCCCCTTCCCTGTATTTAGGCCCTTTGGCGAAAATCTGCACCGTTTCACCGATCTGAACCAAATTTTACATACTTACCCTTTGGAACCCGAAGATTAACACGGTCTGCTTGAAATTACGGACTCTCCACTCCATTCCCTGCATGTAGGCCTTTTGACAAAAATGTATACCTATTCAGTGATCTGAACCAAATTGTGGATACTTACCCATTGGAACCCAACGAATAACACTCACTACTTGAAATTTCGGACATACCACTCCATTTTCCTGCATTTAGGCCCTTTGGCACAAATCTACACAGTTTTACCGATCTGAACAAAAATGAGTATACCTACCCCTTGGAACCATGTGGGTTACACTGTCCACTTTAAATTTCGGACCGACCACTCCATTCCCTGCATTTAGGCCCTTTGGCAAAAATCTACATCGTTTCACCGATCTGCACCAAATGTTTTATACTTACCCATTGGAACCCAACGAGTACTTCGGTGAAACTGTGCGGGACCAGAAAATCACGTTTTAAGACCCTTGAACCTATCGTGTCAGAAGTTAAGCAACACCACACTCTTCCCCGCCTGTGATTTTTAAAATATGTTTCTCGTAGTTCCGCCCCTTAAAACAACAATAACTAACTAAATAACTAAGATATGTTTTTCTATTAGTTTGTAAGTTTGATGAACCAGTTCAGTAGTAGTAGTAGTCATCTCACCACATAAAGTCTTGCTCAATAGGGGTAGTGTATGTATGTCCCCCATGCGTTCATATACCATTAATCCGATTGCGAAGAAACTTGGGTGAGTTGTTGTGTGGATTGCAGGGAAGGTTTCTGCCTACAAATAATTTATGTAACACAAAAGGGTGAGAGGCTTAACAGGAAGTTTTAAATACCATAGTAACCCAACTGCACAATGCCAGTTGTGATGATGATGATGATAATTGTTGTTTTAAGGGGCCTAACATCGAGGTTAGCGACCCCTAATTGTTTGGCGGATCCTGAAAATGAAACTACAACTAAACCTAACTACAAAACTTATGGGCTAGAAGAAGATAAGGACAAAAGAAAGTTATAAGGGAAATAAAAGACAGGAGAAAAGGAAATGCCCTCAACCCTGGATAAATGAGAATTGAGGAACTTGGAAGGAAGGAGGGCCACGAAAGGCAGATAGGAAGGGGAAAGAGGAGAGGGTCCACCCCAAAGACAATGGAAAAAAGGGGTAAAACCGGACCCAGCTCAGGAATCCCTCGGGGTTGCCAGCTCCCGAACTCACCAGCCATGAGCCCTTGAGGGTGTAGCACTATCTAGGGTGCACAAAAAGTGGTGGGGCTACACACACCCCGCCTCCTTGAGAGCCTTGAACATAAGACAGGAGATATTATGAAAAGAGAAAGAAAGCTTACCCCTCGAAGAATGAGGGTATCAAGAAAGATGAGACAAGGGCCAATTAAGGCGAGAAAGTGAAAACTCCCTAGGCCTCGGATACCCTAATACCGTCGGGGTCGGAAGAGAACAGGAGTTGGCAAAGGGGGGCCGACAGGAAAGAGAACTGAAAGGAGCCCGGCACCTGTAAGTAGAAGCAATGTCGGATTAAGCAGGGGTCCCGTGGTCACCAACCCACGTCCTACAAGTTGTGAGACCCTGGTAGGTGAGTGGGGGAGTGGGGGGTGGGAGTGGGGGGAGTGGGGGGGGGGCAGTTGTGAGAATAGCTTGCTGATTCATCCCGAGGTGACATGAGAAGACTGTCCAGAGCCCGCCGTCGTATCTGGTATTGCTAACTATGCTGATGTTCATACAGGGCCGTTGCTCAAACCACTGTGGAGTTACGAAAGAGTGAGTGATTCACCGGTACGTTCCTCTCAGGTCCATGCAGTTGGGACCCGAGCAGTACGTCATAAGCTCTTTCACTATAGTGCGTCTGTGCCTTAAAAGTCAGTATGGAATTAAATGTAGTATTTGCCTCTCACTCGCAATCCTATGCCCTGCAATTAGCTTCGTCTTTTTCTACCCCAGCGTTGTTTCCGTTTCCCAATGATTGAAAGTGACAAATCTAATTCTTATAGAGAATTTTTCTAAGGCACTATGCGACAAAAGACGACACTATTGATCTCTGCTTTTCTAACAACCAATGAGATATAGTCCCTAGGCAGTGTTTGCTGTTTGTAATAATATTTTTCTATTCGTTTGTAAATTACATGTGTCAGTACTGTAGTTAATAAATAGCCGTTTCCCTATTCATTATTATCATTATCATTACGGGAAAATGGCCTGAATGTTATGTCCATTATACTGTACTACTTATCGCCCCCACTACCACCACCACAAAAAGTTATATTTTTAAAATATTTTTTTCTTTTAATTTAAGTAGGCCTATCATATGCCAGTTCTGTAGTAGTATTCATTATCATCCATGAAACAAGTAAATCTACCGGGCGAAGCCGGGCACTACTGCTAGTAAAATATATTTACTTCTGTACTATTCTGCCCTATAAACGGTTAAGTACGCCATACCTAATAAGGAGGTTTTCTGTTTATGATTTCAATTTAACCGTTTCAACATTTAAGGGGCTCCAGAAAAAACAACTTCTAGTAACTTTAGGGACTTCAAGTCCAACACTATCTCGTGACCGATAGACGTGCTAACTTTCAATAATAGTACTAATAATTATTATTATTATTATTTATTTATTTATTTATTTATCGTATGGCTTTTAGTGCCGGGAGTGTCCGAGGACATATTCGGCTCGCCTGAGTCTGTAGCTGATTCCAGCGGACACCCTTAGGGTGAGCTACAAGTTCCGTTCAATTTCAAGTAGTTTCAACTTTCGCCACCAGATATTAATGATACCTGGTGGTGAACGTTGGAACTTTGATAGAGCGTTCCGACGAAATCTAACCTAACAATTTAGCTTCACACAAGTTTAGTCTGTGGAAGGATCTTTTACATGCCATAAATCTATGACATGGGACCGCCAGATTTACTTCCCCTCCGAAGGAAGGCATACTGAAGGATTGTTAACGGTCTTAAAAAAACCGACGACTTCGGCCGGGTTTGAACCCGCTATCTTGGGCACAGCAGTTCAGCATGCTACCAACTACGCCACCGAAGCATAATAATAATAATAATAATAATAATATCGTATGGCCTCGGCTGCCGGGTGCAAGCTTTGTTATTTGACACCCAAAGAGTAGCTTGCATGTCGAATTCCGTTGTTCCTTGAAGCACTATGAAAGTCGAGGAGGTTAGATATCTAAGCTCCTTGAACACTATAGCGCTTTCAAGTAGAGAAATGAGGAACTTTGTGTTGGCGGAAACTCCCGAGATTAATTTTGCCATTATGAACACGGCCTACTGAATTCAATGGGTTCCTTGACATGCCAACATCGTATGACATGGTGTCGTAATTTTTGCCGCTTTCCAAAAATCACTTACCACGGCCAGGAGCGAACCTGTAAGCTTTGGGTTAGTAGATCGACAAGTTGACCACTCACCCACCGTGGGAAGCAATAATAGTACTGTAAGATGTTCTTATAGCAACATGCAGATGTCTCTACCGATCTACATTGTTCAGGGCTAGATGTTGCCATGGTAACCATCGCCCATGTTGGAAAAGAACAGGGGCCTGTTCCACGAATAAACTTTGCAACTTTTCACTTTTCACTTTTCAATTCTTGCAAAGTGCAAAGCCTTTCTGTTCCACCATGATCTATGTATTACTTTTCAATTTCTTTGCAAAGTGAAAAGTCTTTGCATAGGAATGATCCGATCATGTTTATTCCATGAACAAACTGTATATTTATTCCATGATTTAATGCTTTATTTTTCATGGTGAAACATGTCCCACTAATGACCACACAGTAATATTAATTAATAAAAGTATTGATCAAGGTGGAACTTTTAACCTGTCTATACTAAAGTGAGGTTATGAAAATTCATCTTGTCTTTGTACGTCTTCTTGTTGGATTCTTCATCACTATCCTCACTTGATGATTAAAAAAATCTCCTGCGTAACATATTTATAACACTAAACCAAATTCTGCGCCGAGAGACTAGTGTAGAGACTTGTTCATTAACAGCTGAAAAGGGAATCGTCTCTTTGCAAAGATTTCTGAAAACTTTTCAATCATTCCTTTGCACTTTGCATTTCTGCACCAATGGAGGAACATAACAGTCTTCTAAAGTGAAAAGATTCCTAACTTTTCACTTTTCACTTTGCAAGACAAATCTGAAAAGTGATGGTGGAACAAAATCTGAACTGAAAAGTGCAAAGTGCAAAGTGAAAAGTTGCAAAGTTCATTCGTGGAACAGGCCCCAGGTTCTTTGAATCACACAATATTAGTAAATTAAGACTGCTGGTCCTAACCCACTTCCTTCCATAAGATGGGTAACGCGATCAGCACCCAACATGTCATTGGCTAATATGGGATTGGGCGAATCGTGAGGGGCAGATGACCTCACTGTTTCGCCCCTTAAAACAACAATAACTAACTGCGTGTATCGTGCAGACCAAGGCAGAGTGAATACGCTCAATAGGTTCTAGTATCCCGCGCATTTCAGGATGAATATTTACGACGTAATCTTTGAATCTAGATTTATGGAATGAAAATTATAATTTTTAAAGCTATTTGCATATTGAAATTTAATGTTTTACAGTCGGTCAACACGATCGATTGCAATGTGTTGTTCCGATATCCTGAAAGAGATTGGATGGCCATCATTATCAGATCCATTACGCTTAGGCTATTACATCTATGTCTACAAGTATGGGTGATGGTATTTACAATATGTACACTTATTTTCTGTAGTTGCAGTAGTAATGAATTGATCGAAAATGCAAGATTGGAGATCAACGAGAGAATACAATGTGGGAGTGTCATCAGATTCAGAGTTTAATTTGGGATAAAGACAAACTACTTAAGTGATGTACAAGACCTATTACTTCCCAATAATGAACTATGGAGCAGAAACTTGGCCGATAACGAAAAGAGATGAAAGTAGAATACCGGCAGCCGAAATGAAATTCCCTGGGAGTATGGTACAGAAGACAAAGAGTGATAGAATGAGAAATGAAGACATTCAAAAGGAAGCTGAATGATAAGCTGAAGCAGAACAGATTGAGATGGTATGGACGTGTGAAAAGGATGAATGATGAAAGAATGCCAAAATAAGCGATGGAGAGGCGGATGACTCTAAAGAGAGGACGAGGAAGACCTAGAGTACGGTGGATGGATTTGGTGAAGGACAGTGTGGGAGTGGAGTGGAGTTCAGTGGTTGAGGAAGGATGGTGGACAGACAGTGTAAAGTGGAGGGGTGGCATATTTGCTCCGACCCGGCTTAGGCTGAAAAACAGAAATTGACGACGACGACGACGACGATGATGATGTTGATGATCATGATGATGATGATGATGATGACGAAGAGTAGTTAAACTAACACAAGTAGTAAATATCTTATTAAGATTATTCATGCATTTGGGACATTGTAGTGTGAAAATAAAAGTTTTAACTCTAAACGTTTCGAAGGAACCTCGCCTCCTTTTTCAGTAGAATTAAAAACAATGTGGTCAAGGAATGTTTGTCAATGAGCCTACAAAAACTAGAGAAATTCCTCTGTTCGTCACCAGAGAGCAACCGGAAACTACTGTATGGACCTCGGTAGAAAAACGCGCCATATTAATTAGAACGGTGGACAGAGTAGTGAGGAAGGAGAAGGAAAAGGGGACGGGGGAAAAAATTGAGAAACCTCGAAGAATGAGGATGTCCAAATAAGGAGAAAGGGCGGGGAGGACGTGGTGTTGAGAGATGGATGGATATAAGGAAACAGAAACAAAAGGGAAGTGTATCTGTAAATATTTGTTAGTTATAGTCTATGTGATATTTTGTTCAGATACTGGAATTGGTGATTGACCTTCCAATTTACTTGCTTAGTGTGATTATGTGGTTACTGTTAAATGGTCAGGTTACAGTGGATTGTGAATTTAGCTGCTTGAGTGTTTTACGGTCCTGATGCGTGCAGCTACTCTCGTCACTGCCTGCACTGAACTGGGAGGAATTTCCTGTGTGTTCGTTATCTCTTATCCGCCTAGGCTTCCCCTCACCCTCGCTGTTGTAACTGTCTGTTTTCATTGAATATTGCAACTATTTGTTTATGCTCTATCTACAGATTGGAATATTTATCTCAACGACAGGCTATCATTACACAGTAAGTAGCCTATTTTCCAACTTTCACAATTTAATATTCGAGTAGATTTATTTTATTACATACTTGTTATATTGTTTGTTGATGTGTAACATCTTTCCACTCGGTATATGTATATTTTTGGGTGATTTTGAAAAATGAAACGGAAATGGATGGGACGAAAACAATTAGCGCGCGGTTTCCTAATTCAAAGTGTCCAAACCGTGATACCGTTCGGGATTTGATAAGTAAATTTCGTGTGTCTGGCTCAGTTCACCATGTACCGGGAACAGGCAGGCCTACGCTTTTAACGTACGAAAATACGTACGGTACCACAACGTACTATCAGCCAGGTGGCTATGTGTAATGTATATCGCATACGGTTTACTTCAAGGTTTGGAGGCCGCAGTACAGATATTCCTACAATAAGTCATCTTCAAGTTGTCGTTCTTTGGTGTGAAAATATTCATTATATCATATTTTCTGAAAACAATTATGAATTATTAAATCTTCATACTTTTGCTGTATTCTTATTTAATGTAATTATTCGAGGTACTGTCGGCCATGTGGCAAGTTACACATCATATGCGACTAAAGCACGGCTCGATTTTTAGCCTATTTTCAATTTTTTAAAAATAGGCTTATGAGATCACCTTTTGTCCGTTTGTGTGTGTGATTCGTGTGTGTGTCCTCCCCTAATAAAATCTAAACGGCAGGAGCGATTTCAATGAAACTCAGAAAGTTCATAGCACTATTCCCGTCGACCTCGACCGTGCCCTTCAAATTTTGTTACGACTCACCAATCCAACATGGCGGCTGTGCGAAATATTTCACCAGCATTCAATATCTCCGAAACTATTACCGATATTACCCTGACATTTTCTATGGTGATAGAGGGAACTACTATAAGTTCACTTATGTGACTTTTGAAAACCTGGTAACTACAAAACCAACATGGCGGCCAAGCGAATTTTCGACTTTTAAATAGACGTTTCTCGCGATTTGACCAACCAAACGCAATGAAACTTGGTACAGTATATGTTTATATACATTGTAATGCACCGACATCTAACTTCGTTCAATTGTTTACATAATCACAAGATGGCGGATGTACGAAATATTTCACCGGCTTCTATATCTCTGAAACTATTAGCGGTATCTCCCTAAAATTTTGTACGGAGATACAGGGCACTACTGGAAGTCCATCTATAAGATTTTCAAAAACCGGTTAACTACAAAACGAACATGGCGGCCAAGCGAATTTGAACATTTTAAATAGACCTTTCACGCGATTTAATGTTCCAAGCGCACTGAAACCTGGTACAGGAAATATTTATACACATTGTAATCCACTGGTATCTAATTTAGTTCAATTGTTTACATAACCTAAAGATGGCGGCAGTGCGAATTTTAAAATTAAGTTTTTATTTCTTGAGATGTAGTCATGCGATCGAAGTGAAAGTTTGAATAATGAACCTACGCAATAATTTTCCTTTAATGGTACATGACTCTATGGCCTATACATTTAACAATCCAACATGGCGACCATACGAAATATTTAGACGATACTGAATATCTACGAATCTATTTTAGCTATCAAACTGCATTTTTTAATGTTCATAGGGGCTATGAACTTAAGTTCACCTATAGGACTTTAAATAACCTGGTGATCACAAATCCAACATGACGGTGACGCGTATTATAAATATTCACATGGACGTTTCTCGCAATTTAACCATCCGCGTGCAGTGAAACTTGGAACAGTAAATCTTTATCCGAATGTTAATCCACTGGCATCTAATTTATTTCAATTGTTTCCATAACCTCAAGATGGCAGCTGTAATTTTTTTTAAATCTCCTTGTTTTTTCTTGTGTCCTAATTATGCGATTGAAGTTTGAATACTACACGTTCACAATAATCTGCATGTAACAGTAAATAACTCTAGGACCTACATATATAAAATCCAACATGGCGACCATCCGAAATATTTAGTCGGTTCTCAATATCTACGAATCTATTACAGCAATCGAACTGAAATTGTGTATGTTGATAGTGGCAGTTAACATAAGTAGGATATATGAAAATAGGCTGTATAGTTCTTCACGGAACTACTTGTTTTCTCTCCACACAGGCTTCTCCAAAATTTTACATGATTGTACCCATTCTGACAAATTCAAACTTAACCTTAAATTTTTGTCTACATAACATCCACGTAAGTTTTCTAAGGTTTATATTTTCCCCCTCTCCTTTGTGACTTTCTATAATTTGTTTCTCATTTTTATCTTAATCATCTTTCTAGATCACTGTACCTTTTTCAAGCTGGTTTTATATCAAGATTTCTTTCTTTCACATTTAACATATTTTTGTAAAAGATCTGTTTAATTTTTATTTTAGTGTAGCTTTTAGGCGATTAATATTTAGCATATTTTCATTTTAAGAAAAAAATAGGCTTATGAGATCACTTTTTGTCCATGTGTGTGTATGTGTGTGCGTATGTGTCTGTCCCCCCTCGCTAATAACTTCTAAACGTCTGAAGCGATTTCAATGAAACTCGGTAAGGTCTTGGTACCATTTTGACCAACCCCGACCGTGCCCTTTAAATTGTATTACGTCTCATCAATCCAACATGGCGGCTGTGCAAAATATTTCACCGGCATTCTATATCTCCGAAACTATTAGTGTTATCGCCCTGAAATTTTGTACGGAGATAAAGGCCACTACTGGGAGTTCATCTATGAGACTTTCGAAAACCTGTCGACTACATGGCAGTCAAGTGAAGTTGAAACTTTTAAATAGACTTTCTCGCGATTCAACCATCTAAACGCAATGAAACATGGTACAGCAAATGTTTATGCACATTGGCATGTAATTTAGTTCAATTGTTTACATAATCTCAAGATGGCGGCTGGCAAAATTTTAAAATTAAGTTTTTATTTCTTGTGTATTAATCATGCGATCTAAGTGAACGTTTGAATAATGATCCTACTCAAAAATCGTCATCTAATGGTACATAACTCTATGGCCTACATATATAAAAATCCAACATGGTGACCGTACAAAATATTTAGAAGGTTCTCAATATCTATGAATCTACGAGCATTACATCAGCCATATCGAAAGTTTGTATGTTGATAGAGGCGATTAACATAAACAGGATATATGGAAAATAGGCTGTATAGTTCTTCACGGAACTACAGTGAGTCCGGGAATGCTCTCCGCAGCGCCTACATGCGTCTGCGAGAGCTACAGCAGTTACGTTGTTAGCACGGCTGCCGCTTGCATCATAACAAATAAACAGTAAACTTTGTACTCACCACAGCCATTCATAACAGATGCTGGAACCATTCACAGTACATCACTCTTTTTCCGTAATCAGTTTGTTTTAATTCATGAACCACGGTAACTATATAAGGGAACAACTGAAGCTTGTTTCTTACAGCTTTATGTGCTGTCGACTTAGAGATTCCTGTTTGTTGAGCTAATTTTCGTGTTGATTTACTTGGACTACGCAGCATTATATCGGAGATTTCATCAAGTTTTTCGTCCGTTAAAAGCGTAGGCCTGCCTGTTCACGGCACATCGTGAACTGAGCCAGACACACGAAATTTACTTATCAAATCCCGAACGGTATCACGGTTTGGACACTTTGTATTAGGAGACTGCGCCTGAAATCTTAATTTTACATTTTCTGTAAACCGATCGCCTTCGCAAAACCGTATTCCACCAAACAAACTCCCTTCAGTAGTAAACATTACCGCCTGTATACTGTTGCACTCTTCCAATAATAATATATCTGAACGCTCGATTATCGCAATACACACTGACAGCCCACACGAGGGAGTCCCGATTTCAAGGACAGAGTGTAGGCAACTAAACTCATGACTCAACCACTCACAGCTGCACGTATTCACTGCGGAGAACACTCTCGGGCACTCTGTACTTGTTTAGAAATAGGTTTTGATAGAACCTTCTTTTATGGTAAAATATTTCATGTACTGTAAGTCTTGCTTTTCCCTTCTCATTATTTACGCTGAGGAAGCCCACAATGTGGTACACTACTAAGTACCAATTAATATTGACTAAAGGTTTTAATCTTCAGGACTTATTAAAATTCGTCAATAGGAACAGTGCTTACATGGTCATTTTCATGGCACATTATATCTATCAGAAAGCTGTGAAAATCCAATTCTGGCGTCATGAGCAAAGTTCCGTAAAATATTAAAATTATGATTCGCTTTCAAGATAATCAGAAAGTTAAAATGAGTCAAGGACTTGCATCAGATTAGGTTTAAAAAACATTCATTATTTGTCAAGTAGGTGACTGTATTTTGCGTGCCATGTCACTTCATGTTTCTTGATAAATCTCGAACATAAAGTGCCGCGTTCATGACGTAGCGTAGATAACACGTGACTTGAAAAGGAACAAGTAATATATGGGATGGCTTATTATAATTATGTACCTGTTTATGTTCAAACACTTCTTCCAGAACTGCGTGTATTACGGTGCAATTAAACGGCCCTCGTGAGTTAGATAAAAATAGAAACCAATGTTCTTTACAAGATAGACCTACTGTCGACCAAAGTATTATGTGCACTCGAGTTTGAAGGTTGTTTGTGAAGTAACCAATAAACATACATAAAATCCAATAACATCATCATTTTCGTCGTTCTATTGCACGTTAGCTCATGTAGGTTTGGCATTTTAATTCATATTTTAATATTTTTATCGCAGTTGGAGCACAAAAAGTGCACGTTTTTAAGCGTGTTTCAACCATGCGTCACATTTAAGAATTATTATCTCAAAAATCCGTCATCAGATCGAATCCAAATTTTAACACAATATACATGGGAATATTGTATAACAGGTTTATTAATTTCAAAATGTTGCGTGTCCAAGAAAAAAAGTTGTTATCATTTTGTAAGGTAACTTTTTCTCGGCTCGGGGTGGTTGGAAAATGTAGTTCTTAGTTGCGATGTAATCCCTATACCTCAAAAAGTTATGCTGTATGACTGTGAAATACGTAAATTAACTCACTTATTTTATATCGGTTTGCATCATGGCGTGCCTCGCTCGGAAGTGATGGGCTCCATCACAGCAACGCTGTACAGCTTTCCCGGAGCGGGTAGGTGGTGAACGTTGTGTTATTTCCGCCTACAAATACAAAATTTGGATTCGATCTGATGATGGGTTTTTGAGATAATAATTCTTAAATGTGACGCATGGTTGAAACACGCTTAAAACGTGCACTTTTTGTGTTCCAACTGCGACAAAAAATATTAAAATATAAATTAAAAATTCCAAACCTACATGAGCTAACGTAAAATAGAACGACGAAAATGATGATGTTATTGGATTTTATGTAGGTCTATTGGTTACTTCACAAACAACCTTCAAACTCGAGTACACATAATACTTTGGTCGACAGTAAGAGTTTATTTAATGTGCCTATTATGCTTGTAATTGAAGCCTCCTTGGCTTAGGCGGCAGCACGCCGGCTTCTCACCGCTGGGTCCATGGTTCAAATCCCGGTCACTCCATGTGAGATTTGTGCTGGACAAAGCGGAGGCAGACAGGTTTTTCTCCGGGTACTCCGGTTTTCCCTGTCACAATTTCATTCCAGCAATGTATTCCACTATCATTTCACTTCATTTCATCTGTCATTCATTTAATCATTGTCGCAGGAGAGTGCGACAGGCTTCCGCAGCCGGCACAGTTCATATCCTGGCCGCTAGATGGGGGCTTCATTCATTCCATTCCCTGACCCGGTTGGTCGACTGGAAGCAGGCTTTGGATTTTCATTTTTCAATGCGTGTGCTTAAAATAATTTAATTAAGCGTTCAACGAAAATGTTTTTCAATGTTGTTATTGTTTGAGCCTTCAGTCTTTTGACTGGTTGGTTCCTCAGTTTAGGGGCTGCGACAACGCGGTCATGTATCCCCGCGTACTTTGGGTGTGTGTAGAATTTGTCTGATAACCGGTGTTAATTGTGATGGCTGTATTAGTGTGTGTATCTGTGATTCAGGTAGAAGGACTGCAGACGATCAATTTTATTCAAGTATATCCTACTTTTGCTACCAAATGCAACCATCCACGACACCTAGCTGCAGACATGGCTACAAAATGCCATCACAGTCAGCACTTGGCGGTGAACGTTTGAAGTTATATTGCGTTATCAAACTAACATACAAATTTTGGCTTCACACAAGTGTAGTTAGTGGAAGGTTCATTTTCATGTCTTAAATCTATGACATGAGACCGCCGGGTTTACTTCCCCTACGAAGGAAGGCAAACTGAGAGATTTATTTAACGCTCTTAAGAACTCCGACGACTTAGGCCGGGTATGAACCCGCGATCGTTGTCATAGAAGTTCAACATGCTACGAACTACGCCACCGAAGCCGCCTCTTTTGACTGGTTTGATGCAGCTGTCCAGGACTCTCTGTCCTGAGCTAACACACCTCACATCCAAGGCAATCTGTTCAACATATTCTAACCTTGGTCTACCCCTACAGTTCTTGTCCTCGACACTTCCTTCCATAACTAAGCTTGCTATTCTTGAGTGTCTGAGTACGTGTGCTACCAACCTATCTCATTTATTCTCTTCATTAGTAGTCAACTGAAACATCATTTCTCTAAAATGCATAATCTTTTCTCCTCAATTCTGCTGCACCAACAGACCAAGATTCAGTTCCAACCCGCAACAACATCCTGCACAAACTCACAGGAACGGGCTGGGGCCCAACTGCATCCACCCTCAGAACTTCAGCACTTGCCCTAGTGTATCCAGTAGCAGAATATTGCTGCCCAGTATGGCTTAACAGCGCCCATGCAGCTGAACAGCTGAACGACACAATGAGGACTGTGCCAGGAACCATCCAATCTACACCTTTGGAATGGTTACCAGTACTCTCCAACATCCCGCCTCCTCATCTTTGAAGACAAATGGCACTGAAGAGAGAATGACTTAAATGTTGTGACAACCCTCTTCTGCCAATTCATCTAGACTGCTCACCTAAAGATCTCAGGCTGAAATCCCGGAATCCTTCTTGGAGACAAGGAAGGAAGTTGGTCCAAGAGCAGTTTCAAGTGAATGAAGCTTGGCGCAGCGAGTGGCTGATTTCAAATCCAGACAGATTAGGTCTCATCTCGGATCCAGTTAAGCAACTCCCTGGTTTTGACCTTCCCAGGAAAATCTGGACTTCACTGAATCGTATTAGAAGCACAAATGGAACATTGCCGAAAATCCTTTCTGCAACTGTGCAGATGTGCCTCAGACCATCAGTCACATCGCTAGGGATTGCCCACTCCGAAGGTTCAAGGTACAATGAAGGAGATTCATCAAGCTAGTGATGAAGATTTAGAATGGTTAGAGAAATTAGATATCCAGCTCTAACAAAACTGAAGCTACTTGCAGATCAAGGTCTCAATCTGTATATAATTGTAAATACTGTATAATGTAAGTAATTGTATATTGCATCTTCATGCCATACGATATATATATATATATATATATATATAGTTCCATAGAGCGCCTCACTCAGCAGTCTCCTTCACAATGGTCTCCCGAATCACGGATACACATAGGCTACTAATACAGCCATTACAATAAAACAGGTTATCAAACAAATTACACACACACCTAAACACACGGGGCTACATTACCACTAGTCTTCACTATATCGTGGAGAACATGACATCCTCTCTATCTAAATTTGTACACCCTTTAAACCGTAAGATTTCCGTCCAGCTTTCGACTGAAGCCTTACAAAACGTTTCTTCTCTATGGACTTCTTATCACCACCAGACCTTTACAGTGTCATGTCTAGTGTAATTCAATTCGAAAAAAAAGCTCCTACTTGGACAATGGTCCAGTAAAATCCAAGATGACTCTTCCCTCAAACTCACAAGAAAAAAAAACTGTGTCCCTGCTTTTTTTAAATTTCACTTGCTCTCTATATAAACCTTTTTTTTTCAACAGACGGATAAGACTCGCTGGCCAGCCCCTGTAGGCACATGCATCACTCACTTATCTCCCAGGACATATACCCGCTCTCCGGCTCGACATGAGTTATGAAAAAAAAGTTAACACAAAATGAAAAAGGGATGGAATGCGTGTAGTTATAATACAAGCAAGTGAGAAGGAGATAGATTGAGAGAAAAAAAAGGGATTTTAAAACGGCCGCACGCACAGGAAAAGGATAGAGGAGTGAAAGAGACACATGGATAATTACAAAAGTACGAATTATAATCAGAAAGAGACAGACAAAGAGTTCTGGAAATTGGAAACAAGATAAAATGAAATGAAAGTAGAGCAGAAAGAGAGCGAGAGGAATAACAATAACATGAAAAAATAAAAATTGTCAGTTACAGTCGAGTTGTACCAACGATACGAGGGTTAAATATCGATTCATTAAAAACCGGTTTATGTTTCATTTAGGGATCATCGGCCCCATATACTTGAGGACATGTAGATTTTCCTATTAACCTGTGTTATTGTGATGTCAGTAGAAAAGTGCATGTGTGTGTGTAAATGAAAAATATGAAATTTAATATAATTTATTATAGAGTAAACCCAATGGCGTACGCAGGATTTCCTTCTAGGGGGTCATTAATATTATAAGGTAATTGTGTGCATTATTAAAGGGGCAGATGACCTTACTGTTCCGCCCCTTAAAACGACAGTCATCATCATAATTAAAATTGTATCTTGATTAATATTCATAAAATAATTCAATAACCGTTCACTTTGTATGCGACTTCCACAACAATAAACCCAGTATGACAAATATTGAACTTAAACTAGATGGTGAAACCTTACCAAGGGTAACAAAATTCAAATATCTAGTTTCTGTCATTGCTGAAGATGGCACGATAACCGTTGATATAATCCAGTGGTCTCCAAACTACGGCCCGGGGGCCACATCCCGCCCGCGGAGAGCTAGCATACTTGAAAACTCCTTTTAGAGAACATATTTTTTTATAGCAAATTAAATTTAGTTTACTGAAGTATTCTAATTTTATGTTGAATAATTATTAATATTACATCTACATTGATATGGTCATGGGCTAACTACTCATAACATTGTTGTAGGCTTATTGTTATTGTTTTTGTGATAAGTTGGGTAAAGAAACACAGAATTGTAATGAGTAAAGACATGTATAACATGCAGACAAATGAAATACTAATGAGATTTATGTAATTGAGATTTTCCACTGACAATAGTTTGTAGTTGTGGACTAATTTTACTTGTACCAATTATTAAAAGAGATTTAAGATGCTCATCAGTTAATTTAGATCTGTAAACATTTTTTGTGTACTTCATTTTGGAGAAGGTCTTCTCACACAAATAAGTAGTACCAAAAACAGAAAACAGCCCACGAGCAAATTTATGCAAATTATCAAATTGTGTCAGTGGAAGACTCTTATAAAATTCCAACAAAGATGAGTTTTGATATTTGTTCTTAATTATATCACTGCACTGTAGTTCAATCATTTCCATTTGAAGTTCCGGGGCTAGGGTTTCAATGTCAGTATCAAAAGGATCCTGAAAAATCTTAATTTGATTCGCAAAGACATCGAAGTCCGAGAAACGAGTATCAAAATTTATTTTCAAAGCACTCAAAGTTTCGATTGCAAAATCGATAGGAAACTCAGTCTCAGTGGTGTGGCTGAATATTTCACATGTTTTAAAATATGAAAAACATTTACTTCGTAGTTGTGATTGAAACAGTATCAATTTCTTCCGGAATGATTTGATATTAGTGTATAAATCAGGAAGATGCTGGTTTTCTCCTTGCAATCTCAAATTCAGTTCGTTCACATGTTTTGTCAAATCAACATAGAATGCTAACTTCCACAGCCATGCGTTGTTTTGTAATTCAGTAAGAGGGCGATGCTTTTCATTCAAAAAAATTTCGATCACTGCTCGAAGTTCAAAAAAGCGCTGAAGGACTTTCCCACAACTAAGCCAACGTACGGCAGTATGATAAGGTAAGTCATTTTCTCCAATCTCTTCAATAAATTGTCGGAATTGTCGGTGATTCAGCCCAAAAGATCTCATAAAATTAACAGTTGATATGACTGGTTTCAGAACTTCAGACATATCCAAACATTTTCCGCACAAAGACTGTTGATGAATGATACAATGTAAGACTAATGATTTTGAACCACCGTCATTTTCTACAGCCTTTGACACAAGAGCGACCACTCCTTTATCTTTCCCACTCATGTTTTTGCCTCCATCAGTTGTAATACATTTCAAGTTTTTCCATCGAAGGTTCTTTTGATTAATGGCCATTTCAACTCCTTTAAAAATATCTGTACCAGTAGTTGTGCCATGAATACTATACATATCAAGAAGTTCTTCATGCACTTCATAGCTTTTATCTACTCCTCGAATATAAATCAACACCTAAGCAGTATCTGACACATCCGTTGACTCATTCGAGGCCAAAGAAAACCACTCAACATCTCCATTTTTGTCGAACAGTTGAGAGGATATATTGTCAGCGATCTTTTCTACCCTTCGAGCCACAGTGTTTGCTGACATACTGACAGTTTTTAATAAATTTACCTTTTCAGAGCACATTTCTTCGGCTGCTGCAATTATGCATTCTTTGATCATTTCTCCATCGGTGAATGGTTTTCCACGTTTTGCAATTTCAAGAGCCACACGAAAGCTGGCACGAGTTGCAGCCTCTTGTTCGGTTTTGAGTTTTGTAAATGAAGATTGCTGCGATTTCAATCCGCGCTTCATAGCTTCGAATTTTTCTGTCCGCAAACTTCCTGTATATTTTGAGTAATTTTGAAAATGTTTTGTTTCATAATGACGTTTAATGTTATATACCTTGAGAACGGCTATGCTTTCATTGCAAATCAAACATAGCGCCTTATTACTGGACTCAATTACGAAATACTGAATGTTCCACTCATCTTTGAATTTTCTGCATTCACTATCAATTTTTCGCTTCTTTTCCATACTACTAAATCACACACAAAAGCAACAATTCAAATCAAAATACTGTTACAAAGATGTCTTAAACTTAAACACGCACAAACACGTTTTAAGGAGGTACGCACTATTTTATTTCACAACAGTGTCATAGGAACTGACTTGTGGTTGCGCAACTAGCCTTCTTATATATTCCAATTACTGCCATCTAGAAGTGAGTGGAAGACACCAGAACTCTCTCGAACCAACGAGATTACTCTGTACGTGCTATTAGCGCCATCTGTTAGCGATAGAAGGTACTACCTATTTCCACTTGTGTCCACCAGATGTCGTGTCACGTTACTCCTCATGGCTCGTACTCTACGACTAATCTAGAAATTACAGATAATGACAGGAAAATTAATAATATGCAGTGTTGCCGTTTTGCGGACTTTAGTCCGATTTGCAGCCTTTTTTCAACGTTGCGTACATTTTCGCACTTTTTTTTCATCAGTGGACTATTTCACTTTTTACCACCGGCAACAATGATAATATGGTTTTGGCCCTCGGAACTTACTGGAGTAATCAGTATGGCCCTAAGGCTGGAAAGTTTGGAGACCCCTGATATAATCCATAGGGCCACGTCTGGGTGGAACAAATGGCGCGAACTAACAGGAGTTTTATGTGATCTGAAAATACCCATAAGAATGAAGGGGAAGGTTTATGAAACTGCCATAAGACCAATCCTACTCTATGGTAGTGAAACATGGGCTACTACAAAGGCACATGAGCAAAAGCTACATACCACAGAAATGCGTATGTTAGGTTAGGCAGGTGGAGTTAGGCTACTCTCAAAGATAAAATCCGTAATGAACATGTGCGGGGCAGTTTCAAAGTAGTGCCTATAACAGAGAAAAGTTTAGAAACCAGTCTAAGGTGGTATGGACATGTTATGCGAGGACCGGAGAATCATGTAGTGAAGAAGTGCCTTTCCATGGCTACACAAACGAGAGGGAGCGGTAGACCTTAAACAACATGGATGACGAATGTCCAGAGGGACATGAGAGTATTGGGCCTATCTGCAGAAGATGCTTTACAACGAAATGACTGGCGCCTCAGGATTAAGAAAGCCGACCCCGCGTAACGGGAAAAGGCGAGGAAGAAGAAGTTCTCTTTGCATGTAAACTATTTTAGGCCTCATTATTTTTTAGACACAATAATACAATGAAAAAAGTCTAAAAATATGGAAAACAGTAACTAAATATTAAAAGTGAAACGATGCAGTGGTACCACCATGACCATAGTTACGTGGTTGCTTATAATATTGATATTATGTGAGAGAAAAATAATGTTTTGCTCTCCGTGCTCCTACTGCCATTACTATTGTCTCTCAAAATCTGCCATCTTGATGACTTTATCTGGATCATTAATAGGTATAAATTGCAGAAACTCCTCATGTACTGAATTATCTTTAACGAAACGGACACACAATTAAAGCAACCTGAAGTGTCGTGATAAAGGGTACCGATCGCACAGTTCAACGGTAAAACTGATCCATGGCTAGCTCCAACGCTGAAGGACGAGTCTCGCTGCAAGTAGAACGCAGGACATTTACCAAGTGTCGAACGTGATCACTTTTAAAATATATACAGGTGTTAAGACGCCTCCAGTGGTAGCATAAAACAGGTGATAGATGGTTAAACACTAAATCCCCACCCCACACCGTCAGTACATCACTGAGTAAACCCTGCCATCACCGGACCATTTATTAAACGTAAACATTTCTACCCTAGAGCAGGCGCCGGTGTCACTCAGGTATTTACTATTTTATGCAGTTGGTATTACTTGTATTATAAGCCCGTGGAACGTTTACGTACCATCGCCACCAACATTAAGGTAAAGTGCCCAAAATTCACCCCCACACCGTAAGGGGAGACGTAGGCAGTTTACAGTACGAAATTCACATACGTGTAACTCCAACAATTAGTATCACATCTCACTGAAATTTCTTAAACATATTAACAGTCCCTTGAGGCACCTCTTTGTAGTTTTTGAGAATATGTTTGTAACTTATAAGGGAGTTATCGTCATTTACGTTTAATTGTACACTGTTGTTTTTCGGTACACTGCATAGAACTAATCTGTGTTAGTAACGATAACTTTTATATGCAGCAAATTTTTGGATAAGGATTTCACTGATTTTCTATGAAACTTTGAATTTAAAGATTTTTTAAAGAAAAAATCGACAACTCCAAGCACAACATTTTTTGTAAACATCACATTAAAATTCCGTTCCATCAAATGTGTAAAATTTTATTAATATCCATTCAGGATATTTTGAGAAAAATGTACCTTAAGTGCTAAAAATGTTTATCTCAGAAATGTCAATGTAAAGTTTTCATAAAGGATACTTACTCATTTGAAGTCCAACAGATTATAATTTTTAAATGACATTCGTACATCAAATTTTGAAACAAAATTTTGGGATTATGTTCTCCAATGTATGTACTTTCGAAACAAGAAATTATCTTTTTTTGTTTTGTTTGTAAAATTAGTATGTTTTGTGCCTACATCTCCCCTTGATTCGTCCCCACTATAACTTCCGTTGACAGTGCTACTATGTTCCGAAGAGAGCAGTAAACTCTTCAGAACCATTCAGTTGACTTCTAGCAGTGACACACATGCTTTGTTCTGTTTGTTTATGCTGTAATTTTTCAAATGTATTTATTTCAAGAGTTTGCAGGAGTGCAAAATCAACTTTAAATCGTTGACGCCTCGGTACGTTTTGCATCATTTAGCGATTGGTCATTATACAGGGTGTAATTAATATACGGGATGTCCTTTGCACTGGTGATAGAAGAGACTATTCTAAGCTTCCTAGGTAAAATTTATGTCATAAAATACGTACACATTGACCATTATGACAATGGTAATAATTAATATCCGTGTTGACTGTTAGTAATTTGTGATTCAAAACCGCCTTGTGAAACACTAAAGACTGTGGTTTAATTACTGCTTATACGTAGGCTACATGTTTCGGTGTTCAATGACATCCTCGTCAGCGTAGATCGAATTGAAATAATCTTGAAACTAATTTACAAAGGTTCTTTTTGTGAGCTTTCCTTTTATTTAAATTTCTAGTAGTGTTTTATAAGGACACCCATTTTCTGTTTTGTTTTTGTAAACTTAGTTTTAAGATTATATTAATTCAATCTACGCTGACGAGGGTGTCATTGAACACCGAAACATGTAGTATAAGCAGTAATTAATCTAAATTCTTTAGTGTTTGACAAGGCGGTTATGGATCACATAGTAAAAGAAAATATGTCGCCTATCTTTAAATTGAAAATTAAACATTAAAAAGTCAATGTTTGTATGTTCATCAGAAAGTGCTCAAGCAGAATGTGGAATCCAAGAGTGGGAGGGTTGGGGAAGCGGGTGGTAGTGTGAGGCGTGGAGAGGAAGGGGCGAGAAGTTGTTGCGTAATCGGAGCATTGACCTACCTGTAAGGAGGAGAGTGTGTTAGCTGGGATGTGTAGTACCACTAACGCACACCGTGCATCGGCCTTGAACCTTTCTGGCCACTCCCCAAGGAGGACAGTCAGGAGGTCACTCAACTTCAGACTCAGGTCAATATTCCACAGCGTTGGAGGGGGTGCCGGCGGGGAGAAATCAGAACGCAGTCTATTCCCTTTTCAAAGGCATTGACCGACGACTCTTGAGAATTAATTCCACCTACACTAATTAAGATACGACTAAGATTCATGAAGATATTTGCTTAGAATACCGCCTCCTATAGGCAATGTAACGGACTTCACGTATATCAATTACAGCCTGTATATAAGTACTTCAATATTGCGTACTACTTGAATACAGCCATGTAGCTGTAGTCGTTTGTCAGAAGCCATCGACACTTTTGTCATAACTGTAGACCTAAATCCAACCCCTTTGCGTTTCTCAAATTTAATTCTGGTCTGAGGGTGGAACGGGGTACTGAACCCTTATTGATTTGCCGATCAATAAGTCTTCATGATTTTTATTATTATTATTTCCGATATCCAGGCAGTGCATGTTGGTGATTGACAACGGAAAGCAGGTAGGGTGTCGCAACGCTTGCAACAGAGGTAGCGTGGTAGTTATTCCTGGGGATGACCGGCTAAGCCCAGTTCAAGGACAAATTCAGAGTGAACGGGCATCCAAGTTGGCGTCATTATGGGCGGACCAGAGGTGAATTCCCAACCGATACACGATTGAATCATCGAATCAGGAGAGAGGACGCCTAAATCACGTGGAGATGTGCGTACCAAAAAAGGCGTTGAAAACACGTGTATGAAGAGCCACCGATGCGACAGGATTCCGCATAAGTGCATTGAGACGTTTAAATAAAAGAAGAAGTTTGATACTAGTCCCAAGTCTGTGAGCTGAAAATTACAGATTATTTTCTCAGATTGCCCCCACTCCATTCCATTCTGCCAGTTTCTAATAAATTGATCGGTGATGAGTAGTTTGAGACACAACTTTATCGAGCTCTGAGGAGCATCGTTCACGCCGGTTTGAGACACGATTTTATCGCCCAGGACTCTTGAGTGAAAGTTAGCTCATATCGATTCTAGCTAGGTAGAATTTTAATTTTGAACATTTCTTTTCAAGAAGCCACGCCAAGATGTCTATAGCAAGGTCGATTGGAGGAATGATGTGCTACGCCTCTACCAGAATGTCGACGATGACGGAGTAGATTTCCCGTGGGGGAATGCACTGGGATGGAGGTTGATTTTCTGCAGGCCGGACGGTGATGTACAAATCATTGATTTATTCAATATGTAGATAGATTAGACGCGGGAACGTGTACATAATTTTATGCATGTTTTTTTTTGTGTATTTTAGATTTAGTGCTCCGACACTCTTGTCTTTTAAATGTACGTTGGCACGTGGCCAAGATTTTGTGTGATTGTATACTTTTCTTATGAGTCATTATTAGTATGCACGGCGCGCGCATTTGGATTTTATTCATGCGAATGCTGAGCTCGTCATGGTCGATAAATGGTGCTGTATTGATATTCATTTTAAGTAGGAGAAGGGGGTAAAAGTTGTTAGATGTTTTACGAACAGGTTTTTATTCATACTAGGGTTGCCGAGCGCAACACGTTAAGATGTCACTGTAGAACACCTTAGTTCTATATTTCTTTGATTTTTTTTTAGATCCCTTTCCAGGTTCTTCAGTCACGGACTAGACTGGTAACACAAGTTGGTGGAAATATTTATGTCTTTTATTTCAGGTTTCTGTCAAACCCACACGAGTGATTCTGGTGTGTGTATTGTGTCAAGGTGTGTGTATTTGATTCTTCGTGATGAGGGGTGGAATGTGTCTACTGCCTTCAAATTTTGATGGTATTTTTATGGAAAGGCAGAGCGCTCTTGGAGGCTACTGTACTTTGTCCTGTGCTGATTCTTGGATTTCCTTGGGAAATGCTAAGATATTTGTATTTGACACACACACGTATATTATGTGCTATTGGGAGCACGCTTCTTCGAGACTGGAGCCATTGCTACGGCAGGTCGAGGTATATTTACACGTGGGTTGACATATGTTGCAGATGCCACCTTTCACCCGTCTATGTCTGGTGATTCATCGTTTAGGCAGTCCAGCTGACCGACTGACCCCTGTAAGCTACCTGTAGCAAACCTGTTCTTGTAATGATCGTTGGATCATAATATTAAATTGGGAGTTCGCCATGTCCGTTACGAATTACCGCATATCGTATGAAATGAAATATTTGTTTTATGATGTAAATGTTGGCTTTGAGCCTAGTGATATCTGACTCATTTCATTTGCTTACATGTTAGATTGTTGTTTGTAGTGACACCGTTGGGTGTATTTCGTATTTTCATGTAAAAATGGCAAGCGGCCATGTGTGTATTTTTTCTTGATTGGTCACTAGTTGATTTACTTGTGTTGATTTAAAAAGTCCTAATTTTAGGCGTTAGTGTGGATTGCTACGGCAATTCTTTGATTCCAATTTCTTGCGGAAATTATTTTGTTTTATTCAGTGTAGGAAGTGTCGGATTTAGTTTAATTAGTGTTTAGTTGGTTCCTCGTGTCTGTCTAGCTCTAAGACAATGCAGATTCGTCCCCTGAAGGTTTACTGGATGGTAATGGATCTCGCATTAAATTGTACACATCGTACCGCATGTAGAAAAGCCGCACACGCACATGTCATTGCAGTAATTTGGGACATTTGGTCCAGATGTTTTCGATCTCTCCTGAGATCAGGCCTTGTTTGGCAATTTTATTTATTCAAGAGGGTGTCATTTGGGAATCCTTGTGTTTTTGCTGTAAATAGTGTAAATTTGTTGATCTGTTTATTAAATTCATATGATTTAATCCTGGTATTCACTTTTTCCTGCATGTTATTTTGTTATATGTTACCCTGCATGTTATAAGAAGCGCTTAACAACAACTACGAAATGGAGTGTCACACCCCCCGAAATTGAGTCTCATATGCTTCCTTGCAAGGGTTCATGCATCAAAAATGGCTGTCCAAGTGGGGTTTGTTGTTGTGGTTTTGTTGACCTCATGCTTATTTCGCTGAGAAATGATGCCAGTTAGCAGGACAAAAGTAAATTCAGTAAATTGAGGCGAAGTTGTACCGCCATGTGTATCAGTAAAATCACTGAGTTCTTAAAGTTAGGAATGTTGAACAAGTTTAGAAGTTGATATTGTATTTGATAACTTGTTCTGGCGCCCGGCTTAAAATTAGAAAATTCGCATATTTAGTGAACTGAGTCAAACGCAGGAAGGTGTTGCCTTACTTTACATTTAATTAACTTCGGTTAATTAAAGTGTTTTTCGTAAATTCTGTTAGTTAGGAATTTAAAAGCAGATCACAAGGGAGTTATTTGTTGTTTGGAAATAAGAGTCATTATTCAGTAAGAGTTTGATTACTGAAAATTTATTTAAATTAGAATCAATGTAATATATAAATATCAAGACATGTGTGTGTGTACGACTGAAATCCCATTGCATGACCCTATTTTCTCCGAGTATATTTGTGTGTTTTGCGATGGCTAGCATCGAGGAGATTAAAGTGTTGATGGAGCAGATGTCTGTGCAAATGTCTGCAAAGACGGAGGAACAGTTGAAAAGCATGAAGGAGGCGATAAGTGAACAGAGCGATAAACAATTACACGAGTTGCGTGAACACAGTGATAAACAATTAAATAACGTAACTACTCAATTACGTGAACAGAGTGAACAGAGCGATAAATAATTACACGAGTTGCGTGGACATAGTGATAAACAATTACACGAGTTGCGTGAACACAGTGATAAACAATTACAGGACGTGAACAGTAACATTACGGTACAATTGCAAATTCAGAAATTGGAAACGATAAACAATTACACGAGTTGCGAGAGCATAATGATAAACAGTTAGTTGAACTAAACCACAAGTTATCGGAGTAGGCAACTTTACAAACTGTTCAGTTTGAGAGGTTAACCCTTGAGATAAATCAGAGTACTAAAGTAGAACTAGAGAAACTGGCGGGGGAGGTGGCAGAGAATAATTCCCGACAATAAGGCGAAATCAAGAAACTAGAATCCAAATTTGACGACAAACTAGTACAGTTAGATGGAATGGTAGCTGCCAAACTGAAACAAATCAAGACCGCATGTGTGAACAATACGGCAGGGATTAAATGCACGCAGGACCAATTACAAAGGCAATTCAACAGAATAGAGGCGAAGAATATAAGCATTCAAGAGCAGATTAATTCAGTCGACAACAATGTGTTAGGATTGATAAAGGTACTTGACAAACTGGAGATAAAACGGAGAAAGAACGGATGCACTTGCGCGAGAACCTGGAAGTCCAGTTAAGCAAAAATCAAGAGCGAATACGAGAAGAGATAGGAGAACAATTAGTTAAAACTCAGAAGCAGATACAAGATCAAATAGGGGAACAGCTTGAGAAGAATCAGGAAAACAACGAAGTAAAAATTAACAATTTGAAGAGTCGAATCCGGAAAGATTGGGAACAGCAGGTGAATGAGACTAAACTGGATAGGCTGACTATATTAAAGAGGCTAGGGGAGAATAACTCTAGAATACAGGCTCTGGAAGAAAGTATAAAGTCCAAGTTTCAAGAACACGCGGACCTCATCGTTAAAAATGAGATAAGATCTTTAGAGAATGCCACTTTTTTCTCTTCAGAAAATGCTGTAGGGGAACACGGAAGTATTGGAAGTCTGGAGGGGTCGAAGCTAGCTGAGGATACGAGCCGGGATCAGAGTCCAAAGACAACTTGTAACACATTCCACAATTACAGAGGGGAGACGTCAACTGCACAACCTGGTGTGACACCTGCCCAAGTCATACAAGTCATTAGGGGAAATAATTTTAAATCTGACAAATTCAGGGAAAATTCAGGATCTACTCCAAAAGCATTCTTGTGCCAGCTGGATGATTATTTTAATGACCAACACGTCAGTCCCGCAAAAGAACTTCGTATAGTGGAGAAATTTTTAGAGGGCTCAAGTTTAATCTGGGTTCAAAGCTTCAAATATACGTTCAATGACATGGCCCAGTTTAAAGAAGCATTTTTGAGGAAGTTTTGGAGTCCTTCACTGCAGCAGGGGTTGAGGATGGACTTATATACCAGAAAATACCATAGTACACACCCTACAAGGTTTTCTGAGTTTTTTAGTCAACAGCTAGTAAAATTCCGGGATTTTGACGAACCTCCGTCACAGGAAAACATGGTATTAACTATCGGCAAACAGCTTCCGATGAACATACAGCAATTTTTAGTGGCAGGAAATATAAAAACCGCAGTTAAGGCCGAGGAGATACTCCGCCACTTGGCCGAAACGAGTATGATCAGTCCGCAGACCGGGAGACGAAATATCGAATGCCTGAATACCGCAGAAATAGTTCAGGGGCATCAAAACAGTCAAAGTCAGAGCAATCAGACGAAGACGCAGTCCACTAGCACACAATTTACGCCCAGACGGTAGGAATTCGACGGTCGAAACCAATACAACAATAATAATAATAATAATAATAGGAACTTCCAAAATCGCCGTGATAACTACAACCATCAGAACACAATAATAATCAGAGGACGTACCAGCGAGAATCCACTAACTGGAGAGGAAACCACAGGCAGGATAGACCGTATCAGATGAACGGGGACGGTAGATGGAATAATCAGAGGAATTATCGGCAAGAAAACCAGAGAGATTTCCGTGATGAATGGAACGAGCGTTACGTTGAGTCGCAAAAATATCTGGACGAATTAAATGCAGAAGAGGAAACAGAGAAAGAGAAGTGGGGACGAGCCATGAAAAACAGAAGAAATCCCAACAATCACAGTAACGAGGATGCAGGAAAGGTGACAAGACAGGAGGAGACGTGGAAAAATAGCAGAAGAAATTCGCGGGACGAAGTTTCAGGCAAGGGTCTGGAAATATGGTGAAGAAGACGGTAGCAGAAGAAGAGGACGGTAGCGGACCGAAGATTGAGGAGTTACAGAGGGAAGAAATTTCATCGTGAACTTAAGGAACAAGTACTAGTGCTCGCGCGGAGACCACCGATATCTGATCCTAAGAACAAAGTATTTGCCAAGTTCTGTGCAAAATTTGTCGGTCCGTTCCGTATTATCAAAAATTTGGGTAATAATGCTCATCGACTTGAAGAATTGAGCCCTGGCGCTAAATCTGTCTTCAATAGTGCTAATCTCAAGCCATATTGCAGAAGGGAACCATTTGATGAGTAGTCTGGACAAGGAACGCAGAATCAAATTGCAAAAAATAATTTGAGAGCCCACACTCAAATGCACGTGGCTACGTGATGCCTGGGAGAGCGAGCTTTGTTTGTAAACAAGACGGCAGGTCTGGCCGAAGTTGTAATTGTGTGAGTGAGAGAGGGGAAGTCTAGCGAAACGGGTGAATGACATCTCAGAGGGGAACATTGCAGCGAGAAGCGCGCATACTAATTGGGACTGTGGAATGCACACTCAGGCAGACGAGTGAGGTAATTAAGTGATGTTATCTATATAACCGTGGATATGTTTTTAAAATCCAAATCAATCACTTGCTTCGAATTTCAAAACCTTGCTGAGGATAAATGAACCCTTATTGATTTGCCGATCAATAGGTCTTCATGATTTTTATTATTATCATTACCGATATCCAGGCAGTGCATGTTGGAGATTGACAACGGAAAGCAGGTAGTGTGTCGCAACGCTTGCAACAGAGGTAGCGTGGTAGTTATTCCTGGGGATGACCGACTAAGCCCAGTTCAAGGACAAATTCAGAGTGAACGCGCATCCAAGTTGGCGTCATTATGGGCGTACCAGAGGTGAATTTCCAACCGATACACGATTGAATCATCGAATCAGGAGAGAGGACGCCTAAATCACGCGGAGATGTGCGTACCAAAAAAGGCGTTGAAAACACGTGTATGAAGAGCCGCCGATGCGATAGGATTCCGCATATGTGCATTGAGACGTTTAAATAAAAGAAGAAGTTTGATACTAGTCCCAAGTCTGTGAGCTGAAAATTACAGATTATTTTCTCAGATTGCCCCCACTCCATTCCATTCTGCCAGTTTCTAATAAATTGATAGGTGATAAGTAGTTTGAGACACAACTTTATCGAGCTCTGAGGAGCATCGTTCACGCCGGTTTGAGACACGATTTTATCGCCCAGGACTCTTGAGTGAAAGTCAGTAGCACATATCGATTCTAGCAAGGTAGAATTTTAATTTTGAACATTTCTTTTCAAGAAGCCACGCCAAGATGTCTACAGCAAGCTCGATTGGTGGAATGATGTGCTACGCCTCTACCAGAATGTCGACGATGACGGAGTAGATTTCCCGTGGGGAATGCACTGGGATGGAGGTTGATTTTCTGCAGGCTGGACGGTGACGTACAAACCATTGATTTATTCAATATGTAGCTAGATTAGACGCGGGAACGTGTAAATAATTTTATGCATGTTTTTTTTGTGTATTTTAGATTTAGTGCTCCGACACTCTTGTCTTTTAAATGTACGTTGGCACGTGGCCAAGATTTTGTGTGATTGTATATTTTTCTTATGAGTCATTATTAGTATGCATGGCTCGCGCATTTGGATTTTATTCATGCGAATGCTGAGCTCGTCATGGTCGATAAATGGTGCTGTATTGATATTCATTTTAAGTAGGAGAAGGGGGAAAAAGTTGTTAGATGTTTTACGAACAGGTTTTTATTCATACTAGTGTTGCCGAGCGCAACACGTTAAGATGCCACTGTAGAACACCTTAGTTTTATATTTCTTTGATTTTTTTAGATCCCTTTTCAGGTTCTTCAGTCACGGACTAGACTGGAAACACAAGTTGGTGGAAATATTTATGTCTTTTATTTCAGGTTTCTGTCAAACCCACACGAGTGATTCTGGTGTGTGTATTGTGTCAAGGTGTGTGTATTTGATTCTTCGTGATGAGGGGTAGAATGTGTCTACTGCCTTCAAATTTTGATGGTATTTTTATGGAAAGGCAGAGCGCTCTTGGAGGCTACTGTACCTTGTCCCATGCTGATTCTTGGATTTCCTTGGGAAATGCTAAGATATTTGTATTTGACACACACACGTATATTACGTGCTATTGGGAGCACGCTTCTTCGAGACTGGAGCCATTGCTACGCCAGGTCGAGGTATATTTACACGCGGGTTGACAGATGTTGCAGATGCCACCTTTCGCCCGTCTATGTCTGGTGATTCATCGTTTAGGCAGTCCAGCTGACCGACTGACCCCTGTAAGCTACCTGTAGCAAACCTGTTCTTGTAATGATCGTTGGATCATAATATTAAATTGGGAGTTCGCCATGTCCGTTACGAATAACCGCATATCGTATGAAATGAAATATTTGTTTTATGATGTAAATGTTGGCTTTGAGCCTAGTGATTTCTGTGACTCATTTCATTTGCTTACATGTTAGATTGTTGTTTGTTGTGACACTGTTGGGTGTGTTTCGTATTTTCATGTAAAAATGGCAAGCGGCCATGTGTGTATTTTTTCTTGATTGGTCACGTGTTAATTTACTTGTGTTGATTTAAAAAGTCCTAATTTTAGGCGTTAGTGTGGATTGCTACGGCAATTCCTTGATTCCAATTTCTTGCGGAAATTATTTTGTTTTATTCAGTGTAGGAAGTGTCGGATTTATTTTAATTAGTGTTTAGAAAATGGCAAGTGGCCATGTGTGTATTTTTTCTTGATTGGTCACTTGTTAATTTACTTGTGTTGATTTAAAAAGTCCTAATTTTAGGCGTTAGTGTGGATTGCTACGGCAATTCCTTGATTCCAATTTCTTGCGGAAATTATTTTGTTTTATTCAGTGTAGGAAGTTTCGGATTTAGTTTAATTAGTGTTTAGTTGGTTCCTCGTGTCTGTCTAGCTCTAAGACAATGCAGATTCGTCCCCTGAAGGTTTACTGGATGGTAATGGATCTCGCATTAAATTGTACACATCGTACCGCATGTAGAAAAGCCGCACACGCACATGTCATTGCAGTAATTTGGGACATTTGGTCCAGATGTTTTCGATCTCTCCTGAGATCAGGCCTAGTTTGGCAATTTTATTAATTCAAGAGGGTGTCATTTGGGAATCCTTGTGTTTTTGCTGTAAATAGTGTAAATTTGTTGATCTGTTTATTAAATTCATATGATTTAATCCTGGTATTCACTTTTTCCTGCATGTTATTTTGTTATATGTTACCCTGCATGTTATAAGAAGCGCTTAACAACAACTACGAAATGGAGTGTCACACCCCCCGAAATTGAGTCTTATATCCTTCTTTGCAAGGGTTCATATATCAAAAATGGCTGCCCAAGTGGGGTTTGTTGTTGTGATTTTGTTGACCTCATACTTATTTCGCTGAGAAATGATGCCAGTTAGCAGGACAAAAGTAAATTCAGTAAATTGAGGCGAAGTTGTACCGCCATGTGTATCAGTAAAATCACTGAGTTCTTAAAATTAGAAATGTTGAACAAGTTTAGAAGTTGATATTGTATTTGATAACTTGTTCTGGCGCCCGGCTTAAAATTAGAAAATTTGCATATTTAGTGAACTCAGTCAAACGAAGGAAGGTGTTGCCTTACTTTACATTTAATTAACTTCGGTTAATTAAAGTGTTTTTCGTAAATTCTGTTAGTTAGGAATTTAAAAGCAGATCACAAGGGAGTTATTTGTTGTTTGGAAATAAGAGTCATTATTCAGTAAGAGTTTGATTACTGAAAATTTATTTAAATTAGAATCAATGTAATATTTAAATATCAAGACATGTGTGTGTGTACGACTGAAATCCCTTTGCATGACCCTATTTTCTCCGAGTATATTTGTGTGTTTTTCGATGGCTAGCATCGAGGAGATTAAAGTGTTGATGGAGCAGATGTCTGTGCAAATGGCTGCAAAGACGGAGGAACTGTTGAAAAGCATGAAGGAGGCGATAAGTGAACAGAGCGATAAACAATTACACGAGTTGCGTGAACACAGTGATAAACAATTAAATAACGTAACTACTCAATTACGTGAACAGAGTGAACAGAGCGATAAATAATTACACGAGTTGCGTGGACATAGTGATAAACAATTACACGAGTTGCGTGAACACAGTGATAAACAATTACAGGACGTGAACAGTAACATTACGGTACAATTGCAAATTCAGAAATTGGAAACGATAAACAATTACACGAGTTGCGAGAGCATAATGATAAACAGTTAGTTGAACTAAACCACAAGTTATAGGAGCAGGCAACTTTACAAACTGTTCAGTTAGAGAGGTTAACCATTGAGATAAATCAGAGTACTAAAGTAGAACTAGAGAAACTGGCGGGGGAGGTGGCAGAGAATAATTCCAGACAATTAGGTGAAATCAAGAAACTAGAATCCAAATTTGACGACAAACTAGTACAGTTAGATGGAATGGTAGCTGCCAAACTGAAACAAATCGAGACCGCATGTGTGAACAATACGCCAGGGATTAAAAGCACGCAGGACGAATTACAAGGGCAATTCAACAGAATAGAGGCGAAGAACATAAACATACAAGAGCAGAATAATTCAGTCGACAACAATGTGTTAGGATTGATAAAGGAACTTGACAAACTGGAGATAAAACGGAGAAAGAACGGATGCACTTGCGCGAGAACCTGGAAGACCAGTTAAGCAAAAATCAAGAGCGAATACGAGAAGAGATAGGAGAACAATTAGTTAAAACTCAGAGGCAGATACAAGATCAAATAGGGGAACAGCTTGAGAAGAATCAGGAAAACAACGAAGAAAAAATTAACAATTTGAAGAGTCGAATCCGGAGAGATTTGGAACAGCAGGTGAATGAGACTAAAGGGGATATGCTGACTATATTAAAGAGGCTAGGGGAGAATAACTCTAGAATACAGGTTCTGGAAGAAAGTATAAAGTCCAAGTTTCAAGAACACGCGGACCTCATCGTTAAAAATGAGATAAGATCTTTAGAGAATGCTACTTTTTTCTCTTCAGAAAATGCTGTAGGGGAACACGGAAATATTGGAAATCCGGAGGGGTCGAAGCTAGCTGAGGATACGAGCCGGGATCAGAGTCCAAAGATAACTTGTAACACATTCCACAATTACAGAGGGGAGACGTCAACTGCACAACCTGGTGTGACACCTGCCCAAGTCATACAAGTCATTAGGGGAAATAATTTTAAACCAGAAAAATTCAGGGAAAATTCAGGATCTACTCCAAAAGCATTCTTGCGCCAGCTGGATGATTATTTTAATGACCAACACGTCAGTCCCGCAAAAGAGCTTCGTATAGTGGAGAAATTTTTAGAGGGCTCAAGTTTAATCTGGGTTCAAAGCTTCAAATATACGTTCAATGACATGGCCCAGTTTAAAGAAGCATTTTTGAGGAAGTTTTGGAGTCCTTCACTGCAGCAGGGGTTGAGGATGGACTTATATACCAGAAAATACCACAGTACACATCCTAGAAGGTTTTCTGAGTTTTTTAGTCAACAGCTAGTAAAATTCCGGGATTTTGACGAACCTCCGTCACAGGAAAACATGGTATTAACTATCGGCAAACAGCTTCCGATGAACATACAGCATTTTTTTGCGGCAGGAAATATAAAAACCGCAGTTCAGGCCGAGGAGATACTCCGCCACTTGGCCGAAACGAGTATGATCAGTCCGCAGACCGGGAGACGAAATATCGAATGCCTGAATACCGCAGAAATAGTACAGGGGCATCAAAACAGTCTAAGTCAGAGCAATCAGACGAAGACGCAGTCCACTAGCACACAATTTACGCCCAGACGGTAGGAATTCGACGGTCGAAACCAATACAACAATAATAATAATAATAGGAACTTCCAAAATCGCCGTGATAACTACAACCATCAGAACACAATAATAATCAGAGGACGTACCAGCGAGAATCCACTAACTGGGGAGGAAACCACAGGCAGGATAGACCATATCAGAGGAACGGGGACGGAAAATGGAATAATCAGAGGAATTATCGGCAAGAAAACCAGAGAGATTTCCGTGATGAATGGAACGAGCGTTACGTTGAGTCGCAAAAATATCTGGACGAATTAAATGCAGAAGAGGAAACAGATAAAGGGAAGTGGGGACGAGCCACGAAAAACAGAAGAAATCCCAACAATCACAGTAACGAGGATGCAGAAAAGGTGACAAGACAGGAGGAGACGCGGAAAAAAAGCAGAAGAAATTCGCGGGACGAAGTTTCAGGCAAGGGTCTGGAAATATGGTGAAGAAGACGGTAGCAGAAGAAGAGGACGGTAGCGGACCGAAGATTGAGGAGATACAGAGGGAAGAAATTTCATCGTGAACTTAAGGAACAAGAACTAGTGCTTGCGCGGAGACCACCGATATCAGATCCTAAGAACAAAGTATTTGCCAAGTTCTGTGCAAAATTTGTTGGTCCGTTCCGTATTATCAAAAATTTGGGTAATAATGCTCATCGACTTGAAGAATTGAGCCCTGGCGCTAAATCTGTCTTCAATAGTGCTAATCTCAAGCCATTTTGCAGAAGGTAACCATTTAATGAGGAGTCTGGACAAAGAACGCAGAATCAAATTGCAAACATTAATTTGAGAGCCCACACTCAAATGCACGTGACTACGTGATGCCTGGGAGAGCGAGCTTTGTTTGTAAACAAGACGGCAGGTCTGGCCGAAGTTGTAATTGTGTGAGTGAGAGAGGGGAATTCTAGCGAGACGGGTGAATGACATCTCAGAGGGGAACATTGCAGCGAGAAGCGCGCATACTAATTGGGACTGTGGAATGCACACTCAGGCAGACGAGTGAGGTACTTAAGTGATGTTATCTATACTACCGTGGATATGTTTTTAAAATCCAAATCAATCACTTGCTTCGAATTTCAAAACCTAGCTGAGGATAAATGAACCCTTATTGATTTGCCGATCAATAGTTCTTCATGATTTTTATTATTATTATTACCGATATCCAGGCAGTGCATGTTGGAGATTGACAACGGAAAGCAGGTAGTGTGTCGCAACGCTTGCAACAGAGGTAGCGTGGTAGTTATTCCTGGGGATAACTGACTAAGCCCAGTTCAAGGACAAATTCAGAGTGAACGCGCATCCAAGTTGGCGTCATTATGGGCGTACCAGAGGTGAATTTCCAACCGATACACGATTGAATCATCGAATCAGGAGAGAGGACGCCTAAATCACGCGGAGATGTGCGTACCAAAAAAGGCGTTGAAAACACGTGTATGAAGAGCCGCCGATGCGATAGGATTCCGCATATGTGCATTGAGACTTTTAAATAAAAGAAGAAGTTTGATACTAGTCCCAAGTCTGTGAGCTGAAAATTACAGATTATTTTCTCAGATTGCCCCCACTCCATTCCATTCTGCCAGTTTCTAATAAATTGATCGGTGATGAGTAGTTTGAGACACAACTTTATCGAGCTCTGAGGAGCATCGTTCACGCCGGTTTGAGACACGATTTTATCGCCCAGGACTCTTGAGTGAAAGTCAGTAGCTCATATCGATTCTAGCTAGGTAGAATTTTAATTTTGAACATTTCTTTTCAAGAAGCCACGCCAAGATGTCTACAGCAAGGTCGATTGGTGGAATGATGTGCTACGCCTCTACCAGAATGACGACGATGACGGAGTAGATTTCCCGTGGGGGAATGCACTGGGATGGAGGTTGATTTTCTGCAGGCTGGAGGGTGTTGTACAAACCATTGATTTATTCAATATGTCGCTAGAATAGACGCGGGAAGGTGTAAATAATTTTATGCATGTTTTTTTTGTGTATTTTAGATTTAGTGCTCCGACACTCTTGTCTTTTAAATGTACGTTGGCACGTGGCCAAGATTTTGTGTGATTGTATATTTTTCTTATGAGTCATTATTAGTATGCACGGCGCGCGCATTTGGATTTTATTCATGCGAATGCTGAGCTCGTCATGGTCGATAAATGGTGCTGTATTGATATTCATTTAAAGTAGGATAAGGGGGAAAAAGGTGTTAGATGTTTTACGAACAGGTTTTTATTCATACTAGTGTTGCCGAGCGCAACACGTTAATTGTCACTGTAGAACACCTTAGTTCTATATTTCTTTGATTTTTTTTGAGATCCCTTTTCAGGTTCTTCAGTCACGGACTAGACTGGGAACACAAGTTGGTGGAAATATTTATGTCTTTTATTTCAGGTTTCTGTCAAACCCACACGAGTGATTCTGGTGTGTGTATTGTGTCAAGGTGTGTGTATTTGATTCTGCGTGATGAGGGGTAGAATGTGTCTACTGCCTTCAAATTTTGATGGTATTTTTATGGAAAGGCAGAGCGCTCTTGGAGGCTACTGTACCTTGTCCTGTGCTGATTCTTGGATTTCCTTTGGAAATGCTAAGATATTTGTATTTGACACACACACGTATATTACGTGCTATTGAGAGCACGCTTCTTCGAGACTGGAGCCATTGCTACGGCAGGTCAAGGTATATTTACACGTGGGTTGACAGATGTTGCAGATGCCACCTTTCACCCGTCTATGTCTGGTGATTCATCGTTTAGGCAGTCCAGCTGACCGACTGACCCCTGTAGGCTACCTGTAGCAAACCTGTTCTTGTAATGATCGTTGGATCATAATATTAAATTGGGAGTTCGCCATGTCCGTTACGAATTACCGCATATCGTATGAAATGAAATATTTGTTTTATGATGTAAATGTTGGCTTTGAGCCTAGTGATTTCTGACTCATTTCATTTGCTTACATGTTAGATTGTTGTTTGTAGTGACACCGTTGGGTGTATTTCGTATTTTCATGTAAAAATGGCAAGCGGCCATGTGTGTATTTTTTCTTGATTGGTCACTTGTTGATTTACTTGTGTTGATTTAAAAAGTCCTAATTTTAGGCGTTAGTGTGGATTGCTACGGCAATTCTTTGATTCCAATTTCTTGCGGAAATTATTTTGTTTTATTCAGTGTAGGAAGTGTCGGATTTAGTTTAATTAGTGTTCAGTTGGTTCCTCGTGTCTGTCTAGCTCTAAGACAATGCAGATTCGTCCCCTGAAGGTTTACTGGATGGTAATGGATCTCGCATTAAATTGTACACATCGTACCGCATGTAGAAAAGCCGCACACGCACATGTCATTGCAGTAATTTGGGACATTTGGTCCAGATGTTTTCGATCTCTCCTGAGATCAGGCCTTGTTTGGCAATTTTATTTATTCAAGAGGGTGTCATTTGGGAATCCTTGTGTTTTTGCTGTAAATAGTGTAAATTTGTTGATCTGTTTATTAAATTCATATGATTTAATCCTGGTATTCACTTTTTCCTGCATGTTATTTTGTTATATGTTACCCTGCATGTTATAAGAAGCGCTTAACAACTACTACGAAATGGACTGTCACACCCCCCGAAATTGAGTCTCATATGCTTCATTGCAAGGGTTCATAAATCAAAAATGGCTGTCCAAGTGGGGTTTGTTGTTGTGGTTTTGTTGACCTCATGCTTATTTCGATGAGAAATGATGCCAGTTAGCAGGACAAAAGTAAATTCAGTAAATTGAGGCGAAGTTGTACCGCCATGTGTATCAGTAAAATCACTGAGTTCTTAAACTTAGAAATGTTGAACAAGTTTAGAAGTTGATATTGTATTTGATAACTTGTTCTGGCGCCCGGCTTAAAATTAGAAAATTTGCATATTTAGTGAACTCAGTCAAACGCAGGAAGGTGTTGCCTTACTTTACATTTAATTAACTTCGGATAATTAAAGTGTTTTTCGTAAATTCTGTTAGTTAGGAATTTAAAAGCAGATCACAAGGGAGTTATTTGTTGTTTGGAAATAAGAGTCATTATTCAGTAAGAGTTTGATTACTGAAAATTTATTTAAATTAGAATCAATGTAATATTTAAATATCAAGACATGTGTGTGTGTACGACTGAAATCCCATTGCATGACCCTATTTTCTCCGAGTATATTTGTGTGTTTTGCGATGGCTAGCATCGAGGAGATTAAAGTGTTGATGGAGCTGATGTCTGTGCAAATGGCTGCAAAGACGGAGGAACTGTTGAAAAGCATGAAGGAGGCGATAAGTGAACAGAGCGATAAACAATTACACGAGTTGCGTGAACACAGTGATAAACAATTAAATAACGTAACTACTCAATTACGTGAACAGAGTGAACAGAGCGATAAATAATTACACGAGTTGCGTGGACATAGTGATAAACAATTACACGAGTTGCGTGAACACAGTGATGAACAATTACAGGACGTGAACAGTAACATTACGGTACAATTGCAAATTCAGAAATTGGAAACGATAGACAATTACACGAGTTGCGAGAGCATAATGATAAACAGTTAGTTGAACTAAACCACAAGTTATCGGAGCAGGCAACTTTACAAACTGTTCAGTTAGAGAGGTTAACCCTTGAGATAAATCAGAGTACTAAAGTAGAACTAGAGAAACTGGCGGGGGAGGTGGCAGAGAATAATTCCCGACAATAAGGCGAAATCAAGAAACTAGAATCCAAATTTGACGACAAACTAGTACAGTTAGATGGAATGGTAGCTGCCAAACTGAAACAAATCGAGACAGCATGTGTGAACAATACGGCAGGGATTAAAAGCACGCAGGACGAATTACAAGGGCAATTCAACAGAATAGAGGCGAAGAACATAAACATACAAGAGCAGATTAATTCAGTCGACAACAATGTGTTAGGATTGATAAAGGAACTTGACAAACTGGAGATAATACGGAGAAAGAACGGATGCACTTGCGCGAGAACCTGGAAGACCAGTTAAGCAAAAATCAAGAGCGAATACGAGAAGAGATAGGAAAACAATTAATTAAAACTCAGAGGCAGATACAAGATCAAATAGGGGAACAGCTTGAGAAGAATCAGGAAAACAACGAAGAAAAAATTAACAATTTGAAGAGTCGAATCCGGAAAGATTTGGAACAGCAGGTGAATGAGACTAAAGGGGATAGGCTGACTATATTAAAGAGGCTAGGGGAGAATAACTCTAGAATACAGGCTCTGGAAGAAAGTATAAAGTCCAAGCTTCAAGAACACGCGGACCTCATCGTTAAAAATGAGATAAGATCTTTAGAGAATGCCACTTTTTTCTCTTCAGAAAATGCTGTAGGGGAACACGGAAGTATTGGAAGTCTGGAGGGGTCGAAGCTAGCTGAGGATACGAGCCGCGATCAGAGTCCAAAGATAACTTGTAACACATTCCACAATTACAGAGGGGAGACGTCAACTGCACAACCTGGTGTGACACCTGCCCAAGTCATACAAGTCATTAGGGGAAATAATTTTAAACCAGAAAAATTCAGGGAAAATTCAGGATCTACTCCAAAAGCATTCTTGCGCCAGCTGGATGATTATTTTAATGACCAACACGTCAGTCCCGCAAACGAGCTTCGTATAGTGGAGAAATTTTTAGAGGGCTCAAGTTTAATCTGGGTTCAAAGCTTCAAATATACGTTCAATGACATGGCCCAGTTTAAAGAAGCATTTTTGAGGAAGTTTTGGAGTCCTTCACTGCAGCAGGGGTTGAGGATGGACTTATATACCAGAAAATACCATAGTACACACCCTACAAGGTTTTCTGAGTTTTTTAGTCAACAGCAAGTAAAATTCCGGGATTTTGACGAACCTCCGTCACAGGAAAACATGGTATTAACTATCGGCAAACAGCTTCCGATGAACATACAGCAATTTTTAGTGGCAGGAAATATAAAAACTGCAGTTCAGGCCGAGGAGATACTCCGCCACTTGGCCGAAACGAGTATGATCAGTCCGCAGACCGGGAGACGAAATATCGAATGCCTGAATACCGCAGAAACAGTTCAGGGGCATCAAAACAGTACAATACAACAATAATAGTAATAATAGGAACTTCCAAAATCGCAGTGATAACTACAACCATCAGAACACAATAATAATCAGAGGACGTACCATCGAGAATCCACTAACTGGAGAGGAAACCACATGCAGGATAGACCATATCAGAGGAACGGGGACGGTAGATGGAATAATCAGAGGAATTATCGGCAAGAAAACCAGAGAGATTTCCGTGATGAATGGAACGAGCGTTACGTTGAGTCGCAAAAATATCTGGACGAATTAAATGCAGAAGAGGAAACAGATAAAGAGAAGTGGGGACGAGCCACGAAAAACAGAAGAAATCCCAACAATCACAGTAACGAGGATGCAGAAAAGGTGACAAGACAGGAGGAGACGCGGAAAAATAGCAGAAGAAATTCGCGGGACGAAGTTTCAGGCAAGGATCTGGAAATATGGTGAAGAAGACGGTAGCAGAAGAAGAGGACGGTAGCGGACCGAAGATTGAGGAGATACAGAGGGAAGAAATTTCATCGTGAACTTAAGGAACAAGAACTAATGCTTGCGCGGACACCACCGATATCAGATCCTAAGAACAAAGTATTTGCCAAGTTCTGTGCAAAATTTGTCGGTCCGTTCCGTATTATCAAAAATTTGGGTAATAATGCTCATCGACTTGAAGAATTGAGCCCTGGCGCTAAATCTGTCTTCAATAGTGCTAATCGCAAGCCATATTGCAGAAGGTAACCATTTGATGAGGAGTCTGGACAAGGAACGCAGAATCAAATTGCAAACATTAATTTGAGAGCCCACACTCAAATGCACGTGGCTACGTGATGCCTGGGAGAGCGAGCTTTGTTTGTAAACAAGACGGCAGGTCTGGCCGAAGTTGTAATTGTGTGAGTGAGAGAGGGGAATTCTAGCGAGACGGGTGAATGACATCTCAGAGGGGAACATTGCAGCGAGAAGCGCGCATACTAATTGGGACTGTGGAATGCACACTCAGGCAGATGAGTGAGGTACTTAAGTGATGTTATCTATACTACCGTGGATATGTTTTAAAAATCCAAATCAATCACTTGCTTCGAATTTCAAAACCTTGCTGAGGATAAATGAACCCTTATTGATTTGCCGAACAATAGGTCTTCATGATTTTTATTATTATTATTACCGATATCCAGGCAGTGCATGTTGGAGATTGACAACGGAAAGCAGGTAGTGTGTCGCAACGCTCGCAACAGACGTAGCGTGGTAGTTATTCCTGGGGATGACCCGCTAAGCCCAGTTCAAGGACAAATTCAGGGTGAACGCGCATCCAAGTTGGCGTCATTATGGGCGTACCTAATCATTTGATCTCTACCAAATTTAGCGACAACATTCCCTTTTTTGGGACGCGTCTTTTGATTGAACTACAAAGTCATCAGCTCAATAGTTTGCAGATAGCGGCCATGTATGTGTGCAAATCGATTCCCCATATCAATTCAAACACGGTGAAACCGAATTGAATGATTTTTTTTTACAGAGGTAGCACTAGCAAAGGGCATGTCATATTCATGTTTAATATCCGTATAACACGTTGTATTTCAACAAGCTACTACAACCAACATTCACTTATACTCCTTGAACAAGACGAACAATACCCATGCATTTAGGAGAATGTAGGCAATATGTTCTTTACTGAACATCTTGTTTATTATTTAATTTCTTAGCAACATTTAAAAAAATATCAAATCTATGTGGACAAACCAATATTATGTGAATATATATTAATTGTGACATAAATTTCAGTAATAATTGTATGATATTGTGATGAAAGGCTGAAGAAGGCACAATGTGCTGAATCATGTACAGACAGTGGCAAAGAGATATTTTGTATCGAAAAGTGGACAAAGAAAATTACGAAAAGAGAATAATTCAAAAAAGCAACTGAAGAAATAGTTCAACTGCTCAAAATCACGTTCAATCAGACTGTGCTCAAATTCCAAGGTAAAACATACAAATGATCAACAGGTTTAGCAATGGATCACCCTTCAGAGGTTTAATAACCAACTTATTTATCAACAGATTAGAGAAAACATTCCTCGACGGGAACACATCCCAGGGCGCTATACACTGGAGTGGATATGAGGATTTCATTTGCCTATATGACACGGAAATAATGAATGAAAAACACTTCTCAATCAACAACTATCATTTATCCATCAAATTCATCATGGAGCCAGGAAATAACCGGCGCATCAATTACTTAGACATAACAATCCATCGAACGCACCAAAATTTAACATTTACTGCAAGCCAACACACATTTTCCATACTATTCACAACCGCTCCAACCACCCAAATTCACACAAATTAGCAGGCATCAATGCAATGGCAAATATGGCCATCGGTATACCAATGTCAACCGAGAACGTCAATAAAGAAATTAAAACGGTAAACCAAGTGGCCGTAGAGAACAATTTCACAACCAACACAGTAGACCGAATACTAATGAAACAACGAAAGAAAATACAGGATAATTCACCAACCCAAAAAGAAAGTAACTAGCTGTGATTCAATTTCATGAATAAAAATACATCAAAATAACGAATTTTAAGAAACAAGGTCTTAATATAGCATTCAGAACGAACAAACTTGGTAAGCACATGCTTAACAGCAAACTAACAAGAAAACCACATTCGAAGTTAGGTGCATATTTGTTCACGTGCCAAGAAGAAAGCTGTGCCAACACACATCTAGACCAAGTATGTAGGGCAGACTGGAAGGAAATTCGAAACACTGTATAAGGAACACAACAATGCAATCAAACACAACAAACACTCAGGTATTTGTAAATACGTATATGACAACAACAATCTTTTCACTGACCTAGAATCAGACCTTAAGATTTTACACCACGAAACAAAGGGCAGAGTCAATAGAAATATATCTACCCAAGGAAGATAATCCCGCGAATCTAAACGAACATATGTTTCTAGAAGAATCCACACTATTCGCGCTGATGAATAAGGTGGGTCCACAATCATAACGATCAGACGAGTCTATGAATGCATATGGGAAGGAATAATTAGGGAAACATGTTATATGAGGAGGATACACCCTGTGCCTATTCTCAACAAACCAAGGCCTCAAACAGGGATTTCCACAAGGTCCTACCTCACCGGTTGCAGGCATACATGGACTTTTGTCTAACCTGTGACGGGTGAATAAAATGGCCTACAGTAGTAATGAGGAAGTTCCAGAATTGATAGCATACACCACAGTGTAAAGTCATTCCCACCTGGGATATTTTCCAAATTCTAAATTTAAATTAGAATTAATTAGAACGTTCGTCAATTGATAGAGTGGAAGGAGACTTTACACATGTTACAACGGACACAAACAAGCTATAAAACATGGCAGACACTCAGTGGTTTGTGAACACAGTTACGAAACAACCATTAATAATTGACCAACTTAGAGAAATATATTAGAAGTTTCCACGAATAAAAAGGTAGGGATTTAGACATCAAGGTATCAATCGAAATACAAATTGTGAATAATAATAATAAACCGTCAAATTTAAATGACCATACGTACTTGGAAGGATCACCTTTATTCTTTCTATTAGAGACATGACGACAAGTGTTTGTGCTACTTTGTATTTTGTTTTTGTGTTTGTTTCTTGATAGTGTTATTTTAACAGGTATATGACAACTGTAGTTGAGGTGGCACTAACTTTGGTTTTGGTGGAAAAATTCAATTTTATCTTTTTTGATGTTTTGTGTTCTCGACATATTGAAATATCATAGGAAGTTTGTTTTGATCAAAAATGTTAATCTACTTCCAAGATAAGAGATTTTTAATGTTTGCCAATGCTTCTATCATTTCCTTATTAATCTATTTGTAAACATTTCGGTAGAAATGTATAAGAGGTAGGCTATATCTTTGTATAACATTTTAAAACTACTGAAATTAACGATATTACCTGAATTAATTGTCGGGAAAATATCTGGAGATGATGTAGTAATGATGTTTACTTCTCCGCTGTCTGAGACACACCCAGCCATCCGAAATAGGATCACGACTTATATAGTTGAAATTGCAGCTCTGACAGCCATCTTTGTCAAGGAGCCAATAATGCCAACCCCACGCATTCGGTACTACATACATCGCATCCGGAAGAACAATGGTTTTCGCTTAGACCAATAATGGTTCGGTAGTGCGGCCCGGCCCGTTAGCTGATACTGTATATAACACCTCTGGTTTTTGTCACACTCAGTGAGGGTAGTCACGCTTCAATAATCTTTATCCAGGCCAATGGTTTTGCCTTTTATTTCATTATTCAAATGTCGTGTGGTGAATTTTGTATTGGACATGTTGGCAACGGGTGACAACGGGTATGATGTAGTGTCTGATTATTTGGACTCATACAAGGTTTTTTGGATGGTAATAAAATGTTTTTAGTTCAGGAAACCTCCTTCCCAGGTCGCAGGTATGTCAAAAGTTTGTTTATAGCAACTACAGGTATTTTGAAAGAAATGACAATGCGGCTAGCTTCTCCTTCCCCACCACGACAATTTAAGAAAGCAATGCATACACAACATCCCTAGAAATTATTTGTACATTACGGGGAATACAAGAGTGTGTGTTAACATTTCCCTGAAAGTAAGATACCATTCTTCGGGAGAGAAGGGCTAATCGCCTTGATGGTAGGTTGTTAGATAATATGGTTTCAATTATTGTAAGAAGTTCCCAAACTTCAGCCTATGCTAGGACTGGAAACATTTCTAATATAATAATGCTGAGGTTAAGTTACTTACCGTATGTAAATCAGAGAAGCGATATCCAGTATTTAGTATCTACTGAAGTCAGTCCAAGTTACATTATTTGTGAGAATGGTCTCTCGATCAAGCTCAAGTGAATATGGTAATGTTTTCGTGGCAGCATTTGTGTAGGCTACTGTATTTACATTAATGTAATTGTTAGCACCTGGTGTATGTACTGTAGATTATTGGTACCTGATTTCAAAATTACAACCCATTGTAAATTCCTGATGCAAGAAACAAGTTAGATTGAGTCATAGAAAATAACTGCTATTAGGATAGGCCCTGTTTAAGTCACCTTGAGGGTGGCCTGTGCATTGATTACAGTTAGAGATTGGTTACATTGTGCTTTGTCATCCACGAGCCGTTTAGGACGTGATCTGTTGAATAGCCAAGAGTGATGTGGGGTTTTCTCAGGCATCTACCATAAATCTTTTCAAAGCGATGAACAACGAGAAAATGGCCAAGAATAGATCTTATTCTCGACGTCAAAATACTGAAATTTAGCCCTGTTTGTGTGTTTAACGTCGTAGTAAATGTACCGGCAATGTACCATTTTGTTCACTCTCAAAATACCTGCTGCATCGGCCGGATTCGAACAAGCGGAGCGATAATTAGGCGTATGTAGTGGTAACGGATGGAAGTACCAATCAGTCCTAAATAGCATTGCTATTTTTCTACGTCTTGAAGCGGGAGCGTAATTTATATTAGGTTTGAAGAGACTGCGTGTGACTTGCTGCTGCGACTATAACGACCCTAGGCGTGACGTCACAGTAGGAGCCTTACGGCCTGTACATTACGATGGCAGTGCTTGTGTGGTAGGATCATATTAATAAAATAGTTAGCGCAATATATTATTGTACTTTGTGTAGAGAAGGAGCAAAGAGTGTATCAAAACTCTCCATGTAAAACGAAAAGAATTATTATGAAGACTATTATTCTTTACAAATCTGATTTTAGCCTACATAATGATCTATAAATGTCTGTAAGTTACATTTATCCTTTCAGAGACGGATTTATATTCGCCGAGCGTAGCGTGTTGAACTGATTGCGTGCCCTCTGTCATAGAACTCTCTGTGACTCCTTTATTAAGGCCATAATACAACATGACAATGGAAGAATAGCCCATCAAGGAACTGTGGTCTCTAGTGACTTATATGATTCACGAAAGGCGAACCTCATCATTGCGCTATTAGGATAATAGAGATCAATGTTATTATGAGGGGAATAAAATATGTCATTTAGCACGCTTTTCAGTCGGTCAACACGATTGTATCCAAATTCCCTAATCCTCCAAAATATTTACATGAGATTAATACATACACTTGGATGGACGGTTTCGATTGTCAAGCGATCATCATCAGATCCATTACACTTAGGCTACAACATATTTATGTCTGAAAGTATGGAGCGGCTTCGGTGGCGTAGTTGGTAGCATGCTGAACTTCTATGCCCAAGATCGCGGGTTCAAACCCGAAGTCGTCAGATTTTCTAAGAGCGTTAAAAAACCTCAGTATACCTTTCTTCGGAGCGGAAGTAGCCAGTGGTCCCATGTCATAGATTTATGGCATATAAAGAACCTTCCACTAACTACACTTGCGGAAGCTAAAATTTGTAGGTTAGTTTGATAACGATATATTAGTTCCAACGTTCGGCTTCTGATGCTGACTGCGATGGCATTTAGTAGCCACGTCCGCAACTAGGTGTCGTGGATGGTAGCATTAGGTAGCAAAAGTAGGAATTACTTGAAAAAATTAATCGTCTCTAGTCCTTCTACGTGAATCACAGATAACACACATTAATACAGCCATCACAATAATTTTATTAATGCAGCCAATGGCTATGTACTTTTCTTTTCAGGACGGGTCAGGGAAGGGATATTGGAAGGAAATCGGCCGTGGACATCTATTGAAAGGAGCCGTCCCGGCATTTGCTTGGTGGTGAAAATGGGAAACCACGAAAACCATTTTCAGAACGGCCGAGGTGGGATTCGAACCAACGCTCTCCCGATGCCCGCGAGGCACGAGGTAGCGCGTTAGCGCTCTTTTTTATTATTAGCTCTTTACAGAATTACAGAATTTTAGATATGATAAATACCATACTATTACATCACAAGAAATCCAGATAGTGTCCATATTTATCGTACAATTGTCCACTTTCACTAAGCTTCCAACGCTCTTTCTGCAGGTGATACCTGAGATCCAGGAACGAGAAATGTTGATCATTGTCCATCACGAAGTGTACATATTGGCCCATTATCCACACAATGGCAGTCTGTTTAATTTGGGGGAAGGCGGTCACCGACAAACGAATCAACGTCCTGTCATCAAGGTCATCCGTGGGCACATTTAATAGTTGACATACTTTTCCCTTACACCACAGCCACGTGGAGGCAACTCGCGTGCATGATGTGAAGCGGTGTATCGCCGTATCAGTTTGACCACATATAGTACACCATGGGTAAGCTTCAAGACGGATGGTATATCGCCGTAGAGCGGTTGGGATGAGATCGTTGAGGAAGATAAAACCTGGGAGTGTACAGCAGAAGAAATGGTCATAGCCCCAAAATTTTTCCAAACAGAGGGCCAATGGACGTAGAGGGTGGTGGCCTCGATTCGCGGTTTGGAGTGTACCACTTGCCGCAACATGTGATAAATACTTTTCGTCGTTGGAACAGTCCCTGAAAGCATTTGGCGAACAGTTTCCAGAAGGTGCTGTTGATGGTCCCTAAATATCTTCGGCAAAGCTCTATCACTACCACGGGCTGTGTTTCGAATATCTTTGTATAGCGCTTTCGTAAAAGTGTCATGTTGGGAAAGAATGGTGATATCGTTCTTGCAGAGGAGTGCACGGCATTTCATGCCATGAGCTGTTAGCCCTAGCCCGCCTTGCCGGGATGGGAGATACAACTGTTCCCGTTGTACTCGGAACAAAAATCCTTGCCATATAAACCAACCTGTATATTTTGCCAATTGGCTCTCAAACATTTTGGGGAGTGGGAAAAGTTGTGCGACATACCAAATTTTAGAGAGCGCAAACACGTTGAGGACCATGACCCGTTGCACTATATTGAGGTTTCTTTGACCAAATTGGATCAGCACTCCCCTAACTTTGGCAATGACCTTAGTCCAGTTTGCTTGCACTGTGTCCAGAAGCGATTGCTTCCAGGTAATGCCAAGAATTTTCACCTCATTTACTATCCGGAACCAGGGCTGTTGGGTAATCACTGAGTTAGTATTGAGCGGAAGCAAAGCAGTTTTCTGGGGGTTCGATTGTGCTCCAGAGGCAATATGGTAGAGCTGAAGGACGCTATCGATGTGGGAGATGTCTTCATTATTGCGGATCAATATTGATACGTCATCAGCATAGGCGCACATGCCAAAAACATGTGTGGACAGTTTGTAACCCTGCAGCTTCACCTGGGTAGTCCGAATGAACGGTTCAAGGCCAATGACAAAAAGTAGCATGGAAAGGGGACATCCATGCCTAACTGATCGTTGTATTGGAATCAGAGGGGGAAAGAAAACCGTTGACGAGCACTCGAGACGTAGCATTACAATTTATCATACGAATGTGGTCAATAAGGATTTCAGGAAATTCAAAGTGTTGCAAGACCATGTACAAGTATTCATGACTGATGCGGTCGAAAGCTTTATCAAGACTTAAGGTGAGAAAACTCATTGGCTCAGTGGGGAGCATTTCGGCTTTTAGGTGTAGGTCCCGTAGTATCGCTAAGTTTGTTAACAGAGTTCTTCCAGGAATACTGCAATATTGTTCATCACCAATGATATCATGTAGAACAGTATTCAATCGGCATGCAAGTACTTTGGTAAGGACTTTATAATCACTGCAGAGCAGAGTAACTGGTCGGAAGTCACCAACTGCCATGGGAGAGGATGTTTTTGGTATGAGGACTATGGTACCCTCGTGATGTGATTGACAAAGAGCACGGTGTTGGAGAATGGTACGCAGGATATGACAAAATTCTTTGCCAATGAGAGGCCAGAAGTGTTTATACATTTCATATGGCAGTCCATCAATGCCAGGTGAGCGGTTGTTTGGGAGGTGCTTAACCACAGAGTGAATCTCTTCATCCGTAATATCCGCGCTGAGCAGAGTTTTGTTGTACGGAGATAGTTGGGTACTGCAAGATGAAAGCAATAGGGTCACCTGCTGTGGATCAATTGGAGCCTTAGCGTAGAACCGTTGATAAAATAATGATATTTCACTACGTATAGCGTCAGGGGAGGTGACGACACTTCCAGTACTGGTGCGGAGGCGGTGGATATATTTACGCTGCCGCTCACGTTGTCCTTTGGCGATATGGTATACACTTGCACTTTCATCCGGGAGCACTGTACGATCTTTTAAAGCCACGTTTATATGAGCGAGCGTTCGTTGCTGTAGAGACAGGAGCTTGGTTTTAACTTCCCGAATCTGGTCATATATACGCTCCCCAGCATCAGATCTTTGCTGGAGCTGGCGAAGAACTCGATAGTAAATTTCAACTGTATCCCGTCTTTCCCGACCTCGTTGGTAGGATATGTTCTTAAAGACGCGGCGGATCCCTGGTTTAACTAAAATATCCCACCAGTCTGCGCAGTCGCGAAATTTGTATTTTTGTTGGACCCATCGAGTCCAGTGTTGTCTGAAAATATCTTGGCATTCCTCCTCCAGTAACAGCGAGCAATTCAGTTTCCAATAACCTCTTCCTATGTGAAAAAAATCCTCTCGGCACGCCGGAAGGCGGAGGTAGATTTCACCGGGCAAACTAGGGGATTGGCTATAATAGGCAAAACATGCAGGTTTTCGTAGGAGGATCAGACCTCATTGATTGCAAGAAAGTATTTTACATTTAGAGGTTAAAAATCAACTTATTTTTCGTTTTTGTATGCATGTTTTTATCATTTTATTGTCTTATGGGGATGGTAACCTTCTTGTCATTCGGGGTTCATTTTTATACTTGTGATCACACTGTCCTTATGCAAGGTTTGGAACTGATGTGTAACTATCTGACAGTCTGTTACTTCTTCTCGCAAAATTTTATCTCCCGCAGAGATTTTTGTTGGTTCCTCAGTTTAGGGGCTGCGACAACGTGGTCATGTAACCCCGGGTGTGTAGAATCTGATAAACGGTGTTAATTGTGATGACTGTATTAGTCTGTAATTCAGGTAAGGTCTGCAGACGGTCAATTTTAAGTAGTAGTTCCTAATTTTGTACCATATACTAACGTGAACGACACCTAGCTGTGAACTTGGCTACTAGATGCCACCGCAACCAGCAACTTGCAACGAACGTTGGAACTACTCCTCCAAAGGAAAGCATGCTGAGGGATTATTAGCGCTCTTAGAAAATCCGACGACTTTGGCCGGCTTTGAACCAGCGACCTTGGGCATATAAGTTCAGCATGCTACCAGTTAGCCGCTTCCCACAGTCAGATGGAAAAATGAATGTGATCTCGTGCAATGGCGTTGTCTTGGCAACCTCTGATAGCTCATCCCTCATCAATTGAGAAGCGTTGTCACGGTAACCTCTGATGGCACATGGCATGTTCTTTAATTCCAAAATCATTTTTCTCATCCCTTGGCGTAATGGTAGGTCAGATCAAAAATTCTTTCAGACAAAGTTTTAGGTAATTATTAGGGGAATATTTTCCATTTTGTACGGGTTTGATATTGTGCCTATTAAGAGAGATATGATTAATGTTTCCCGAAAAAAAAAACACTTTTTTCCACCCCTTTGGTCAATGGTTGGTGCTATCAAAAAACCTATTTGACATAATTTTTTGCCTTTATCCGACAAATATTATGAACTTTGAATTGATTCGATATTTCACGTATTAAGAGAGTTATAGCGACATTTCACTTTTTCGAAAAAAAAGCCCCCCCCCCCCCCATTTTCACCCCCTTTAACCGATTTTGCCCATTAACGAACTCGACCGATTTTTTAAGGGGTTACATATTATGTAAAACATTAAAGTGATTGGTGCAAAATTACGGCAGTTATTATGTCCACAAGAAACTGATATATATGCATATATATATATACACACATATATATAAACTTTTGAACTGACGGTGGTTTTGGGGGATGTGAAACGCGAAGATATGTCGAAATTTTCCGGAAGTCGAAACATGGCACCCATTGCAATAGTTAGCTTTCTGATGAAATCTACCTAAAATAGGCTACATAATTTAAAATACTACCATCAACGACACCTATCTGTGAACTTGGCTACTAGATGCCACCGGAACCATCAACTCGCAACGAACGTTGGAACTTCCCCTCCGAAGGAAAGCATACTCAGGGTTTTTTGGCGCTCTTAGTAAATCCGACGACTTCAGCCGGGTTTGAACCCGCGACCTTGGGCATAGAAGTTCAGCATGCTACCAGTTCCGATACCGAAGTCGCTTCCCACAGACATATGAAAACAGAATGTGATCTCGTGCTGTGGCGTTGTCATAGCAACTGCTGATGACTCATCCCTTATCAATTAAAAGTAAAGTTGTCATGGCAACCACTCTTGGCACTTGGAATTTTCTTATAATTTAAATCATTTTGCTCACCCCGTGGCTTAATGGTGGGTCATATCGAAAATTCTTTCAGACAAAAGTTTTAGGTAATTATTGGAGGAATATTGTCCATTTTGTAAGGTTTTGATATTGTGCCTATTAAGAGAGATATGATTAATGTTTCCCGAAAAAAACACTTTTTTCCACCCCATTGGTCAATGGTTGGTGCTATCAAAAAACTTATTTGACATAAATTTTTGGCACTTATCCGACACATATTATGAACTTTGAATGGATTCGATATTTCACGTATTAAGAGAGTTATAGCGAAATTTCACTTTTTCGAAAAAAAGCCCCCCATTTTCACCCCCTTCGACCGATTTTGCCCATTAACGAACTCGACCGAGATTTTATAAGGATACATGTTATGTAAAAAATTCAAGGTGATTGGTGAAAAATTACGGCAGTTATCGTGTCCACAAGAAACTGATATATATATATACATATATACATAAATTATATATAAACTTTTGAACTGACGGTGGTTTTGGGGTCTGGGGGATGTAAAACGCGAAGATATGTCGAAATTTTCCGGAAGTCGAAACATGGTACCCATTGCAATAGTTAGCTTTCTAATGAAATCTACCTAATATGGGATGGGGGTAAGAGATTGTACATACGACTGCATGATGGTTAGTGAAACTGGCAGGTATCACTTCATATCGTCTAGGCTGGAGAAGTTCATGTGAAAAGTAGATGCGGTAAAATCGTGATGAGGAGTTGTGACTTATACAGGTGTAATGGGGCAGGGGCACCCTTAAACTATCCACAGCATCAATGAGGTGTAGGGAGGTAAGAAGGGTCCTGAGAGCCGGGTTGACACCTTGATATGGACTAGTGGAATCCTCTGGGCGTTGAATACAATTGAAATCCCCTGCAAGAATAAGTTTTTCCTTAACGTCGTGCAGATGAGGCAGTATACTCTGTTGAAAGAACATTTTCCGTTCCACACGTTTATTGGACCCGGATGGGGCATATACATTTATCAGGGTGGTATTGTTTATGTGTCCAGATATTATGCGTCCTGATGGATGACATAGCACACCTTCGAGTGGGATATCATGTCTTATGAGGAATCCGGTCCCTCTATTCGTATTACCGGTATTGATGTATTGTTTGTAGAAGGCAGATATGGGCAAACAGGGTGTAGCAACTTCTTGAATGAAGGCAATGTCAATGTCTGCATCTCGAAGGAATCTCTCCAACAGTTGAAATTTCAGAGGGCATTCTATTACATTGATATTCACAGTGGCCACAGTGAGAAATTGCGCCATTAAGAGAAGTATAAAAGCTGTGCTAGACATACTGGAATGTGGACTCGAGAAAATAAAACACGGGTGAGAAATATACTGGTGCACTATGTCAAATTAGGTTGAGATAGTTCCTTATGACTGCCATTCATAGGCCGGCTGTCAGCGTTTGAGAGCATTCGTGGGTCCCTAGATGACGTAGAATGAAGATTTTGTTTCTTTTTCACAGCTGCGGGAACGTTTGTAGAGCCAGTTTGACTCTTCGGGGCTGGTACGGCAATCGAGGCATTTGTTTTAATCTTCTTAGATACGTTCTCGGATCCCCGATCAACATGTTTAAGTAAGTCGGTAGGTACCAGAGAAGGTGGGGGCAGTGAAGACAAAATTTCTGTGGCAGCCTGTAGTGACGGCATAGTTGGTTCTAAGGCTGCGATACAGGTTGCCGATAGCACAGGGGCACTCTGTGGCTCGCTGATCTGGTCAGTGCAATGTACCAGTTCTGCGTCATGTGTGTCCGAGGCCACTTCTGGTGTTGTCCCAGCTGACTGATCAATAAGCATGTTTTCATGTGACGTTTGCTGTGTCACAACTTCCGAGTATTGGACACGTCGCTGTTGTGTAGGAGTTATACCGAGGGGAATCATTTTCTTTGGGCAGTTGATACGTAGATGTGTGTTAGCATTGCAAATTAAACAGGTCTGTTTCTGTCCATTATACGATATATAGCCAGAATGGCCACCAAAAGTCTCAGTGGAGGGGATATCTTGTTTGATTTCCATAGTGACTGCACGTATTCCATTATACACCGGGAACTGATAAGCAGAAGACCATTGTTCTTTCCTGACGTCACTCACAGTGCCATATTTCGACAGGACGGATTTGAAAATTTCAGGGGGAACTTCGAGTGGGACATTAAATATACGCACTGTGGTAAAATTGGAATCCGCTGTGGAGAGCTTAACATTTGTCATTTCGCCTGAGTCATACTGAAATTTAATAGGATCTGCAAAAGTATTTAGCAATTTCTGATAAGTAGATATGCTGATTACCTTGATGTACATGGTTTTTTCTTGCGCATTTAACTGGATGGCTTCTACTTGGTCGACAGTCAACCGAAGGGTATCGCTAATCCAGCGGTGAATTTCTCCTGGTGTGGGGCGAGAACTCTGCCTGTCTCATTGGCAGCATACGGTGTTTTTCCTCTGGTATCCGGACATGATTTTCAGCGGGGTTTTCTGGGTTCCTGGTTTTGTTGTCCTATCTAGAACACTACTTGAAAAAGTATTGTCCGAATGACACACGGAAGGTCAGTACACCCGTGGAACTATCGGAAGCACCGGTATTAGGAAACGTACACTCTTCCAATGCGGTCACACAGCGCGTACACACGCACCTCATTCGGCCACGACTGAGCCACTACGCGCTCTCGGCCACCACGACAGCCATCACAATTAACACCGGTTATCAGACAGATTCTACACACACACAAAGTATATGGGGCTACATGACCGCGTTGTCGCAGGACCAGAGGGTTGGGGCGGAAGAAATGAGGAAGGAAAGAGACTGTTGGACTTCTGCCAGAGGAACAGCCTGCTAGTTGGGAACTCCTGGTTTAAGAAAAGAGAGAGCCACACAATCACATGGTACAGTGATGACTTGACCAGGAAGTCGGTGGTCGACTATATACTGTATGAGAAAGAACTAAATAAGAACATCACGGACATCAAGGTTATACCATCGGAGAACCTGGATAGCGACCATCGATTGCTGGTAATGAACCTGAGAGGGAGTAAGGAGAAGAAAGGGACTGAGAACCAGGAAAGACGTATAAGGATATGGAAACTGAAAGAAGGGGATAGAAGGGTCGAGTACCTCAAAATGGTAAAGGAAGGGATTCCAACAGATGAAGAAAGAGGGGTGGAAGAGGAATGGGCTAGATGTAAGAAGACACTAGTTGGTGCAGCAGAAGCAGTATGTGGGAGGACAAGTAGTAAGAAGAGGTGGAAGGAAACACCATGGTGGAATGAGAAGACAAAAGATATAGTAAGGGAAAAGAATAGAGCCTTTAGGAGGTGGTACCAAAATAGGACGGTAGAGACAAGGGAAGAGTACCAGGAAAGAAAGAAGGAGGCGAAGAGAGTAGTGGCTGAGGAGAGAAGAAAGTGGATGGAAGAGTGGACAAAGATGATGAAGGAGGATAGTGAAGGTACAAAAAAGGTCCTGTATGGGATGGTAAAAAGTAAGAGGCGGAAGGATCCTACGGATTATGTTAGAATGGTGAACAAAAGGGGACAAGAGATAGAAAATAGGGAAGAACTGAAGAAAATGTGGAAAGAATATTTTGAAGAACTTCTGAATCCAAATGGAAAAGATGGTGAGGAGGAAGAAATCGGGGAAGAGGAAGATGAACTGCAAACAGAAAAGGACTTAACATGGAAAGAAGTGGAAGATGCAGTGAACAAGATGAAAGGAGGGAAGGCACCGGGTGTGGATGAGTTGAGTGTGGAGATGGTGAGAGCAGCAGGAGAGGTGGGGATACAGTGGTTGTACCGAGTGATGAGGACAGCATGGAAGGAAAGGAAGACCCCAGAGGACTGGAAAAAAGGAATAATTGTCCCGATCTTCAAGAAAGGTAGTAGAACAGATTGCAGAAACTATCGGGGAATAACACTGATGAGTCATTGTGCAAAGATCTTCGAGAAAGTTTTGGAAAAGAGAATTAGGACAAGGATAGAAGGAGGGATGAGGGAAGAACAACATGGCTTCAGAGCAGGAAGGTCCACAGTGGATTTGATTTTTGCTGTAAGGCAGTTACAAGAACAGCACTATGAGTATGGAACAGATCTACTGATGGCTTTCCTGGATATTGAGAAAGCATATGACAGTGTATGCAGAAACAAAGTGTGGAAGTCCCTGGAGGATAGAGGAGTAGAGAAATGGACTATAAAGAGGATAAAGGAGATGTACAAGGGAAGCGTGAGCTGTGTGAAAGTGGGAGGAGAGAGATCAGACTGGTTGGAACAGAGAAACGGCCTGAAACAAGGAAGTGCCTTGTCACCATTACTTTTCATTGTGGTGATGGATGACATAATGACCCGAGTGGCACAAGTAATTGGGGAAGGAAAGATGAAAGCAATGGTGTTTGCAGATGATTTGATGATTTGGGGAAACAAGGAGGAGGAGGTACAGGAACAGTTGAACGTGTGGGAAGGAATAATACAAGGATATGGGATGAAATTTAGCATAAATAAGAGTGAGATGGTGATCACAACAAGGAAGAAGGAAAGAACCACAACGGGAATAACAATTGGTGGGGAACAGCTGAAGAAAGTGGAGAGTTTCAAGTATCTGGGAAGCCTGATACAAGAGAATGGAAGAAACGATAGAGAAATAAATGAGCGGGGGAGGCAGGCAGAAGCATTTCGGAGGAGTGTGAGAAGCATGTTATGGAGCAAGGATGTCCCTCAGAACAGCAAAAAGATCATATATCGGACGTACTATGTCCCTATCCTGACGTATGCCTCGGAGACCTGGGTTATGAAAGGAAGGGAGAAGAGCAAAATACAGGCCAGTGAGATGAGGTTCTTGAGAAGCAGTATTGGAGCTACAAAGAGGGACAGAATAAGAAATGAGAGGACCAGAGAATTAATGAAGGAGGAACCATTACAGGATGGTATAGAGAAGTCTAGACTTAGATGGTATGGACATGTAAAACGAATGGAGGAGAAGAGGATACCCAGGAGGATACACGAGACGAAGTGGGAAGGAAAGAGACCGAGAGGAAGACCGAGAGACAGGTGGCTGAAGGGGGTGGAAGAAAGCGTGAAGAAGAGAGGAGAAGACTGGACAAGGGTGGAGGCTGAGAGATGGTGGGAAGACAGAAGACGTTGGAGAGGCTTGTGTTCCAAACAGACCCGGCCAGTGGCTGGAAACTGTGCAAGATGATGATGACACATAGACTATAACTTACAAACATTGACGAGTTGAACTATCTCAACTAACACCGCAACTAAAGAAGTGTACATATTGTAAATATTTTCACCCATACTTTCATATATAAAAATTTTGTAGCCTAAGTGTAATGGATTTGATGATGATCGCTTGACAATCGAAACCGTTCATCCAAGTGTATTTATAAATCTCACGTAGATTTTTAGCCTACTTTTCACATTTTGCAAAAATGAGGAAAAAGTGGACTTATGAGATCGATCCAGGAAAATGTGTGTCTGTCTGTCTGCGTGTGTGTGTCCATCCCCTCCCCCCCCCCCCCCCCCACCCCCAATCAACTCCTAAACGGCTGCAACAATCGAAACCAAATTTAGTATGAGTAAAGATGTATATCGGAATATCTCAAGCTCTAATTTGAATAGTATGTCAGTGCTACCAACTGCTGAAAAAACGCACTAGAAATTTGAGCTCCATGTTGGATATCTTGGAAGGTATGCATGGGAGCTATTCCAAAATTGGCACACATGTAGATAATACTATTTCAGTTCAATTTCCAGGAGGACATACATGACAGTGTTGCCAAAATAATTTTAAGACATCTGATAGCTCCAATTTTTAAATGCATATAACTTCGACACTAACAATTGGTATTCAACCAAATTTTGTATGTAATATGTGTGCATAAACAGATATGACAGTGTATTCTTAAGAGCCACCAGGGCTGCCAACAGTTGATAATTGCTCTTTCTCTTTTTTTATATATCCATATACCAATAGGCTATATCAGAAAGTATGCAAGCCGACAGCTTTAAACTATGCAAACGATTAGTACCTGACATTTTAGATTAATTTGGAGTAACTTATATACGTCAGTTCTACCAACATGATTCTAAGCCTGCTGGTAAGACCAATTTTTAAATACATGGAACTTCTATACTATCAGTTGGATTTCATCCAAATTTCGTATGTACTATGTGTAACATAACAGATATGACTATAAGTATTCTCAAGAGCAATCAGGGCAGACAACTGTTAATAAATGCTGTCTATATGTTTTACCCTAATATTCTAGATAGGTTCATATACTGTAGATTAATCATTGGCATGAATCTTAATTTTAAGAAAAGTAGGCTCTTTAGTTCGTCACGGAACTTCTTGTTTTTTTAGGATTAGGTAATAACCCATCTCATTTGGGTACAATTGTGTTGACCGATTGAAAACCACCAAATCTTCGTTAGGATTCAAGAGTTAGGACAGATTTAGAATGAAACAAGAAGTTCCGTGACGAACTAAAGAGCCTACTTTTCTTAAAATTAAGATGCAAGCCAATGATTATTCTACAGTATATGAACCTATCTTGAATAATGACGAAATTAAGTTGGTAATATCGAAATGTCTAATTAGCTCGAAATATACCTTGTATAATGAAGCCAAATAAAGCACTACAGTTGGCAGCCCTGGTGTCTGAATATATTCTTAGTTCCATCTCTTAAGGTACAGAATACAAAATTTGGTTGAATTCCAATGGACGTTACATGCAGTTAGACATTGGATCTATCAGCACGCGTAAAGACATGTTGGCAACAATGTCATGCGTGTGCTGGTCATAAATAATCTGAAATATTATATATTGTTGTGCCAATTTTGGATGAAATCCATTTGTTAGTATAGAAGTTACATGCATTTTAAAAGTTGACCTATAAACAGGCAAAGAATCATGTTGGCAACACTGACTTATATTAATTACTCCAAATTAATCTAGAATGCCAGGTGCTATACGTGTGCAAAGCATATAGCTGTTGGGTTTCATACTTTCCGATATATTGATATTAGGGTAAAAAAATATAGACAGCATTTATTAACAGTTGGAAGACCTGATTGCTCTTAAGAATACTTTGAGTCATATCTGTTATGCTACACATAGCACATACGAAATTTGGTTGAAATCCAACTGATAGTATAGAAGTTATATGCATTTAAAAATTGGACCATCAGAAGGCTTAAAATTATGTTGGCAACACTGTCATGTATGGCCTCCTGGAAATTAAACTGAAATACTATTATCTACATGTGTGCCAATTTTGGAATAGCTCCCATGTATATCTTGCAGGATATCCAACATGTAGCTCAAATTTCTAGTGCGATTTTCCTGCAGTAGGTAGCACTGACATCATTTTCAGATATGGGCTTGAGACATTCCGGTATACATCTTTACTCACACTAAATTTGGTTTCGATTGCTGCAGCCGTTTAGGAGTTGATAGGGTTGATAGCCCGACAGACAGAAGGACAGACAGACAGACATTTGCCCGGATCGATCTCATAAGTCTACTTTTTCCTCATTTTTGCAAAATGTGAAAAGTAGGCTAATAATATAAAAGAAAACACTGTGGACAGAGAGAAGGTGTTAAGTATGGAAGGATTCCAGGGAACAGTGGAAAGGAATTGGTGTGAGGACAGAGAGAAGGAGAATAGGCTAAGAATGAAGAAATATTGGGAAGAACGGAAGAGAAATCTACAAAGTGTGAGGAATTGAAATTGGCGCGTGGTCCATAGCAGGCCTTAACGGAAAGAATAATAAGAAGAAGAAATAAATGAATAAATGTAATGTATATGAAATACCGCATTCTATGTGACGGATGGTTTCTAGGGACGGATGCTCTTCCTGACACCAACCTCACGAGGGATGAAATGAATTACGATGAATGAAACTGGGCAAGGATGTGGAAGGAAGCGGTCGTGGCGTTACATAAGGTACCGTCCCAGCATTTGCTTGGAGTTGAAAATTGGGAAACCACGAACCTACAGTATTTCAAGGACGGCCGACGGTAGGGCTCGAACCCACGTCTACCGAGTCCACAGAGAGCCTGGCCACAAAGACCTAGCGCTGCGCTTTAGCCAGCGTAGCCACCTTTTTCAATGAATAAATACATAAATAACCCTTTATAGGGCAAAATTTTTTTTTCATGTGTTTTTATATTTTTATTTATTTTAATTATTATTAATAATGTTATTCTTTGTTTCTCTAATTGTAATGTTTATATATTTATTTTGATTTTCAATTTATGTTCTTATAGATTTAATTTTGATATTTTTGTTGAATTAATTAATTAACTACTTTCGAATTGATTTTAAAAATTATTTTCATAATTCCTTTATTGTTATGTTTATTATTTTAATTTTTATATTTCTGTTATTATTGAAATTTTATTTTTGTAATTTTTATTTCTATATTTATATTTTATTTTTACACTTTAATTGTTAATGCTTTTAGTTTTTTTTAAATTTTATCCAACACATTACGTCAAGTAGATGCGTATATTATATTTGATTTTTAGAAATACTTGCACTTCGGCATGAAAATTCTCCAAAATTTGGCTTAACGATTCAACTGTGTGCATCTTTGATAGTATAAACTGTCCTTATGACAGAGACCACTATCCCATAAAGAGGCAAAAACGCCAAACAATAATGACAGAAGAATGAAGGAGTGGAGGCGATGTCGGAATTATTGTTAGCTAACCTATGATGACCTGTGGACGGTTTTAGGATGCAAAATGATGGTGACCTTTCTCATTTCCCCCTCGTGAAACTCATCCCATAACCTGTTGACAATGCATTGAAGTCACGTATAGAAGTTTAATGCCACCCTGTTTGAGTAATCAATGTGGCATATTCCCCACAGAGAGACTGGACATTGTAATTAGAGAAAAGTGGAACACCCGTTTTAAAATTCACATTGACATTTGTGAACTAAATGAACAGTTCCGTCTACAAAGGGACTATGTAATTTCTAAAAGGTTATGGAACTGTGAAGCTGATCACACACACACAGAAGAAGAGCCTTGTGCTACAATCCTCAGTACGTCACAGACTTACACAACATGTGGAAATTTGAAGCCATCCTTTTTCCAGTGTTGCCTGTACAAATTGCCTTTTTCTGCTTTTCAGTCGGTCAACACGATTGTGCCCAATGAATTGCGCGGGGTACAAGTTATAAATATGTAAACACACTTCTGGAAAATAATTACACGTATTAGATAGTTATCGTGGGAGCCTCCATGGCTTAGGCGGCAGCACGCCTGCCTCTCACCGCTGGGTCCGTGGTTCAAATCCCGGTCACTCCATGTGAGATATATGCTGGACAAAGCGGAGGCAGACAGGTTTTTCTCCGGGTACTCCGGTTTTCCCTGTAAACATTTTCATTCCAACAACACACTCCACTATCATTTCATTTCATATGTCATTCATTTAATCATTGCCTCAGAGGAGTGCGACAGGCTTCGGCAGCCGGCACAGTTCATATCCTCGCCGCTAGATAGGGGCATAATTCATTCCATTCGCTGATCCGATCGGTCGACTGGAAGCTGGCTGTGGATTATCAGTTAGTTATCACACTCAAATGGGGCATCTCACTAAGTGATAATTAGCTAACACATGTAATTTTTCCAGGAGTGTGTTAACATATTTATAACTTGCAACCCGTCCAATTCATTGGGAACAATCATGTTGACCGACTGAAAAGCACCAAAAATCTTACACAACATGCTCAAGACTCATACATACATACATACATACATACATACATTTTCATTTGAGAATGTTTTGCCGTTTTGCCTTTTAGCGTCCAGTCTAGTCCCCCTATCAACTCCTTACCGGCTGCAGATATCGAAACCAAATTAAGTAAGAGTAAAGATCTATACCTGAATATCTCACGGCCATATTTGAAACTGACGTCTGTGCTACCAACTGCTGAAAAATCGCAATTGAAATTCGAGCTCTATGTTGGATATCTCAAAGGTTATGCTTGCGAACTATTACAAAATTGGCACACATATAGTGTACCCATGTGAGTAATTTCCATGGAAAACATGCTTCAGCCTCCAGCCAGCATCAGTCCTCAGGCGTGTACCGTTCTCCCACTGAGCAGTTGCATATTTTTGATCTGAGACTAAAAGGTATCAACTCTACAATAATAAAGCACAACTCTATTCTAAAGACTTTAATTAAGCTCTAAATCATGGCTTCAAACAAACAAAAACACAATACCAACAATATAACACAAAACAATGCAAAATTATTCCTACAATCCACTAATATTCGCACTTTATCCTTGCAAATCCAAATGATTATTCATTCATTCACCATGAGATTAACATCAAAATTCATTCTCAAGTGCGCTGATGCACAGGTCAAATTACACATAAATTGTACTTACAATCTTATGTCACCTATTGTGACCCCTTTAATTTCACAATCTTAATTGTTTACTCTCAACACATCCTAATTTACATTATGCGTACAATTGTGTTCTGTATCTCTCTTCCCACCAAAATGCTTTACCATGCATTAACCATCAAATTTACTTGCAACTCCACTGCTACTTGTAATCATACCCCTTTCTGCAGTTCCCTTTCTGCAGTTCCATTTTCTACAGTTCCCTTTCTGCCGTTCCATTTTCTGCAGTTCCACTGTATGCTGTCATGAGTTCAATTTCAAAGAAACCGTTACCGCTGTGTCGGATGGTATATTTTGCTACCCTTGCGTGGGCATAGCCTATGGCATCTAGTGTCCACCTTTAGAACAAAGTGACAATGTCAGTCTAAAATGCAACTTTCAACAACTCATAAGTTTGCCAAATATTAAGTCATCAGGATGATCCTTAATTATCAATGTGTTTCAAACCACATAAATTCATTATACAATACAACAACGACTCTTTTTTTTTATTACAAACAGGGTTTCAAAGTCTCTCCACTCTAAACGTCACGCTCCAGGGTCGTTTAACATCTCCCCCTCGGTTCTTCTTGTATACAATGGGACTGAGTCGGGTGGTAACAAAACACGTGCTACGTCCCTTCCTAGCTTCCCTCTCGCTTTTTCTTCAAGCAGTAACTTGTGGCTTTAAATACAAAGTGCAGTCTGACGGACCTACACATCCCATATGATTTAACTAAACTGTATGCAAGATAGGGTATGGATTTGTTTAATAATTTATTCCTAACCTTAGGATATCAATAACTGGCCTCAACAGGTCCATTTTCATTATATGAAGGAACGAGATTCATCATTCACCGGTCGAATTGGCTAGCCAGCATCTTATTAAATGTCACGGTCAGGCACATCCTGCCGCCAACAACATTCACTCTCAGGAGCTAAATTATTTCAATAGCTAGTTCTTGGTCGATATCAGGTGTCATGCTGAGGTTTCCATTGTTATCCTCCCATACACCACTGGATTCGAACCCGGAACATTTCATGGGAATCCACATAGCTAATTACGCTCTGGCCATAATAAATATCTCTGTACGCCCTAGGCTATACGAGATTTCACACGTCGAATAGATTACCTGGCTTCCATGACCATGGTGATATGATCCCGTCCTTTAATTAGTAAGATAAATCTATCAATTACTCTTACAAGCTTATTCACAAGCTGCAAATTCAATTCTCTATTAAACCCTACCATTTCCTAGATTCTTGCATATTTATTTCCATTATCATAATATACTCTGATATTAAATTGCTTTGCTTAGCCCTTCATGTATAATATTACTGCTTGGATAGATAAATATTCCAATTAGCATATATATTTTGCTTACAACCATTTTTCCCTGATGTGTATTCTTTTATTCTTATTATTATTAGTCTTATTATTACTGACATGAATTACCATAACCGACACAACGTAACCATTTTCAATAACCGAACATCCGTGTTCGTTACGTTCAGTTTATGTATAACTGATTGCCATTTTACATTAGTGGTAACGATTTATCCACTCAATGATGTACAAAAACATCTCAACTTGACTAAAATCAACACAACAATACTATATTGAGGTGCTACCTCCTAAAATTGACTCTTATTGGCATATTTTATAAATTTTGAAATCACTCAACATACAGTGGACTATAATTACTACAAAATCATGGTTTTTGGGTACTCACATTGGTTAATCTGGTGGCTCCAACCGCGCATTTCTTCCAGTAATGCCCGCCATTATTTGCAAATTAGCAAGGCATTCTTACACTTCCCATGCACATTATACATAACTTTTGCCTTACAAAACACACGGCATTTTGCTTTTCCATGTTGAAGCTGTTGCTTCCTTATTCACACAACACGTTATAGCACTTGTTACACTATTAATTTTACATATATTTAACAGATCATCACTAAAATCACACGAATGCTATGTACATTTCTTAATGGTTGACCTCTCCTCGCAGAACATCAGAAATGCAGGCGTTGAAGATCTCTCCTCCATTTCTGCCCCGCATCTCGTCTGAAAGTATCGATTCTATGCCTAAGGATTCCTATCGGTCCCCCACTCTGTCTATCAATCTCTATCCTTAGATACATTTCCTGATATCGCATAAATATGCTTGCATATCGTCCTGAGCATTAATTACATTGGTATTCCTGTGAAATTTCACCAATCGCATAACACAGTTTATATCTGCGCAGTCCGACATCCTATCATATGTCTAACCAATAGTTTACATACTGCGCTCAACCCTTGTACATTGTACTTGTACAAATTACCACTTTCAATTGTCCTACCTTGTATATCACACGGTACATTTCCTGCGTGCTCGATAGTAGTCCCTCGTAATGCCGACTATAAACGTATGGCACGACTGTCCTTAATAATTGTGATTAATAAATGCCTTACCGCATGGCTCTTCATGTTTAAGTCCGAGCGTCCCTTCTCTGAACTCGGTAACGTGCATTTCGCACTAGACTGCGGTTCAACTGACTACATTAATCATTATTAATTCATGCCTTAATGCATGATTATTATGTTGCTGCACTTAAACTGTTAAAGTCCTCGCGTCCCCTCTCCGAACTCGGGTGACGTGCTCTCTGCGCTCAAGTATGGTTCGACTGACCGCGTCTGTCCTTTCTCTAGCCCTTATATCCGTTTGAGGGAAAAAGTAGACCGAAAATTTCTCTGCAGCGTCATCTTCTCTCTCAGTATGATTCTGGTCTTGAAATAACGTTTTTATGGTGCATTTTTCCTCGCTGATCACAAATCTGTCTGCGTGCTCGAGGATCGATCGGCCAATTAATTAATATTAATTGCCTTCGCCAGCGCCTCCCCCAGTGGCGTCCTTGGTAAATCCCCGAAGACATGGTCAGATCTCGCCGCTAACCTCAGATCTACTGTGTCACTGCGCGTTCCATTAAATCTGCCTCGATTTCAATGTTTAATGGCTTGATAATTAGCCACCCGGCTATACTTTCACATAGGAGCAATCCTCATGTCTCTGTGTTACTCCAATCACGAGTAATCATTAAATTACTCTGGTATCTCCTCATTCCCCTGGCCTCTCTATTCTGTAACGGGGAATAACTCGACCATATATTACCCTCCTGACCTGCTCCAGACGGCATAAGTAGGTCACAGTGAGTGACACGGCTCCAAGAAACCACGCCCACATTCTAGAGTCATTTAACAACTGTCAAGCGCTCAAACTTTCTGTGCTCAGTCCAGAATTGTATACGCCATACAGCCCAATAATGCAGTATTCTGCTATTATCCCCTGCATTATATTAACAAATAATGTCAGAATTAGTTCATATCACAACAGTGATTTAATATGTATTTTCTCTAGGGGTTTTTATAGCTTAAACTTCCTCAAAAGATCTCGTGTTCGTTCCTTGATGGAATCTCTTATTCTGAGCTCATCTATCTTTGAGATTCACGTTCGACACCAGTCAGCCTAACACCGTTGGGTTCATATTCCCCTTTCAAAACTTATAGAAGTCAATTGCAAGTGACCTTCTGTAAGTAACCGGCTGACTGTCCCAACCGTCCTTGTTTACACTAAGCGGTCATTCAACTCGTCTGCCTGCGAGTGAGTCTGTCTACCTCCCCCTTCCATTCTGAGCTCAACTCTTAGACGTGCATTGTCCCGGCGGAAGGTTTCATTCAAGGCTCCTCAGCGACTTCGACCATTTCTTTATATAGCAGTCCTAGACACTTGAACTCCGCCTGTCTGCTTCCTTCTCTGGGCAAGCTGCTTGTTTTCCTTTCCGTCCCGCTGCATGAGCCTTCAAGCTTGTCTGCCTGGCCGACTTTGCTGTCCACGTCCACTTGGGTGTGCGCTGCTATAGCTTCTTCTTTTTCATCGAATTCTTCTGGTGAATGATAAATTTTGAAGTTGGCCACATTCATAACGACCTCGTTTCCCGTTTCTAAATGCCTTAATCTATATGCATTATTCTGTAGGTCTCTTATAACTTCGAACGGGCCGTGATATCCGAAATTGAATTTTTTATACTTCCGTGTTTCTGGATCTGAACTGGCTGGCCTCCTGACTAAAACTTTCTCCCCAATGAGAAGCGGTTTGTGATATCGCTTCGCACGATTTCTTCTCTGGCGTCTCTCAGCCTGTTCTTGGAGATATTCGAAGGTTCACTGGATCCTCAATTCTCGTCCTGGCTGCGCGTCTACAGGTAATGGAATAACACCAGTCCATGGCCTCTCCGGTCTCTGATCCAAATGTAGAGTCACGGGCACCTGACCTGTCGCCTCATGCACAGTATTATTTATGCAGTACTCTATTACCTCCAAGACATCGATCCATTTCCAGTTCTCTTCAGAGCAGTAAATTTTCATATATTTTTGGATCTCTCTCATAACGCGTTCAACAGGGCCAGCCTCAGGATGGCGAATGGTAGATAGAATCTGCCTGATTCCTAAATTTGCCAATTCCCGATGAAATTCTGAGCTAGTAAAGCTGCTTCCGTGGTCTGAGAGTAGGCTATCCGGTTTCCCAAGTATCGGAATAACTCTCTCTTTCAATCTTTTTAATGCCTGCTTTGAGCTGGTCTTCTGTATGGGGCATAATACCACCATTTTTGAAAATCCATCCATGGCTACAAAAATATGTCTGTTGCCTCTACGTGCTCTAGGCAGTGGTCCAAAGTTGTCTACACTCATTAGCTGCCTTGGCTTCTCTGGTAACAACGGAATGGGTCGTTGTCTCATTAAAAAGGGATTTGGCTTTACCCTTCGGCACACATCGCATGTCCTAATAACATTTCTTACAGTTTCTATTAACTTCGGCCAAATGAATGCTTCTTTCAGTAGAGCAGTTATCTTATCTATACCGGGATGTCCAAACGCTCTGTGTGCTAGCCACACCAATCTCCTCTGCAAAGATGCTGGAATAACAATTCTTTGACGGGTATGCTCTATATCATCCCACTTGTGTAGCATCTGATTGTGCCATACGTAGTCTGTTGATAATGCCTCTGCCTCTCTGTATATTGCATTTCCCCTTGCTAAGCGTCCCTCGAAGTAATCAATCATCATTTTCAACCAAGGATCTTCGCGTTGTAGGTTGGTGAGTGTCTTCAAGTCATCTAAGGTCTTCTGATCTCGATTTTCAATCTGGACAGCTAGAGTTTCCTCTTCTGTCGGATATCGGCTTAACATGTCCGGTATTACATTCTCTTTCCCTGGACAGTATCCTATTTCCACTTGAACTGTTGAATATACAGGGACCATCTTGTCAACCTCTGGCTAGACAAATCCGTCTTTAACAAAAATGATAAAGCTTTATGGTCTATTCTGAGGACGATTTGAAAGCCATAAACGAGTTTACGCCAGTACTTCAATGCGTACAGAATTGCGAGAAACTCTATCTCTGTGATCGTGTAATTTTTCTCATGGGCCCTCAATCTCCTACTTATAAAGGCAATAAAAACTTTCTCCTCAGGCTTATCAACATTTTCTTGGAACAGCATCGCTCCTATTCCAACAAGTGATGCATCCGTCTGTATTATGAACTTCTGGGTATAATCAGGGTATCCCAGCTTCACATATTCCAAATGCATTTGTTTTGACCTCACGAATGCTTCTTGACATTGCTCCGTACAATTCCACCTGCCGCCTTTCTTCAATAGATCTTGCAGGGGTGCCACAGTTGTAGTATAGTTTGGGCAATGGTTAGCAAAGAATCCAATTACTCCCAAATACTGTCAGACGTGCTTAACTTCCGCGGGTCGAGGAAAATTTCGAATTACGTCTAATTTCTCTGGGTTTGGCCTAAATCCATTTTCATCGATAACGTGCCCTAGGAATTTAACTTCCCTCTGACGGAAGTGCGATTTCTTGATATTAACCTTAAAATGAGCTTCTCGAAGGTTATCCAGCAACTTCTTCAGGTCTCTCATGTGCTCCTCCAGAGATTCTGATGTGAGTAGAATGTCATCTACGTATCTGATGGTACTCTCTTTAACATCATCTGATAGATTTCGATCTAACGCTCTTATCAAAGCTGAACCAGCTGTTTTCAAACCAAAAGGTAATCTTAAAAATGTGTATGTATGTTGATCAAACATAAATCCTGTCAATAGACTAGTTTTCTTCTCCAATTCAAGATGGTGAAAGCTCGATGTAATATCTAAATTTGTAAATATGGTCTTCCCTTTAAACTTTCTGAGGATTTCTTTAATAGGTGGCACTTGGTCAAACTCTGGTATCACCTTCATATTTAAATGCCTCAAATCCAGGCACACTCTGACAGTCCCGTCTGTCTTAGGTACGATTACCAATGGGCTTACATAAGGCGTAGGTGTTTTCTCAATAACACCGGCCTCCAACATCTCCTGAATTGCTTCTTTGACCTTAGCATAGTTCTTTTCGGCTATAGGGTAGGGTTTCTGCCTAAATGGTGTCCAGTCGTTAACTTGGAATGCATAAGTGAAGTTCTTTTTACGACCAGGTCTCGAGTCAAAGACTTCCTTTTGTTCCAATAATAATTTCTTTAAATTTTCTTTATCTCTTGGACCAATTTTTGCTTCTTATAGTTTTTCCGAAATATATTCTTCCAGTTCGGGTTCCAGATCATTCTCCATGTCTGCGGCTAGTGTTTTCAGTTCATCTTCTAAATGCTCGATAGCTAACACTTCCTCCTCAGCCATGTCTCTGTATGCATGCCATACCTGTTCATCTGTCCCCGGTTCATTCTGTTTGAGTGAGACCTCTAAGCCTTCGGCTTCCTCGTTCACACGGAACATAACTCTGTCCTGTGATAGGTCTATTACCACTCTGTATTCCCTTATAAACTTTACCCCAATAATAAGGTTAAAAGGCAATTTGTTTACTAGTAGAAAACTCTGTGAAAAAATAGAGCCTCCTATCTGTAAGTCTAGGAATACCTGATATTTGCATATCATCGTCTTGTCAGGAAAGACACCTTTTATTTTGACACTTGAGATAGGTATTTTCAAAACGTTTTCTCTCTGCGCTATCTCATTATACAAAGCTTGTGTCATAAGACACACCGTTGAACCCGTGTCTAACAGACTTCTTATCTTCAACCCTGCCACTCTTACTATAATAATGGGCAATTCTCTTTTGATCATGACCTGTGATCCTCCTGTATCCACGATTATTTCTTCCGGTTTGGCTATCCAATTAATGATGTTGACCGCCTTCCATCCATCATTTTCAAATTCTTCTAATTTCGGAGTTTTTTTCTTTCTCTACAGCGCCAGTCCCGTTAGAGTTTCTTCTCTCCTGTTCACTGCGCTGTAACTCCAAACTTTTGGCTCCGTCTCCATATCTGTCTGGTGACGTCCTATTCTGGATAGCTTCTTGCCAGCGGACTTGCTGCTTCTGGGGTTCTTCTCCCCTTTCATTGGGGTATTGCAATGAAGCGTGATAACGTTCCTCTACCACGTCATCAAAGTTACGCCTTCTTTCCTGGGGTCTCCAGTTCCGATTGTTGCCTTCTTGGCCATTGTTACCTCCATTATTTTGGTACGGTCTACCCCTTGTATTCTGTTGATTCCAAGAATATCGGCCTCCTCTTCCTCTACCAGCATTTCCTTTGTACTTCGGTTGCCATCTTCTGGGTTTATGTTCCCATTGACGTCCGTTGGAATCTAACGTTTCAGTGCTAGTAACTTTATTATTTTTCGGAGCTTTGTACTGGTCAGTCTGCGTGTTGGTCACGTGTACCTGTTCCACGGTTCGATTCTGACGCATAGTATTGGATGTTGTGAGGTCCAGTTGCCTAAGAACTGCCTCCATTTCCATTGCGGTTTTTGCATTTGCCGAAATCAGCAGCCTTTGGATTTCATAAGGAAGTTGTTTGGCAATAGCAATACACAGCTCTAGCTCGCTAGGTTTCTGGTCAAGTTCCTTAAACCGACACATCTGAGATATGAAGAATTCAGCGTACTTCGTTGAATTGTTGGTGCTGTATCTTTTCGAGTACAAATCCAATCGTAAATTCTGTTGGGTCATCGGATCCCAGTATCGCTTCAAAAAAAGCTTCCCGAAACTCCTCGACAGTATCGAAGGTATAACGGAAACTGCGAAACCATAACGCACATTCTCCCTCCGTTTGTTTATCTATGGCTCGAAGCCTGCGCTCTTGTGGTATCCGCGCATCGTTCAAATATTCGAACACTTCTTTCAACCAATACTTCGGTGTCATATTACAATGGCTACCTGAAAATTTTCTTGGTTTCTCCTCGCTTGCTCTAATTACATTTATAACTTGGTTGTGAATAGCATTTTCATGCGGCGTAGAAGCTGCAATCGGTGCTCCTGGCGTCATATATGCACTTTCGCCTGGGCCTGTAGCATTCCTTATTATAGGTTGGGTTTCTAAATCTGCCCACTTGGTTTTCCTCATATCTTCCACGCTGCCTTCACTTGACTTAGGATCTTTCATTAGGGTTTCCTCCTGTCCTATTATCCTAGTCTCCATTTGATTGTGGCGCATCTCTGCTCTCTCCAATCGAGTGATTATCTCTTTTTCTATTCTGCTAAGCCTATCCCTGTTTTCCTCTGCCACTTGAAATATTTTCTTCTTATCTTCCTTCAGGCTTGGCTTGATATGGGATATTTCATCCTCTACATCTTCCTTTATTTGAGCAAGGGTATTGTCGCTTGCCTCTGTCTTTTGGCCTTCTCTCACTTCGAGTTCTTCCCTAAGTCCTTTAATTTCCTCTTGGATCTGTTTTCCTCTTTCCTTTTGTTGACGATAACAACGTCGCTTTGAATTTGGTCCAGTTCTTGATGAACTTTGCTCGTCTGACCCTTTATGTTGCCTACCAGCTCTTTACTTTCGTTAGCGATAGCCTTAATCTCTCCTATTTCCTGACATTGATCTAATATGTTCTGATCCTTCTTTTTAGATCACCGTTAATCGCTCTAGCATAACCTTTCAACTTTTCATCCCATTTACTGTCATTCTCTTCTAATCTCTGATCTACCGTTTTAGTAAATTCTGAAAACTGTTTTGCTTGGCGTTCGAGATTCGCCTCATTTTGGATTTGAATATCCTTAATGTCATTAGACAGCGCATCTAACCTACTGTTGGTTTCATCCTGCGCGTGCTTACGCCTCGAAAGGCTTATCGGTCTTAACCTGCATTTCTGATATAATGCTTACAACGGTTTCAGTTACCTCGGTCTTAATTGTTTCTTGCATTTGACCTAACTTACCATTTATTTCTGCCTTATTTGCATCCAATCGGTTGTTTATTTCAACCTGATTATTATTCATTGCAACATGATTAGCATTAATTGCCACCTGATTGGCATCTAAACGATTACTCAATTCAACCTGATTATTATTGATTGCCAACTGATTAGCGTCTAATCGGTTATTTATTTCATCCTGGAAAGCCTTGGCTTCCAGCTTATTATGTTCATTGACAGCGTCAAAATGCTGTTTTAGCTCTGCAATCCCCTGCAAAATTCCCTCCGTACCAGACATTCGTACTACAATTCACTTTGAGATATAGGCAGGCTTCCTGGATACATATTGTAAGATTGTAATTAAAATTTGGATTTTAGGATAAATTGTGGATTGGGTGCGTAGCGCTCATACCCTTGGGCAATTCTCTTCTCAATAGAGAGATTCTGCGTTACTTCAAAAGCCTACTGAACTCAAAAAATCACTCAAACACAGTTTGAGGCAAAAAATAATTAATATGGTTTTCCCCATGAAATACCATATAAAATCTATGGGGTTTCCCTAAATCCCATAAGCTCCACAAACCTGGGCGCCATGATAAATAAGATACACATGCGCCTATGGTGACCTGTATTTTAAACTGGCCCCACGTATCAGCGACATGATAAATAAGAAGGATGAATTACCATGTTTTACCCACACATGGGCGACATGATAAATATAACGAGATCTACTTATCAAAATTTATATTGTTTGTATCGGAGCTTAGCTAAGGTTAGGTGTGGTCATTCACCTAATTCATTTTTATTCGTTATATTAATAGAGTTGTTTACATCAGATCTTGACCGACTTAAGTTGTATCTTTAGCTCAAATCACTGTACAGGACATCAAATCCCATGTACCCATGTGAGTAATTTCCATGGAAAACATACTTCTGCCTACAGCCAGCATCAGTCCTCAGGCGTGTACCGTTCTCCCACTGAGCAGTTGCATATATTTGATCTGAGACTAAAAGGTATCAACTCTACAATAATAAAGCACAACTCTATTCTAAAGACTTTAATTAAGCTCTAAATCATGGCTTCAAACAAACAAAAACACAATCCCAACAATATAATACAAAACAATGCAAAATTATTCCTACAATCCACTAATATTCGCACTTTATCCTAGCAAATCCAAATGATTATTCATTCATTCACCATGAGATTAACATCAAAATTCATTCTCAAGTGCGCTGATGCACAGGTAAATTACACATAAACTGTACTTACAATCTTATGTCACCTATTGTGACCCCTTTAATTTCACAATCTTAATTGTTTACTCTCAACACATCCTAATTTACATTATGCGTACAATTGTGTTCTGTATCTCTCTTCCCACCAAAATGCTTTACCATGCATTAACCAATTTATGGGTTGCACATCAAATTTACTTGCAACTCCACTGTTAATTGTAGTCATACCCCTTTCTGCAGTTCCCTTTCTGAAGTTCCATTTTCTACTGTTCCCATTCTGCCGTTCCATTTTCTGCAGTTCCACTGTATGCTGTCATGAGTTCAATTTAAAAAATTCCGTTACCGCTGTGTCGGATGGTATATTATGCTACCCATGCGTGGGCATAGCCTATGGCATCTAGTGTCGACCTTTAGAACAAAGTGACAATGTCAGACTAAAAATGCAACTTTCAACCACTCATAAGTTTGCCAAATATTAAGTCATCAGGATGATCCTTAATTATCAATGTGTTTCAAACCACACAAATCCATTATTCAATACAACAACGACTCTTTTTATTACAAACAGGGTTTCAAAGTCTCTCCACTCTAAACGTCACGCTCCAGGGTCGTTTAACATCTCCCCCTCGGTTCTTCTTGTATACAATGGGACTGAGTCGGGCGGTAACAAAACACGTGCTACGTCCCTTCCTAGATTCCCTCTCGCTTTTTCTTCAAGCAGTAACTTGTGGCTTTAAATACAATAGTGCAGTCTCACGGACCTACACATCCCATATGATTTAACTAAACTGTATGCAAGATAGGGTATGGATTTGTTTAATCATTTATTCCTAACCTTAGGATATCAATAACTGGCCTCAACAGGTCCATTTTCATTATATGAAGGAACGAGATTCATCATTCACCGGTCGAATTGGCTAGCCAGCATCTTATTAAATGTCACGGTCAGGCACATCCTGCCGCCAACAAAATTCACTCCCAGGAGCTGAATTATTTCAATAGCTAGTTCTCGGTCGGTATCAGGTGTCATGCTGAGGTTTCCATTGTTATCCTCCCATACACCACTGCATTCGAACCCGGAACATTTCATGGGAATCCACAGAGGTAGGGTCAATCACTAATTACGCTCTGGCCATAATAAATATCTCTGTACGCCCTAGGCTATACGAGATTTCACACGTCGAATAGATTACCTGGCTTCCATGACCATGGTGATATGATCCCGTCCTTTAATTAGTAAGATAAATCTATCAATTACTCTTACAAGCTTATTCACAAGCTGCAAAATCAATTCTCTATTAAACCCTTCCATTTCCTAGATTCTTGCATATTTATTTCCATTATCATAATATACTCTGATATTAAATTGCTTAGCCCTTCATGTATAATATTACTGCTTGGATAGATAAATATTCCAATTAGCATATATATTTTGCTTACAACCATTTTTCCCTGATGTGTATTCTTTTATTCTTATTATTATTAGTATTACTATTACTGACATGAATTACCATAACCGACACAACGTAACCATTTTCAATAACCGAACATCCGTGTTGGTTAAGTTCAGTTTCTATATAACTGAATTGCCATCTTACATTAGTGGTAACGATCTATCCACTCAATGATGTACAAAAACATCTCAACTTGACTAAAATCAACGCAACAATACTATATTGAGGTGCTACCTCCTAAAATTGACTCTTATTGGCATATTTTATAAATTTTGAAATCACTCAACATACAGTGGACTATAATTACTACAAAATCATGGTTTTTGGGTACTCACATTGGTTAATCTGGTGGCTCCAACCACGCATTTCTTCCAGTAATGCCCGCCATTATTTGCAAATTAGCAAGGCATTCTTACACTTCCCATGCACATTATACATAACTTTTGCCTTACAAAACACACGGCACTTTGCTTTTCCATGTTGAAGCTGTTGCTTCCTTATTCACACAACACGTTATAGCACTTGTTACACTATTAATTTTACATATATTTAACAGATCATCACTAAAATCACACGAATGCTATGTACATTTCTTAATGGTTGACCTCTCCTCACAGAACATCAGAAATGCAGGCGTTGAAGATCCCTCCTCCATTTCTGCCCCGCATCTCGTCTGAAAGTCTCGATTCTATGCCTAAGGATTCCTATCGGTCCCCCACTCTGTCTATCAATCTCTATCCTTAGATAAATTTCCTGATATCGCATAAATATGCTTGCATATCGTCCTGAGCATTAATTACATTGGTATTCCTGTGAAATTTCACCAATCGCATAACACAGTTTATATCTGCGCAGTCCGACATCCTATCATATGTCTAACCAATAGTTTACATACTGCGCTCAACCCTTGTACATTGTACTTGTACAAATTACCACTTTCAATTGTCCTACCTTGTATATCACACGGTACATTTCCTGCGTGCTCGATAGTAGTCCCTCGTAAAGCCGACTATAAACGTATGGCACGACTGTCCTTAATAATTGTGATTAATAAATGCCTTACCGCATGGCTCTTCATGTTGAAGTCCGAGCGTCCCTTCTCTGAACTCGGTAACGTGCATTTCGCACTAGACTGCGGTTCAACTGACTAAATTAATCGTTATTAATTCATGCCTTAATGCATGATTATTATGTTGCTGCACTTAAACTGTTAACGTCCGCGCGTCCCCTTTCCGAACTCGGGTGACGTGCTCTCTGCGCTCAAGCATGGTTCGACTGACCGCGTCTGTCCTTTCTCTAGCCCTTATATCCGTTTGAGGGAAAAAGTAGACCGAAAATTTCTCTGCAGCGTCATCTTCTCTCTCAGTATGATTATGGTCTTGAAATAACGTTTTTATGGTGCATTTTTCCTCGCTGATCACAAATCTGTCTGCGTGCTCGAGGATCGATCGGCCAATTAATTAATATTAATTGCCTTCGCCAGCGCCTCCCCCAGTGGCGTCCTTGGTAAATCCCCGAAGACATGGTCAGATCTCGCCGCTAACCTCAGATCTACTGTGTCACTGCGCGTTCCATTAAATCTGCCTCGATTTCAATGTTTAATGGCTTGATAATTAGCCACCCGGCTATACTTTCACATAGGAGCAATCCTCATGTCTCTGTGTTACTCCAATCACGAGTAATCATTAAATTACTCTGGTATCTCCTCATTCCCCTGGCCTCTCTATTCTGTAACGGGGAATAACTCGACCATATATTACCCTCCTGACCTGCTCCAGACGGCATAAGTAGGTCACAGTGAGTGGCACGGCTCCAAGAAACCACGCCCACATTCTAGAGTCATTTAACAACTGTCAAGCGCTCAAACTTTCTGTGCCTAGTCCAGAATTGTATACGCCATACAGCCCAATAATGCAGTATTCTGCTATTATCCCCTGCATTATATTAACAAATAATGTCAGAATTAGTTCATATCACAACAGTGATTTAATATGTATTTTCTCTAGGGGTTTTATAGCTTAAACTTCCTCAAAAGATCTCGTGTTCGTTCCTTGATGGAATCCCTATTCTGAGCTCATCTATCTCTGAGATCCACGTTCGACACCAGTCAGCCTAACACTGTAGGGTTCAATAGATAATAACATTCCAGACACATTTTCAGAAGTCCATACACGCCAGTGTTGCCAACATGATTCTAAGCCTGCCGGTAAGTCCAATTTCTATACTATCGATTGGATTTCAACCAACATTCGTGTGTACTACAACAGATATGACTATTCTAAAGAGCCACCAGGGTTGGCAACGTTTAATAAATGCTCTCTCCATGTTTTAACAGAAAGTATGCAAGCCAACAGCTCTAAACTTTGCACGCGTATTGTACCTGACTTGCTACCTTAGATTGGTGTAACGTATATACATCAGTGCTGCCAACACGATTCTAAGCCAGCTGATAGTACCAGGTTTTTAAATGCATATAACTTCTATACTAACAAATGGATTTCAACCAAATTTCGTATGTGCTTTCTGTACCACAACTGTTATGACTATGCGTACTCGTAAGAACCAGCAGGGCTGCCAACTGTTAATACATGCTCTCTCTCTCTGTCTTAATCCTAATATCAATATATCAGAAGGTATGCAATCCATCAGCTCTAAAATTTGCACACTTATAGTACCTGACAATCTAGATTAATTTGGAGTAACTAATATACCTCAGTGTGGCCAACATCATCTAAGCTTTCTTATAGTTCCAATTTTTAATTACATGTAACTTCTATACTAACAAATTGATTTTATCCTAAATTGGCACTATAATAGATCGTAATATTTCAGATTGTATGTTCATTCTATACCTTAAGAGATGGAACTAAGAATATATTCAGAATCACCAGGGCTGCCATCTGTAGTAAGTTACTCTATTAGGTTACACTATTTCAGGTGTATTTCAAACTGCAGTACTTTGAAATGTTAGTATTACCAACTTGATTTCGTCATTATTCTAGATAGTTCTATATAGATTGGCATGAATCTTAAATTTTAAGTAAAGTAGGCTCTTTAGTGAACCCATGGGAGAGGTACAGTATCGAACCCATATCCTTGTATTTCGGAAAAGAAAGAATTAGTACAGACTTTAGAATGGAGTTCTGAAGTCAGTTGAGAAGTTAATACTGCATCGTATTGCGTGAAGCATGGATAAGTTGTGCAACCACAGATTGCCAGGCCACAGCTGCCTGGTGATGTCACTAAACAGTCACCAGAGAGCCGGTTACGCACTCGATAAATATAGATCTGAAAATATTCCATTGAATGAGAGAGATGTAGATTCGGAAATAGCCCTGAGTCGACAGTAAAATGGCATCGCCGCTTCAAGGGAGGAGCCAGGAAATTAGAGAAATAATTGAAATTAAGCCATTTGCGGGCATTAAAATAAAGAAAGGACTCCATCAGTGTTAATTATCCAGGGAAAGAGATTTTTTATAGTGGATAAAATCCATAGAAATTGTACAAGAAAGAAATGCAAATTCAGCATTACGTATTCGGTGAGTTCCCGAACCAGGATCTTATGGTGGGAGACATGAAGAATTCACCGCCCACATGGTTGAAGAGATCATTTGAATTAATATTAAAGATTTGTACGATCGATTCCTGGAAACTTACATATTGTTGAGACGTTTAAAACCTCAGCTTTTCAGAGATATTTTTTTAACATCGTACGACGATTAGTTTGGAAATTGGTGGTGGAGAAGAAGAGAAATGTATTTATTTTTACCAGAATCAAATATAAGGGGCAGGAGCCCAAGCAAAATCATTCAGTCTTACGAACCCTAGGGGAGGGTGTCGTACTGTTTCGACAGACATTCCGTCTTCAGCGTCCGAGAGGGCGTGTTGCTGTTTCAAGGGAATTCACGCAGTTAACAACAGGCCTCGAACGGAGGTGCTGCATCACGCAACATACAGTTTATAGCGAACCTCGGGGAGAGGTTATACTGTTCGACAAGTATTCAACAGTAAATGCAGTAATCCATCAGACCACGAATCGGTCGTGCTGCTCGTCAGCAACGGCAGTCTTGTTCAGTCAGTGGGCTCGAACCTGTATCACGACGCGGAAGTACTCTAAATAGAAGTACTGTCCAGCCTTCTTCAGTGTCGCCGCGCTTTAAAAACGTTGAAGTTCTTTTCAAAAGGAAAGTATCATCAGAACTTTGAAAAATTAATAGTCTACTGTGTTAGGCCATGTTATAAACTTTGAGCAAAAACATACGATAGCCGGCGAGGGTAGTATAAGCCCAGACACTAGTATTTGAAGTGACATCGTAGTATCTCGAAAGTATACGAGACATCCGCAGAGAGTAGATACTCTAAAACGTTTTTCCCAATGCGATAGTATAACCACAGTAGGGTCAAACATAGCTAATACCTATTTTCCTGAATTGAGGAGATTAGCGTGACAAAGAGGCGATCGAGTTAGGAGTCTACAAATAGACATCAGTAGCCACGTGGAGTTTCAAGGAACTACTCCACAAAGAAAAGACAATAGTCGTCAGAATTTAGTTCAGACGCATAGTATTAAAGACAATTGTCAAGCGCAGTATAGTGACTTCAGGGTTAAACGTAACCTCATACCGTTTCCCATATAGACAATTGCAAACCGGAAGAGACAATATTATCGTGCAGTACTGTAAGTGCCGATAAATTCAATACCAGAATTAGGGGTAGATTCGTAGCCAAGGAGATTAATTTCGTACGAGACTGTCAATATCCAAATAGGAGGTAGAAGGCAGCGGTCGAAACTTGCACCCCTAGGATTTGGATCAGAAAGAATTCACGTGTGTAAGGCAGCGTTTGATGCCACAAAAGTGAAATTCTGTGTGTAAATATAAATATTAGTGAAAGTTATAATTTTTTGTGTAGTGAAAAAATGTGTGTAATCCCTCATATTAATCTAAAAGTGTGTAATCTAGAGGGCAATTTAATTTGTGGTAATATGTGTGTCATCATGGAGTGAGAAATCTAATGTGGGCCAAATGTCGCTCCGCTGGGATTCGGACAGTTTGGCCGAATAAATCATGTAAGTAACACCAAAATTCATTATTTGTTTTGGATTCGGGAATGTCTTGTAACAATGGTAACAATGGAGAAAGTATTCTCCAGCATTGAAAATCAGGGATGTAAAACTGTGTGAGAATGATAAGTGCGGGATCTAATAATTAAAGTAAAAATTACTAAAATGTAATGTGTAATCTAAGAAATTGTATTCAGGGGAATACTAGTAAATGAAAAAGAATAATGTTATTTAAAAGCAAACAGGTTAATATAAAAAATATTAAGATATGGAAATAATATTTAAGTATGAGCCGTTATGTGCTAAAATGATAAGAATAATGAAATGAATAAACCAATTATTGAAATAATATTCAAGTATGAGCCGTTGTGTGCTAAAATAATGATAAAAATAATGATAATGATAATTATTGAACCAGTTGTGTTCTTGTATATGGAAAGTCGAGATTAAGTTAAAGGCAAAACTATTATTTTTGGACGAAGAAATTAATTAATTGTTGAAATAAATATTAGACTTTGGGAGGCATCACGAATGTATTGATTGTCGCCATTGAGCGCTATATTATTAATGGTCACGCTATAATTGCGGTGAAATAATGCCAGAAGGTTATAATTGCGCAGATCAGCTGGACAGAAGTAGATGATTATGTGTGTGTTTGCAGTGACAAACTTTAAAGGGTGCTAAATTTATTGTCAAGCGCGGAATTGTGTGCGAATACTTTTTCCCAATGTCGCTATTATTATTCGGAGGAGTGGCCAGATACCCTCGCTCTAGGAGTTAGCCCTAAGCCCTCGAGAATGGAAGTATCCTAGAGGCTGGCCAGAGAATCGAACTGGGATTCTCTCAAGTCGGAAGCCCCTTAATTATGATTGGTTTTATTGAATTCTTACTTGCCAGTGTTAAAACTCCGAAATTATAATTATACCTGTGCTACAGAAATAGGTCATTAGGAACTCAGAATATTGTTGTTAAATGAAAGTGGTGTGTCGCCTTTCCAAGTCTCAGATTCACGCTTGTTTGAAAGCTGTGTAAAGTGCCGTCCAGGAGGGAGGAAGCATTGACTCGCCTAACCGTCATAAATTTAAGCCTGAAGTGTCTCGACGGTTTCTTAATGAAGGTCACTGTTGGGGTAGACCCAGAACAGAGACAGACCCTGTCTGCACTCTGCTATATAAACCTTAAACGGACCGGTAACCTGTACCGAGTTTTACTATGATTATTTATCCTTGCCGTTACGTTATAGATACGCACTTCATGAATAATTAGATTGTCATTTGAGACAATAAAAATGAAAATCCCTTTGTATTGTTGCATGATAAATATTATTGTTCCCAAGTGATTGTTGGAGATATCGGGTAGCTGGGAGTCTACTTTGAGTTGAGTAAATCAGTAGTGTCCAACGCTTGTGGTGCATGAGATTCCCGAAAACAAATACAGTTTGGTAGTGTTGGAGAGAGGGATGATATATTGTGAATATCATATGGTACCCAAATGAATGGTAATTGTTTATACCATTGATTTTTATTAACTCAAATTTTTTAATATATTCAAACTTAGAATATTTAGTGTGTTTTTAAACAGAAAATTATATGTAATAATTTTTCCGAGACTTTTAGAGCTCGTCTTGAGAGAATTTTATAATGTTGCTAAATGGAAGTGAGATCAGTTTTGATAATTTTGTTTAGGGTTCAGTGGAACCTCAAATATTGAATTTTTGATTAATGTGTATTTGTTCCTTGTTCATTAGAACAAGTGTGAAGTTGATTCAGTTTGTTTTTTGTGTATTGTAGCGCCAAATTTTGTTAATTAAATAGTTTTATAGTAGGATTTTTAATTTCATTTCAGTGAAGTGTTATCCTAAGCTTGATCCTATAATGTGTGAATCACTCGGTGGGAGGACGTTCTATGCCCCCAAAGATATAAGACTGAGCAGCTGGACAGTGATTTTCATATTTCTTGTACAAAAGGGCACATTAGTTCGTCACGGAACTACTTGCTACAGGTTGGGTTGCCAGCCCAATGCCAAACCCTTAGCAATTCTGGAGGTCCGATGTTTTCTCAGTTAGCCGATGGGTCCAAATTTTCAATCGCCAGGAAATCGTTCTTAGTCCTTGTGCCACTCCAAAGACTGGCACACATTTCTGCCCCTGCCCGCTTGCTACCCGGGCGGCCTTTCTACGTGACTTGCGTCCCGCTCATGTTTGAATGTCCCGCCGCTGACGCTGCCCTCCCCCTTCCCCGACAAATGAACTGTTCCGGCTAGTCGGATTTCGTCTTGGGCCTGTCTCTAACGCTATTGGCCCGGCCGGTTCAAACGAACCAATGGCGCGACCCCGTGCTCAGTGACTTGCTTATTGAGTAGGCCTGGTACGGCCTGCCAACTGAAATGTCCTTGTGGTTGGGCCAGCGAGGTGGTTTCCGTGACTCTGAGGACCGACTGCAGTTGGTAGTGTCTAATTCCTAAATTCTCCGTGAGGCGCGCGCGACTCTCCTGTCGCCTCGCCTGAAGCGTTCTCTGAGAGCGTTTCTCTCCCCACAAGCTTCTGAACCATGCCGCGGACAAGAGTGTTCTGGCCCGAGCTCTTCGAGCTGGGCATTCTATACAGGCCATGTGGCCTACCACCGATATTAAGGTAAAGCTTCTGATATTTTACAATAACTATTGTGGACTCCAGTATTACAGAATAATTATCAGCTCACAGTGTCGCCGTGAGGAAAGTCTGCCGAATTTAAGATTAATTGACTTGTTTGTCAAAACTTTGCACTAGTATGGACTGCAAGGCACATGGCCAATGGCGGCTTGCCTTCCCAACCAGTTTCTTTGGTGTCGAGCATACATCGACAGAACTATTAAACCGTGTGTGATATAATTAATTCAATTGTGATTGTTCAGTTCTGAATTATGCCTGAAATGTTATATTTTGGAGGGCGAGTTAGGCTATGGGTAAATGGGCGCATTGCATTGAATGTGGCCTACACTTGGAAACGGCTTGCCTCATGTCAGGCGGCCGCCAACCATTAAATTATGTGGACAACGGTCACGGTAGTTGCCGTTTGGAGCAATTTCCCCCAAGGCTAGTAGTTTGCCTTTAGTTTTCCTTTATGCTAATTTCTTTATTTCGGTACCTTTGTTTGGATGTACCACGTTTTACTTGTTTGGTGTTTTGCTCTTGGGTTCTCCCAAAATGCCTCCCGGCATTTCATTTTCGCTCAGTAACTATCCTTTCACATTTAAGTTGCGTTCTTGTTTTAGGCCCGTTTGCAGGGACCATTTTCTTATTATCCCAGGAATATGCTTTAATACTAAGGTTATAATTGTCTCCCGTGACCGTGGATTCACAATACCACGTGGGGTTAGGTTATAGTTAGGAGTGTTTTTTATTTCACACCAGTGTTGTTTCCACATGATGTATTTTCTTTATTTTTCTCAATATACTTTTATTTACGTTTTTTATAACCCATGGGCATTTGTCTACCATCAGTTTTGTATTACCCAGACCCACGCCTTGGTACAACGAGGCCCAAATCCACACCCCGGGTATCCTACCCGCCTGGTTGGCCATTTCTTACGAATGGTTGCCAGAGTACGACGTTAGAGAATGGGGTTTGATTACCCGCGTCTCCTATCCCGTAACACAAAGGGTCGTACAGTAAGTGAAGCAGAGCGTTAGTTGTCGATTTTGTCTGGTTTGCTACCGCTGGTGGTAGATGGAAGCCACGTGGCAATATTATCGACTCTGCCCTGATATTTATCAGGATGAAAACACTGAAGTGTGGAATCCCTTTTTTTGTAATTATAACTTCCTACCATGGGCAAATAAGTAAAATTTGTGTTAAAGTTTCATGTGGAAAATTAAACCGTTGTACTTGAGGTGTTGTAAAATTCAAGTGTTTGAAATTTTTTGGTTTTTTCTTCCATGCTACTGTTATGGAGCGGCACGTACCAGATCCAAAGTATTTGGATCATGAAGAAATCCAATTTGAATTGGAGATCAGGAATTTGGAGGTCCCCGCGAGCACGGAGGTGGCTCGAGCAGTTCTGAAACCTGCCCTTAAGGACCCTGTATCGTTGCCTGTGCTGTCCGAAGCAGAATTTGCAATTGGTGAGTCACAGATTCTCCATAGAGTAGAAGTTTGTGCTAATCTCATTAATTTGTTTTTGCTCGATGACTATGGTACGTCTGCCCAATATAAAAAGTTGCGTGCTCGTCTGCAGTACTTGTTCACTCGTTGCGAAGATGTTTTATCTGTTTCATCTCATCGTTCTGACGAGGAACTAGCCAACATTTTTGAAATTCAGCGCATGATAGCCGAATGTGCAAATAAAGTTTTCGATGAAAATTCTAGTGGTTGTAATGGTGCAGAAGCACTCCGTGTAGCCAGTGAAGGTGATAATCAGCCTTATGTTCCAACATGTACCGCGAATCTGTTAGATGCAATTAGATTGAGTTGTGAAGTTTCAAATAATGCTAGTATGTTTCAATCTGCTGACCGCAACAGTGTCTTTCCGGTTTCTACTAACAATAGTGTTACAGTAGATAGTAGTAGTGAGTTGCCAGTAGTTTCTTTTGCTGAAGTAAATCCTGGATCTTATTATTCTCCTCCTTCTGTGAGAGTTTTGTCAAAAGTGTATGAAGATATCACTTCTGTAGGCAAGTCACGTGTCATGTCAGGGTTGCCAGCCAGTAGTGTCGATGCTGGTGGTAACGCAAGTGTTGTTAAGTTGTCTACACAATACCTCCAGGTCACTGAGAGGCAACCAGTCGATAGTGTTTTAGCGACTGAGTTTAGCCGGTTAAATTTTAACCAAGTATTATCGTCCGACGCAAATTTGGTTGAAGTGTCAAACGCTTCATGGATGAATAATTTGGGTACTAATTCTAGTTTTCATGTACCAGTGTCCGTTCATTCTGTTTCTGCTGTAAACAATTCTAACGGCGATGTCAATTGTAATTATTCCGTTGTCGAAAAATTGCAACCGAGTGCTAGAGAGTTGTTCATGTCAACTGAGAAGCCTCGTTCCGTGTGTAACACAACTCCTGTGTACACCACGAGTAACTCCAATGGTGGAGTAACGTATTCTTATTCTAATGCCTTTTCTCGTCCTGCCTGTTCTGTTCTGACGCCCAGTACGAGGGGTGTTCAAGAAGTCAATCTCCACAGTCGGAGCATGTATCCTACTCCGAGACGAAGTGCTCCCCAGGACGTTTCTAGTAGTAACTATCCCCCTTCGTTAGGTATCAAACCTCTTAATTTCCGTTGGCCTAAAGATAAAGTTTGGTGCAACAAGAACAGATTTTCTTCTCGTGTAGAACCTCAAGGTCGGGATTTCAATAGCCCGAGTGATGATAGTGGACCTGTTCGTGGCGAACAGAGAGGTCCGGGTTCTAGTCATTCAGTTTTTTCTAACCGTAATTTTGGGAACCTCGCCCACCCTCTATCTGATTGTGTAGCTAAGTTGAAGCATATGAATACTGATACTACCGATGGTATTATTCATTTTCTGCGTGAGTTGGTAGAAATTTATGAGTATGCTGCTGTATTTGGTGTGAGTTATGCTCAGGTGTACCAACTTATGTTCCCGTTTACTTCTGGTATGATGAGAAGTATGGTTGTCGAGGCTATGTCCCGTAACACAGGTATCGAAGTGTTCTGTGAACAAGTAATGTCAAATTTCATTCCGTATAGAAAGATGGGTACTGTAATTCAACGTCATTTGTATCGTGTACAGAAGTATGGTGAATCGTTGGATGTGTACATGCAAGATATGTTAAAGCTGGCTAAGATGTTTTCTGTTAACTTCACCGAGCAAGAGATGGTGGAACACATTTTGGATGGTGTGACGCCAGACTATCGTTCATTTTTATGCTTAGGGTCTCGCCCGAGCACTATTGCTCAATTGTGTGCTTTTGCCGTACGGGGAGAGTCCGTACGCCAGTCTGACTATGGTAGAGGTTCTGTTGATCAACCCTCACAATTTAATTCATATAAACCACAAGGTTCTTCTAATCGTTGGAACAATGCTCGTTCCCAGGGTAGACAAGGTAATTGGGGGAATCGTAAACCTCAAGGTTCGGGAGGTCGATGGTTGAGTAATCAGCCTCAGAGTAGTCCTGTTCGTAATGATGAAGTCAGGAGTTCTGGTAATTTTAATTCTGGAAGGAATGTCCGCTTCCAAGGTCCTTCAAATAGTAGAGGTGATGTCAGACACCAAGAAGCTACTAACCGTGACGAAGGTTCCAACCGTCAAGAAGCTCGAGGTCGAGTGAATAGCAGTTCTGTGAAATGTAACGCCTGTGGTCGTTTCGGTCATTCAGACCGCATGTGTAATGCTCCTCCGCAATGACATCCGGAAACCGGGCATCGTGATGGGATACCGATGTCATCAGCTGTCAATGCAAACGATAATAGAATCGGAGGCTGTTCGAAGGTTTCTGTGAGTTCCTTATCACCTGCACCTATTGCTGGCATTTTGATCAATGATGCCAACGTTAAAGCCTTGTTGGATTCTGGCAGTGCTGCGTCACTGATGAGTGAGGAATGGTATAGGGCCATGAAAGGCATGTGCAAATTTCCCCCTCTCTCGAAAATTCATGTTCGTTTAGTTTCAGCTAATAATTCTCAACTAACCGTTCTAGGGGTTGTCAGGTTAAAGGTTAAGATTCATAATTTTACGTGGAAGTTTCCGTTTTGGATCGTGTCCAATTTGTCTTGCCCTGTGATTTTAGGCGCAAATTTCTTCTCGCATTCCGGTTTGTCGCTGGACATTAAAAGAGAAACCTTTTGGTTTAATTTCTGTCCACAGTTGAAATTAAAGTTTTCTGCTACTGAGAGGTATGATGTTGGCACCAGTGCGGTGGACATCAGCGATGAAGACGTTCCCGAGTTGTCAAGTAGTGTCAGCGACCTGGATCTCAGCGATCTTTCTGATGGTCAAGCGACGATTATACGTGATTTGTGTTCTCGTTTTCCGGAAGTTTTTACCGACAAGCTAGGTGTCACTGATTTGATTTCTTACAAGATTGTCATGTCAGACAATATTCCAGTTAGGCACCCTCCCTACCGACTTAGTCCGCCTAAGATGAAGGAACTTAAGAAGATAATTGATCAGATGTTGGCTGATGGAGTTATTCGCCCCTCTATTTCTTCATACTCATCGCCTATGTTTCTAGTGCCCAAACCGAATGGTGGGTTTAGACCCGTTGTGGATTACCGAAGGCTCAATAAGAAGGTGGCGATGGAATCTATCCCCCTTCCTGATCTTCACTCATGTTTTTCGTGGTTCAAAGATGCTAAGTACTATAGTCTCATCGATCTGAACCAGGCTTACTATCAGGTTCCCTTGGCCGAGGAGAGTAAGCATCTTACCGCCTTCGCGACGGATTGGAATCTCTTTGAATTTAATAGGCTTCCTTTTGGCCTCACTACTGGAGGCGCTGTGTTAAGCAGATTGTTGGATAAGGTTTTCGCTGGCATTAAGTTTGAATATCTGTACCACTATTTGGACGATGTCGTAGTGTACAGTAAGACATTTGAAGATCATGTTCATCATCTTCGTGAAGTGTTCGAGCGTTTGAAGGACGCTAGGCTAACTGTGAAGCTTTCTAAAGTATTTTTCGCTAAACCTCAAATCTCTTTTCTGGGTCATGTTATTTCGGCCGCTGGTGTGTCGATCGACAGCTCTCGCACCCAGGGCATTCGTGACTTCAAGAGACCCGTCAATGTCAAGGGCGTGGCTCGCTTCGTTGGTATGGCCAATTTCTTTCGAAAATTTATCCCTGATTTCGCTAGTAAGGCTATGCCCTTGAATAAACTACGTCAGAAGAAAGTTCTGTTTGAGTGGGGTGAGTCTCAACAAGCCGCCTTCGATGAACTAAAAGAAGCTTTGTGTAATGCTCCAGTCCTCGCTGTTCCTGATTTCAGCAAGAAATTTATTGTACAGACTGATGCCTCCTTAGGCGCCGTAGCAGCTGTTCTTTTACAGGAAGGTGAAGAGGGTCGTCGTCCTATTGCTTTCGCTTCAAGGACCTTAACTGCTCCCGAGTCTCGCTATTCTGTATATGAGCTCGAAGGCCTCGCTGTCATGTTCGGCTTGGAAAAGTTTAGGATGTATGTCGAACATGTGCCGTTCGAATTGGAGACCGATAACCAAGCCCTGAGCTGGGTCTTGGCCAGACCGAGGAACACTGGGCGTATCGCTCGGTGGGCGACTCGCATTTCATCTTTCAATTTCACCGTTCGACACATAAAAGGGACAGACAATGTCATTGCAGATTCGCTTAGTAGGATGTACGAAGAATCTCCCCTTAAGAGACCGGAACCTGTTCCTGTAGAACCGGATGTTGTTGGTGTTTGTTCCGCTCAACACATGTTAAGCAATTCTCCCCTTTTGTTTAAGGATATAGTCATTCATCAGAAGGAAGATCAAGAGTTAAAATTAATTATTTCCAAGTTAGATGCTGGTGAGGTTGTGAAACCTTATTTTCTCAGGTCAGGCGTGTTATGCTGTGTTGCCAGGCATGACAAGAAGCCGAAAGTCGTCTTGCCTGTCCAATTAGTGGATGCAATGTTAAGATATTTCCATGAGTCACCAGTGGGTGGTCATTTAGGAGTCTTCAAGACTCGCCAAAAGGTGAAGCAATCCTTCACTTGGAAGTATATGGACCGAGATATTAAAAGATTTGTTTTGGGTTGTCGTAGTTGCAACGTGAGCAAACCTGCTGTCAACGGTAGAATGGGATTTCTAGCGTCTGAACCCGTGTTGCGACCTATGGAGAGGTTGTATATTGACTTCGTCGGACCTTTTCCGAGATCCAGGTTAGGTAACCGCTTCGCGCTAGTCTGTGTCGACGGATTCTCGAGATTTTGCTGGATTTTTCCCACCAAGATGAGCAACACTGCCGCCGTCATTAAATGTTTGAAAGTCATTTTTACTTCATTTGGTCCCTGTCAGTACCTCATTTCTGACAATGCTCGTACCTTTACTTCTAATCAGTTCCGTAACTTCTGTTTCGAGTATTCTATTTCCCATGTTACGACTACTCCGTATTATCCTAATCCTAGTTTGGCCGAGAGGGTCAATAGGAACTTGAGAGCAGCGTTAATCGCGTATCATCGGGACAATCATGCAAAATGGGATTCCTCATTGCATTGGTTGGCCTATGCTTTCAATACTGCTGAGCACGAAAGCCATGGCAAAACCCCATTTTCCTTGATGCACGCATTCGTGCCAAATTCTCCGTTGTCTAACCTTTGGTCTCTTAACGAACTTCTTCCCGATCAGCCTAGTCCTGAGCGCGTCCGTGAAATTTGGAAGGAAGCTCAGCGTGCTATCAAGATATCTCACGACAAGTTGGCCCAGAGGTACAATCAAGGTCGTGGTCAGAATAAATTTAAAGTTGACGATCTTGGGTATGTCAAAAACTTTTGGAGGAAAACTCCTGGTCACCAAGTAAGTGGCAAGCTCATGCCAAAATTCCGTGGTCCGTATAGAATCTTATCCTTTCCTACCGATGTTACTGTCCTATTGGAGGACAATGAAAGAAGGCGGATTTTTCGCACCCACTTGTCATATTGTAAACGTGCTGGTGAACGTGAGGCAGAAGAAGTCGAGGAAGCAGAGAACGCAGAACGTGAGGTGTAGTGTGAGTTGTAGAAGTTTCGTGCAGTGATTTGGTAACAGTGATCTCTCGATTTGTATTTCGTATCGTGTCAAGTTCTTGGAGTCGTGTGTGTGGTGCTGTCTTGGTATGACGCTGTGTCGACAGACGTGAAGTTGAAGTTGTACTTCTGTCGTGTTCAATTGCAGTGATTGTGCAATATCTCCACAAGTACATCGTGAGTCAGTTTCGCCGAGGAGAAATCTCATCGAGGGACAAGCACAAGGTTCCTGTGGATAGTTATTTCATCCAAAGAGAGGCATAATGGGTCCTCTGGTTTTTTTTTCCCTTTCAAGTTTCATTCTTGTTAGCGGGACCTGCTTGAGGTCTTTCTACGCCCCTTGTGGCCTATTTCTTCGTTCTGTATTTGGAGTTGTCAAGGTGAACATGGATATGTTCTGAGTTGTAGTACTCTTGTTCTGGTGTGTGTGTGTGGATATCAGGGATTACTGCATTTGCTCGCGGCCCTGATGTCGGACCCTTTCCTCGTTGAATTTTGTCTGCGTGCTGTGTGTAGTGTAGAGAGTTAAGATCTGTTGATTAGTTCTTTGTGCGTGCTGCGCATCGTGGAGTGGTGGCTGTACCTGTTACGTTGTCAAGAGATGAAGGTTGCCCTGCATTTGCTCGCAGGCCCCTTGGTGTCATAGGAGATGATCCGTTGGATAGTATTGGTAAATTTTCTGTTCCTTGAGTCACTGTTCCTGTCTTGTGTTGGTGAGTGGTAAAGATGTTAGGAAAGTGTGAGTTCTTGTTCTGCGTTCCGTGGAGGTGTATTTCCTGTTCTGCGTTCCGTTTACTAGAGGGCATTTGATGTATAAGTAATGTAATGTAAAAGGTAGATTGTAAATGTTGGAAATTTGTTGACGCCAGTTGTAATCTGTGTGGTGACAAGGTAACTGTTTAATGATCTCCCCTGTATTGTGAGAGCTGAGCCATTCCTGTGGTCGTGGGTTCCCCTAGATTTCTTTCGTGCGACCCCATCTCAGTATTTTCTCACTACGGTGAAAAATGTATAAAGATTTTCCTTTTATTCAATATAGCATTGTAACGTTAGGATTTTGGTTGGGTACCAGTTCTATGTAGGTTATAACTCCAGTGAAGTGGAGGAAACAAAGGTTCAAAAGAACGCTGTCCAGTGTCTCTTCCCATTTTTAAACACTTAACATTAAACGTAATTCTGCTAAACCTAAAGTTTGCGTGTGCATTGTGTGCATCGCCCCTATGAAAGTGAATGTGATCTCGTATCACTAAGGCAAGTGAATTGCCAAGTCCTTGCTCGCACAGTGAAAAGTCCTAACATGTGCTACGGAAGTTGCTCAAGCTCTCGCCCTGGTCCCTCTCGGACCAGTGGCATTCTTCGACCCTGCTGGTGAAGAAGCCAACCCAACCTTGTGTTGCGTCTCTGCGTGCTGTGTCTGCTCTTCTCCTTGGCTGTTTCAGTGGTGGTCCAGTGTGAGGGTGGCCCCCCTCACACCTGGAGACGGTGGTGGCCTGGGCCAGGGCCGCTATCATGACGTCTCCTTCCATCTGATGGTGATCCTGATGCCTGCTGGTCGGTGCGGATGGTGATCTCTTCCCTGATGTCGTCCCTGGATGCTGAACGACTGGAGTGGTACTATGGTGATGCTGGAGGGGTTCTATGGTGGTCACCTGGTATGGTGGCATGGTGCTATTGGTGTTCCTTCTTGCCAAGCCCTGGGGTCTTCACGACATCATTAGTTGGGCACTTCTTCCTTCCTGCTGTTTCGACTTCCTGGTGCAGTGAGTGACGCATGGACAAACATTATTTTGCCTGTGGGCGAACTTAGCCATCCTCAAGTGAACGTACATGGGGGAGCCTCTTCCTGTTGGCTCACCCCCACTGTCGGCTTTATGAGGGGGAGGCTGTGCCACTCCAAAGACTGGCACACATTTCTGCCCCTGCCCGCTTGCTACCCGGGCGGCCTTTCTACGTGACTTGCGTCCCGCTCATGTTTGAATGTCCCGCCGCTGACGCTGCCCTCCCCCTTCCCCGACAAATGAACTGTTCCGGCTAGTCGGATTTCGTCTTGGGCCTGTCTCTAACGCTATTGGCCCGGCCGGTTCAAACGAACCAATGGCGCGACCCCGCGCTCAGTGACTTGCTTATTGAGTAGGCCTGGTACGGCCTGCCAACTGAAATGTCCTTGTGGTTGGGCCAGCGAGGTGGTTTCCGTGACTCTGAGGACCGACTGCAGTTGGTAGTGTCTAATTCCTAAATTCTCCGTGAGGCGCGCGCGACTCTCCTGTCGCCTCGCCTGAAGCGTTCTCTGAGAGCGTCTCTCTCCCCACAAGCTTCTGAACCATGCCGCGGACAAGAGTGTTCTGGCCCGAGCTCTTCGAGCTGGGCATTCTATACAGGCCATGTGGCCTACCACCGATATTAAGGTAAAGCTTCTGATCTTTTACAATAACTATTGTGGACTCCAGTATTACAGAATAATTATCAGCTCACAGTGTCGCCGTGAGGAAAGTCTGCCGAATTTAAGATTAATTGACTTGTTTGTCAAAACTTTGCACTAGTATGGACTGCAAGGCACATGGCCAATGGCGGCTTGCCTTCCCAACCAGTTTCTTTGGTGTCGAGCATACATCGACAGAACTATTAAACCGTGTGTGATTTAATTAATTCAATTGTGATTGTTCAGTTCTGAATTATGCCTGAAATGTTATATTTTGGAGGGCGAGTTAGGCTATGGGTAAATGGGCGCATTGCATTGAATGTGGCCTACACTTGGAAACGGCTTGCCTCATGTCAGGCGGCCGCCAACCATTAAATTATGTGGACAACGGTCACGGTAGTTGCCGTTTGGAGCAATTTCCCCCAAGGCTAGTAGTTTGCCTTTAGTTTTCCTTTATGCTAATTTCTTTATTTCGGTACCTTTGTTTGGATGTACCACGTTTTACTTGTTTGGTGTTTTGCTCTTGGGTTCTCCCAAAATGCCTCCCGGCATTTCATTTTCGCTCAGTAACTATCCTTTCACATTTAAGTTGCGTTCTTGTTTTAGGCCCGTTTGCAGGGACCATTTTCTTATTATCCCAGGAATATGCTTTAATACTAAGGTTATAATTGTCTCCCGTGACCGTGGATTCACAATACCACGTGGGGTTAGGTTATAGTTAGGAGTGTTTTTTATTTCACACCAGTGTTGTTTCCACATGATGTATTTTCTTTATTTTTCTCAATATACTTTTATTTACGTTTTTTATAACCCATGGGCATTTGTCTACCATCAGTTTTGTATTACCCAGACCCACGCCTTGGTATAACGAGGCCCAAATCCACACCCCGGGTATCCTACCCGCCTGGTTGGCCATTTCTTACGAATGGTTGCCAGAGTACGACGTTAGAGAATGGGGTTTGATTACCCGCGTCTCCTATCCCGTAACACAAAGGGTCGTACAGTCCTGACACGTGTTAAACGAGTACAAGAAGTGTACCCATTCACCAGGAAGTGTATGCATCATACTTGGTAGGAATAAGTGGCATTTATACACACATAATATATCTAAAGTTACATGGCTCAAAAGACAACGCAGTACTACTAGATGACCTGAACCTTGTTTATAAGAGGGTGATTGTACAAGATTCTTGCAAATATTTGGGCGTTCACGTAAGGAATGATACGAAATGGGCTAGTCATATAGGATGTGTAGTTTCTAAACCTTACAAATCTCTGCACTTTGTAATGAGGGTATTAAAAGTAGGTAGTACCTCTGCTAAATAATTAGGATATTTGTCACTTGTAAGACCTATTCTGGAATACGCCTCGGCGGTTTGGGATCCATATCAAGTAGGGCTCATCAATGAATTAGAAATGGTTCAATGAAAGGCCGCTAGATTTGTGCTCAGTGACTTTAATCCCAGGAGCAGTGTGAGCCGTATGTTAAAGCAACTTGGGTAGGAATCACTTGAGGCTAGGAGGATGAAATCTAGACTCTGCGCTATGTACAACACGTATACAAATCAACGAGCATGGGGTGAGCTTAGCAAACGTATGGGAAAGACCACTTACAAGAGTAGGAGTGATCGTTGTTTCATAGTTAACGACCCACCTCAGCGTACAAATTATGGTAAATATCGTTCTGTAAACCGTGCCATTGTTAACTGGAACTCTCTACCTGCCGCAGTCTTAGAGCCTTTTCCCAAACATATAGTCCAGGTGTGTTTAGGAGAAAACTGTCGATTTGTGTCAATACTCCAGTTTAATTGTTATGTATAATTGTTATGAATTGCAGTTAATGGCCATAGACTCTTGTGTTATGTGAACGTATGTCAAAGAAACTTTGCTAAAGAAACTATGATTGAACGCCCGAGGGATTCCAACAACTAAAATTTGAATTAGTTCCAACTTTAGCTACCAAATGCTACTGTACTAACACCTAGCGGCGAACGTTGGAACTTAATAGAGCGATAAACTACAAATTTTGCTACACACTACTAATTGCAGTGAAAGGTTCTTTTACATGCCTTAAATCTATGACATGAGCCCCACCGGCTTTACTTCCTCTCCGAAGAAAGGTAGGCTATACTGAAGAATGTTAACGCTCTTAAAAATCCGACGACTTCGACTGGGTTTGACCCCGTGATCTTGGGCATAGCAGTTCAGCATGCTACCGACTACCCCATCCAATTTGCCACCGGGGGCCATACCCCGATTCCAAATAAATGAATGAATAAATGAATGAATGAATGAATGAATGAATGTTACACTCAAGTACACGGGGCTACACGACCACAATGTCGTTAATCCCCTAAATAATCAACAACAGCAACTACGAATAAAATACCCTCTGGACCAAATCTCGGATAACCAGAGATTGGGGCGAGAGTATTATTTATCCCAACCATCACTTGATACATGTGATTACAGTGTTAACAGCGATTCCCCAATAGCCTAATACAAAAATCCTTCTTCGTAAGATTAATACATCGCAACATAAATTTAAACATAAGTCACAATCCTGCAACTAATGGCATAAACAATTATCAGGACGCTATCAATGACTATTCATTATGTACTAACTTAATCTTATCCTAGTTGATATAGAAAGGTTATCCTAGACTTTAAATAAGTTTTATAAACAGAATCCAGAGGGGGGACATCAACACAGCACAGCAGGACATAGCAACCCTAATTTAAAACGCCGTAACACCGTTCACGCCTAGCAAGAGGAAAGCGAAACCTTGGTTTGACCATATCTGCTACAGAAAGAGAAAGGACGCTCTGGAAGCTCTACATAAAGCTCAAAGATCCGCTACAGCAGAGAACTTTACAGAATACTCGCAAAAAGGAAGATTTACAAATAAGCACTTAAGGACGCAAAAGGCCAACACATGAAAATAATAGAAGAGAGATTGATCGACACCGCAGGAAAAGATCCCTTCAAAATCCTCAAACCAAGGCAAACCAAATTGCCTCGTCAACTACCAATGGAAGTATGGGAGAGTCACTTCGTTAATATCCTACAAGCAAAAGAGACTAGACCACAAGTAGCATCCAATGAGGTTACTCAAATACACATTGAACCTTTCACTATGGAAGAAGTAGAACAAGTAGTTCGGCAAGGAAAGGACTGGAAAGCTGGAGGGCCAGATCAGTTATTCAACGATCACATTAAAGCCAGCTGGACCGTACTCAAAGAGCCTATAACGGAACTATTTAATGGGTGCTTCTCACTAGGAAGTATTCCAGATAAGTGGAGAGAATCAACATTAAAGGTGCTCTATAAAGGAAAAGGAGATGCTAGCAACCCCAACTCTTACCGAGGGATAGCACTGGAGAGCAATCTACTGAAGATATTAACGAAACTAGTCACAAATCGTCTCACAAAATTAATAGATCACATCATTCCCGAAGAGCAGTTCGTATTTAGAGCAGGGAGATCCACCATACAAGCCATTCCTGAAAGTAAATATCGAAGATGCCCTCAATATGCCGAAAGGGAAGCTCTACGTCATCTTTATAGATTTCTCTAAGGCATTTGACTCAATCAGCAGAAGTATAATCCTTGACAAGTTAGAAGCCATGATTGGGAAACATCACATTCTAGGACTGCTGAAGGGCATCCTATCCGTAAACTACGTTAAGATTTGTGATAACATAACCATATCAAGTCCCATCCTACAGACAATAGGCGTATTACAAGGAGACCTGATTAGCCCTCTGCTATTTAATGTGGCAACTCTTGATGTCGTCAAAGCAATCAGTAAGGACCGTGTAAAAATCTACATGTATGCAGACGACATGGTGGTAGTGTCACAACACCAAGACAGCCTTCAGGAAGCTTTCAACGGTCTAACAGTATGGTCAAAACAAAATGACCTGAACCTAAATGAGGATAAAACTGTCACAATGATCTTTAGGAGAGGAGGAAGATTATCAGCACATGAAGGGATCATGTGCAACGGCAGAAAACCAAACATAGAGAATAAGTTCAAATACCTGGGGATGACTTTCCAGACCCGCGGAAACGTTTTCTCCGCACATATAAAAGAAAGAGCTTCAGCGGCCACAATAGCAATAAGTGATATTGCACAAATCAACCAGATATTCTTAAAAACAGCAATGAAGTTCTTCAGGCTAAAAGTAACCCCGGTAGTAACATATGTACTTGAAATAATTTGGGAACATCTGAACAAAAGAGATCTAAATTGCATTGAAAAAGTTAAGGCAAGTTTCCTGAAAAGAGTTCTAGGGTTCTCCAAGTTTACGCTATCAAGACTGGTATACGAGATGGCGAGAGGGCCCTTTTCCCTAGAGGACCTGAGGTACCAGCTGATGTTTCCCTCTACAGACAGCTACAGAGAATTACTACAGGAGCTAAGAGAAAAGAAACAAGAAATATGGAGCCAATTCTACATGACAGATGCTTTGGCATCAAGCAAATGGTCAGAATTTGGCTTCGAATTAAGACACGCCATCACTAGATACGCAGTCCATGGCTTTCATCACAAAGTGTGTTCTACAAAGAAATTCCATGAACCCAGTACGGATTGTTCATGTGAATTGTGTGGACAGAAGTGTGGTCGATATCATGCGTTAGACTGCCAAAAAAGGAAGATCTCACTGGCAAGGCTTAGCACGGATTATCGCAATCACTTGTGTATATTGTGTATTTTAATTTTATTTTGTATGGCCATTGGCTGCTCTAATAAATTATTATTATTATAGTTTAGGATAAGGTAAGGAGATAATTACCTGTCTCAAAATTGGGATGTTACAATACTTGGGTCATATAATGAGAGGATACAGGTATCGTCTTCTACAAGAAATTATTAAGGGGAAGGTTGAGGGCAGAAGAAGTCGAGGAAGAAGAAGATCTCTTGGTTGGACAATTTAAAAAAGATGGTTCAAGTATGGTTCCAGTGAACCTTTCAGTGCTACACCAAGGGACAATGACCTAATTAGCCCATTATTCAAAGGTGTATAATTGTCCTTATATTCGACCATGGCGGAATGTAAATATTATAACTTATGTCAGAAAACTTTTCAGTACTGCTATATCCAAAAAAAAGGATTGCTGTGATGATCGCCAACCTTCTTGGAGGAGACGGCACATGAAGAAGAAGAATGATAGTTTAGGATACCATCTCCTTTACCCGTATACTTGTTTCACATGCATCTTAAGTCAACAACAACAACAACAAAATTTGGCCTGCTACTGCAGTTGAGTTTCTGACTACGCCACCAGAGTCATACATGGATTATATTCCGCTTGCACTCTAAGTACATTCCGTTTTGTTGGCCCATGTGCCGATTAAAATAAACGAGTTAACCCACAGGGCTTGTCCTATGTTAATGAGGATGAATGTATAACTCAGAGCTCCATATACACAGTGGTTAATTTAAATTCTGGTTCAACTGTACTGCGCATGTAAACCTGTGTGATTTATATGTCAGCCAGGTAAGCATTTATTAGCTATTCTAATTTATCCCGCTCACTAACACAACTTGGATTACGAAATGTTGATCAAAAATATTTAATACCAGAGCTCGAACCTAAGTCTACGGTGTGGCAGACTATAATGGTACACCATGGGACAATGCCCCAATTAGTCTCATTCTACAGTGAGAGAAAATCCAAATATTCAAAGGTGTAAAATTATTGTCTTTATGTTCGACCCTGACTATTATATGTCAGAAAACTGTACTATAATGAGGCTCATTATAACACTATTCTTCATTATGAAACAGTTTCTCCCACCAATCAGAGCTCAAGAAACAGTTGTTTGACCAATTAGATAATTAGATGCGCTGAGTTCCACGGCCTTCTAATTTAAATTTCACTGCCTGTCCTAGTGTCATAGTAGGGTAATCGAGGAGGCCATGGCCATATACAAGGTATTCTCTGCGTGTCATGCGCTCTGTTCAGTACATAAAACTGGCGGAATTTCGATAGATATTTATGAATATTTATGTTCGAACATAAAATAGTTATAATAATCGTCGAACATAAACAGTCGTATGCAACTCGCCTATAATGGCAATAATTAAGACAAGAGTATGTTTATAAAACGAGCGTATGCGAGTTTTATAATTGCATAATGTACTATTACGACATGATTCTTATTCACAAGTGGATTAAACGAGTTTTGCAACTGGGCGACTCAAATATGAACCCACAATGGTAGTTGAAACTCACAATTTGTGTAAATAAGCCGGGCTCATATCCTGATAGCACAACACGCACGCACGCACCCATCAGGCAACCAAATCTGCAGTTAGAGACATAAACAAGGTCGAGAATATTCCCACGATAAACAACACGCTATAGCCTACAATGAGAGGAAACTAGGATACATTTTTCACAAGTCAAGTGACACGAGCTTGTGATTGTACCTGGAATAAATTAACATTTGACACGGAACGTAAATTGTGTTTTCGTCCGTATATTACTCCGATTCCAACTTAAGGACCTATAGTGACGAAAAGCGAGAATTATAACCTCATATCAACTAGGAAAAACCTCCAATAATAATAATAAGAAGATTCAATAGTGGCGGAACTACTGAAGCTGGCGAATGATGAAACTCTAGATGTACTAGTCAAACTTTTTGAGGAGATATGGAGAACTGGGATGTTACCAATTGAATGGCTGTCAGCACTAATCCATCCTCTACACAAAAAAGGTGATAAAAAGAATGTCAACTACTATAGAGGCATCTCATTAGTATCTGTTCCGTATTAGATTTTCTCCATAGCAGTTCAGAACAGAATAGAAGCGCATCTTGACCAATAGATCGGGGAATACCAGGCTGGCTTCAGAAAGGGTCGTTCATGCCCGGAACAGATCATTAACCTGAAGAACATCATCAGGTACAAGAAGACAGGAGGATATAGTTACGTGGTTGTGTTTGTTGACATTCAGAAAGCGTATGATTCCATCGACCGGGAGTCATTAATGAATATTTTGGAAGAGTTTGGAGTGGATGATACATCTAGAAATTTGATCAAACAAACTCTAACCAACACAGTGTCGAAAGTCAAATTTATGGGAGAGATATCAGAACCGTTTACAATTAGAACGGGCGTCAGACAGGGAGACGAACTATCTCCACTCCTCTTCAACTGTATTTTGGAAAAAGTCATTCGAGAATGGAGGAAGATGTTTGACCAAGAAGAAAGAAATGAAGATCGGTTCCGACTTGGTCCTAAGCACAAAGGGATATACGTTGACTGTCTGGCCTTTGCGGATGACCTGGCCATTTTTGCTAACGACATAGATTCAGCAGTCAACAAGATCAATAGGCTGTCAGAAATTGCTGAAAAGGTAGGACTCCAGATTTCTATTCAGAAGACAAAATATATGACAAACATCTGCGATGGACCTGAATGGATTATCACTAACCTTGGAAAAATCAGTCGAGTCACAAATTTCCGTTATCTCGGTGAAGTCATCCAGCAGAATGGATTAGAAGAGGAAGCAATTAATGTCAGGATGAGGAAGTTAGACCAGGCATACCACATTACAAAAAATATCTATAACAAAAAGTCTACGAGTATAGGGGACAAGTTCCGACACTATACCACAGTTGTAAAACCTGAGGGATTATATGCGTCCGAAACATTAACCATGAACACTAAAGGTCAAGCCGACCAACTGGAAAAAAGAGAGCATAGGATATTAAGAAAAATTCTAGGTAATAGATGGGTTGATGGACAGTGGCGAATGAGAGCAAATGAGGACTTGTACAACAACATAGAACCTATCACAGCATCAATTAAGAGGAGACGGCTACTATTTTACGGTCACCTTTTGAGGATGACTGATGATCGATTAACCAAAAGAATATGGAGTTTCATCAAGTCTAAGGCAACAAGGCCGAGATGGTTCGAGGAATTCGAAAAAGATCTCAGGCAAATTGGTATTCTAGACCGAGAAATTCGTGACAGGAACACATTTAGAAGATTGGTGAACAACTACCAAGGTTTTAAAATGGCATCAACTTCCGGAAGACGGAGAGGACCTTTGTCCGAGGAACATAAACAGGCACTCGTCGCTGGGGTCAGAAGATACTGGCAGGAAGTCAAAGCCGGAACAAGAGCAAGACCTAGACACTAAAGTGAAGTTGGTTGTTACCACGCAGTCCATAGAGGCTCAACTCGATGTATAAAAAATAATAATAATAATAATAATATCGTATGGCCACGGGTGCCGGGTGCAAGCTATGTAATTTGACACCCAGAGGGTAGCTTGCATGTCGAATTTCGTTGTTCCTTGAATCACTATGGAAGTCAAGGAGGTTAAATATCTAAGCTTCTTGGACACTGTAGCGCTTTCTAGTAGAGAAATGAGGAACTTTGTGTTGGCGGAAACTCCCGGGATTAATTTTGCCATTATGAACACGGCCTACTGAATTCAAATGGGTTCTTTCACATGCCAACATCGTATGACATGCGTGTCGTATTTTTGACGCCTTTCAAAAATCACTTACTACGGTCATTAGCGAACCTGCAAACTTGGGGTTAGTGGACCGACACGCTATCCACTCACCCACCGTGGCAAGATATAATAATAATAATAATAATAAAAATAATAATAATAATACCTAGCGGACCCGTGCGAGAACTCTCGCATGTGAATAAACCACCCGCCTGGCTCTACTGTTATGCGGGCTTCTATAAATATGATTATTTGTTTTTGATATATAACATCTTTCCACTCGGTACCTATTGCACCCTTCAATAAAACATGGTTTTCTCAAGAGTCATCTACGGGGTCGTGTTCAGTCCAGACTGCGTTACACAGCAAAGTTCCCTTAAAAACACATGCTCTAATGAATAGCAATGTCCATGACAGAGGCTATTCTAGAAATAAAAGGAATAACAAGTAGAATAAAAGAAATTTAATGACTGAAAATTATGTGCATTATAATATTAATAAATAAAAGAAATCCTCCCTGACTTTTACCCCCTAATAAAATAATAATATTACTGAGCGGTAGGAACTCGCTCGTCACAACATATCGATACAAGTCCATTTTTCCTGGTCAAGAAGTTATATAATGTGTGGTATACTGCTCGTTAATAAGAAACTGAGTACTGATGCGAGTCCGTTTACAACTGAAACAGTCATGTTGCTTACGGAGTTGCATCTTTTAAATCACACTACGGCTATGGGACCCACCCTTAATTAATATACTATAATTACTACTGACACATGCAAGATCTAATACTACAAAAAGATGAAGAATCTCCCTGAGATTCTAGCTGGTGCCAGAGCACATAAATGAACAAAAAGAGTATGCCAGAATAGGCCAAAACGCTCTCATAACAACCTGGGAACATACCCTCGCGCACCCTAAGTTGACACGGGTCATTGAACGCGTAAAATAAACACACCAAAATTGAACCAACAACAACAAAGTACAAGCCTAACGGCTGAAAAACTATGTTTACATTTTTATAAAACGCCAGACAAACAGGAGTTTCAGTAGCTACCTTACAACTATGGACAGTACCCATTTAATCAATCAATGCTCATTATAACCGATCAGGTTTTTGTGAATTTTAAACAACATCTTAAATTGCAGTACAGGAACCAAGCCTGTTACTAATGACAAGTCGCGTTATCTGATTTGAGCGCGCCCCTCTTGTATGAGTCATCGCTGTCTCAATTATCTCTCTCAGTCGCTCAAGCCAGGTGCACGTTCCCCTCTGGAAACGCAAACATATCTCACTCATCCCCTTGGATGGCAAGAAAACACAAATATATACCACAAGTCCAGCCTCGCGAGGTCATGAACTGGGCTAATGTGGAGCAAGTCAGAATAATCACCATGATATATTCTCGCTAGCACATCATAAAAAATCACACAACGCACCAAAAGCTTGGACTGACTCTCATACACATCCCACTGGGTCGGCTCAAAACAGATCAACAATATTGCGTCCATTGACACATTAAACATAATACACAACAAAAACTCGGGTGCAAAGTGCCATCCCGTTCAGCTCTGCTGAAAAGCAACTATCAAAATAATCCTGATCCGTCATAAAATTCTACTCACAAATAATCTTTTACCCTCCAAATTCTATTTTTAATCTCAAAATTAATTCAGTTCCACATCTGTTATGAAGCATACCTCCGAATAATAATGCTTGACCGCGATTTACGCGAGCGAAAGCGAGCACGAGCTGCGCGTTGCCCCGTAAAGTTGAACAAAACACAAATCACAATATTTACAAATTACACAACGCTCGGCTTGTCCCATATTTAATGTGTCGGTAAAAACAAAAACTAAGAATCTACATTACCAAACAAGCAAACAAATATCTACAAAATATGTCCCATAATACCATAGCTGATTTAATAAATAAATAAATTCATTTTTACTCAATCCTTTAAAAACAGCGTCAAGGAAACGTCTGCAGCCATCTCCTTTAAGATGTTTATCTCGTCATCGACATCTTCTGGCGAATGTCCTGCTGGTTCCAAGATCCGGTCTCCTTCCTAGACGCCATCTCGTGCTGAATTAAATAACGTTTTGTCAGATACACACACTATATATTTCCTACTACATTCACCTATCAAGTACTAAATTCCTTGACAGTCAATTTGGTGAATTATTTCGATAAACTGGTCCTACTGATAGTGCTGGAACTACAAATAAATCACTGAAGTTACACTTATAACTTGACGAAACTGTTCCATGTTCAATAACATAAAAATATGCAGAGTATGAACGTTACGTCCTCAGACGCACAAAAATAAGTATCTATGACGTTACGTCCTCAGACGCACGAAAATAAGTCTTCTCTCAAAGCATCCTGGATCCTTATAAATTAAACTGACTAGGGTAGGTGTGGAAGGGGATTTATGAGAAAATATTCCATAATAATTATCAGACTAGCATGCGATCGGTATCATAGAGTTCGTAGCAGTGCGGAGGTTTCGATTATGCTGTAGCTGGCTCGAATCGATCGTGGAATTAATCTGTAGATAACTCCCGCGTTAATTTACCAGGATGCGTTATCAAGCCGAGTTGCCGCTAAAACAAGGCATCTTGATATTATTGGCCCAGACTCTTGTATGTCTTTGCGCGCTTTTACATGTATTTCTGCAGTAGGGAGTGGTTAACATGATGATTGACCAATTGCCTCGTAGCATTCGATTTTCTTCTTGGCGCCAACCTTCATAGCAACAGGCCATAATGTGCGTGCCCAAGCCCTCTCCGCGCTAAAAGTTGCACCTGTCCTATGTGTCAAGAATATTATGCTTCTTACTAAAATACCACAGGAGCTTAAACCATTGTGTCCTCTCGGCCACTGATTTCTCAATATTTCCCAACACCGTCTGGCTCTCATATCTGCTGTCTGTAGAAATGTATCAAAAGATGATGAATAATTATTAGAATCCTTTATACAGCCTGTGGATATATATTCTATGTGCGGGTAATTTTGAAAAATGAAACGGAAATGGATGGGACGAAAACAATGAAAGGGAAATGGATGGGACGGAAACAATGAGTGCGCGCGATGGTGGAGATTGACACCACGACGTACAGACGGCCATGTGGCTAAGTGGAATGTATATCGCATACGGTTTACTTCAAGGTTTGGTGGCCCCATTAAAGATATTCCTACAATAAATCATCTTCAAATTGTCGTTCTTTGGTGTGAAAATATTCATTATATCATATTTGCTGAAGACCGGTCAAGATTTGGCACTGAAGTTTTACAAGTAGTTATTTCAATGACCAACAGACAAATGAAATTCTACGGACATATAGCTTGAATTCGGATCGTAATTTTTATTTTTTTTACAAATTGTCGATATTTTGGAAATCAGAGAGCAATTAATTCATCACTGCTGCTGGTTGCACAATGGGTTGTGTGTGCCCCGTGTGTACAGACTACCCGCCCGGTGCTCGCGCTGTGGGGGCTGTATGCAATACAATTCTGCCAGGGGCTATCGTCTTGTTTATTTGTTTAAAAGCACTTTATAAGCAAATAAATATATGTCCGTTGACTTTTCAAGAAATGCAAGATTTTTCCTGTACTATTGAGATGATTTGTAAGATTTTGGTACAAACCACACCTTCTAACTCCCTCTGGTTTAGGAGCTTGAGTTTTGTGAAACATGCACCTTAGTGTATTATATATAATCAAAGACATTGAGAAGATAGAACGGCAGATACTGAAGAAAATATTTGGACCAAAGCTTCAGGACGGTGTCCGGATGAGGAAAAGCTCAGAAGAACTCCCGACTGACCAATAAAATCTTCCTCATCGTCAATGGAACCCGACAAACCAAAGTAGTCACACAAATGGACCTCACTGAAGTCAACATTGACCCACAAATGACGACACGGACTGCATATAGACAGAAAGTAAATTCATATAAGTTTCCACCCAAGTTCCCTACGGGACGGAATTTGAGACTCAAAGCTGCAAGGACACAAGTATGAAAACAGGCTCATAGCCAAAGGATGGTTGGTTGGTTCCTTAGTTTAGGGGCTGCGACAACGCGGTCATGTAGCCCCGTGTACTTTGGGTGTGTGTAAGAATCTGTCTGATAACCGGCGTTAATTGTGATGGCTGTATTAGTGTGTGTTATCTGTAATTCAGGTAAGGACTGCAGACATTCAATTTTCAAGTAGTTCCTACTTTTGCTACTAAACGCCACCGTTAACGACAACTAGTTATGAACTTGGTTACTAGATACCACCACTGTCGGCTCCTGGCGACGAACGTTGGAACCTAAGAGCGTTAGTCAAATCTAAACTATTTATTTATTATTTATCGTATGGCTTTTAGTGCCGGGAGTGTCCGAGGACATGTTCGACTCGTCAGAGTCTGTAGCTGCTTCCAGCAGACACCCTTAGGGTGAGCTACAAGTTACGTTCAATTTAAAGTAGTTCCAACTTTCGCTACCAGATATCAATGATACCTAGTGGTGAACGTTGGAACTTTGCTAGAGCGTTCTGACGAAATCTAACCTAACAATTTAGCTTCACACAAGTTTAGTCTGTGAAAGGATTTTTACATGCCATAAATCTATATCATGGGCCCGCCATCTTTATTTCCCCTCCAAAGGAAGGCATACTGAAGGATTTTTAAAGTTCTTAATACATCCGGGGACTTCGGCCGGGTTTGAACCCGTGACCTTGGGCAAAAAAGCTCAGCATGCTACCAACTACGCCACCGAAATCGCTAATAGTAGAGAATAATCATGGCATGTTAAATGGTATACAGTATTAACCTATGTTTATTTTAAAACTTTGTAACTAATGACTTTTCAGCTGCAATAAAATGTATAAAGGAAATAATTTGTCGAGATTTCCCCTCGATGAAGAAAAGTTCACTAAGGTTGGCAGCATTGTCTTCTCGCTGGTCCCATTAGCGTGAGGGGACCGGATATACTCTCACATATACACATTATGTAAATAGCTTACGACTCGCTGGGGAGAAAAGTCTCGGATAAGTTGGTTAGTGTGGAGCTAATATCTAGCACGGGATTATTGGATAAATCTAATAAGGGTGACTGGCTTCAAACTAAATTCAATCTACTGCTCAAATGCCTGGCGTGCTTAAAGACACCTGCCACGGTTCTCGCTCAAGAAACGGCTCGATACTGAAAGACATAAAAATCAATCGTCCGTATCCGAAATTGGAACAGCTATTCTAGCTGGCTACCTGTTTGTTGTATCGGCTGGCTGCGTGGCTCAGCGGTAATGTTCTCGCTTGCTGGGACCATGGTTGCAGGTTCGTATACTGGCGCAGTCAGCTGGCATTTAAGTGTGTGCAGATGCGAGGTAACCGTGTCAGTAGATTTACTGGCACGTTAAAGATCAGCTTCGGGGCAAAATTCTGGCAATCCAGCGTCTCTAAAAGCCAGAGTAGTTAAAAGGGACGTAAAACCAATAACATTATTACTGTGTGTTTTATCACTTCCCCTACCTCTCGTCACATTAATTTCCTGTTTACATTCCTATTCTTATATTCCTTTTTTCTCACTCCCCATGCCCAAGATGGTCAGCTGCATCAAGTCCGGAGATTGGAGGCTATCCATAGTGTGGTATTCCGCACTTTCTTCAGGATAATAGCTTGCCACGGTGGGTGAGTGGATAGCGTGTCGGTCTACTAACCCCAAGATTGCAGGTTTGCTCCTGGCCGTGGTAAGTGATTTTTTTGAAAGGCGGCAAAAATACGACACGCATGTCATACGATGTTGACATGTCAAAGAACCCATTTGAATTCACTAGGCCGTGTTCATAATGGGAAAATTAACCTCGGGAGTTTCCGCCAACACAAAGTTCCTCATTTCTCTACTAGAAAGCGCTATTGTGTTCAAGGAGCTTAGATATCTAACCTCCTTGACTTTCATAGAGATTCAAGGAACAACGAAATTCGACATGCAAGCTACCCTCTGGGTTTCAAATTACAAAGCTTGCACCCGGCATCCGAGGCCATACGATATTATTATTATTATTATTATTATTATTATTATTCAGGATAATGCCTGGATAGTTCGTTGTTTCTATTCCCGGGGCACCTACCCCACCCTCGGCCCTAATAATTGCAGTTACACACATAGTGCTGCAGTCATCACAGAAACACAGACTACCAGAAAGAATCAACGCACACACCGAAGCACACGTGGCTGATGATGAGTCGTGATACAATTTGGGAAGATGGGTAGGTTATACTTTCCTTTTTTGCTAAATTCCCAGTACAGACTTTGAGGGCTTGCAGTTGGGACCAAGACGGTTATGTTTATCATAGGAACTTGTGTCCGGAATCGAACCGTCTTCCCGCTAACACTACAGCACACATTCATAGCTCCCACATTTCACATAATGTCCCATATCCCCTACAGGTTTGTTGACATTCCATACCTTCTTCCACGAAATCTCACGGGTATTTGGTATTCCTTGAAGACGTACTGGATGAGTTCTTGGACGAGGTGCCACTGCATGTGCGTCAACACATGTGGTCTCAGCACGATGGCGCACCACTTCATTTTTAGCCTACTTTTCACATTTTGCAAAAATGAGGAAAAAGTAGACTTATGAGATCGGACAAATGTGTGTCTGTCTGTCTGTCTGTCTGTCCTTCTGTCTGTCGGTCTGTCTGGCTGTGTGTGTGCCCCCCCCCCCCTATCAACTCCTAAACGGCCGGAGCAATCGAAACAAAATTTGGTAGGAGTAAAGAACTATACCTGAATATCTCACGGCCATATTTGAAAATGATGTCAGTGCTACCAACTGATGAAAAATCGCAATTGAAATGTGAGCTCCATGCTGGATATCCTGGAAGGTATGAATGGGAGCTATTTCAAAATTAGCACACGTATAGATAATAATATTGCAGTTTAATTTACAGGAGGCCATACATGTCAGTGTTGCCAAAATGAATATATGCCTGCTGATAAGTCCAATTTTTAAATGCTTATAACTTGTACACTATCAATTGGAATTCAACCAAATTTCGTATGTGCTATGTGTACATAAACAGATATGACAGAGCATATTCTTAAGAGCCTCCAGGGCTGCCAACTGTTAATAAATACTGTCTCTATTATTTTACCCTAATACCAATACAGTATATCAGAAAGTATGCAATCCGACATCTTTAAACTTTGCACACGTATAGTACCTGGCATTCTAGATTAATTTGGAGTAACTAATATATGCCTACGCCAGTGCTGCCAACATGATTCTAAGCCTGCTGATAGGTCCAATTTTAAAATGCATGTAACTTCTATACTAACTAATGGATTTTATTCAAAATTGACACAACAATAGATCATTTTATTTCAGATTATTTCTGACCAATACATGTATGTCATTGTTGCCAATATGATTTTGCGCGCGCTGTCAGATCCAATGTTTAACTGCATGTAACGTCCATGCTATCCATTGGAATTCATCCAAATTTTGTATTCTGTACCTTAAGAGATGGAACTAAGAATATATTCAGTCACCAGGGCTGACAACTGTAGTTCTCTATTCGGCTACATTATGCCAGGTATACAATATTTCGAACTAATTAGAAATTTCGATATTACCAACTTAATTTCGTCATTATTCTATATAGATCCATATAGGTTGGTTGGTTCTTAAGTTTAGGGGCTGCGACAACGCGGTCATGTAGCCCCGTGTACTTTGGGTGTGATTGGAATCTGTCTGATAACCGGTGTTAGTTGTGATGACATTATTAATGTGTATAGATCCAAATAGATTAATCATTGGCATGAATCTTAAATTTTAAGAAAAGTAGGCTCTTTAGTTCGTCACTGAACTTCTTGTTATCATTTCAAATGATCTTGTCGACTTCAGCGTTATGCTTTGGTCTACCGTTATGCGTTACGGTTACGGCGTGTATGACGTCATGTTGTTCATGCATATGCACCGAGTCTGAGTTTACTCCTGGGGTCTGGCGTTATGCGATACGGAGACGGCGAGTGCGTGACGTCATGCAGCAGAGTGCAGCTCCCGCTCTCCGTTCCCCGCGCGGGAAGCCTAAGGTAAAAGGTAATGGAGTCTGTTGAGTCTGAGTTTACTCCTGGGGTCTGGCGTTATGCGATACGGAGACGGCGAGTGCGTGACGTCATGCAGCAGAGTGCAGCTCCCGCTCTCCGTTCCCCGCGCGGGAAGCCTAAGGTAAAAGGTAATGGAGTCTGTTGAGTCTGAGTTTACTCCTGGGGTCTGGAGTTATGCGATACGGAGACGGCGAGTGCGTGACGTCATGCAGCAGAGTGCAGCTCCCGCTCTCCGTTCCCAGCGTGGGAACCCTAAGTTAATGGGTAATGGAGTCTGTTGAAAGAGCCCTCCTGAGCCTTTCTAACATGTGTAGCATTTGTAGCATGCGTCATTTGAAATGATATAAAGTCTAGTCTCTCAGACTGACTGTATCTTTTCACTTGCAGTACCAGATCATCCACACCACAGATTCGGGCAACAGTGGTGGCCCAATTGCTTGGTCTGCACTTTCACCCGACTTGACGCCTGTCACGATGGGTGAGTGTTTATCGTCTCAGAGTACCAACCCCAGGTTCACTCCTGGCCATTGTAAGTGGTTTTTGAAAGGCGATAAAAATCTCGACACGCATGTCATTATGTTGTTGACATGTTAAAGAACCCATTTTAATTCAGTAGGCCGTGTTCATAATGGCGAAAGTAATCTCGGGATTTTCCGCCAACACAAAGTTCCTTTTTTCTCTACTAGAATGCGCTATAGTGCCAAGGAGCTTAGATATCTAACCTCCTTGACTTTCAAAACGTTCCAAGGAACGACTAAATTCATCATGCATGCTGCCCTCTGCGCGTCAAATAACAAAGCTTGCGCCAGAGGCCATACGATATTATTATTACTCGACTTGACACAGCTAGACTACTACCTGTGGGGTCACATGGAAACCTTGATTTACGAGACCCCTGTGGAATCCGAGGAAGACATAGTGGCGCGGGTTATGGTTGCAGCGGATGTAGGAGGACCAGGAATTGGTGATGGTGTGTACCAGAACATGGTACGGAGGTATCATCGTCACATCGAGCCCCACCTGTAATTGGAGCCAGACAACAAGCAGCAGGAGTCGGACAGAGCGCCGGAAATGCGGGAGCTATGAACGTGTGCTGTGGTGTTAGTGGAATGACGGTACGTTTCCGGACACAAGCTCCTATGATAAACTTAACCATCATTGTCCCCATTACAAGCCCTCAACGTTTGTAATGGGAATTTAGAAACACACTGTATACTCTGTGAGCTGCCTGAATAGGATTGACATTTAGCCCGAAGTTCCGCGTCAGTTATCACCCCTCTGTCTCTTGACCAATCCATGTTCGCCTAGTTGATGTCATAATACTCTGCGTTGCAATATTACAGCCCACGTGCTTCATTGCCTGGTCAGCTGTATCTCTGGTTTGTACAGTTTGACAACCTCGTTCTCAGACCACATGGTGAGGCGAGAACTGTCAATCCCATTCTGGTAGCTCACAGAGTAGAGAGTGAAGGATTGAATCATTACACAAGGTATTTATGGACAATATCAGTAGTTGAGTACATTTTCCCGCATATTCTCGTCTCCTGAACGGGTTGCTCAATTTCTTCTTATTCATGCCCAAGAGCCTGCGCAACCTGTTCCCATTTTATTTATGTGCTTGCTAAAAATATGGAGCGTTCCAATAATGTTGTAATTTAGTTATGGAACGTATTCCGTAGAATCGTTCAAGTTACATAATATAGGTTCATCGAAAAATAATGCAAACATTTCAAAAAATTATAGCACCGAAACTGAACGCCAGCTGGTTAAAGTAAGTTTTGTTTTGGAGGGGACGTGACCTTGCTATGTGCACACTAGATGCGCAGTAGCCAAGGTCGGCCGGGGGCGCGCGCGCCAATTAAGTACTGACCTCACCCCTTTGGATTTTTTTCTGGGGATACATTATAAACATTGTGTATGCAGAAAAAAATTCGGGATTTGGAGCAACAGCGGGAGCGAATTTCTGTCGCCATTTTGACAGTTACTCCTGAAATGATTGCATATACTGAGCCCGTTAGAGGGGGTATTTCGGGTACCATCCGCCGAAAAGATGGCACTTCGAAAGACCCCGTCCTTCGAACCCAAACTCCTGAGGATCAGGTGCATTTCTTTGCGGGCTAGCTCAGCACGAGAGGCTTGATCCTGGGGATCTGGGTCATTGGGCACGGAAACAGTCAAAGACGCCCCAAAGAAATGCATCCAAAAAAGCAAAGCTAGCAATAAAAAGAGATCCAGTCTTAAGTTAGATTCGTGAATGATTTATTCACGTAAGACCCCTAATCATTTCCGAGGGTCGAAATCGGCTAATCTGCTAATCTAAATACAATTATGAGTCATCCCTATTTTGACGTTAATGACCCCCACGAAATCCTAGTTACATGAAAAGAATAGCAAAGCAAACTAGGCGCGTGGCACATGAATGATTAACGCGTAGCAAATTTACCAACAAATGACTCGGCAGAATTTACATTTAACATCAAGCAAGTACAATCCCTAGGTTAGGATGGTACCACGTTCACATTTAAATTACATTTATAATTTTATCTAATGCCTATGTGAACGAAAGTATTACGACGAGATGCGTCGTAAACAAATGCTTATTACCAAAGCTAATGATAGTTTGACCACTGACTATCAAAAAAAATAATGCATAAACACTCTTACGTCTAATAAGGAAACAATGGGAATAAATGCACTAGGGAATAAAGTAAACACTCTTATGCTAGCCTACCTTCGCGAATTGAAGTACTGTTTGTAGTCAATCGTCATCTCAGGCATGTAAGTTACGTTGGTAAAGCGCAATTACAATTGCGTCTTACAAGCTTCAGATCATGCGGGCCGCAAGTTACTGACTACCGGACCCGTGGATCCAATGTCGTCGGTACAAGTAGTGTCAGCTCATTTAAAAGTCATCTCACACAAGGAAATGGATTGAAGTCACGGTGTCGCTAACAACAAGCAAATGGTTGCAAGATTATAGCTGTAAATTATTTATAATAATTAATTAATCCGTTGGTTTAGGATAATTATGCTTTGATTTAGGTTGTAGGTTTAAATGTGGTTTAGTTGGTTGTATTAATGCCACCAGTCGTAGGCTGCAATGGGTGATCTCACTGGAGATTCATTCAAATACCTTGACTTCAACAAGTCAGACAATAACACAGGTTAGCGCGTCTTACACCAACTGCGCGCGGTGCATCGGTCGTCTTAGCATAGCTCAAGAACGCCGGAATAAACCAAGGGTAAGGCGAACATTCATTCCGTCCTGTGTTCACGGACACAACAATTACACTGGCTAGCCTAATTTATACAACGCTGGGTCAATTAACATGATATTTTAACCTTACTACAACGCGCCAGGCGATCAAAGTCGTCGGCTAAAACATTTAAGGAATTCGCATAGGCCTGCGTTCCGCTACTTCATAACAATAACACGTGTTGACAGCTCCCTAAGCTGCTCTCATAGCTTGGTTATTAATATCTGTGACCTTCAAATTTCCTAGGCTTGTGACATAATATAGCACACAAAAAAGTAGTCATCCAAGTCGTCTCACTTTTGTTTCCCGGGCAAACCGGTTATCAGCTGGGCGCAAGCAAGCCTGTCTGCTTCGCGTGCAGCTTGTTTAGCATAGCAAAGAATAGTGCTTTTGAAATGGTCATTTTATAATCTTGTAGGAGCACGAAATAAAGTCCTGTAGTGCTCTACAGATTATCTGACAATGTCTCATCACTCCCTAATAGTGTTTCCTGGGATTACATTCCCTTTAAAAAGATATAACGTTGCATAGTGTTCAAAGAGTAGTAATGTTAGGAGATAACACTCGTGCATTCTGACTGCACTGATCTGAAGATATGTCACTCGTTCTATGTACATGTAGATTTGATAAGTGTGGTTTTGCATTCTCCACAACACAAAAATTAAACATCTCACGTCTGCTGTGACGTTTTAAATGATACGAGATTGTCAGTTCATCCACCTAACAGTATATGAGTTCGTTCGTCTCGAACTACACGTGGTAAAATGTACTCACGAAAATGACAAATAAATGGTACAAAAATGTTAAGGCATCGGTCGGCCGAAAAATGATTCGTGAATGAGCTCTCAGATTAAAGAAGGGACCTAACTATGGGCTGTCCCCCTACTTTCACAAGATCTACATCTCTTGTAGTTGAAGATGTCCTTTACTTTGACATAAAATGCTCTGAAATACATGCAGATTGCACCTGCCATAAAATACACGGACTTGGGGTGTCTCATTGAAATATTGTCCCAGTACTAAAGAAATAAAGTACACACATTTCCTACATAAGTGGTCAAATATCATGGCGTTTCGGCTCAAAATACAATGCAATCACTACTACTTCAACCTCAACTAACTTCTTACAATGTTTACATGACTCACGGTTACATGATGTGGTAGATCACCTTCCAGAACTCCCATTGGAAGGGGTTAAATGCCTCCAAGGTTCCAAGCATTTTTGTAATGGGTAAGGCAATGGATTTAAGTCTGTCATCGTGGTCAGCAATTAGTAAACCGTACATGGTTTGTACGTAGTAGTGTCGGCTGGACAATTCCATGGTGTTGGCGTATTCCGTTGGAGTTACCCTCACATGGTAAATTACTCCTCCATCATCTTCTCACAGTATGGTTGTAGAAATATCAGCACGTGGTGCATAACGTTAATCATCGTGGTTGAAAAGATATTCACTGATTCTAGTGTAAAATATGATAAAATGCTCACTGGCTCTAGTATTTGCAGGTTGTTCAAATACTCTGCTTTACCTGCCACAGATTCTATTTTACCAGCACGTGGTAAATCAAACACAGATTTTACAAGGTTTAAATCACAAAGAATCTGGGTAATCACTGTCGCGTACAAGCGATAAATAGATTTATCATAATGCAATTGTACAGTAGCACACACTGGGCTACACGACGTTGTCGTCAACTTAATAATTCACTTTTAAGAAAAAACAATGTTACTCTCGTCTGTCTACAGACGGTCCTCGTGGTTGGTGAAAATTCAAAGTTTTCACACGATCAAAATTTTATATTCACATCAACGTTGCACTGGCTTTACTGAGCCTAAAGTAATACTGTGCGTTATTTAAACTGTTCAATTCAGCTCGATGGTTGTAGATTAATGTCTTCCCAAATGTGGGGTCTTCGTATGCCTATAATGGCCTTCGTCTATCAGACGGACAATCGACACAAGCGTCCAGCTTCAGCGGACTATCAAAACGGTGTGATGCGTGCATGGCACGGCTTCCTGATTCCAAGGAAGTAGTCTAGTCAAAGCAGTGACTACTTTCATAAGCCTCCGCATGTCTGAGGTGAAAAATACCTTTACCAAAAATATATTTGCCATTCCCCAAACGGCATAGAAAATGGCAAATTAAGCAGAATTAAATATTTCAAGCTCCTGAGATATGTGGCATAAAAATAGTGAGTAATATATCTCTAGGAGGAAAATAAGCTGTCCTCTCCGTTGTCAACATAATGAATTGTTCATGAGGAAGCTTCGGGGTGTGTTCTGTAGAACTGAGCATGTCTAGTCAATATGCTCTCAAAGAAATATTTGATGCATGAGGCTGAGCGGGCTCAATACCAATCCAGCCATTGGGAAAACGTGCGTTCAATGCTGATGTTGGTAGTCGGCCTGGCCTAGATTTCTTTCTCTACAGTCACTGATTCCTTAAACTGATTAAACCCTCGAATGGCAGCTTTGTAATCAGGTGCAGTTTGTCGGGTGGTGCAGTCATTGGCGCGCGCGCCCATGGCCGACCTTGGCTACTGCGCATCGAGTGTGCGCATATCAAGGTCATGTCCCCTCCAAAACAAAACTTACTCTAACCAGCCGGCGTTCAGTGAAAGAATTACACGTTTAACAAAAAGGGTTTCGGTGCTATAATTTTTTGAAATGTTGGCATTATTTTTCGATGACCCTGTACATGTGCGACTGAAGAACAAGATAACTGTCATATTAAATACACTTCGTTTCCTCTCGATGGGAGACATACAAACCACTCTGAAAGAGATGTGTAAATGGAAACATATTGTATATGTTTTATTAAATCAAGGTTAAGTTAAGCAAAAGTAACTTTTTGTATTTCTCATCAAAATTATATAACATTTTCCGAATGGAATTAAAAGAATCTGCAGGAAATCAAGCAAACCTGAAAATGCTTATAACATATTTACTCAGGGGGTACAAAATGAAAATTAAAAATTAAATACACGCAATTGTATTCTTTTCTTTCTTTATTATTCATTATGTTTGGTACTTAAAATACATAAATAGAAGGTGGCGTCTACCTTGGACACAAACATGACGAACTCATTGTGGATTGCCTGATACTTCTATCTGATTCAATAGAAACATCAGTGAAAACCCTCAATATTGTTACAGCTCTTAAAAGGCTATAACGCCCAAAAACCCCATTAAAGGCAGCCATAAGGGACATGAGGAACAGATCACAGATAGCGCAACTATTGCCTCACGGTAATAACAACAATACAGCAAACAAACAGAAAGAACAAACAAGTAATGCTGACCACGATGAAACTTAAAATAAGGAACGGAGCCACGCGCCCGGGACAGACAGTCTGACGAAGGAGATTGCAACGGATGCGGGATGATACTTTAAGTACTAGGATTAGGTACTTAAATATAATAAATTATATTTGATGCTGGCGACTAGGAAACCTTTCATTCTTTCTTTCATTCTTTTTATGCCAACAGAAAGAAAAGCACACAAAAACTCGCACAGAGTAAAGTATCAATCAAAGAATCATAAGGCCTCTAAAAAGCTCTTCACTCATGGCCTCCACAATACTACCCCCAACATGGACGACGGCTCGACTGCAAGTCTTCCAGTCCTGACTTCCTATGGTAAGTGTGCCAGCTTTTCCTTTTTCCTCCTCTGCCCCTTTAACGCTTTAAATCCCAGATTATAAACAAGGAACCTCTCTTTGATTGCCCCGATATAACAGATTCAGATCTTCCTGCACCTTAGCACTGCAAAACACATGACCGCAAGGGCTGTGCCCTGACTCAGCAACCGACTAGAGCTCGCGTCAGCCAGGAAGGTGGCCGGCTCCCTCAGATTTGGGCAGAGAGAGACAGAGATACATGCCCACTGTTGCAACAGGTCCACCATATCCGAGTCCCCACACCGCAAGCTGCTGCCCTGAGTTCCTGCTGTGTGGCAACACCGTCGCTTAGCTCATTGAGCCCGTCCCTTTCACGCTGCTTTAGAATTTCAAAGTATTCGTGCACTTTCAAAACTATTTCTCGAGCTTGCCTATGAATAACCTGTCGTTTACTTCCCTCTGCTTCCATAGCACTCAAAATGTACACAATCACTTTCGCTGAATCCCTCCCTATATTATTCTGCTAAGGTCCCATTCCAGTTTTGTACCGAAAATAAGGTCCCATTAACACCAACCTACACATATGGGGTACCTACAGGTTCAGCATAACCCAATGTGTAAGCGAAACGCACTCACTTACTCTTTAAATGCCTCACAATTAAATAAATACCTTAAAACATGTATATTTACAATAAAATAATGAAAGAATGCAACACGGTAACCATGGTAACAGAATCTCACAGGTCCACCTATTTCTGTAAGACGCAATGCAATTCCAATTATTACATTACTGTGAAAGTTTCCAGACGGTTATAAGGTTATCACTGAACCAAATTAAGCTGTAAAATGCATCAATACATACAGTATAATGCGCTTAAGGGGGTCAAGGGGCACTCCTGAATTTTTTCACGCAATTTTCACGTGTGAGTGTGGTACAAAAGGTCTTTTTCACCCGACTATAAAGGGTCTCCGAAAACCACATTTAAAGGCCCTTAAATTAACAGTGTCTGTGATATTCCCAGAAAACTAACTTCGCTCTGATATACCTATGAAGGAATGACAAACCCCTAACCACTGCACCAGTAGCTGAATTGATAAAGTCTGATTATTCATACCAAGGATAAATCAGTCATAGCATTCATGATTGAGATTTTGCTAAGTGTACTCTTTACAACTAGAATAATCGCGGGCGAAGCCGCGATGGGTAATGCTAGTAATTAAATATTACGTTATAATCACTACGTTTTTCTGACAACACACTAGCTCAATGCAGACTGACTGTGATTGGTGGGATGGAAGTGCGGCATGACGTAATGGTAGCGTTGGGTTCTGCGCACCGCCTTCCCGGCTGACTCGAGCTCTAGCAATTGCGGCAAGGTCAGGTACATGTACCATTGACCAACCAAATGGCCCGCGTACCAACCTATAGGGAGTACCCGTCCTTAGCCTACTTCCATTCCCTCTACACTCGTTCATCCCTACATCCCCAACATTCACACACCCTCTCACAGACACATCCCGTTCTAGGAAGTTAACCTCACACGTGGCTATACCCCCATCACCACCCCTTCGCCAAGCATCGCCAGCCTACTAGAGAGGGTGGTGACCTAAACAATATTATCGGCCAAGAAGCAGCGAAGCTAGTACTACAAGTGTCACTGATAAAACATCTGTGAACCACCTCATGAAATACTTCTAGAACAGGGAAGCATCAAGGAAAGCAACAAAATCGAGTACTAGGATGAATGGTTGTAACCCAATCTCTCCGAAGGAACAGCATTATCAACTCGTGTAAATAAACTAGAGCTGGCATACCAACTGACTAAGAACACCTACAATAACAAGTGCCTCTCCCGCAACACCAAAATGAAGCACTATCAGACAGTCATCCGCCTTGGAACCTTCTATGGCTTCATATTAAACAGGATAGGACTCACGGACATACTTGAAATCCAAGAGAGGAAAAAATGGGACCAGTCAAGGAAGGGAGGGAATAGAAAAGACGGCCTAAACAGGAGCTCTATAGATACTCTGAAAGAATTACAGACGTGACCAGGACACGGCTCCAGGATGTATCTATCCAGGCTGACCAAGCAGCTTCTCACATACTGGCAAAGAAGGAAGACTAAGTCACCATCACAAAGATCTGCTGGAGCTGGGAATTACTGAAAAAAATATATAAAAGATTGAACGTCTCTCATGAGCAACCCAGAGCAAATTTATGTCTTAATGTATTTATTTATTTATATATTTATTTATCGTATGGCTTTTGGTGCCGGGAGTGTCCGAGGACATGTTCGGCTCGCCAGAGGCTGTAGCTGCTTCAATGTGGATACCCATGGGGTAAGCTACAAGTTCGTTCAATTTCAAGTAGTTCCAACTTTCAATACCAGATGTCACTGATACCTAGTGGTGAACGTTGGAGCTTTGATAGAACGTTTCAACGAAATTAAGCATCGCACAAGTTTAATTAGTAGCAGGTTCTTTTACATGCCATAAATCTATGACATGGGACCGCCAGCCTTACTTCCCCGACGAAGGAAGGCATACTGAAGGATTTTAACGCTCTTAAAAAATCCGACGACTTTGGCGAGGTTTGAACCCGCGATCTTGGGCATAGAAGCTCAGTATGCTACCAACTACGCCAATTAAGCTGGTAACTAAAATAAATGAAGTTCCAGGATAAACCCGCAACGAAGAAGACATGTAGCCTTTAGACAAAGGAGAGAAAGGAACAACATAGCCAGAGGATGCGTGGCTACTGGGCAAACATCGTGACTCACTCCAAACACAACAGTTGAATGTTGTGGTCCGTAGTTGGCCTATCCAAGAAGAAGAAGGTGTTATTCGACTAAGCCATTATACAATTTTAAGAAATAGTCATCAATGATATGCAAGCCACACAGAAGGTGTGATGGCTCTTCCTGCTCTGTATGAATTTGATATCCTATTTCGACCTGTCTTTATGGCGGCTTCGGTGGCGTAGTTGGTAGCATGCTGAGCATCTATGCCCAAGGTCGCGGGTTCAAACCCGGCCGAAGTCGTCGGAATTTTTAAGAGCGTTGAAAATTCCTCAGTATGTCTTCCTTCGGAGGGAAAGTAAAGCCGGCGGTCCCATGTCATAGATTTATGGCATGTAAAAGAACCTTCCACTAACTACAATTGTGTGAAGCAAAATTTGTATGTTAGAATTGATCAATGCACTTTATTTCCAACGTTCATTGCCAGGTTCTCATTGCGATGGCATCTAGTAGCCAAGTTTGAGTCTAGGTGTAGTGGACGGTAGCATTTGGTAGCAAAAGTAAGAACTAATTGAAATCAACGTCTGCAGTCCTTACTTGCCACGGTGGGTGAGTGGTTATCGTGTCGGTCTACTAACCCCAAGATTGCAGGTTCGTTCCTGGCCGTGGTAAGTGATTTTTGAAAGGCGGCAAAAATACGACACGCATGTCATACAATGTTGGCATGTCAAAGAACCCATTTGAATTAAGTAGGCCGTATTCAAAATGGCAAAATTAATCTCGGGAGTTTCCGCCAACACAATGTTCCTCATTTCTCTACTAGAAAGCGCTAGTGTTCAAGGAGTTTAGATATCTAACCTCCTTGACTTTCATAGTGATTCAAGGAACAACGAAATTCGACATGCAAGTTACCCTCTGGGTGTCAAATTTCAAAACTTGCACCCGGCACCCGTGGCCATACGATATTTAAACAAAACTTGAATTAAAACAGGTAACACACACTAATACAGCCATCACAATTAACACCGGTTATCAGACAGATTCAAAACACACCCAAAGTACACGGGGCTACATGTCCGCGTTGTCGCAGCCCCTAAACAGAGGAACCAACCAACCATGTATTTATCATATTGTACTATAATTCAATATTCCATATTTACAGGTTGAACAAATGGGTACCGACAGTAGTGGCTACGCTGGCTTAAGCTCAACATTAGGTCATGGGGCCAAGCTCTCTGCTGACTCGGTAGACGCGTGGGTTCGAGCCCCACCGTCGGCCGTCCTTGAAATGGTTTTCCGTGGTTTCCCCATTTTCAATACCAGGCAAATGCTGGGACGGTACCTTCTGACAGGCCACGGCCGCTTCCTTCCACATCCTTGCCCAGTTTCATTCACCATCATTCATTTCATCTCTCATTAACTCCTCTCATGAGGTTGGCGTCAGGAAGGGCATCCGGCCGTAAAAACCATCGCCACAAAGACTTCCATCGCATCTCATCCCCGACCCCGTTGGAAAAACGGGAATAATAAGGGGTAGACATACATACAGGTTGAACAAATGGGTAGGATTGAAAGGAAATTTTGTAACTGTGTATATTGTAACGAAGGTTTTAATAGAATTCCGTGCTCTGAAGTATCGACCAAGACAACCCAACATCCAATCAATTCGTCATTTTCTCGGCTTGCTTGAGGAATGTGTATTGAATTACATCATAGCTTTGATGTGCACTTTAACACCCCCTCGTTGGGCAGGGGAGGGGAGGATAAGGTAGGGTGGATTGAGCAGAAGTAAGGAGTGAGGGTGGGGAGTCTGGTTCCATAGATATCGATTTCCTTATCTCGATACTAAGCCACAGCTGTTTATTATAGTGTGGCTAAGGGGTTAAGCTTCTCCCTTCCTAAAGGACGCGCAACCCCTCACGCACATCTGCAGCGTGTGCAGTAGTAGAATACTCAGCAGGGGTAGAAACACATCTGAGGTCTAGGAGTACTTGCTTACTCAGTTTTATCAGCTTTAAACCAGGTCACCAGATAGGCCATGTTATCAGTTTTACAGGCTTCAAAATAATGAAGTCACCAGATAGCCATGTTTTATTCAAGTTAAGCATTCACCTGGGTTTCTCTTTATCCACAAATATAGTCACGTGCATTAAGTCGCGTGCTATGGCTGCCTGGAGAAGTTGGAAGTCTGAATATCAAAGTTTTGAATTCCAGTGGCCATCCATTGAGACTTTTCACACTACCAGCACGTCCTGTACTCTGCATCATTCCTTTTCCAGCCTTGAGAAGATCAGAGGCACTCTTAAAATCATGGAAGAAAATCCATCAGAATCCCTATTTGGCCATTCATCAAGATATTACACAAATAGTATACCAACGATTGAAATCAAGGAAACCACCTTGGCGCACAGCAATTAACCTTCAAGGATCCTCCTTTAATGTATTATAAATAACTCATGGAAAATCCAGTGGGAGCATTCTTCTTTAACCAACTAACACCTAGTTGGGAACCCTTTTGAACGGGAACATGGTTTTGATCTTCCCAGACGTCAATACAGGGCCTTCTTACACTTGGTAATCAAAGAATAGAAAGGGTTTCATCATACAAATATTTTGGATGTCAAATAAATGATAACTGGGACTCAAGTCAAGAACTTCGCTGTAGAATTGAGCAGGCCAGGAGTTCTTTCATGAAAATGAGAAAAGTTTTGACCAGCCGTGATTTAAGTCTGTCATTACGCACCCGACTGCTTCGATGCTACGTTTTTAGTGTCCCGCTCTGTGAAGTTGAATCATGGACACTTACCGAGGTTTTAGGTAAGAAACTGATAGCATTTGAAATGTGGACGTATCGAAGGATTTTAAGGATATCATGGACAGCTAATGTCACAAATGTCGAAGTACTGCGGCGTATGAGCAAAGACTCGGAAATTCTCAGTATCATCAAAAGGAGAAAACTAGAATACTTTGGTCATTTCATGCGCAACAACAAATACCACCTCTTGCAATTAATTATCCAAGGGAAGTTTGATGGCATTAGGGGTCCAGGACGCAGACGAATATCTTGGGTAAAGAACTTAAGCCAGTGGTTTAGACTTAATACGATGTCACTGTTTAGAACAGCTATGGACAAAGAGCAGATCATGCTACTGATCGCCAATGTTATTAGAGGACGAGGCACTTGAAGAAGAAGAGAAGAAGAAGAAGACGACGTCAATGGAGGATCTTAAATCGGATACGCACAGGACAAGGCATATGTGCTTATTCACTGCATAAATGGGGCTGGTCTAACTCTGCAGATTGTGACTGTGGTGCCCCTTTACAGTCAATCCATCACATTGTCGCTGACTGCCCTGTCGGAGCTTTCCATGGAGCGTTCATGGATGTTTAGATCGTAGACTTTCGCGGCCGGTGTCTAGTTTATCATCTTGGCTTACAGGATTGAGCCGCGTCGTATATCGGTTATTATTTCCCGAAACATGTTTGGAACACGCTCCTAGCTAATGACTACAGCAAAGGACAGATAAATATAGCCACACAGAAAGTAGAACAAAGCCGAATAACTGGCAAAAAGAACGAAGATAGGCCCTACCATAAAGCCTTTCTGACGTACGTACAGGGGTTGACAAATCGAATCGCCAGACTGCTAAAGAAACACGATGTGACAACTGTGATGCATCCTATAAACAATCTGACGCAAGTGGTGCGTAAATCAAACGATATAAAGCCGCCAAACCAGGACGCAGGAGTTTACAAAGTGCCTTGTTCCTGTGGACAGGTTTACATAGGGCAAACAAAAAGACGTGTTTGCATTAGGGTTTGAGAGCACATTCGAGACACGAAACATATAAACTACAGATGTGCAATAGCTGACATCTCGAGACACGCCATTGAATTCAATAAGACCGAAACTGTTGCTAAAATTCCCGGATATCAAAACAGGTTAATTAGAGAGGCAATAGAGGTTGTGAAGCATCCCAATAATTTCAATCGTGGAGATGGTTTCAAACTTAGCAACACTTGGAAAGTTCTCCTAGCGCGCGAATGCCAGCGGCGGGGACCAATCAGCGAGCAGCGTGATGACAATGCAGGGCAAGCACGCACCTCTGACTGGCAATAACCGTTAGTTTGAGTACGGACACCAACTCGTACCTACCCATGATAAAGGCTGCTGCAATGTCAGCCGAAACGTCGGGAAATAATAACCGATATACGACGCGGCTCAATCCTGTAAGCCTAGATGATCAAATTGACGGATGTTCATCAAGCATCAGTTGAAGCAGTTGAAAGGGTCAGAGATCTTGACCTAAAACTTTCATGAACTTGTGTGTGCACATTTTTTTTGTATATATTATATATACATTATATTCATCATACGATAAATAAAATAAACCTCGTAAATGCCTTGTTTTAAGTTCAGAGGCAACTACAACAATCTTACACCTCAAAAATTACAATTGCGCACACTATTACAGTCACCTCAGAAGCTCAGGTTATTAGAAAAATTCAAAACATACCCATGTACACGGGTCTGATGCCCACGATGTCTCGTATTCTTCAGTGAATTAGTTACAACAACGCTCTTTCTTTTAGGCTTGAGAAAGGAAAGGTTGCCCCGTGGTGTTGGGATAGCGTGCCTGCCTCTCACCCGGAGGCCCGGGATTCGATTCCCGGCTCCGTCAGGGAATTTAGATGGTGATGATGATAATTGTTGTTTTAAGGGGCCTAACATCTAGATTATCGGCCCCTAATGGGTTGGTTGATAGTGAAAGATGATGTGAGAATGAAAACTATAACTAATACTAACTACAAACTTACATACTAGAAGAAGAAATGGTAAACAAATAAAGGATAAGACGAATAAAGGACAGAAAGAAAAGAAATGCCCTCAATCCTTGAAGAATGAGGATTGAAGGACTTGGAAGGAAGGAGAGCCATGAAAGGGAGGTAGGAAAGGGAAAGAAGAGAGGGCCCACCCGCCCCAAGGTCAGAGGAAAATGGGGAAAAAACGGACCCAGCTCAGGAATCCCTCGGGATCGCCAACTCCCGAACTCACCAGCCGTGAGCCCCAGAGGGTGGAGCAATATCCAGGGTGCACCAGAAGTGGTGGGGCCTTGTGCAGAAGGCAGGAGATATCATGAAAAGAAAAAAGAAAAAGCTGACCCCTCGCAGAAGGAGGGCATCAGGAAAGATGAGACAAGGGCCAATTAAGGCGGGAAAGTGAACGACTTCCTAGGCCTCGGATACCGTAATACCGTCAGGGTGGGGCTACATACACCCTGCCTCCTTGAGGGCCTTGTGCAGAAGGCAGGAGATAATATGAAAAGAAAGAATGAGGATATAAGGAAAGCTGAGACAAGGGCCAGTTATGGCGGGAAAGAGAAAGATTCCCTAGACCTCGGATACCCTAATACCGTCAGGGTCAGAAGAGAACAAGAGTTGACCAAGAGAGATTGACAGGGAAGAAGCCCGGCACAAGTAAGTGGAAGCAATGCCGGGCTCAGCTGGGGTCCCGTGGTCGCCAACCCACGTTCCACTAACCATGGGCCCCTGGGGGAAGAGATTTTAGAAACATACGTGAGGGTTGGAACGAGAAGCACTTAGCCTCGTGAGGACAATTGAGGAGTTGTCTGAGAGTTAGGCAGCGCACACTTAGAGCTCCTACTTCTCTCACTTTCATTTCTGGTCAAGCTCTACATACACCACAAATTTCGACGAAATCGGTGATGACGAGTAAGCCCGGTAATTTTGTCAAGTGAGGATCAAACCTCCTCATCGTCTGAGACTGGTTCCATGATATAGTATGTTAACGAATATCGCTTTCCCGGTCAGGTTCCTCTCCCTATTTTTATCATGTTTTCTTTTCATACCCCTCTTACACTGGCAATTCACATTTTAATGGAAGATGACAGCTATGAGCTTCCTTAATATTAAGAAAGTTTCCTGGACCGTCGTTTTATTAAGCTTCCTCCTTGACGTAATTTCTCTTTGTTACTCTGACACCTGAGTGGGTCGCACAGCCAGGCTATTTAAATGGGAACCGCCTTCCTTGCATTCAAATGCCCCCCTCTCTCTACTTACTACCCCCTCCCCACATCGTGACTTAATTTTAAAACATGAAGAGAAAGAATGTATTTGCCTATAAGGTGCGTTCAAAAAGTAACGACCCGGAGGCTGTAATGCGCAAACCCGTGACGACATCCGCTAATCGTGGCGTGTGTAACGAGGTGTGGTTCCGACCAGAGCGTGGAAGGTCACAGCCCGTCACTAGAGGGCACGCGTGCACGTCACGTGACGATACAAAGCGAGCTGCAGCATGCATCAATCGTCCAACGCTGACAGTCGCATTGCAAACAGTGACATGGAGGCGTAAATTAAGAGCAATGAGGTGTTGTTCCGTTTCTAACAGAGGAAGGAGTAGGGGGAACGGACATTCATCGCCGAATGTCACAAGTGTACGGCGAACACTGCATGTCCCTTGCAAGGGTCAAGGCGTGGCACAAGCGCTTCAGGGAAGAACGGGTGTCGTTAGCCGATGATGCTCGGTCTGGGGCACTCCCCTGTATTACCAATGACAACGTCCAGCTGGTTGATGCACTCATTACCCAGGACCGCCGAGTGACAGTGAACGCCATAGCCGCCGTGGTCGGATTGAGCGTCGGAAGTGTGCACACCATCATGAAGGAACGACTGCACTTGCGCAAATTGTTTGCCCAATGGGTGTCCCACAGTCTTCAACCACACCTGGAAGCATGTCGAATGGCCCACTGTCTTGGTCATCTGCAGCACTATTCGAGGGAAGGGATTGGGTTCCTGGCACGAGTGATGGCTCGAGATGAGTCATGGTGTCATCACTTCGAACCAGAATCCAAACCACAAAGCCTCCAGTGGAAGCATCCGAGGTCACCAACACCCAAAAAAGGCAAGTCCATCCACACTAGTGCAGGAAAGGTATCCTCCGGCTCGTTACTTTTTGAACGCACCTTATAGTTAACCCTCGGTAGCCAGGAGGATAATTCTAAAATATGACGGAACAATAGAACCCACATCTTTTTAGAATAAATTGTTTTATGACTAGAAAACAGGAGCCTTCAGAACATCGTAAGGAAGATACCGCTACATGACACCAATAAATAAGTGTGTCACTGGTAATAAAAATAATATCGTATGGCCTGGTGCAAGCTTTGTTAATTGACACCCAGAGGGTAGCTTGCATGTCGAATTTCGTCGTTCCTTTGAACGCTATGAAAGTCAAGGAGGTTAGGTATCTAAACTCCTTGACACTACAGCGCTTTCAAGTAGAGAATGGAGGAACTTTGTGTTGGCGGAAAATCCCGAGATTAATTTTGCCATTGAACACGGCCTACTGAATTCAAATGGGTTCTTTAACATGCCAACAACGTATGACATGAGTGTCGTGATTTTTGTCGCCTTCAAAATTCACTTACCATGACCAGGGGCGAACCTGAAATCTTGGGGTTGGTAGTCCGACACTATAACCACTCACCCACCGTGGCAAGCCGTGTCACTGGTAGATATAGATATTCCCCCAAAAAAATAGCCATTTGGTGCTGGATAAAGGAATCACTTCAGAAAATGGGGAAGAAACATCACATCAGTAACAATAGAAATATTGCAAATGGCGGATCCCCTCTGCTGGTGGGAGGTATCTAATTTCCATAAATAAGACGGGACATACCAGTGTGTGCATTAATTATCATCTCGATCATTCTATATCATTGATACCAGTAGTATCTCTGCTTAAACGTAAAAACTTGTCTTTAGCAGCAGATGGTACCGAATGAAAATAACGTCTTTGAATAATTTGAAGCAGGTTATTTCCTGCATTACCCTGAATATCAAAGTAGGGTGAAACACTACTATTTCACTCAGCTAGGTGACAGCATCTGTTCAATCAGTGATCAGATAGCTTTGCTAGGTAGGATTGGTACCTGGCACGATGAAAAACCACCCCGAAACGTTACACCCCCACGATAGCCAGAATTAGAACCTAGGACCTTTAGGACAAGAGGCTCAATATGTACTCCAAGACCACTCAGCACATTGCAGTGATATAGATTGGCTCAGTATCGGGACACAAACTCATTCATTGTCCCAACAAGGCGTGTTTAAAATATTGAAGTTACAACCCCGTCTCGTGTTTGTATTTGTCGCCCGTGGTGTTCCTGTATTCTCTCTGTACGAGAGTCCCCGGGGTCACGTCCATGAGTGCTGTTGACGGGAGCAAAATATAAAACCGATACGTTGGCTTACAATAACTCTGCTATATGAAGCTTCTGCTAGTGATATGTACACTAGTGGACACAGAAAATGGCACTATCTTCTATACGTTGCCATTTCTAGCCGGTCACTATTGACGGTTGACGATGACCTGAAAATGTGGAAATATTATCACATTCTAGCAAGGCTATGCGTTACGTTTTTCGAAAAAATCAGACTCCTGGCTCTTTTAAATCGAATTTTTATATAATCCTATTTTCTGTGAATGGACTTTGAAATAAAAATTGAGATTTGCAGCTCACTAGCGAAGTGACCCTATGCGACGGTGTAAAAATCTGAAAAAATTAACACGTTTGAGAAACGGTATTTGCAGCTTCGTCTCAAAAAAATAGCCATCTATGTCGCTTTGTTCGAATGTTATGATTTTTTGTGTGTTATTCTAATAGAAAAAATGAAAAATTCAAAAATCGGCCACGGCCAGCTATTCTATCCAGTATAGCACTTTGTTTTAGTATAAACGAATAGAAATACAGAAAACAATTCAATGTGATCAGCTAGAGGTGTAGTGACTAGCATATTTAGCTGTCTCCCAAGATGAGTTAAAATTTCAAAAATATATCACGGTCCGGGATCATTATTTGCAAGGTTTTCCGAAAAAATAAAACCTCTGGCTGTTTTAATACGAACGTTATAAATTTTTAAATAATCTCATTTTCTATGACGAGGAGTGTACTTTGTAGGACTTCATGAATATGTTATAGTAATAATAATAATAATAATAATAATAATAAAATTACAGAAAGCTTACAAACTTAGCTGATCCCACTACAATAAACAAGTAGTAGCGGGACGAACTAAAGAGCCTACTTTTCTTGAAATGTAAGATTCATACCAATCATTAATCTATAATTAAAGCCCTGCGCGGATGCGGATACCCGCGGATAAACCCGCGGATATCCGCAAATATGTTTGCTACGCGGATATAGTTTGCATTGCTGTGCGGATAGCGGATACGCTGCGGATAATGTTTCGAGTAAATTTGCGGATAGACTTTAGAATTCAAACTTACGTTATGCTTCATGCTTAAAAGAGGAATACTCCTATAGCCTATTGCGTACGAAATATTCAGGCACGTATTGGACTTATACACGAGAAGTTCATTTCACTCTATGCTTTCAACTACATTTTATTAAGTACCGTATGTTTGTAGTAGATGGTCTTGACATCTCATCAATTCTCACTGCCATTATTACTACACATACGAGATATAATGCTGTCAATAAGCTTGTTAGTTCATCGTGGTGACATCATTAACATTCTTCATGTCAGCTACTTCGCCATCTAAGCTGTCCTGGAAGATGGGAATCCAGGTTTATCTGTAGATTTATTTCCAACTTGTCACTGAAGCACGTTGACTGTGATATTGCAACATCAACTATGACATCATCTATGCGAACATGGATGTGTCCAGAAGCAGAAGGATGATGACTGACTTGGAATTTCCGGCCAAATGTCAATCTCTTTCCCCAAGTGTAAAGAGAAGTTCACTTATTAGTGAATGTTACCGCGACCGTGAGTATGAAAATCATTTCACCAACATGGATAAACTATACATTAAAATAAAACAAGGTGAATATTCAGTAGCGCGTGAAACAAAGCTCAAGTCAACGATATGGCAGACATTTGGTTACGTTTTCAATGGAAACGAAAAGGTGATCGATATAGTGATGTTTTACCTGTAAAACAGTGTATTCATACTCAGGACACAAATCGGGCACATTAAACTTCCTGAGGCACAAGTGCGAAAGTAGCCAAAAAAGTATAGCCAATTTTTTGTCTAAAGCGGAGGTCAAGGAACCAGAAGTGACATCCACGTTGAAGTCCCTTGGAATGCCAACTTGAAGGTCCTTGCAATGAAGCAAATTGTCAGGAACGACTTTCTCCTCAAATGTCTAAATGTGTTGGTTTAACACGTTATGCTTGATCTAATAAATTAAATATAATATTGAAATGTCAGCGGATTTGGATAAAAGTCATGGGGATGCGGGGCGGATGCGAATAACAGTCATGCGGATGCGGGGCGGATGCGAATAACAGTCATGCGGATGCGGGGCGGATGCGAATAAAAGCCATGCGGATGCGGGGCGGATGCGAATAAAAGCCATGCGGATGCGGGGCGGATGCGTATAACAGTCATGCGGATTCGGGGCGGATGCGAATAAATGCCATGCGGATGCGGGGCGGATGCGGATAACAGTCGTGCGGATGCGGGGCGGATGCGGATAACAGTCGTGCGGATGCGGGGCGGATGCGGATAAAAGCCATGCGGATGTGGGGCGGATGCGAATAAAAGCCATGCGGATGCGGGGCGGATGCGGATAACAGTCATGCGGATGCGGTGCGGATGCGAATAAAAGCCATGCGGATGTGGGGCGGATGCGGATAAAAGCCATGTGGATGTGGGGCGGATGCGAATAAAAGCCATGCGGATGTGGGGCGGATGCGGATAACAGTCATGCGGATGCGGGGCGGATGCGGATAACAGTCGTGTGGTTGCAGGGCGGATGCGGATAACAGTCATGCGGATGCGGGGCGGATGCGGATAACAGTCGTGCGGATGCGGGGCGGATGCGGATAACAGTCGTGTGGTTGCAGGGCGGATGCGGATAACAGTCATGCGGATGCGGGGCGGATGCGGATAACAGTCGTGCGGATGCGGGGCGGATGCGGATAACAGTCGTGCGGATGCGGGGCGGATGCGGATAACAGTCGTGCGGATGCGGGGCGGATGCGGATAACGTTTTGTTTATCCGCGCAGGGCTCTATACTATAATAACAGAAATATAATATTACATTGGATCTTTCAGTTAGAGTAAAATCATGTTGGCAACAGTGTCACGGATGTGCTGCTCAAAATTAATCTGAAATATTATAATCTATTATTGTCCAAATTTTGGATGAAGTTACATGTATATAAAATTTGACCTATCAGCAGGCTTTGAATCATGTTGGCAGCACTGCCATGTATCAGTTAATCCAAATTAATCTAGAATAGCAGGTACTACTCTACGTGTGCAAAGTTTAGAGCTGTTGGCTTGCATACTTTCTGATATATTGGAATTAGGATAACAAGATACAGAGAGCATTTCTTATTAACAGTTGGCAGCTCTGGTTGCTTCTGAGAATACGCATATACATTTCTGCTATGGTGTACATAGTACATACGAAATTTGGTTGAAATCCAATTGACAGTTTAAAAATTGGACTTATCAGCAGGCTTACTCATATTGGCAACACTGTTATGTATGATGACCTGGAAATTAAAATTAAATAGTATTATCTATGTGTGTGCCAATTTTGGAATTGTCCCCATGAATACCTTCCGAGATATCCAACATGGAGCTCAAATTTCAATTGTGATTTTTCAGCGGTTGGTAGCACTGGCGTCATTTTCAAATATGGCCATGAGATATTCAGGTATAGGTCGTTATTCATACCAAATTTGGTTTCGATAGCAGCAGCCATTTAGGAGTTGATAGGGGGAGACACAGACAGACACACATTTTCCCGGATCTATCTTATAAGTCCACTCTTTCCTCATTTTTAAACAAGTAGTTCCGTGAAGAACTATACAGCCTATTTTCATATATCCTGCTCATGTTAATTGTCTCTATCAACATACAAAATTTCAGTTTAATTGCTGTAACAGATTCGTAGATAATGAGAACCGTCTAAATATTTCAGATGGTCGCCAGGATGGATTTTTATTTTTGTACTATTACATTAAGATTATTGTGTACGTGTGGTATTCAAACTTCAATCGCATGATTAGAACACAAGAAGTAAAAACGAGATTTTAAAATTACGCACACCAGCCATCTTGTGATTATGCAAACAATTGAAATAAATTACATGCCAGTGGATCAACATTTGTATAACCATTTAACGTGCAACGTTTCACGGCACTCGGATAATTAATTCGCGAGAAACGTCCATTTAAATATTTATACTTCGCGTCGCCGCCATGTTGGATTTGTGCTCACCAGGTTACTGAAAGTCCTACAGGTGAACATATGTTCATAGTCTCTATGAACATAAAAAAAATCAGTTTGGTTGCTGTAAAAGATTCAGAGATATTGAGAACCGTCTAAATATTTCGGAAGCTCGCTATTTAGGATTGTTATATGTATAGTCCATAGACTTATGAACCATTCAAGGACAATTATTGCCTAGCTTCATTATTCAAACTTTCACTTCGATCGCATGATTACGACACAAGAATGAAAACTTAATTTTAAAATTTCGCACAGCCGCCATCTTGAGGTTATGTAATCAATTGAATTAAATTAGATGGCAGTGCATTACAATCTGCAAAATCATTTACTGTACCACATTTCACTGCGCTCAGAGAGTTAAATCACGAGAAAAGTCTATTAAAATATTTCAAATTCGCTTGGTCGCCATGTTCGTTTTGTACCTTACAGGTTTATGAAATATACATAGGTAAACTTGTATCAGTACCCTTTATCACCATACAAAATTGCATTATGATATCTGTAATAGTTTCGGAGATATAGAATGTCAGTGAAATATTTCGCACAGTCGCCATTTGTGGTTATGTAAACAATTGAACTAAATTAGACTCCAGTGCATTACAATGTGTATAAACATTTGCTGTACCAAGTTTCATTACGTTTGTATAATTAAATCGCGAGAAATGTCTATTTAAAAGTCTCAATTTCGCTTGACCGCCATGTTGGTTTTGTAGTCACCAGATTTTTGAAAGTCTCATAGGTGAACTTCTAGTAGTGCCATTTATCACCGTACACAATTTCAGGGCGATATCGGTAATAGTTTCGGAGATATTGAACGCTAGTTAAATATTTCGCACAGCCGCCATGTTGGATTGGTGAGACGTAACAAAATTTGAAAGGCACGGTCGAGGTCGCCGGGAATAGTGCTATGAACTTACCGAGTTTCATTGAAATCGCTCCAGCCGTTTAGATTTTATTAGGGGGGGACACACACACACCTCACACACCCACACACACACACACACACACGCACACACACACGCACACACACGCGGACAAAAGGTGATCTCATAAGCCTATTTTTTCAAAATTGAAAATAGGCTAAAAATGAGAAAAGTAGGCTAAAATGCAACTCCACGGCTGCGAAATTACGACATTATAGTACGGTAGTCTTGCCGGAAGCCTTATACGCATCAGAAACCACAAGCACCAAGGGAATGGCCAAAATTAAAGACATTGAAAAACAAGTAGTTCCGTGAAGAAATATACAGCCTATTTTCATATATCCTACTTATGTTATTTGCCACTATCAACATACACAATTTCAGTTTGATTGCTGTAATAGATTCGTAGATATTGAGAACTGTCTAAATATTTCGGATGGTCGTCAAGTTGGACTGTTATATGTATAGGCCATAGAGTCGTGCACCATTAAAGGAAAATTATTGCGTAGGTTCATTATTCAAACTTTCACTTCGATCGCATGATTACGACACAAGAAATAAAAACTTAATTTTAAAATTCGCACAGCCGCCATATTGAGGTTATGAAAACAACTGAACGAAATTAAATACCAGTGCATTACACTGTGTCTAAACATTTGCTGTACCAAGTTTAATTGCATTTGGATTATTAAATCGCGAGAAAAATCTATTTATAACTTTCAACTTCGCTTGGCCGCCATGTTCGTTTTGTAGTTAACCGATTTTTGAAAGTCCCTCAAAATTTCAGGGTGATACCTGTAATAGTTTCAGAGATATAGAATGCCGGTGAAATATTTCGCACAGCCGCCATCTTGAGGTTATGTAAACAATTGAACGCAGTTGGATGTCGGTGTATTAAAATGTCTATAAACATATACTGTACCAAGTTTCATTGCGTTTTGTTGGTTAAATCGCGAGAAACGTTCATTAAAAAGTCGCAACTTCACTTGGCCGCCATGTTGGTTTTGTAGTTACCAGTTTTTCAAAAGTCACATACGTGAACTTCTAGTAGTTCCCTTTATCACCATACAAAATTCTAGGGTGATATCGGTAATAGTTTCGGAGATATTGAAGGCAGATGAAATATTTCGCACAGCTGCCATGTTGGATTGGTGAGCTGTAACACAATTTGAAAGGCACGGTCTGGATCGTCCGGAATAATGCCACGACCTTACCGAGTTTCATTGAAATCGCTCCAGCCGTTTAGAAGTTATTAGGGTTGGACCCACACACACACACCATCACACACGCACACACAGACACACGGACAAAAGGTGATCTCATAAGCCCTTTTTTTTCATAAATGAAAATAGGCTAACAAGAAAGGAAAATTCTTAGAAAAATTTACGGCGCCATTTTCAGAGATAATTTCTGTCAAGAAAGACCCAGAGTAGAATTATACAGAAATACTGAATATGTCACGACACTCATCAGAAAACACAGAATGAACTACACCAAACTGAATAAAAGAATATTCAACGTCAACATTGGGTACTTCTTGGTACAAAGAAACTATGGAAGACTTACAACAATTACATATCACCGTAGAAGACATTCACGACCGCGGCTTGTAAAGATGAAATCAGAGACCAGAAAATTGAATTTAGATAACCCAAAAGAAATAGGCGTAAATGGACAGATCAAAAGATGAAGGCTCACAGTGAACGGATGAACGGTTTTTGAGAAGATAAAAGCTAGATTTTTTGTGTTTTGAGCACTCTCCTTAAAGGTGAATATACGCATATAATAATAAAAATAATGGACACCGCATGAGAATGGTAGAGAATCGAATAACGAAAAGAATCTTTAATTAATACATCACCAAGCTAAAGGCTACTACAATGTGGGTAGTTGTTGTTGTTGTTTGAGTCTTCAGTCTTTCCGCTGGTTTGATGCAGCTCTCCATGCTACCCTGTCCTAAGCTAATCGTTTCATCTCTACATAGCTACCACACCCTACATACGAGGCAATCTGTTTAACATATTCTAACCTTGGTCTCCCCCTACAGTTCTTGTCCTTGATCCTTCCCTTCTATAACTAAGTTTGCTATTCCTGGGTGTCTTAGTATGTGTCCTACCAACTTATCTCTTCTCTTCATTAGCAGTTGCCAGAAACATCTCTCCTCTCCCACTCGTCTTAGGAGGAAGATGACGCCCTTGATGAAAGACCTGGCCGCGGTTTTCAAACGAGTCATTATTTGTTTACCTACAACTAGCGCTGTAGGTGGCGGGTGACTGTAACTCTACACAATTACCAACCGTATGTATTCGAATTACCCCACAATACTAATGTCTCTATAACAGACGAAATTCCAGGAATATCGGCCTATAACCTTAGTTTCTGATCACCCGTCGTACAATTCAGTTTACAGGACACCGTATCACTTGCAGGATGAACTCGACTAGCTATCAGAATCTAGTCACTCCCTACCACATTAAAGGAGGGTTGCGTGGACTGTTTTGGCCCTGTGCCAGATCACATCTCCCCTCCCCACCTCCCTCACTGATATCTGGTCTGGTCCTGACTTTGATATGAGGGACATTCCTCACAGTCCACTGGTTTCACTACAGTCTGTACCACAATTAATGACAACAGTTTATTCGATCAAACTGTATAACTCATTTGATGGGTTCTGCCCTCCTCATTGCAGGTGGCTTCGCTGGCGTAGATCGCGGGTTCAAACCCGGCTGAAGTCATGGGATTTTTAAGAGCGTTAAAATCCCTCAGTATGCCTTCCTTCGGAGTCGAAGTAAAGCCGGCGGTCCCATGTCATAGATTAATAGCATGTAACATAACCTTCCACTAGCTACAATTGTTTGCTGCTAAATTTGTACATTAGTGTTGATTAACCCTCTATTAGTTCCAAATTCACCGCCAGGTGCCGGTAGCGGTAGCATCTAGTAACCAAGTTCACAGCTAGGTGTCATTGACGGTAGCATTTCGTAGAAAAAGTAGGAACTACTTGAAATTGATCGTCTGCAGTCCTTACCTGAATTAGGCTACAGATAACACACACTAATACAGCCATGGAATTGTAAAACCGCAGTGTTTCTTATAGGCCAAAATTCTTTGCAATGATAATATGAGGCCTGCCAAACTCCAGGAACATTTTTATGTACTCATCTGAGAAGGTAAAAAAAAGTTTAGTTAAAATGATACATTATTAATTTCTTTCTGAAAGAGGAGGAGGAGAGAAATAAACTTTAATTAGAAAAATGGCAACATGATCAGATTGAAATTTACAAAATACTTTAATAATTCTATTATTAATTACAGTTCTTGTTTCTTATATTATATTAACATTATTTTTTAATGAATACACTCATCGATATTTATTAGGACAAACAATTGAAGTAATTTAAACAATTTTACCAGCTATTACTCTTATTTGTTTGCCCCCCCCCCTCCCATCTTTGCGTCTTCTTTATTAGATGAATCTATAGATCCTATTATTACTGTAAAACTGTAGGTCATCAATGATACTGAAGTTATGAATATTGACTTTTTAATTCTCATGAATTTGACTTATATATAATTCCCATAACAAATAGGGGGATAGGCAAGGAACTGAGAGACAGAACATTGAAAAGAGTTGGGAATATGGGAAGGATATGGTAATGACTTTTAGTGATCTAGAAAAGGCCTATGATAGCATCCCTAGAACAAACGTTTGGGAAAGCTTAACAAATAGGGAGATAGGCGAGGAAATGAGAAGGCATGATAAAAGGAACGTGCATGGAGTGCTACAGTAGTGTGAAGACTAGAGTTGGGACATCGGAATGGTTTAAAATTGACACTGGACTAAAGCAAGGAAGTGTGTTGTCACCATTATTGTTCGTAATGGTGATGGATGACATCATGAAGGCAGCAATGAAAGACTATAGTAGGGCAAATATGAAGGTAATGTTGTTTTCAGACGATGTTGTGATCTGGGGTGAGGATGAGATGGAGGTACAAGAACAGTTAGACGTAATAAATGAAAAGAATAAGCAATGGGTATTGAAGATAAATGTGGAGAAGAGTAAAACAGTGGTGATGAGTAGAGATAAGAAAGAAGGAAAATGAGTAATCAAAGTAGGAGATAAGGAATTGGAAGTGGAGAAACAATTCAAATACTTGGGAAGTGAACTGACTGAAGACGGAAGACTAGATTTGGAAATTACAGAAGAATACAACTCGGGAGTGCTTTCTACCAACAGGTACGGGGACTAGTATGGAACAAGGATATACCAATTAAGGCTAAAGAAGTTATGTACAAAGCATATTATGTCCCTATAATGATATATGCAGCAGAAACTTGGACTGTGACTAAGAGGGATGAGAGCAGAGTACAGGCAGCTGAGATGAGATTCCTGAGAAGTATGGTCCAGAAAACGAGGAGGGACAGAGTGAGAAATGAAGATACAGTATACGGAAAGAACTGGGAGTACAGAAACTAAATGACAAACTGGAGCAAAACAGATTGAGATGGTTTGGACATATCAAACGGATGAATGATGTAAGGCTACCAAGACGAGCACTGGAACGACGGATGACAGGGAAGAGAGGACGAGGAAGACCAAGAATGCGTTGGATGGACTCGGTGCAGACTAGAATTAGAAAACGGAGCCTGGATTGGAACACTGTGTCGGAAGAGGAATGGTGGAACGACAGAACAAAATGGAGAGGAACCATATTTGCCCCCACCCGGTGTCAACTGGAAAAGGGGAAATGATGATGATGATGATGATGATAATTCCCTATAATGAAATATCCAGTAATGGATTAAGACTATTAGATGTAGATAACCTTACAGTTTTACCCTTAAATTCACAAGTTCGAATATTAATAACAGCGGCAGACGATTTACACTCATGAACAGTTCCTGCCATAGAGGTAAGAGTAGATGCTACACCAGGCGGATTAAATCAATCTTCTTTATCAATCGGCATGGTTTATACTTCGGGCAATGTTCAGATATCTGCGGAACTAATCATAGTTTTATACCTATTGCTTTAGAAAGAGTTAATACTAAAACATTTATTAACTGAATTCTTAATGCTAATTCATGACTGGTTGGTTGATTCCTCAGTTTAGGGGCTGCGACAACGCGGTCATGTAGCCCCGTGTACTTGGGTGTGTGTAGAATCTGTCTGATAATCGGTGTTAATTGTGATGACTGTATTAGTGTGTGTTATCTGTTGTGTTTTTAAATTTAAGTGCAGACTGCAACTTAGAATTTTTCAAATAGTTCCAACGACTACTAGGCCTAGATCAGAACTTAGCTACTAGACGCCACCACAGTCGGCTCTTGGCAACGAACGTAGAAACCTAAGAGCGTTGTTTACATTCCTAACCTATCCAATTTAGCTTCACACAGCTGTAATTAGTGGAAGGTTCTTTAACATGCCATAAATCTATGATCTATGACATGGGACCGCCGACTTTACTTCCCCTCCGAAGGAAGGCATCCTGAGAGATTTTTAACGCTCTTAAAAAATCCGACGACTTCGGCCAGGTTTTAACCTTGGGCATAGAAGCTCAGCATGCTACTGACTACGCCACCGAAGCCGCAATGTAAATTCATCAGATGACTAAAAGTAAGTAGTGGACTCTTAAACCATTTTATAGCAATTAACGTTTACTGTTGATGATGAAATTAGTTAAAAGATAATATTAGTAGCCTATGCCATACTGAAATTATTTATATTTTAATATTTTTAAGTTTGATGATGATGATGATGATGATTGTTGATCTAACATCGCGGTTATCGGCCCCTAATGGTCAGGGTGGTAGTGAAAATGGCAATGAACTGGAAGCCATAACGAAAACCAAGGTAGATTGAAAGCACTCACAAAAGGTAAGTTAAAGGGAAAAGATTGACAAAGTGGTATTTAGTTGAAAAAGACGCACAAAATGGAGTTTAGATTCAAAATACCCACAAAATACAAATACAAAATGCAAATATAGATGGAATAGTACATTATGTAACGAGCCTATAATGGCAATAATTAAGACACGAGTATGTTTATAAAACGAGCGTATGCGAGTTTTATAATTTCCAAACAAGTGTCTTAATTACCATTATAGGCGAGTTGCATACGACTGTTTATGTTCGAACATAAATATTCATAAATATCTGACGAGATTTCGCCAGTTTTATGTACTGAACAGAGCGCATGAGACGCAGAGAATGCCTTGTATTTGACCATGGCCTCCTCGATTACCCTACTATGACACTAGGCCATGCAGTGAAATGTAAATTAGAAGGCCGTGGAACTCGTTATCTAATTGGTCAAACAACTGTTTCTAGAGCTCTGATTGGTGGAAGAAACTGTTTCATAATGAAAAATAATGTTATAATGACCATCATTATGATACAGTTTTCTGACATATAATAGTCAGGGACGAACATAAAGACACTTAAAAAATTGAATTTAGAGTGAAAAGACGCAAGAAATGGATATTAGATTCAAAATTCTCACAGAAAGGCAAGTTAGACTGAAAATACTCACAAAATGCAATTTAGATTCAAAATACTTGCAAAAATGCAATTTAAATTTGAAATGCCGGCAAAATGCAATTGAGGTTGAAAATACTTAAAAAATGCAATTGAAATTCCAAAAATCTCTCAAATTGCAAGTGAAAATCAAAATGCAATTTAGATTGAAAAAAACTCTCAAACGGAATTTAGATTGAATAGACGTATAAAATGTAATTGGAAGTGAATAGACGCACAAAATGTAAAAGAAACAGAAATCGGATCCCATGAATAATGATGGATCCGGAATGATGAGAGAAGGGAGAATTAAGGAGGGAAAAGAAGAGACTCCCTAGGCCTCGGATACCCTAATACCGTTGGGGTTGGAAGAGTACAAGAGTTGGCCAAGGGAGGCCGACAGAAAAGGTAAGAGAGAGGAGCCCGGCCCAAGTACGTGCAAGCGATGCCGGACTCAGCTGGGGTCCCGTGGTTGCCAACCCACGCATGTGAGCCCCTGGGGGGGAATTTTTAAATGTAATTTAAGGGGAGGTTTGAGAGAAAAAAGTTTATGAACCCCTGCCTCAAAAAATCAACAATGACGACAACATTTATCTGGCTAACGTGATAGTGTCAAATAGAATGTAATCACTACTTAGTATAAAACTAAGTCCCCTATTCTTGGATGTTACGGGTAAACTCGAGAACCAGTGGATGGATTTTGATGCGGTTTTCACCAATCTGTAAAGGATATCTCGAGGATGATTACTATAGAAAATTATTTATTTATGATCAAAGGAAGCCGAGCAGTAACGATTTCAGTGGAAAAGTCGAAACAAATCTGGCGTCCGAGTGCTTTGTAAGCTTACGTTGGGCAAACCGTTAAAAATATCTAAATACTATGAGTGTAAGAATTGTTCAGCATGAAAAGTTCTACAAAAAAGTCCGCGAGAGCATTTGTCTATCTCCAATACTTTACCCACTATAAGTGCTTTTACGTTTTAATTTCGTCCAAACATGTCCATTTAACTACTGAGGCGACGGTTTACGAGCTAGCTAAGGGCGAGTCTATCATCCCTGTTACAGCCTACCTAGCGAGCGAACCAATTGCCCCAGATACAGCCAGCAGCAAACCGTTGAATCATGTTGAGTTAAGACTTCTGAGAAGGGTTGTTGTGTTTGGGGTTTCCCTGGAAGTGCAACTGGGGTTTTCTTCATTTCGCCTGTGAAACACAGTCAAGTTAAGATTGGACGGAAGGGGGATTTGAGTTTCATTCACCTCGTCATTTCCTGGAAGTGCAACTCTCGATTCGCCTGTGAACTTTTCGTTCCGCAAAATTCACAGTCAATTTAAGATTGGACGGAAGGGGGATTATATTATATTAAATTATACTGTTTGGCGTATAATCTCTACTTAGTATAAAACCAAGTCCCCGATTCTTGGATGTCACGGGTAATCTCGAGAACCACAGCATGGATTTTGATGTGGTTTTCACCATTCTGTAAACGATACTGAACCCTTTACCCTATGTTGGTTAAATGATTCTACTTTTTATTTCTTCAATTAATAAATATTTCAACCAGCATCATGAAAGTAGCCAGACAGTGATGAGGAAATTTCAAGCATTTGTTGGAGACAGTAGGGACATACCTGCATCAGTTTAACAAAAGGCTAAGTACTTGAGCTATGAAAAGAAATAGCATAACGATGTATCATAAGGACAGGTGTGGCTACCTCAATTTTAGAAGCGACGCGCGGTGAGACATGGTTCTGGTATGTTCATTGTGTTATTCGCGCCTAGAAGAAATATGATGCAGTAACGTGAATGGCTGATGAAGAAAATAGACACTCCCAAGACGCCAAGATCTACTAGAAACCGCCAAATTACAGGAAATGGAGAACCAATGAGAAGAGAATGCCTACTTGCGCGCCAACACCGGCTGGGGTACGCGGTGGCTAGTATTCACGCGGGAAATCGCCTAGACAAAATCTCTACGATCGATTCTAGGATTAATGGGCATATTCTTGACCTGTGCAATATTACGAGTTCAGTGATATTTATTTCATTCCTGTATCACAATTATTTCGAGAAATTTTTACATAAAATCCCCCTCCATCTAGACCCAAGGGCCAGTTCATTTATAAGTGTGTCGAAGAGCCAAGACATTGATTCTGTTCGTCTGAAGAGATAGACTTTTATTTTATGTGTCGAGGACACGAGACTTCTATTTGGTGCGTCTACGGACGTAGACTTTATTCCGTGTGTCTAGGACACAGGACTTTGATTCTGTTCGTCTAAGATCGAGGACACAAGATATTCATTGTAAAGTGTTAAACTCAGTGATAGATAGTCATTGTACTATAGTTATAGGGAAAGTATCGTCGATAATTCGCCAACGAACAGTGACAGGGAATTTAGTACCTGAACAAGCGAATTTAGTAGACAGACATAAAGTGTACAATAACCTAATTTTTGTATCAGCGCAAGGATGACACCGATGAATGCAGAGGAAGTTTGGAATTCTCAACAGTCCGTCCAGATGGCTGCTATGAGATAAAGAACCATCCAGTTGGGGAATGGCGTCTGATGTTCTTTGACGGGTGACTACAAAAAGAGATGAGTACACAATAATATTTTATTATTTATTAAATTAACTTATGGTTTATGGGACATATTTTTTGTAAATACTTTGCTTGTGTGATTAATGTAGTATATTTAGTTTTGATCTGACACATTTTGTTTGGAAGCAGCTCGCACAATTGTAGTTTTTGGAAGGTTCTTTTCTTTGTGTTGTGTTAACTAACGTAGCTATGTGAACGGCCGTGTTCGCCTATGTTACGAAGTGCGGTTAAAAAACGTCTCTCGGAGATATGTCGTGTTTCAGAAGTAGGACTGAATTTAATTAAAAGTTTGTTGAGATTTATTATTGATCAGATTCAGTGTGATTATTGCCTTTTGGAGCAATGTAATTTGTGACGAAGGGTACTCAGCTATATCGTAGGGTTTTAAATATTGTGTTAAATGTTTGCGAGCTCTAATTCAGCAGACCCGTGTGAAAGGCGTTATGTCAGTCCAAGATGTGTGTATTGTGAGTATATATTTTGGTGGTATTACAAGCGGGAACTTCAGCAGAGACTGATTTCTGTCAGCTTGGTACCAGATTCATATTGTATCCTTGCGAGGACAATTATGGATATGTGATTATTGTCTGACCATATGTTGAGTTGGAGGAGATGTTAGTTGCTGTTGATTCCTTGAGATAACAGTCCAGCTGGTCGGCTATTTATATACACTGGAAGGGGGACATGACTGGTATTTGTGGAAAGGGTGAGTTGTGGTCACAAGGGCTGGCTGAGTTTCGCAAGCAAGCTCATTATAGTGGAGTGCACGTCTGGCTCCCAATTACTTGAAAATAAATATAAATGTGAGAAACTGATCAATGGTAAAATTGTTTAAATAAATGGGAGTTGCCTACGAAACACGATAAACTTCGAAGCGTTTCATTAACATGCAAATTTTGTTAATATAAAGTAATCTTAACCACTCAGGTTGTTTGTTGTTGTTGGTTTATTCTATGTTTATTTTCCATGTCAGTGATCCGTGAGTCACGTGCGGCGCTGTGTTTCCTTGTTGTTGAGTATCTGGCCATTGTGGCAGCTCATTTGGTTAAGTGTGTCACCGCACTAATAAGGGTCTCAGAGAGATGCCTGTAAATAGTAGAGTTGTAATATGTGTGTCAGAATTAGAGTTAAGGATTTTTATTAATGTTATGCCCATATCCATAAACGTTGATTTACGAGATGATTGTTCGTGAGCACCGTGGCTGTTAACCCGTTGTGAACGAATGATCATCCAAGTACTCATTTCTCGTAGATAGTCATCACGCGAACATAAATTCATATGCAAGGTAGTGGAACTAGGATCCACATTTTATTAGAAAAGGGGAGATCCATCTGACTCCTCAAAGTGATAAATATTCCCGTCAGGGGAAAATTCAGGGAGGATTTTGTTTATTATTGTTTGTTTTATTCTTTTATGCACAAATTAGTTATTAAATCTTGTTATTCTTACGTTTTGTCTCCTTTCTTTCTTAGTTATAGTTTTCATCCTATAACCCTTGCCTCAGAAAAGCACGTTGTTTGGCGGACGTAAACACCACACTATGAACTGAACGCGACCCCTTGATCAAAGATTCTTGCATAAAACACTGCTATTCTGAAGGGCTAGCTAAGGGCGAGTCTATCATCCCTGTTACAGCCTACCTAGCGAGCGAACCAATTGCCCCAGATACAGCCAGCAGCAAACCGTTGAATCATGTTGAGTTAAGACTTCTGAGAAGGGTTGTTGTGTTTGGGGTTTCCCTGGAAGTGCAACTGGGGTTTTCTTCATTTCGCCTGTGAAACACAGTCAAGTTAAGATTGGACGGAAGGGGGATTTGAGTTTCATTCACCTCGTTATTTCCTGGAAGTGCAACTCTCGATTCGCCTGTGAACTTTTCGTTCCGCAAAATTCACAGTCAATTTAAGATTGGACGGAAGGGGGATTATATTATATTAAATTATACTGTTTGGCGTATAATCTCTACTTAGTATAAAACCAAGTCCCCGATTCTTGGATGTCACGGGTAATCTCGAGAACCACAGCATGGATTTTGATGTGGTTTTCACCATTCTGTAAACGATACCTCGAGGAAGGTTTCTGTAGAAAATAATTTATTTATGATCGAAGGAAGCCAAGCAGTAACGATTTCAGGGAAAATGTCAAAACAAATCCTGGCGTCCGTGCGCTTTTTATGCTTACGCTAGGCAAACCGTCAAAAATATCAATATACAATGAGTATAAGAATTGTTCAGCATGAAAAGTTCTACAAAATCCTACGCGAGAGCACATCTCTATATTCAATACATCGTCCACTATAAGTGTTTTTAGATTGGACGGAAGGGGGATTTGTGTTTCATGCACCTCGCCATTCTTAAATTACGTCTGACAAGAATTTGTTGCACATATATCTCCATGAAAACATAGTTACAGTAATAGTCCAGTCAGTGATTTTAACGCATCATGCTGAGACGTAAAACGCATATAGATCACAGTTCATTGACATCGTAAAAAAGCGCTTATCACGTAATGCATTCACAACTGTTCCCGGGCGAAGCCGGGCCGGGTTACTAGTGTAACGATAATTAATGCACAGTCTCTCTTGGCCTAAATTTTTATTCAACTTGGTCCCAGAGAGTTGCAAACTGCGAAAGAGAGAGATGATATGTAGCATAAAAAGTTAGTGGGAACTCCCATGCGTGGTGACGCACACAATGAGTAGACTGCCCCTGGCATTACATCGCTACACGATCATGCTTTTAGTGCAGAGTGTCAGCCTTGAGGGCTTATAGCTGGAAATATGAAGCTAGCAGGAATAAGCCACTGAGCCCTCGGTGGCTTAGAGCTCAGTTTAGGGGCTGCGACAACGCGGTCATGTGTGTGTGTGTAGAATCTGTCTGATAACCGGTGTTAATTGTGATGGCACTGGGTGAGTTAGCCGTGGTCTTTACGGCATGACTTCTGGTAGTCGCTCACATCCGGGAGGTGAGGAGGTTCGAATCCCCCCGCCGGAAACCTTGAGATGGTCTTCTGTGGTTTTCCAACTTCCTTCCAGGCAAATGCCGGGGTTTGTCCCTGACTATAGGCCACAGCCGCTACCTTCCTACTCCTCACCCTTACATTCCAACTTTCCTCCCCAACGGTACTTGTAACTCACCCATTGGGTGTCCGTCTCGAAGCAGCTACAAAACTGGCGAGCCGAACATGTTCTCGGACATTCCCGGCACTAAAAGCCATACGCAAAAAATATGATGGCTGTATTAGTGTGTTGGTTGATTGGTCTTACGTTTAGGGGCTGGGACAACGCGGTCATGTAGCCCCGTGTACTTTGGGTGTGTGTAGAATCTGCCTGATAACCGGTGTTAATTGTGATGACTGTATTAGTGTGTGTTATCTGTTTTTTAATTTAAGTACAGACTGCAACTTTGAATTTTTCAAATACTTCCTACTTTTGCCGCCAAGCGCCACCGTCAACGACTATTAGGCCAAGTTCAGAACTTAGCTACTAGACGCACCACAGTCGGTTCTTGGCATCGAAGAAACCTAAGAGCGTTGTTTACGTTCTTAACCTATCCAATTTAGCTTCACACAGGTGTAATTAGTGGGAAGTTCTTTAACATGCCATAAATCTAAGACATGGGACCGCCGGCTTTATTTATTCCTCTGAAGGAACTATACTGTGGGATTTTTAACGCTCTTATATAATGCGACGACTTCGGCTGGTTTTGAACCCGCGATTTTGGGTATAGTAGCTCAGCATGCTTCCAACTACGCCACCAAAGCCCCTATGGTGCTTGATAATGAATGCACTTGTCAAGACTTCCCCTTATTTAAACAAAAAATGCTAGCTTATATCGTGATTACTAGTCAGCGGAATTTAGGCAAAATACATAGTTTTTACTCGTTAAAACACACATGAAATAGATCAATTATTTACATTTTTCATGGGCAATCATAATAAAGTATTACGAGGGAAGTTCTGAAAGTGAGTTTCGTAATTTTATTGCACCAGCAAATGGTTCAACAGGTGACACAAAGAATCCACCCCCGTGGCTCGTTCAACGACGGAAGGAGCGTCAGTGGGGGAGGGAGGAATTACGCATGCACAGAGCACTGACGTAGAGACAGGAGCAGCAGAACGGCGTGCCCGATATTATTCAGGTACAACTCGGACGTGTACTGACAGCGTGGTCGCCAATGAAAGTGCGTGCTGTTATCCGGTATGAATGGTCACGTGGGTCTAGTTCAGGGCCATCGAGTCATTGCGCTCGGGGAGCACTGGGCAGTCAGACTAGCGCTCCTTCCCCTACCACCACTACACTGTGGCAGGGGAGGAGACCTGAGACAGACGGACGATGTTCGGACCACTCTGACAAGATTCCTACGTACAGTCGTGTGGTCGACGGCTTTTGTGGGATTGTTGACATCATATTGATAGGGCTGTTTTGCCATAAAAATATACCTCACATAGGCCTACAGGGTGAGATTTTTTCTAATTTCTCATCTAGCTCCATAGGACGAACACATGCCGCCGCGTCCATTAGGCACTCCTTGATTTAATTCCCTTCCGCGAAGGGTTTCCCAGCTTTGGCAATTCGCATCGAACATTTGTAGCTTGCTCGTAAATTGGGTCCACCAACCTCACTCTTCTCTATCTCCTGTTGGACAGAAATACGGCAAGTAACAATTTTAGTGTTCTTCAGTTAATTAAGTCATTTGTTTGTTTGTAAACAAGCATTTTAAAATTAAAACAATAATACTTACAGAAAAGTGCTGCTAGAAATTTTCTTTCAATTCTTTCAACTTCGATTGGCGACTGGCGTCTGTCAAATCACCGTAATCATCCCTGAGGTTGGCACTGCAGTGCCGTTCCAAATTGTGTTTCTTTAAACACATTAAATCTCGGTGGCACACTAAACATTTGACATGCCCTTTAAAAGCTGTACAGAAAAATGAAATTTCCCATTCTGCTTTAAGGGCTGCTGCTTCGTCACTCCTTTTTTAAATATGATGTTCAGTCATGACCACTGCAAAACTGACTTATTTACAGGTATCAAAAATGCGCATTGGACTAGACTAGCGACTAGACGCGCTCAGCCAGCCAAGCTCCTCCCATCCCCAACGAAACTACCTTCCACCAAAGCGCTCGGCGCAGTGGCTTAGAGCGCGGCCGGAGCGCTGTTTGGATGGCCCTGGTCTAGTGTGTCAGACCGTGTAAGGTGAAACGGTCATGTCTCGTCAAATGGTCGGTCGCTGGTGTGTATGTTCAGTGAAGGACGGCAGAGTGTGGAGGAAGAAGATCCAAGTGGGCGTCCCTCCACATCCACGAATAAAGACAACATTGTTCGAGTACAGGGCGTGGTGTTAGCGAAGAGGCGCATAATGGTGTCAGACGTGGGCTCCACACAGCGTATTGGTCGTGCCCGGGCTGCACTATCGTGACGTCACTTTCACACCAATGCACAGTGGGTCAAAATCGAAATCTAGGAGGACATTAATTATTTTCATAATTAAAAAATCAAAATTAATTACTTCTACAGCATTCTCAGATAATTGCCGCTCACTACTCTGGGATATAAACGCATCTTAGTGTAAATCTGTCATCACTGTTCGAGCAGTCTGAATGTAAGTGGCTGTGGTTTGGTTGTCTTTGTGGTTAGTGTGATGCTTTAAGATGGAACATGCAGCTGAAGGTATGAACTTTGTAACGTTTTTCAGTTATTAATGGGCGTAATTGTTACGTAATTTTAGCTATATTTGCATTATATAGTATTTAACAATTATTTTTAAAATTATATTTTAATTTAGATTTTTAGTATGTCGCGTCACTATGCGTAACTTTCTACTTAATGTTAAAATGTAGATAAAATCTTGTAGTTTACGCCTGTTATAAGATTGTCTGCATCTTTTTGCAACTTACTTAGTTATTTGACGTTTTAGAAGATGCCGCGCAACCAGTTCTCACACGTTCACAACTGTTTTATGCACTGGGTTCGACGATTATGTCAAAAGTGGAACTTTGTGACTTTGTTAAAAGTAAATTAGGAGTTATTGTTCTGAAGAGATAACTGAATGCTCTATCGAACTCCTAATCGTACACATTTGCTTGCATGTGTAGACGTAGCTTACAAAAGGTCTTAACTGATGTTTATTATGAAGTAAACAAATTATATACGTTGCTTTCACTCTAAATTAATGATTATAACGTAAAAATAATTTTGTCCCTCTAGATTTCGTTTTTGACCCACTGGGCAATGCTGAGCTGATGCAGGCTGTGCGACAATTCCTTGCATCGCAGGGCACCGAGTTTTACCATAGTGGTTTTCTTAGACTGGTTGCACGCTACGACAAGTGTATCTATGTCGGTGGTGACTATGTCGAAAAATTGTGCTAGGTGTAGACTATAGTTCATGATGCCATGGTGTATGTCAGTTTGGCAATAAAGGGTCCCTGGGAAAAGATTATGAAACTTATTTTCTGAACTTCCCTCGTATTATTATTATTATACATTCGAATTGAGCCACAATGGACAACGGAGTAACAATCAAAATCAATATTTCGTTCTAGATCGTCTACCAGCTTTGATGTCCTGCCAGTATCTCTTGAGCCCATCGCTCAGCGCCTTCTTCCGATCTACTGAAAGAGGTCTCATCCGTCTTTTGGATTCTGCCCCTACCTTAAATCCCTGGTATTTTTTGATTAGGTGTCTGAATTCACACCTGTTCGTAATTTTGCAGTCTGGAATACCAATTTCTATAAAGCCTTTGTTATATTCTTCGAACCATGCCATTTTCTTCCTCTTTGGTTTCACGAAATTCCAAATTTTCTTAGTTAGACGAACGTTAGACATTCTGAAAATGTGTCCATAGAACAACAACCTTTTCCTTTTTATTGTTGACGTGACTGGTTCTATCTTTCTATATAACTCTTCGTTTGACTTCAATCATAAGTGTCAGTTAACCCATCTGTTGCCTAAAATTTTTCTCAGTACCCTGCATTCGCTTTTGACTAACTGGTCGACTAGTCACCGCCTGTTCATAGTCAAAGTCTCCGAAGCAATGCTTCAGGTTTGACAACCGTGCTGTAGTGCCTTAATTTGGCTCCAATGCTCAGCGACTTCTTATTATAGAGATTTTTAGCCTACTTATCACATTTTGCAAAAATGAGGAAAAAGTAGACTTATGAGATCGATCGGGGAAAATGTGTGTTTGTCTGTCTGTCTGTCCTTCTGTCTGGCTGTGCGTGCCCCCCCCCCCCCTATCAACTCCAAAACGGCTATAGCATTCGAAACAAAATTTGGTAGGAGTAAATATCTACACCTGAATATCTCAATGCCGTATTTGAAAATGATGTCAGGGCTACCAACTGCTGAAAAATCGCAATTGAAATTTTAACTTCATGTGGGATATCATGGAAGGTATTAATGGGAGCTATTTCAAAATTGGCACACGTATAGATAATAATATTTCAGTTTAATTTCCAGGAGGCCATACTTGGCAGTGTTGCCAAAATGATTCTAAGCCTGCTAATATGTCCAATTTTTAAATGCATATAACTTCTACACTATCAATTGGAATTCAACCAAATTTTGTATGTGATATGTGTACTTAAACAGATATGACTGAATGTATTCTTAAGATCCACCAGGGCTGCCAACTGTCAATAAATGCTCTCAATTTATTTTATCCAAATACCAATATATCAGAAAGTATGCAAGCCGACAGCTTTAACCTATGCACACGTATAGTACCTGACATTCTATATTAATTTGGAGTAACTTATATACGTCAGTGCTACCAACGTGATTCTAAGCCTTCTGAGAAGTCCAACTTTAAATACATATAACTTTTATACTATCATTTGGATTTCAACCAAATTACGTATGTACTATGTGTATAATGACATATGTGACTATGCGTATTCTTAAGAGCAACCAGGGCTGCCAACTGTTAATAAATGCTGTCTCTATTTTTGTTACCCTAATATCAATATATCAGAAAGTATGCAATCCAATAGCTGTAAACTTTGCACACGTATAATACATTAATACATGGCGTTCTAGATTAATTTGGAGTAACTAATATACGTCAGTGCTGCCAACATGATTCTAAGCCTGCTGATAGGTCCAATTTTAAAATGCATGTAACTTCTATACTATCAAATGGATTTCATTGAAAATTCGCACAACAATAGATTGTATTATTTCAGATTATTTCTGACCAATACATGCATGACATTGTTGCCAACATGATTTTACGCACGCTGTTAGATCCAATGTTTAACTGCATGTAACGTCCATGCTATCCATTGGACTTCACCCAAATTTTGTATTCTGTACCATATGAGATGGAACTAAGAATATATTCAGTCACCAGGGCTGCCAACTGTAGTGCTCTATTAGGCTACATTATGCCAGTTATACAGTATTTCCAACTAATTTGAAATTTCTATATTACCAACTTAATTTCGTCATTATTCTAGATAGATCCATATAGATTAATCATTGGCATGAATCTTAAATTTTAAGAAAAGTAGGCTCTTTAGTTCGTCACGGAACTTCTTGTTCGTCAGGTGATAGGATCGGTCTAATTTCCAGATTCTAAGATTAATTGTTTCATGTTCTAGGTCATCTTGTTGGATTACCTAACCCAGATATTTAAATTTCTTTACACGTTTAATCTTCCGTTGGTTTGTTTTCATCCATTATTATTATTATTATTATTATTATTATTATTATTTATTTATTTATTTATTTATTTATTTATTTAGGATCGTTTCAACCTCCTATGGGTTACGATTACACAACTGTCTTGACTGGTGATGTTCTTTCCTGTTACGCCAATACTCTTTCATTCGTTGGCTCACTCTTGCTCGTTCCTCGACCGAGAACACCCTTCCAGTTTTCTTGGGTTTCTCTACGGACAGATCTGTCACCTCCGCAATTTTCCTTCTGAACACTTTTCTGTTGGCAATATCTCCCTCCTCAATGCCACATTTTTTAAGATCCTGATAAACTTCTTTGAACCATGGTACTAGAGTCTTTCTCCTTTCCTGAAAGATGAGGATTTTATTTGCTAGGCGTTCCGGTCCCATTCTTCTCAAGTGTCCATAGAAAGTTAGTCGTCTTTTCCTCATAGATGTTGAATTGTTCTCACATTTTTATATAGCTCTTGATTTGATTTCAAACGGAAGGTAAACTCATTTGTTGCTGCTTTCTTGGGTCCCAGAATTTAGCTCAGAAATTTACGTTCTTTCTTTTATATTTCTGTGATTCCCTTTCTGGCAATTGTCTCCGCTGCATAAAGGCAATCAGGTTTCACCACGGTGTTATAGTGTCTGAGTTTGGCTTCATAAGAGAGGGATTTGGACTCATAAGTTTCCTGACATAATCTGAATGCAATCTCCTTCTTCTGCGCTCTCTCCTCAATAGCTGACTTCTCATCGTTGTTAGGAGTCACAATCTCTCCTAGATACTTGAATTTGTGGACTCTTATTATGTCACCATATTTGGTTTTCATTAACCATGTTGGTTCTTTGGGATCTATGTTCATGTAATCAGTTTTCTCAAAGGATATTTGCAGCCCTGCCTTTTCTGCTGTTCCTAGTAAAACCTCTATCTGTTTAGTGGCAGTCTCGAGATTCTCAGCGAAAAACACTATGTCGTCTGCAAATGCAAGACATTCAAATTTAAATCCAGCCTTTGTGTGTCCTATCTTGATTCCATTAGGAATATTTTGCCGACCCGTATCTTTTCGCCATTCTCTTATTACCTTCTCCAAGACACAATTGAAAAGTACTGGGGATAAACCATCTCCTTGCCTTACACCCGTCTTGATTTCAAAAGGTTCTGATAACTCTCCAAGGAATTTGTTGTGACCGAGTGTTTGTTGTATTATATTAGTTTTCTTGTCATCTATTCCAAATTCTTTCAGCACTTTTATTAATGTATCCCTATCGACGGAGTCATATGCCTTTTTGAAATCTACAAATGTCATAATCACCTTCTTGTCTGCAGCTAAAATTTTAGTTTTGATTAAAGTCTTGATGATAAATATCTGTTCCGCACATGACCGCCCTTTCCTGAATCCAGCTTGATATTCCCCTAACTCTTGATCTATGTGATTCTCAAATCTATTCTGAAGTGCTTTGGATAATATCTTGTAGGCAACTGACAGGTGAGATATGCCTCTATAGTTTTTAACGTTAGTCTTGTCTCCCTTTTTATGTAAAGGGTGAATGATAGCATTCTTCCAGTCATCTGGTATTTTTTCGGGTCCCAAATCTCTTGGAAAAGTCTCACGAACTGTTCTAATACTTTGTCCCCTGAGTATTTTAGTAATTCCGCCACGATTGAGTCCTTACCGGATGTTTTGTTGTTTTTGAGGTTCATAATGATTTATTTTATTTCCTCTTTGTCTGGTGGGGCTGAGTCGAAAAGCTTAGTTTGGGGCTCTTGGAATGACATCTCTTTCTTCGGAGGTTCACAGTTCTTAAAGTATTTGGCCAAATGTTCACAATTTTGTTTGTTATTCAGAATCAATTTACCGGAATCGTCCTTGAAGCAGATAGTGGGTGGAGAATATTTTCTAAGTTTTGATTTGAAGGTCTTATAGAAGATTCTGGTATTGTTCTTCTTGAAGTTTTCGTCAATATCCCTAATTGGTCTCTTTGAAATTTTCTTTTGGCATTTCTGAAAACTGTAGCTGTCAATTTCCTTTGGATTCTGAACCCATCAAAATTCTCTTTAGTAGAGTTCCATATATTCCATGCCTCAGAACGTTTTATTAGTGCAGCTTCACACTCATCATTCCACCATGGATGCTTTTTCTTTTAGCAAGAAAGATTGTACGTTTTGCAGCCTCTTGGATTTTTCGAGCCATTTCATCCCATGTATATGTGTTCAATGAATCCAGTTCTTTCTGGTAGTTTTCTATTATATCTTGGTTAATTTTCAGTTCTTCAATTCTGTATTTTTGTATCTTGAAAGTTTTCTTCTTGGCATTGTTAGGAATGAATCTCATTTTGACCCTTGTCAGATAGTGGTCTGAATTGAAGTTTGATCCTCGTTGTACTTTTACATTCATTACTTCTTTTGGGCTATTGGTTGCAACATGGTCAATTTGAAACTCCCTAACAGAGGGTTAGGTGACCTCCATGTCTTCATTTGTTTTGCGGTCCTCTTGAACTGTGTTGACATTATTGTCATGTTGAAAGATTCACAGATATCTATTAACCTTTCACCAATTTTGTTAGTCCTACTATGAGCTGGGTATTTACCTATCACCTTTCTGTACTTTTTTTCCTTCCCTAGTTGAGCATTAAAATCTCCCATTAAAATCTTGATGTGTCTTTTTGGAGTTCTGAATATTATTATTATTATTGTCTTGTAAGGCCAAATGAGGATACTTTCCGGAAAAGAATTGAAAACAAACAGGTAACAAAAAGGTTAAAGTATATACAAAATGTACTCACTGTAAGTAGATTGTACTCTCGGTAACAGTTGAGGCATTTAATGCACAATGAGCAGGCTTTTCAGCAAGTTGACAGATTATGTTGTGTTGACCAACTGAAAAGTTGTAATATCAATAATTAGCAATATGGCAACACTGTAAACATGGCTTCAAAGCTCTCTGTACGAAAATGAAACAGTCTAAACCTTCGTTAATTTGTCACATTTTCATGTTACTCTACAGATGTGAAGATTTTCTTCTTTCCAATTTTGGAACAAGGAGGTAAATATACCAGGTACTTGTTTTAGAGTGATCGTTAGTCTCTCCTTCCTCTTCCCTTCTTTCCTCTCGTCCTTACTATTATCCTACCTAATTTCCTCTCGTCCTTCCTACTTTCCTCTCGTCTTTCCTTTATCATTCCTACTTTTCTCTCGTCCATACTTTTATCCTTCCTAGCTTCCTCTCGTCCTTACTTTTATCTTTTCTACTTTCCTCTCGTCCTACCTTTTATTCTTTCTACTTTCCTCTCGTCCTTACATTTATCCTTCCAACTTCTCCCTCGTCCTTACTTTTAATCTTCCTACTTTTCTCTCGTCCTTACTTTTATCTTTTCTACTTTCCTCTCGTCCTACCTTTTATTCTTTCTACTTTCCTCTCGTCCTTACATTTATCCTTCCAACTTTTCTCTCGTCCTTACTTTTAATCTTCCTACTTTTCTCTCGTCCTTACTTTTATCCTTCCTACTTTTCTCCCGTCCTTACTTTCATCTTTCCACTTTCCTCTCGTCCTACCTTTTATTCTTTCTACTTAACTTTCGTCCGTACATTTATCCTTCCAAATTTTCTCTCGTCCTTACTTTTATCCCTCTACTTTTCTCTCGTCCTACCTTTTATCATTCCTACTTTTCTCTTGTCCTTACTTTTATCCTTCCTACTTTCCTCTCGTCCTTACTTTTATCCTTCTTACTTTCCTCTCGTCCTACCTTTTATCATTCCTACTTTTCTCCCGTCCTTACTTTTATCTTTCCACTTTCCTCTCGTCCTACCTTTTATTCTTTCTACTTTACTTTCGTCCGTACATTTATCCTTCCAAATTTTCTCTCGTCCTTACTTTTATCCTTCTACTTTCCTCTCGTCCTACCTTTTATCCTTCCTACTTTCCTCTCGTCCTACCTTTTATCATTCCTACTTTTCTCTCGTCCTTACTTTTATCCTTCCTACTTTCCTCTCGTCCTTACTTTTATCCTTTCCACTTTCCTCTCGTCCTACCTTTTATCATTCCTACTTTTCTCTCGTCCTTACTTTTATCCTTCCTACTTTCCTCTCGTCCTTACTTTTATCCTTCCTACTTTCCTCTCGTCCTACCTTTTATCTTTCTACTTTCCTCTCGTCCTACCTTTTATCTTTCTACTTTCCTCTCGTCCTACCTTTTATCATTCCTACTTTTCTCTCGTCCTTACTTTTATCCTTCCTACTTTCCTCTTGTCCTTACTTTTATCTTTTTACTTTCCTCTCGTCCTACCTTTTATCGTTGCTACTTTCCTCTCGTCCTTACTTTTATCCTTCCTACTTTCCTCTCGTCCTACCTTTTATCTTTCTACTTTCCTCTCGTCCTACCTTTTATCTTTCTACTTTCCTCTCGTCCTACCTTTTATCTTTCTACTTTCCTCTCGTCCTACCTTTTATCATTCCTACTTTCCTCTCGTCCTACCTTTTATCGTTGCTACTTCCCTCTCGTCCTTACTTTTATCCTTCCTACTTTCCTCTCGTTCTTACTTGTATCCTTTCTACTTTCCTCTCGTCCTTCCATTTTATTCCTCCTACTTTCCTCTCATCCTTTATTTTCTTTCCATCCTACTCTCATCTCGTCCTTCCTTATATCCTTTCTACTTTCCTCTCGTCCTTACTTTTATCCTTCCTACTTTCCTCTCGTCCTACCTTTTATCCTTCCTACTTTCCTCTCATCCTACCTTTTATCCTTCCTACTTTCCTCTCGTCCTTACTTTTATCCTTCCTACTTTCCTCTCGTCCTACCTTTTATCCTTCCTACTTTCCTCTCGTCCTACCTTTTATCCTTTCTACTTTCCTCTCGTCCTTACTTTTATCCTTCCTACTTTCCTCTCGTCCTACCTTTTATCTTTTCTGGTTTCTTCTCATCCTTCCTTTTATCCTTTCTACTTTGCTCTCGTCCTTTCCTTTAACCTTCCTACTTTCTCTGTTTTCCTTCCACAACTCTAAGGAGTCTCCTAGAGACTAGTTGATGAGAAATGGATCAAATCAAGATGACATAGGGCACAAAGTTAGAATGAAGCAACAGTCACTTATTACAAGTTGCCATCCCGACATTTTTCTGGTGGGAATGTGGAAAACACTGGAGAGAAACAACACTCTCAGGGATTCAACCTGTCGATCACCAAACTGTCAGCTTCTCCTTTCCAGTCACAGTCCGTCACTTGACACACTTTGCTACACTGTACACTCTTCTATATTGTTTGTTTGAGTCTTCAGTCTTTTGACGGGTTTGATGCAGCCCTCCATGCCTCCCTGTCCTGAGCTAATCGTTTCATCTCTACATAGCGACCACAACTTACATCCGAGGCAATCTGTTGAACATATTCTAACCTTGGCGTACCTCTACATTTCTTGTCTTCGACCCTTCCTTCCATAACTATGTTTGCTATTCCTGGATGTCTTAGTAAGTGTCCAACCAACCTATCTCTACTCTTCATTAGCAGTCGCCAGAAACATCTCTCCTCTCCCACTCGTCATAATACCTCTTCGTTTGTAACCCTATCTACCCATCTGATCTTCATCATTCTCCTGTAACACCACATTTCAAACGCTTCAATTCTCCTCTTTCCCGCTGCACCAATAGTCCAAGTTTTACTTCCATAGAGCGCCACGCCCCACTCAAAGGCTTTCAAAAATGACTTCCTAATACCTAAATCTATATTCGATGTCAACAGATTCCTTTTTTGTAGAAATGCTGTCCTTGCCTGAGCCAACCTACATTTTATATCCTCTTTGCTTCGTCCATCACTGGTTATTTTGCTTCCTAAGTAACAGAAGTCTTCTACTTCCTTCAGCTTTTCACCTGCCAGTTTGGTGTTCAAAGAGGTTCTTGATTTATTTCGGCCGCATTCCAATATTTTTGTTTTACATTTATTAATTTTCATCATGAATTCTTTCCTGAAGACGGAGTCCATACCATTCAAAAACTCATTCAAATCCTCAGGCGTGTCGGCCAAGATGACGATGTCATCAGTGAACCTCTGTAAGTAGTTCTAAAATTCTCATCAAAATATCTTCCCATTCTAGACGACGAAAACCTTATATCTTTTATATCGTTTTCAGAAAAACTTTTGTCGACTAGGAATGTGAAGTATATTTTTATCAATATTGCCAACCAAGGAAAGAACGAATGTCTGTGCGTCACAAGTGAAGGAAGATATGGCGACGGCAGCAAACTTGAGCAGAGAGTCAAAAGTTTCTCCTACATAATGTCTCTCTTACTTCACTGCCAACTGCTAACTTTTCAAATGGATAAAGTTTCTATTTAAAGAAAAAAGATTCTTCGTGTGTATTATCTCTGATGACTGCAGGCTACGAATTATTAAACACGAAGAGTGGTACGAGTTATTTTCTTTCACGTTCCATTTGCTTAAAAGACGAATATTTGATTAAGGGTGAGACGTTGAATTTCTTTCTTTTAATAACAATGCTGTTCTCCAGTGTTCTTTGGTGTGTATGAAATCAGTAAGATGACCTGTGTTTGTTGTTTGAGTCTTCAACCCTTCATGTCTCCCTGGCCTGAGCTAATCGTTTCATCCAGGCCCCGGGCTAGAAACGGGCATACTGAACATTTGTCCAGGGTACCAAATTTTAGGGGGTACCGAAATTTATGTGACGCTGGACGCAGAAAAAGGTGACCCAACAATCCCAGCATTGAAAATAAGTATGACATGGAAATCATTAAAAAGTAGGATAAAAGAACTACGAGGACTCTTTTTTAAGTAATACCCGTTGTGATATTACGCCGTCGCAGCGCTGCGGTCGGCATTCCGACCAGGTGCGCTGTGTACCTTCATCTATTGGCTAGGCCAAGACGCCATTACGGCAACAGTCGCCCTTGTGTGGGTATGTTGACAAGCTTTTGAAGTAGCATCGCCGATCGCGAGTCCTGCCGACTCGTAAACGAGAGAGAAAACTCCCCTGTAAGATATCCTGCCATTTGGCCACCACTGTCAGGCAAATTGCGTATGTGGTCAGGAGAACTCCTATACATACGTAGTTCTGCTGGTAAGCAGAGCTAGTTCGCCAGACAGGAAGTGGCAGCATTACTCCGCGGCTGGTATGGAACGGAAACATTAGAAAAAGACGCACTGTTACCGATTTAACGAAGCACAGATTGTTAACGGTTCGTGTCGGGCCATAAGTGTCCTATCTCAAGTTAGGCCGGAACCCTGTATGTACGCCAAAATTAAGTTGAAACAATACCGTACACAGCTGGAGTCGCCAACCACGTAAGCCATTGATGGGTATGACCAGTTGAATTTGAGGAACTTACTTCGGTTACACCGTGTATAGCATCAGTCAGGTCTCCTATATTACCAATGTAATCCCCACCACTGCTATCGTACACCTGCTATCATGTGCCTGATCTATTCCAACGTTATGCGCTCTCCGCTTATAATCGATATCGTCAAATTGTCTGGTCGATAGTCACACACTCCTCTGGAATAAACTCTGCAGTAGTTTAATTCTTGTCTTTGATCACCTGCAGCTTCATGTAAAGAAGAAGAAATGGTCCAACCATCAATTATATCATACATGAAACACATCCTTCTACTCCAGCGTTCCACTTTCGTTTTGTTTCGCTACTTTTCGCTTCGTTTCCTTTCCTTTCGTTTCGCTTGGATTCCTTTTTGCTCCGCTTCGTTTCCTTTCGGTTCGCTTCATTTTCTTTCGCTCCGTTCCGCTTCGTTTCGTTTCACTTCCTTTCCTTTCGCTTCGTTTCCACTCGCTTAGTTTCCGTTCACTTCGTCTCCTTTTGTTCCGCTTCGTATTATTTCGCTTCGTTTCCTTTCGTTCCGCTTCGTTTTATTTCGCCTCGTTTCCTTTCGCTTCGCTTCATTTCCTTTCGTGTCAATTCGTTTCCTTTTAGCTCCATTTCGGTTCATTTCCTTTAATATCGGCTTACTTCGTTTCGCTTCGCTCCCTTTCGTCTTGCCTTACTTCGTTTCAATTCGCTCCTCTTCGTCGCGCTTTGTTTCACTTCGTTTCGCTTTGCTTCGTTTTGTTTCACTCCATTTCGTCTCGCCTTAGTTCGTTTCGCTTCGCTCCTTTTCGTTTCACTTTGCTTCGTTTTGTTTCACTCCTTTTCGTCTCGCCTTAGTTCGTTTCGCTTCGCTCCTTTTCGTTTCACTTTGCTTCGTTTTGTTTCACTCCTTTTCGTCTCACCTTAGTTCGTTTCGCTTCGCTCCTTTTCGTTTCACTTTGCTTCGTTTCGCTTCGCTCCTTTTCGTTTCACTTTGCTTCGTTTCGCTTCGCTCCTTTTCGTTTCACTTTGCTTCGTTTTGTTTCACTCCTTTTCGTCTCGCCTTAGTTCGTTTCGCTTCGCTCCTTTTCGTTTCACTTTGCTTCGTTTTGTTTCACTCCTTTTCGTCTCGCCTTAGTTCGTTTCGCTTCGCTCCTTTTCGTTTCACTTTGCTTCGTTTTGTTTCACTCCTTTTCGTCTCACCTTAGTTGGTTTCGCTTCGCTCCTTTTCGTCTCGCTTTGCTTCGTTTCGCTTTGCTCCTTTTCGTCTCGCTTTGCTTCGTTTCGCTTCGCTCCTTTTCGTTTCACTTTGCTTCGTTTCGCTTCGCTCCTTTTCGTTTCACTTTGCTTCGTTTCGCTTCGCTCCTTTTCGTTTCACTTTGTTTCGTTTCGCTTCGCTCCTTTTCGTTTCACTTTGCTTCGTTTCGCTTCGCTCCTTTTCGTTTCACTTTGTTTCGTTTCGCTTCGCTCCTTTTCGTCTCACCTTAGTTCGTTTCGCTTCGCTCCTTTTCGTTTCACTTTGCTTCGTTTCGCTTCGCTCCTTTTCGTTTCACTTTGCTTCGTTTCGCTTCGCTCCTTTTCGTTTCACTTTGCTTCGTTTTGTTTCACTCCTTTTCGTCTCGCTTTGTTTCGTTTCGCTTCGCTCCTTTTCGTTTCACTTTGCTTCGTTTCGCTTCGCTCCTTTTCGTTTCACTTTGCTTCGTTTCGCTTCGCTCCTTTTCGTTTCACTTTGCTTCGTTTCGCTTCGCTCCTTTTCGTTTCACTTTGCTTCGTTTTGTTTCACTCCTTTTCGTCTCGCCTTAGTTCGTTTCGCTTCGCTCCTTTTCGTCTCGCTTTGTTTTGTTTCGCTTCGCTCCTTTTCGTTTCACTTTGCTTGGTTTCGCTTCGCTCCTTTTCGTTTCACTTTGCTTCTTTTCGCTTCGCTCCTTTTCGTTTCACTTTGCTTCGTTTTGTTTCACTCCTTTTCGTCTCGCTTTGTTTCGTTTCGCTTCGCTCCTTTTCGTTTCACTTTGCTTCGTTTCGCTTTGCTCCTTTTCGTTTCACCTTGCTTCGTTTCGCTTCGCTCCTTTTCGTTTCACTTTGCTTCGTTTCGCTTCGCTCCTTTTCGTTTCACTTTGCTTCGTTTCGCTTCGCTCCTTTTCGTTTCACTTTGCTTCGTTTTGTGTCACTCCTTTTCGTCTCGCCTTAGTTCGTTTCGCTTCGCTCCTTTTCGTCTCGCTTTGTTTCGTTTCGCTTCGCTCCTTTTCGTTTCACTTTGCTTCGTTTCGCTTCGCTCCTTTTCGTTTCACTTTGCTTCGTTTCGCTTCGCTCCTTTTCGTTTCACTTTGCTTCGTTTCGCTTCGCTCCTTTTCGTTTCACTTTGCTTCGTTTCGCTTCGCTCCTTTTCGTTTCACTTTGCTTCGTTTCGCTTCGCTCCTTTTCGTTTCACTTTGCTTCGTTTCGCTTCGCTCCTTTTCGTTTCACTTTGCTTCGTTTCGCTTCGCTCCTTTTCGTCTCGCTTTGTTTCATTTCGCTTAGTTTCCTTTTTTGCTCCGTTTCCTTTCCTTTCCTTTCGCTTCGTCTCGCTCTACTTCGTTTCATTTCACTCCTTTTCAACTCATCTTACGTCGTTTTGCTTCGCACCTTTTCCTCTCATTTTGCATCGTACCGCTTCGCTCCTTTTCGTCTCGCTTTGCTTCGTTTCCTTTCGTTCCAATTCATGTCCCTTTGCTTCGTTCCGCTTCACTCCTTTTCGTCTCGCTTTGCTCCTTTTCGTTTCATTTCTTTTCGCTCCATTTCGTCTTCCTACGCTTGTTTTTTCTTAAGTGTAAAGGATCGGACGATGATCGCTTGGAGATCGAAACTGGTCATCTAAGTGTATTTACCAATCTCATGTATTTATTTTTTTCAGGATTAGGGAAGCACACATTACAAATGGGTACAATCTTTTTGAGCGACTGAAAAACATTAAATTTCGATTACTAAGGTGGCACTGAGAAATGTCTTCCAACACGATATAGGCTACTAAGAAAAAGAAGAATATGGTGTGACCCCACAAAAATTGAGGCGGTAAAATTATGTCCAAATACTCTCGGGGTCGTAAGAGACCACGGGAGATCGACAGAAACGATAAAAACGAGGAGCCCGGGATAATTAAGTTGAAGTGATGCAGACTCATCTAAGACACGGACGAAAACCACAACAAGATGGCGCTGCCAACGCTGGAATTCGATGTTGAGACCTCTAGCTCCCCACTACAGCACAGCTTCTCTCCGAAGTGGTTCTCAACGTAATTTGTTTGTGTGTCTGGAAATAAGGAGTGGAGTACTTGAGACAGACAGCTTCTGACTCATCTTTATTGCACGGTATAATTAAAACGACCGCTTCAATATTGTGATCTCACAGTGGATCGTAATTGGTGTCTGCTTAAGGGCGCGCAGGTATGCAAAGCAAGCGTCTCGACTTGTGATTGGTGGAGAGCAGTCACAATAACACCACGTTAAGGAATAAATACATTTGAAGTGGTTATTTAACCCATGAGAACTGGCGTGAGAAATATAACACGAGGACTGGCGCCGGGTCATTTTGACCCATAGCGTGTGTTGTTCGAGTCTTCAGTCTTTTGACTGGTTTGATGTAGCACTCCATGCCTCCCTATCCTGAGCTAATCGTTTCATCTCTACATAGCTACCACACCCTACATCGGAGGCCATCTCTTTAACATATTCTAACCTTGGTCTACCCCTACAGTTCTTGTCCTCAACCCTTCCTTCCATAACTAAGTTTGCTATTTCTGGGTGTGTCAGTATGTTTCCTACCAACCTATCTCTTCTCTACATTAGCAGTCGCCAGAAACATCTCTCCTCTCCCACTCGTCTTAATACCTCTTCGTTTGCAACCCTATCTACCCATATGATCTTTATGAATCTCCTGTAACACCACATTTCAAATGCTTCAATTCTCCTCTACTATACTGCACCAATAGTCCAAGTTTCACTTCCATAGAGCGCCACGCTCCAGACAAAGGCTTTCAAAAATGACTTCCTAATACCTAACTCTATATTCGATGTCAACAGATTCCTTTTGTAGAAATGCTTTCCTTGCCTGAGCCAACCTACATTTTTATATCCTCTTTGCTTCATCCTTCACTGGTTATTTTGCTTCCTAAGTAACAGAAGTCGCCTACTTACTTCAGCTTTTCACCTGCCAATTTGATGTCCATAGAGGTTTCTGATTTATTTCGGCTGCATTCCAGTATTTTTGTTTTACCATTATTAATTTTCATCATGAATTCTTTCCTCAAGACGGAGTCCATACCATTCAAAACCTCATTCAAATCCTCAGGCTTGTCGGCCAAGATGACGATGCCATCTGCAAATCTCAGGGTTGAAATTATTTCTCCTTGAAACTTCACTCCCACTTTAAGTTTTTCTCCAATTGCCTCATTGCTTGTTCAATCTAAAGATTGAAAAGTATGAGTGATAAGTTGCAGCCTTGCCTTACACCTTTCTGAATACCAGCTTCTCTCTCATGTCCTTCAGCTCGAATGACTGCTGTCTGGTTTCTGTATAGGTTGTAGAGCACCCTCCTATCCCTGTACTTTATTCCAATATATTTCAAAATGTCAAACAATTTAGTCCAATCAACGTTATCAAAAGCATTTTCTAAGTCTACAATTGTCATGAACGTTCTCTTATCTTTCACTCCCTTTTTGTCGTAGTCGTACGGATTTTAATGAAGTAATTTTACACCTGGTGTCTTCCTATGAACTATTCGCAATATAAGATGAGGTTTATTTATATTTTTGAATTTTAACATGCAGAAAAATGACAATAATAATGTTCGTAACACTACAATTGGCCTTGTTAGTGGCGGTAAAGCAGTGATCTGAATTTTTTAGAACAAAGGAGCTGATGACCAAGGTGTCCCTAAACCCTAAACATGGATCAAGAAGAACGTGAGCTATGCGATTATGCTGCAGCAAAATAGTTAGATTTTCCCCCTTATTTTTTACAGATTGTCCCGACTAACGTAAGCCAAAAATTGTCACGCGGGGACTGGCGCCATGGGTAAATCTGACCCAACCGTAAATAATATAGAAATAACTTGAGTGTTCAGGGAATTATTAAGCTTGAAACGTCTAGTGTATATGTTTTAGTTCTTTCTTTTTCAAAATAATGCAAAATCAAAATTCTACGTCTATATCTATTTTTATTATGAGACAAATCGAAATTGAAATGTTGGTGCCCATGCTCGCATTATCTCCAAACCAGATGAAGGAACCAAAAGGAAATTATTTCCTAAAATCAGGGCGGCTTCGGTGGCGTGGTTGGTAGCATGTTGAGCTTCTATTCCCAAGGTCGCGGGTTCAAACCCGGCCGAAGTCATCGGATTTTTTAAGAGTGTAAAAAATCCCTCAGTATGCTTTCCTTCGGAGGGGAAGTAAAGCCGGCTCTCCCATGTCATTGACTTATGGCATGAAAAAGAACTTTCCACTAACTACAGTTGTGTGAAGTCAAAATTTGTAGTTAGAATTGATAAAGCTCTATTAGTTCCAACGTTCGCTGCCAGGTGCTAACTGCGATGCCATCTAGTAGCCAAGTCCGCAAGCTAGGTGTCGAGGACGGACGGTAGCATTTGGTAGCAAAATTAGGAACTACTTGAAATTATTATCTGCAGTCCTTACGTGAATTACACATAACACATACTAATACAGTCATCACAATTAACACCGGTTATCAGACAGATTCTACACACACCCTAAGTACACGGGGCTACATAACCGCGTTGTCGCAGCCCCTAAACTGAGGAACCAACCAACCAAGCAAACTTTTCAACACAACTGACGATGGTAATGGTATCGAGGCTGTCCAGGCGTCAAGAAAGTCGTGCTTGTTACTTCTAATGAGACGAGTGGTATAGAAATCTGTCTCGTTATCCTGAATGCTCACAATTAAGTATTCACAAGAGTGCACATAGCCTCGGGGTGCGAAGTAATGTCTCATTAAGGCAGCTACGAGGGTCAACATCTGCAGTATGTCTTTAGAAGAGTGTTCCACTTCACGATTTATTTATACCAGGGCAGATCGAATATTCATTTATATTTATTTATATCATTACTAGCAGAAGTACCCGTTCTTCGAACGGTGTTCGTTGTTAACACCAGACATTATGAATTGAGCTACTGTTGCAATGGTTAGCGGTTTGTCATTTCCTTCAAGTTTATCAGAACGAAGTTAGTTTTCTGGGAATATCACACACACGGTTAATTTAAGGCCCTTAAAATGTAGTTTTCGGAGACCATTTATAGATTCCCGAATTTTGTGTCTCACATTGGGAAGCGCAACATATGCTTCGGTCGTCCTTCTAGGATAATTTTTATATTTCGCCTATTTTATCATGTATTGAGAAGTTTTTCTCTATATCCACCCTTCTACTGTATGAAAAGTACGGTGAAGAGTTTTATAAATGATTGGTGTATTGACTCTCATGGTTACCATACCTAATTTTACGATGCACCAGGCATCCGAACACGAGTTATAGGCGTAGGCTACATAAAAATACAAAGAAAGACAGACAGACAATTATATTGTGCCCGTTTAGACCGGAGTCCGCACGACCACATATGCATTTTACCAATAATCAGTCAGCACGAGAGTCAAAATATCCCGGAGCGCCAGATGGGTTAAAACAAATCGCAAAAACGACATCAAATTAAAAAAAATGCTTTACTGATTTTTGGCTCAATGCAACAATAAGGATAGAAGGAGATTTAATTGGGAGTAACACATCCTGTAAAATTATCTCAGTTTATTTTGAAGTTAAAATCTGACTGCAAAGATGCTCAAAGCAGCATCATCCACGTGTGGCGATCCACACTCTTATTTACACACAATATACAGAAATTTTCCAAACACATTTGACAATCTTTTTGAAAACACAAGTCCGATTAATAGTCCTGTAGACTGTGTTCCAAAATTATTAATATTTAATTCCAGTTCAAAGTTAATTGTCTATACTGGAAATATCTTAGATCACTGTTTGAATATTTACATGATATTAACACTCGTAGAATAAATGTTCATAGAATATTTTTAAACTTTCACTTAGTTTTCCAGTTTTCAAAAATATATCGTCCAAAAATATTATCATCATAGAAGCAACTCAAATCATTTACACATATTAATAACATCTGAAAAGTATTTGACCTTGAGCATAGCATCGAAGAACTGTGCGAAGCACAACAACAATTAATTGTTCTTCTGGCATTTAACATTCGAGAAGTGACTCGATTATGAACTTCAAGTTCCTAACAAAATATATGATTTCTGAATCATCAACTTGATCAATAAATGGTTGAACCATTCAACTATTCAATTTTCCACTTGGGAACATTATTATAAAAATATTTATATTCATGGCCATTTTTTGCAATTTTCACAACTTGCAATTCTTCGACAGAATGCGGAAATTAGAATTGTAGTTTCATAATGAATTCGTTTAGTTCATGGCACTAGGACTGAAAACATCCTTCAAATTATTCGTGGTTAAAGAATTATTTTAAATTGGCAGTGGCCCATTCTATTATTTGTGTAAGAACACAATATTACAACAACAACGGCAAAGGTCTTCCTCTGAAGAAGAATAAACTACTATCATGACAAATCCGGGTTCTAGCAAAATCAAAGTCTAAATGGAATTCGTAAACAAGGTTGAAATAAGAACTGATGGTTTCTAAGAAATAACCTTCGGGTCATTCATACGACGAAATGTGTAGTTCCAATACTCCTACTATAAACCTGAGCCATCGAACCTGCTATTTGATTGATGCTCGAAAAAACCTCTTCATTCCTGCGACTTAAACATGCGCACCTGGGAATGGCATTTCAACTACTCCACACATATAAATTTTCTTCCCAAAATTTATACAATAAATCAAGCCTCTGCTTGTTATCAACACTGGAAGATTAATAAACTTACAAGTTTATTTTATTTTACCATTCAGTTCAACCCGTGAATTTACCATACTTATGAAAATCTTTATTTCACTTTCAAGTGTATTTACGTCATGATTTTATATAAATACAAAAATATCCTATTTGATACAAATATCATTTGCTTCCCGTTTCATGCCTCTTCGTGTTATCTGAAAAATATACTTTGCTCATTGCAAATATCAACTGTTCAACCAGAACTGAAATGTTGGTTGAATGCGGGCTTGCGCTAACCACTATCCTTCGGAAAATCTCCTGTTCCAAACTAGAAATGATTAAACTACTTCATAGGCTCTCTCTCAATACATATGATTATTAGAAAATATAATATCCAAGAATTATTTAGAAAAATTATAAAAATTATTATTATTATTATTATTAGTGGATTATTATCATTATTATTATTATTATTATTATTATTATTTATATCATTTTAAATATATTTAATTATTGTCTCATTATGTGAGAATCCACATGTTCGAACCTTCGAATATGGAAAAAATATCCATTCCTCAACAAAAATAAATTTAACTTTTACAGTTACATCGGCTGATTACCGTGATTTCCCAAAAATATGAAATATTCAAATAAATGCTCGAAATGCTCGGTCATCGATCCTAAACTATTCTGAGTGCTGAAAATACTCAGAATAACTCTAACAAGTCTTGCGTAAATCATTGCAAGCTTTAAATACGAAGAAAAAAATGTGTTGGTCATCTGCAGAAAAATAGTTTGTTCCAATTAGCTAGGCATAATATAATTCAAATGTGGCTTACATTTCTTGATGGTCTTGAAGTGTAGTAAACCTGGTCTGTACCAGATTTATCCATAGACATGCCCTGTCGGACAAGCACGTATAATCCTTGTATCCGCCGCCATCATATACCCACAATTCGTCTAGTCAGACATAGTGGTAGTATCTTTCGACGTTTGAATTAACTCTTGTTCCATTTTAATATGAGCTTCTATCAAAGCCATAACAGTTTGTTTAAATAGGGTCAGATCTAAGTGATCTCTTCTTAAATATGTCAGTTGTAACATAACTCACTGTAATCTTATCAGTACAAGAAAAACATTGACAGTCTAAGCAATTAACGGCTGTTCTGAAGATCGTTCCCTGGGCATGGTTTGTTATATCACCATCTACCATGCGCTAGACAACTTGTAGTTTCCCTTGCGTAGACTAATGAACGCCACCGTTATAGACTAGTCTTCAGTGTACTGACAGATCGAAGTGGTTAACTAGTTACAAGAATGAAAACTGACTTGATATGGATTTAAACATCCAAGTATTAAGTTACTACTGGACTGTGACAAAACTATTTTCTAGACAAAGTCTAGCATATGTCCTTGTGGAAATATAAATATTTCCACCAATGTCTGTAGAAAATCAATCACCTCAGTGATTCTCCTCGCCGTAAACTTACTGAGTTCCAACTCGTAGCGCAGCACTTTTCGTGACTATCACGACTTGAAAAGAACTTCTGCGTAGATCCGGCAACCATGTGCCTTGGCTCAGCGTAGATGCAACTTGCTCGCCAAGTGCTTGTGTTAGAATGAGCTGAAGTTGCTTCGGCCAGCTGGCTTTTATTCAAAACTGTCAGGGTCACGCGTCATCACCTGATATCTGGAAATCCTCATATCTCTTGAATCCCTGGTCCGATTTACTTGATACTAATTGCATTCTCTTTCATTTGGCCGTGCCAGTAATCTGATCCCAGTCTCAAGTCTCTACTCCATAGTTAACCATTTAATCAATAAATAGCCTCCACCTCTGCTATTACTCGCTACGTCACTTGACATCCAACTATCGGTAAATTATTTCCAAATGCTTCGAGAAGCAATGTAGCGCGATATTCAAATATCTCAACTTTCAAAAGCGGCTACAGCCTTTCCCTTGATATCTAGGTGTCTGAATCTTGGAATACCCATTCCTAGAGTTGGGCACATCCACCCCACACCTAGCAAAAAATAAAAATTGAATTGTTTTTATTTTTCCTATCTACACATTAAATCATCTGGTTCTTGAATAATAAATCTTCAAATTCGATGCATTATAAGTTCCCACGATGTTACCAGTTCGTGTATTGGCTACTTCATAGCTTCCATTATTGTTTACTTCCACAATATTCAAAATCTTCAATTTCACCAGGCTTAATATCAAAAATATCGTGATACTCTTCCAAAATTTTCCCTAGCTCTGGGGACTCCTTCTCAGTGTAGACTTCTTTTCCTTCAGCTTCATGAAAAATCAGAGACCATTGAGCATCTCCCTCGATGTCTTCCTCTTCTTTTCCCTCGAAGTTAATCTCTTCGGTATTCTTGAATCTAATCGTCTCTGTCTTCATATCTATCACTGCTTGATATTTCTGAATGAAATCTGCTCCCAATATCATGTCAAAAGCCATGTCCTTCATTACAACAAACACATGTCGGAAATCATGTCCTCCAATCGTAATACATAAGTATAATTGTGTTTTACACAGAGATATTTTATTGGGTATTATTCCTTGGATCTTAATTCCTGATACTGGAATCTCCTCTAAATTCTCCTTGAGCTTCCACAGAATATAAAGCTTCTCACTCACCAGACAAAGCATAGCCCCAGTATCGATCAAAGTATCGACAGGCATACCGAATACTTCGCATGAAATGATTGGCATTCTAATTCTTGTACCCATTTCTTTTCGTTCGTCATTCTGTTGAATTAAGTCATCATCCTCTGCTTGCCATTTAATAATTCTGGAAGTGAAAGTGTTCAAAATTCTATCTTCTACTGTGAATTCGAAGTTTTTTTTTCATTACCATTCCCCCGGGATTGTTGTGTTCCCGATGGACCTGGATCATTGGGCCTCTGCTCCAAAAATTGCAAGTTACCTTGGTGTCTTGCTTCCAAATTTTTCCTCGTCTCCTTGTTGAACTCTTCATTGGACTGATGATTATCCACATTCCCTCTGTTATTGTAGTTATTTCTACCATAATATCTTCTTTCCTGGTACCTTCCTTGACTATCTCGTGGTCTTCTCCATCGAGTATTGTATTGATTACCACCATCCGGTCTCGCATATGGCTTGTAACTGTATCTGTTACTGTACTGGTTCCATCCTCCTTTATTTGGATCTTCCCTCGGCGTTTTCTCTTCTCGCTCCTCTCGAATCTCTCGAGGTGTCTGAGAATAACTATCAGCCATAACAGCATACACAGCGTTGTTATTCTTTACTCCCTTCTGATGGAAGAATTGAGCGTTTGTATGATCCAGCTTCTGTAATACTTCATCAAATTGTTCCATATTATAGATATCAGCAGCGATCAAAGTCCTCTGGACGTCTGCTGGAAACTGACGTATCAATGCAGTAATCAACTCGTTATCTGGCATCGGCGGATCTAAATGTTGGAGTTTAGACAGCTGTCCAGAAAAGTACGTAGAGTATCGAGTAGGTTGTGACGTCGAGAATCTCTTCGAATATAACTCTGCTCTGACTTGCTGTTGGGTTTCCGGGGACCAAAACTTTTTCAATAGCCCACGAGAAAACTCCTCAAAAGTGGTTAGAGTGGATCTAAAAGCTCTAAACCAAAGAAGTGCAGGACCTTCCAAAAACTTCCCTATCACTCGGATCTGTCTTTCTTTAGGGATCTTAGAATCTTTCAGGTAATCACCTGCTTCTCTCAAAAATTCCACGGGTGTCACAGAATCTCGCCCTGAAAATTTAGAAGGCTTATCCTCTATATTCTTAAATACAGTTATGGGGTTGGATTGAAATACTGTCCTGACCTCGTCCTGTCAATCAGTCTCTCTAGCTGCTCCTAGATTTATCTGTATCTGTTCCTTTCCCCTTACATTTGGCATTTTTAACAGATGATCAGACTGTTTCTCATCCTTGATTTGAGTTTTCATAGCCTCAAGTTCCTTCTGGTTTTCTTCTGCCATCTTCTTAATTGCTTCAGTTTCTTTACAATTGTCCTTAACATCAATGGATATCTGGTTCATAACAGCCTCATGACTTTTCAATGACCCTGTCATATCTGATATGTCCTTTTGAGTTGCTTGGATATCTTTGGCAATTACTTCAATATGGGATGACAAAGATTCCCTAATCTCCTTGATTCCCTCTTGGTTCTCCAGCTTGAGTGTGTCTTTAATTTCATTGACAACTGTGGTTTTAATTTCAGTTTGTAACTCATTAATCACACCTTCTCTTATTTCTCCCATGACAAGTTCTTTGAATTGTTCCGTTAAACGTTGAACAACTAGAATTCCCATCTCATTACTCTCCTTCTTCACTCGGACTTCTAGGTCGATCATGTCTTCACCAACTTTCCTAAGACCATGTTCTATCCTATCAGCTAAGCTTTGAGATCGAAGATCGGCATCGCGAAATTTATCGTCCATTAAACTTGCGTTAGTAGCTAATGAAGTTTCGAGCTCATGTGTTTTATCGCATAATTTATTCATTTTACTTTCAAGTGACATTTTCAAAATTTCAGAATTCTCTTTAAATTTACTTTCCATTGAATTAAATTTACTGTTTAAATTTTCTTTCAAATTACTTTTTAAAGAATCAGAACTTTCTTTAAGTTTTTCATCTAAACTTTCTTTCAAGTTATCTTTTAACCTTCTTTCTAAAGAATCAGCATTTTCTTTAAGTTTATCATTCAAATTTTCTCTAAGTTTATTTTCTAAAGAATCAGAATTTTCTTTAAGTCTATTTTCTAAAGAATCAGAATTTTCTTTAAGTTTATCATTCAAATTTTCTTTAAGTTTATTTTCTAAAGAATCAGAATTTTCTTTAAGTTTCTTTTCCAAAGCCTCAGTATTTTCTTTCATAATGGCTGCTACACGCAGTCCAGCCTCTTTTGAACTCTCCTCCAAACTCCTCATCATCCTCATCATTTCTTCCATAATTTTCAATTATTATTCAAAACTTAGGGGTATACAACAGTGGCAAACACAAGCTTATTACTAGAACAAGAAATATGAATAGCTAATTGGAACACTATAATAAAATGAGATTTGTCCTAATGTCGACGTGATGGAAAAACAAAATTCTCTACTTTTACGAATTACATTTACCACAATATCACAAGAAAAAATATGCAAGTTCTCAAATATCCTCCACCTGGATTCTAATAATGTGTATGTCCAGTCATCGAACGTTTACTACTGAATTTACTTGACGCCCTAATGGTTAAGCCATTATCAAAATAATCAAACCCATTCTAATTATTAACCAAGTTAAATTTTAATTTCCCCCACTAATTGGGTTTCCTACTAATTTATTCATCCAAACCAGACATCTCTCAACTCCCAAAATATTTCTATAAAAATTATCACAATTTAAATCGGCATGCGATTGACCATGTCTAAATCGGGACCCACGTTCGAAGCCATTTCTCTCTCTATCTTATTTTATGTGCCCGTTTAGACCGGAGTCCGCACGACCACATATGCATTTTACCAATAATCAGTCAGCACGAGAGCCAAAATATCCCGGAGCGCCAGATGGGTTAAAGCAAATCGCAAAAACGACAACAAATTTAAAAAAATGCTTTACTGATTTTTGGCTCAATGCAACAATAAGGATAGAAGGAGATTTAATTGGGAGTAACACATCCTGTAAAATTATCTCAGTTTATTTTGAAGTTAAAATCTGACTGCAAAGATGCTCAAAGCAGCATCATCCACGTGTGGCGATCCACACTCTTATTTACACACAATATACAGAAATTTTCCAAACACATTTGACAATCTTTTTGAAAACACAAGTCCGATTAATAGTCCTGTAGACTGTGTTCCAAAATTATTAATATTTAATTCCAGTTCAAAGTTAATTGTCTATACTGGAAATATCTTAGATCACTGTTTGAATATTTACATGATATTAACACTCGTAGAATAAATGTTCATAGAATTTTTTTTAAACTTTCACTTTGTTTTCCAGTTTTCAAAAATATATCGTCGAAAAATATTATCATCATAGAAGCAACACAAATCATTTACACATATTAATAACATCTGAAAAGTATTTGACCTTGAGCATAGCATCGAAGAACTGTGTGAAGCACAAAAACAATTAATTGTTCTTCTGACATTTAACATTCGAGAAGTGACTCGATTATGAACTTCAAGTTCCTAACAAAATATATGATTTCTGAATCATCAACTTGATCAATAAATGGTTGAACCATTCAACTATTCAATTTTCCACTTGGGAACATTATTATAAAAATATTTATATTCATGGCCATTTTTTGCAATTTTCACAACTTGCAATTCTTCGACAGAATGCGGAAATTAGAATTGTAGTTTCATAATGAATTCGTTTAGTTCATGGCACTAGGATTGAAAACATCCTTCAAATTATTCGTGGTTAAAGAATTATTTTAAATTGGCAGTGGCCCATTCTATTATTTGTGTAAGAACACAATATTACAACAACAACGGCAAAGGTCTTCCTCTGAAGAAGAATAAACTACTATCATGACAAATCCGGGTTCTAGCAAAATCAAAGTCTAAATGGAATTCGTAAACAAGGTTGAAATAAGAACTGATGGTTTCTAAGAAATAACCTTCGGGTCATTCATACGACGAAATGTGTAGTTCCAATACTCCTACTATAAACCTGAGCCATCGAACCTGCTATTTGATTGATGTTCGAAAAAACCTCTTCATTCCTGCGACTTAAACATGCGCACCTGGGAATGGCATTTCAACTACTCCACACATATAAATTTTCTTCCCAAAATTTATACAATAAATCAAGCCTCTGCTTGTTATCAACACTGGAAGATTAATAAACTTACAAGTTTATTTTATTTTACCATTCAGTTCAACCCGTGAATTTACCATACTTATGAAAACCTTTATTTCACTTTCGAATGTGTATTTACGTCATGATTTTATATAAATACAAAAATATCCTATTTGATACAAATATCATTTGCTTCCCGTTTCATGCCTCTCCGTGTTATCTGAAAAATATACTTTGCTCATTGCAAATATCAACTGTTCAACCAGAACTGAAATGTTGGTTGAATGCGGGCTTGCGCTAACCACTATCCTTCGGAAAATCTCCTGTTCCAAACTAGAAATGATTAAACTACTTCATAGGCTCTCTCTCAATACATATGATTATTAGAAAATATAATATCCAAGAATTATTTAGAAAAATTATAAAAATTATTATTATTATTATTATTAGTGGATTATTATTATTATTATTATTATTATTTATATCATTTTAAATATATTTAATTATCATCTCATTATGTGAGAATCCACATGTTCGAACCTTCGAATATGGAAAAAATATCCATTCCTCAACAAAAATAAATTTAACTTTTACAGTTACATCGGCTGATTACCGTGATTTCCCAAAAATATGAAATATTCAAATAAATGCTCGAAATGCTCGGTCATCGATCCTAAACTATTCTGAGTGCTGAAAATACTCAGAATAACTCTAACAAGTCTTGCGTAAATCATTGCAAGCTTTAAATACGAAGAAAAAAATGTGTTGGTCATCTGCAGAAAAATAGTTTGTTCCAATTAGCTAGGCATAATATAATTCAAATGTGGCTTACATTTCTTGATGGTCTTGAAGTGTAGTAAACCTGGTCTGTACCAGATTTATCCATAGACATGCCCTGTCGGACAAGCACGTATAATCCTTGTATCCGCCGCCATCATATACCCACAATTCGTCTAGTCAGACATAGTGGTAGTATCTTTCGACGTTTGAATTAACTCTTGTTCCATTTTAATATGAGCTTCTATCAAAGCCATAACAGTTTGTTGAAATAGGGTCAGATCTAAGTGATCTCTTCTTAAATATGTCAGTTGTAACATAACTCACTGTAATCTTATCAGTACAAGAAAAACACTGACAGTCTAAGCAATTAACGGCTGTTCTGAAGATCGTTCCCTGGGCATGGTTTGTTATATCACCATCTACCATGCGCTAGACAACTTGTAGTTTCCCTTGCGTAGACTAATGAACGCCACCGTTATAGACTAGTCTTCAGTGTACTGACAGATCGAAGTGGTTAACTAGTTACAAATATGAAAACTGACTTGAAATGGATTTAAACATCCAAGTATTAAGTTATTACTGGACCGTGACAAAATATTATTTTCTAGACAAAGTCTAGCATATGTCCTTGTAGAAATATAAATATTTCCACCAATGTTTGTAGAAAATCAATCACCTCAGTGATTCTCCTCACCAGAAACTTACTGAGTTCCAACTCGTAGCGCAGCACTTTTCGTGACTATCACGACTTGAAAAGAACTTCTGCGTAGATCCGGCAACCATGTGCCTTGGCTCAGCGTAGATGCAACTTGCTCGCCAAGTGCTTGTGTTAGAATGAGCTGAAGTTGCTTCGGCCAGCTGGCTTTTATTCAAAACTGTCAGGGTCACGCGTCATCACCTGATATCTGGAAATCCTCATATCTCTTGAATCCCTGGTCCGATTTACTTGATACTAATTGCATTCTCTTTCATTTGGCCGTGCCAGTAATCTGATCCCAGTCTCAAGTCTCTACTCCATAGTTAACCATTTAATCAATAAATAGCCTCCACCTCTGCTATTACTCGCTACGTCACTTGACATCCAACTATCGGTAAATTATTTCCAAATGCTTCGAGAAGCAATGTAGCGCGATATTCAAATATCTCAACTTTCAAAAGCAGCTACAGCCTTTCCCTTGATATCTAGGTGTCTGAATCTTGGAATACCCATTCCTAGAGTTGGGCACAATATTGTCTACAACATATCACCCAGATATCCAAATATGGGTATATCTACCACACAGTATCAAATAAAATCATCCTTACGATGAACCCGTATGTCGACAAAAAAAAGTTAAAATGTGCTCTCAGACTAAATTCACCTAACCTGTACTTCCTGACGTGAAATAGAATTGAAAGCCTTGTAGACGAAACGCAATACACGTCACATAAAAACTGACCCTCTACGTTGTGCCAGGTGCCCATACACAGGAAGACCCCTTTCATAAATTATAAAGGCTTGTGGTGCATGAAAATTCAGGTTCTTTAGCCTCAAATTGCCCAAATTCATAAAAGCCGCAAAAACATGCTGGTTCAATTCAAGAATTTTTGAAAATAATGTTCCAGTTTGGAGATAAAATAGACCTTCTGTACTATAAGTCGAACGTGAAAATTGCATGAAAAAATTCTAAGTTACCCCTTGACCCCCTTAATTGCATTGATGAATTGTACAGTCTACGTTAGTTCCGTGATAACCTTATAGCCATTTGCAAACTTTCACAGAAATGTAATAAATGGAGTGACATTGCTTCTTACAGAAATAGAAGGAAAATTGTAAGCCACCCCTTGATATAATGTTCTCATGGTTACCGATTTGCATTTCTTCATTAGTTTGTTAAATTAAATTAAATTAGTTTTCGGGGAATATTTCAGAAACTGTTGGATTTAGAGCCTTATAATGTAGTTTTCGAGGACCCTTTAGGGCCCCCGAGTTTTGTTTCTGGCACCGAGGGGATTTGTCTCGTCGTTGTACGCCATAATATAATACTAATAATAATATAATATAGAGAGAAATTATAACACCTAGTTTTTTTTTTATTAATGCAGCCAATGGCCATGTACTTTTCTTTTCAGGACGGGTCAAGGAAGGGATATTATCAGAGAAAGAAGCATTCAATCACGCATGAGCAAAATGGAAATGGCCTACCATTTAACTAAGGACATCTATAAGAAATGGTAAATATCCTTCAACGCAAAACTAAAACATTACTGCAGTGTCATCCGTCCGGAGGTCTTGCATGCTTCTGAATGCCTCACGATGAACAAAAAAGGCTTGGTTGAGAAACTGGAGGCCAAATAAAGAAACATTTTGAGAAAGATATTGGGTTCCATCAAAGACAATGGGGAATGCAGAAGACGGCATAACCATGAACTATATACTCATGTGTAGAAGATAAGTAACGTCATCCGGAAGAGAAGGATACCAATTTTTGGGCATGTGAAACGAATGAGCCCAGCGAGACTGACCAACCGCAACATAACTTACTTTCAGGAGAGGAAAACAAAATGGGCCTGGTTCATAGAACTGGATAAAGATCTGAAAGAAGTGGGGATTACACCAATAGACATTCAGGAGCGCGCACCACTCAAAAGGAAACTTCAAGCTTGCAAAGGTTTCCAAGAAAAACCGAAGCTGAAAACGGGAAAGATTTGGACCCAGGAACGGAAGAAAGTCCACCGAGAACGAATGTGGGCGTACTGGGCAAACATCAAAGCCAGTAGGAGACAGTGGGGATGACGCGGTCCATAGATGGCCTATAAGAAATGAATGAATGAATGAATAATATGGAGATAGGAATTTAATAGACCTGCCGTACCACACCCGCAGGTGTAAATCGCGTGAAAAAATTCTAGAGTAGCCCTTGATCCCCTTAAGCGCGTTATACGTATTGATGAATTTTACGGCTTAATTTGGTTCCGTGATAACCTTCTAGCCGTTTGCAAACTTTCACACCAATGTAATTAATGGAATTGCACTGCGTCTTACAGCAATAGATGGACCTCCGAGAATCCGTTGGCATGGTTACTGGCTTGCATTCGTTCATTAGTTTATTAAATGAAATTAGTTTTCTGGGAATATCTCAAAAACGGTTGGTCTTAGGGCCTTAAAATGTGGTTTTCGGGTACCCGAGTTTTGTCTCTCACATTGAGGGGCTGAAAATGAGCTTTGTCTCGTCCTTCTATGCCTATTTTAGCATGTATTTTAAGGGGGTATGTCCCCTTTTATGAGAGGTACGGTGAAGAGATACATCAATGATTAGTGTCGTGCCTCTGATGGTTATCAGTACCAAATTTTACGTTGATAAACCCAGCCGTTCTCGAGTTATAAGGGAACAAAGTTGTCCACGGACAAACAAACAAACAAACAAACAAACAAACAGACAGACAAAAGAAATATTTTCGCACGCATCCATTAAAAACAGTCTGAAACGCGCAAACAACTCAATTTCCCGTAGAAATTCAGAGAAACAGACAAACTTTCATTTTTATATATAGAGAGATATACTGCAACGCTCGGTGTTGACCGTGTTTTATTGCACAAATTTAGGTTTCACTCGCTGACCGTTGGAGATACACGAAAAGTGATAAGGTCCTTTTGGATAGGAAATTAAATTTCAAAGCTCGCATGTGCCATCAAAAGTTTGCTATTTCCTACCGTTCTCTCTTTATTTGATATGGAAATATGAAATTTTGAAACCAAAGGGTGTAGTGACGTCACTAAAATGGTCGCCGTTTTTTAATAGTGAAAAATATCGAAATCAAAAGTATCCTATATGTAAACCTGGTAAATCAGCTACATCCATGCAAAATTTCATTTAAATCGGACCACTGGTTCTTGCGTTATTGAGTAACACACAGATAGACAGACAGACATACACCATCTCATTTTTATATATTAGTATGATTTACTTATCGTATAGATTTCATTGCCGGGAGTGTCCGAGGACATGTTCAGCTCGCCTGAGTCTGTCGCTGCTTTGAGCGGACACCCATAGGGTGAGCTACAAGTTCCGTTCAATTTCAAGTAGTTCCAACTTTCGCTACCAGATATCACTAATACCTAGTGTTGAATGTTGGAACTTTGAGAGAGCGTTCCAACGAAATCTAACCTAGAAATTTAGCTTCACACAAGTTTAGTCTGTGGAAGGATCTTTTACATGTCACAAATCTATGACATGGGACCGCCGGCTTTACTTCCCCTCCGAAGGAAGGCATACTGAGGGATTTTAACGTTCTTAAAAAATCTGACGTCTTCGGCCGGGTTTGAACCCGCTATCTTGGGCACAGCAGTTCATCATGCTACCAACTACGCCACCGAAGCCGCTGACCGAAACTTTCTCAACACGCTTCTGCCATCCTGTTACCAGTTTCAATACGCCCTGTTTGTAGCAGTCTGATTGGTTGGAGTATAGCCGCCTACAGACCGCTGATTTCACTTCCACATCTGTCGCAAAGTATTGGCCGGCCACGAATTTCTTCATGTGACTAAACATATGAAAGTCCGAAGGTGCTAGGTCCGGACTGTATGGTGGATACTGGGTATTTTCTTACGAACAGGAACAGGAACATGGGGGCGGGCATTGTCATGAAGAAGTTTGACACTATCGGCAATAATTTTGTGGCGTTTGTCACAAAGGGCACGACGCAACTTAACCAAAGTTTTAATGCAGGCTGCAGCATTCATAGTGGTCCTGTGTTCAGCAAATTCCAGCAATAACACACCACACATATCCCAGAACACTGTTACAAGCACTTCCCTAGCAGATTGAGTCCCTTTGAATTTGTTTCGTACTGCGGGACCAGCATGTTTCCACTCCATTGAGGCCTGCTTGGTTTCGGGCGTGTAGTGGTACGCCCACGACTCATCACCAGTGACGATTCCTTTCTGAAATTCATGCCCTTCTGCGGGGTAACGCATTAAGTGCTCCAAGCTTCTCGTCGTTCACTGGCCCTAGTGGTTGTCTGTCAGGTTCTTAGGCACCCAGCGAGCACTAACTTCACGGAATTTCATGTGCAATGAACAACGTCGTACACCGCACCATTGAAAATGTTGAACGTATGCCAAAAGGTCCGCAGGTGCACACGCCGGACTTTTATGAGGATCATTCCATAAGTCATGGCAACTATGTTATATCTTTTGAATATCATGGTGATTCCAGTGTAGACATTTGAAATACCTCGGCAAAGATCACAGAATTCACCCGACAAAAGGCGACTGTAAGTGCAGTTGGCTAGGTACCAGCGCTATACTCGTTCATTCTGAGCTTGGCCGTGCTACAAGATGGATGTAAGAAGATTGGAACAGCAATCATTCGTGAAAATTGGTTGGCATAAATGCTACCCGGTGTCACGCAGCACTATGTGAAGCTGTTGCGTAGGGGCCGATAACCTCGATGTTAGGCCCCTTAAAACAACAATTATCGTCATCATCAACGAAGCTGTTGCACGATGGGTGGAGACTTTCCGACATGGACGACCAGCAACAGCAGACTCGCCGCGAAGTGGGCGCCCCTCGTCTTCCCGAACTGACATGTCCGTGTCTGTTATTGAACAGCATTCCAATGCTTCGAAACGGTGCCCAGGATGTTAATTGAAAGATTTGTGTTCCATTTGTTCTTGTGCAAAACAAATTTACGCAGAGTTCCATTGTGTGGTTTTCATTTGTACCTTTGCCGTTAACTCCTGTGCTCGAACCCTATTTTCTGTTGGCATTGAGATATCACACGGCCTTAACGGTTATAACATAGTTGCTATGACTTACCGAGTGACCCTCGTAAAATTGCTGCATCAATGGCTCGGACATTCTGCGGGGTCGTAGCTGAATCACTAAGGTTCACACAGCCCTGTTGGAAGAATGCACACCACCTGCAGATATTGCTACGCGCATACACACCACGCATGCCCCTGTGAATGTCACTGGGTTTATAACCTTTGGCCCACAAGTATCGAAGTACACTTCATTGCTTTTCACATGTTGACGACAGTAACATGCGTGCCATGTTTGTTTCATAGTTCAGGCTTCCCTCACTAGAGCTGCACATAAAACAAAATACAAAAATCCGATGACTTCGGCTGGGTTTGAACCCGCGGCATTGGGCATAGAACTCAGAATGCTACCAACGACACCGCCGAAGAATAAGGTTTGAGGCGGTAGAATGATGTCCAAATTTCTGACACCTAGCGGCGAACGTTGGAACTTGTCTAACCGTTTCTAACCAAATACAACCTACAGATTTGGCTACACACTACCAATTGTAGTGGTAGGTTCTTTTACATGCCATAAATCTATGACATGGGCCTGTCGGCTTTACTTCCCCTCCGAAGGAAGACATACTGAGGGATTTTAACACTCTTGGGCATAGAAGCTCAGCATGCTACTTCGGGCGGGTTGAACTCGCGATCTTGGGCATAGCCGTTGTCTAGTGGGGTTTGAATATCCCAAAATGTCACCATATTCTGCGTCCAGTATCTTCAGTGACTCCTCTCTTATCGCTGGCAGTTGGTAATAAACGGCCCAAAAACGCGGACAATTGTTCGTTCATTCTCACGCCATCTAAACTGATAGAAATGAATGAAATAGGAAGGAAGATAGTAGTTTTACGTGACCGTGAATCATGTGATTATGACCCGCGGAACGTCCTTTTTACGTCGAATCCGAACAACAGAACATGGCAATTCACTTCGAAAATACCGACAGCAGTGGCTACGCACGCTAAAGCGCAGCGTTAGGTCATGGGTCCAAGCTCTCTGCTGGCTCGGTAGATGCTTGGGTCGTCCGTCATTGAAATGGTTTTCCATGGTTTTCCCATTTTCACACCAGGCAAATGCTGGGACGGTACCTTCTGACAGGCCACGACCGCTTCTTTCCACATCTTCATCATTCCATCGCTCAACAACGGGGGGTGGATAGTGTGTCGGTCTACCAACCCCAAGATTGCAGGTTCGCTCCTGGCCGTGGTAAGTGTGTTTTTTTTGAAAGGCGGCAAAAATATGACATGCATGTCATACGATGTTGGCTTGTCAAAGAACCCATTTGAATTCAGTAGGCCGTGTTCATAATGGCAAAATTAATCTCGGGAGTTTCCGCCAACACAATGTTCCTCATTTCTCTACTAGAAAGCGCTATAGTGTTCAAGAAGCTTAGATATCTAACCTCCTTGACTTTCATAGTGATTCAAGGAACAACGAAATTTGACATGCAAGTTACCCTCTGGGTGTCAAATAACAAAGCTTGCACCTGGCACCCGAGGCCATACGATATTATTATTATTTACCGCTCAACCCGGTGCGCAGGTTGCCGACGAGCGTCGACTAGAAAGACCTGCACTCAGGAGGTCACACGACAACAACAACAAAAAACTTGGAAAATCACACATGCATTGTCCGGGAATCGAACCCAGTCCATCTTGGTGAGAGGCCAACAGCTTGAGCGCTGCGCCACCACACCCCAGAAATAAATAAAGATTAACAACCAGTCCCCGAGCTACGGGAATTTACCATATACAACTAAAATAACACGAATAGGCTGGGAAACGAACCCGGGACCATTTAGGACGAAGTGTAACGTAATATCGCAACGAAGCCGTATGTTCCTAATACTGTATCATCTTGTCTAATTAATTCACAGCACACGCAGCACTCTAACTTGGCTTCATCAATCACAGTCCCCTTAGCTGACATATGCATGCAACTTGCCGGACAGTAGAGTAAAACAAGTTGCCAGCATTCCCTAATCTGCAGCATACATGGAACCAGGGTTCTGTTTAATGACAAAGGACAAGGAATAATAATATCTCCATATTACATGTACATTAAACCCTGCCTTAAAAGGACCATTTATTAAACGGGAACTTATCTTAAACGCAAATATTTGACGGTCGCGTGAAGATAGGTGTGAAAAGCGTGTTATAATCTCTTCATTAAACGGAAACTGTGAAACACGGACAATGGAAATCAAAATACTCATTTTTACGGACAATTACCACGGTGGGTGAGTGGTCATCGTGTTGGACTACCACCCCCAAGCTTGCAGGTTTCCTCCTGGCCGTGGTAAGTGATTTTTGAAGAAAACGACAAAAATCACTACACGCATGTCATTAGTTGTTGGCATGTTAAAGAACCCATTTGAATTCAGTAGGCCGTGTTCATAATGGCAAAATTAATCTCGGGATTTTCCGCCAACACAAAAGTTCCTCCTTTCTTCACTAGAAAGCGCTATAATGTCAAGGAGCTTAGATATCTGACTTCCTTGACTGTCATAGCGCTCCAAGGAACAACAAAATTTGACATGCAAGCTGCTTTCTGGGTGTCAAATAACAATGCTTGCACTTGGCACCCGAGGCGATACGATATTATTATTATTATTATTATTACTACCAAGTTCCGGAAATGTGGTATTTAGAAAAACTTTATGCCCCCTGTGAAATTTCACCTTCTATGCAGTATTAATCGATTCTGTAGCTAATAAGGAATGTACCAATAAGTGTTCCTTTTATTGTTCTCCAACTTACAGGCCAAAGTATACACCTAATTGCCTGTTTCCTGTTCCCCAAATATTACCCAATGCTCGCTTAAAGAGTTGTCACTCAACAAATGCCTGTCTTTATGTCAGCCCTTGTCAATCAGCTTACATTACTGACATAGTTTCGCTGTAGTCATTATGGCTTTGACTGTGCTTAATCTTAACATGAGTGTAAAAGTGATATATATTATTATATTTCCGTGTCCGGGAAAATTGAATATCTACAGCCTGCTTCCATTCGACCGACCGGGTCAGGGAATGGAACGAATGAAGTCCTCATATAGCGGCGAGGATATGAACTGTGCCGGCTGCCGAAGCCTGTCGCACTCCCATGGAGCAATGATTAAATGAATGACACATGAAATAAAATGATAGTGAAGAGTGTTGCTGGAATTAAATTGTGACAGGGACGACCAGAGTACCCGGAAAAACCTGTCTGCATCCGTTTTGTTCAGCACAAATCTCACATGGAGTGACCGGTATTTGAACCACGGACCAAGCGGTGAGAGGTCGGCGTGCTGCCGCCTAAGCCACGGAGGCTTCTCCGTGTCCGGGAGACACACTAAATTCTTCCTTTCCAGAACTCTGCAGCTCTTATCCCTCGGTCTGTGGCCAACATAAGGTTTTCCTGGCTGCAGGTGTCATTCAGATCTTGGCACGTGAGCAGGTGTTGTGGAGTCTGGACTTCTCCACAGTCACATCTTGGATCTTCTGCATAACTCCACTTCACAAGGTTGCTACGACACGGCTTCGGTGGCGTAGTTGGTAGCATACTGAACTTCTATGCCCAAGATCGCGGGTTCAAACCCGGCTGAAGTTGTCGGATTTTTTTACGAGTGTTAAAAATCCCTCAGTGTGCCTTCCTTCGGAGGGGAAGTAGAGCCGGCGGTCCCATGTCGTAGATTTATGCCATGAATAAGAACCTACAACTAACTACACTTGTGGAAGCTAAACAAAAAAGTGCAGTTTAGTTTGATAACACTATATTAATTCCAACGTTCACCGAAGGTACTGACTGCGAGGGCATTTAGTAGCCACGTCTGCAGCTAGGTGTCGTGGATGGTAGCAGTTGGTAGCAAAAGTAGGAACTACTTGAAGAATGTATCGTCTGCAGTCCTTCTACCTGAATCACAGATAACACACACTAATACAGCCATCACAATTAGCACAGGTTATCAGACAGATTCTACACACACCCAAAATACACGGGGCTACATGACCACGTTGCCACAGCCCCTAAACTAAGGAACCAAACAAATATTATGAACAAACAATCTAAAATTATCAAATTTATGTATTAATTGCTGAATGTCTATTTTTTTTCGTGAAGAACTACCAAAAAAAAAAAAAAAAGATTTTAAAGTTGCGAGTCATAGATTTTTAGCGATTTTTCGTGATTGTTCCGCGAGTTCAAGCGTATAATTATATGATATTTTTATGTAAAATATGCTCTAAACCAATGTTTATTTGTTTTAATTTTTTGTTGTGATTTTGCGAGTCGCTAATTTTGACTGACTCCACCAAATTGTTTTTAATGTTATGTTTTCACATGTGATATTTTTGTTGACTGACTGAAAATGTTTGCAATATCAGTTGACTATGAGGCAACACTGAAAAATGGATTCAACATTCTCTATACTAGAGACTGTGTTACCATGTTTTCAATAATAATGATTATAATAATAAACCACCCACAACATATACCACAAATTGTGTTTTTCTATGAACACAACAATTCGTCCCTATAACACTGTCATCTAACCAGTGCCTTATCCTATCCGAAAAAGACACGGATAGTCAGTCTGAAAGACTAGACTTTTAATCATTTTAAATGCTACAAATGCTACAAATGCTGCGTGAACTCAATGTCCGTTAGCAAGTGCAAACCAAGGATGTAGCTGGCTGGATGGTGTCACGCTCACCGGAGCGTACGGGGAAAGGAGGTAGCACAAGCAGTACAATGACGTCACACACCTCAGTGCATTCTCGGTACATTTCGTCCCGTCACCGTAACGTAACGCCAGACCCCAGATAAAGTCGACATAATCATTTAAAATGCTAAAATGTTTGCTTGCGAAGTTAGAGAGAAAAGAAAGAAAGATCCTACACATCATACTTGGCCTGGACTACAAAAATGGCATCTACATCAGATAATCCAGCCAAGAAATATACTCGAAGGTAGAGAAGATCACAGACACAATGCGAAAACGCAGAGTTTGCTTCTACGGTCATATAAGACGGATGATCGACTCCCGGTGGACGAAACGTATCTTCAGTATATTCGACTCAAAACCAAAAACGACAATGCCATGGTATGTTAACGTCCAGAAAGATCTTAAAGAAATGGGGATACGAGCAGAAGATGCACAAGACCGAAATCTTTATAGAGCAGCCATCAAGACGTTTGGGACTTTCCGGGACGAAAAACGGACAACTGGTGCGAAATGGACAGAAGAACGTCGTGCTAAACACAGTGAGCCCATGAAGACAATGTGGATCAAGCGAAAAATGAACAAATGCCACAATGTAAAATGTAAATGCAAATGTGAAACTTGGACTATTGGTGCAGCAAAAAAGAGGAGAATTGAAGCGTTTGAAATGTGGTGTTACAAGAGAATGATGAAGATCAGATGGGTAGATAGGGTTACAAACGAAGAGGTATTAAGACTAGTGGGAGAGGAGAGATGTTTCTGGCGACTGCTAATGAAGAGAAGAGATAGGTTGGTAGGACACATACTAAGGCACCCAGGAATAGCAAGCTTAGTTATGGAACGAAGGGTCGAGGACAAGAACTGTAGAGGTAGACCAATTTAGAATATGTTAAACAAATTGCCTCGGACGTAGGGTGTGGTAGCTATGTAGAAATGAAACGATTAGCTCAGGACAGGGAGACATGGAGAGCTGCACCAAACCAGTCAGAGGACTGAAGACTCAAACAACAACAACAACAACAACAAATGTAAATAAATGAATGAATGAATAACAATGTTATTTGTTATACGTCACTTTTAACATCTGCGGCGTTTAAAGAACTCGGGGTGCCAGAATCTTGCCCCGAAGGGAATCTTTAACGTGCCAGTAAATCTACTGACATGGCTCCCTCGCATTTGCGCACCCTCAAATGCCATCTGACTACGCCAGGATTCGATTCTGCAACCTTAGGCACAGAAAGCGATAACGTGATTGCTGAGCCACACAACCCTGGCCGTCATTTTAACGCCCTTAGATGTCATGGTCTCTTGTAATTAATATGGCACACACTTTGTCTGAACAATATTTTATCCGCTGCCTAAGCCTCTAATGACAGAGTTTAATCCTCGTCACAAAGACGTTAAACCTGCGAGGTAGATAACCCACTTTACGGGGGATCTCCTCGCTAACAACATTGAAGTTCCACTCTATAGAAAGTTGAGTTGTGTTCTTGTTGTTGATTTATTTAGGGGCTTTGCGACATCGTTGTCATGTATCCCCGTCTATATGGGTGTGTGTGTGTGTGTGGAATTAGTCTAATAACCTCTGTTATTGTGATGGCTGAATTAGAGTGTGTATTTTTTGTAAGTCAAGTGAGGATTGGTAACGAGACAGCCGTGGCATTAAATTAGGAACGATCCTCGCATTTGCTTGGAGGCGAAGTGGAGAAACTATGGAACCAGGATGGTTGAGGTAGAATCTAATCCACAACTTACAATTTTTGCTTCACGGGGCTGGATGACCCCGTACCAGACCTCAGGGGGTAGTGCGACACAAATGTACTAAGATATTATAACAATGTTATTCGAAAAGGAAAAGAGTGTTGTTGTTGATTTTTTAGGGGCTTTGCGACATGGTGGCCATGTAGCCTTGTGTACGTGGTTGTGTATAGAAGTGGTCTGATAACCTGTGTCACTGTGATGTCTGTACGGTAGCTACGTTCACTAACGTACATTGCTAGGCCATGGGGCCAAACTCTCTGCAAACTCGGTAGACGTATGTTCGAGTCCCATCGGCGGCTGTCTTTGAAACGATTTTCCGTGGTTTCCCCATTTTAAACACCAGAGAAATACTGGGACGGTTCCTTCTAACAGGCCACGGCCGCTTCCTTCCACATCCTTGCCCTGTTTCATTCATTTCATCTCTAATTAACTCCTCTCATGAGGTTGCTTCCACTTACTTGTGCCGGACTCCTCTCTGTCTTCTTTCCTGTCGACCTCTCTTGGTCAACTCTCGTTCTTTTCCGACCCCGACGGTATTAGGTTATCCGAAGCCTAGGGAGTTTTTCACTTTCCCGCCTTAATAGGCCCTAGTCTCATATTTTCTGATTCCTTTTCGAAGGGTCAGCCTTCTTTTTCTTTTCATGATATCTCCTACCTTCTGCTCAATGCCCTGAAGAAGGCCCCACCACTTATGGTGAACCCTGGATAGTGCTACACCCTCAAGAGCTCACGGCTGGTGAGTTTGGGAGTTGGCGACACCGAGGGATTCCTGAGCTGGGTCCGTTTTGTCCCCTTTTTCCTCAGACCTTAGGGCAGGCCCTCTCCTCATTCCCATTGCTATCTGCCTTTCATGGCTCTCCTTTCCAAGTCCCTCAATCCTCATTCTTCGAGGGTTGAGGGAATTTCTTTTCTTCCTGTCAATTATTTTCCTTATCCTTTATTTGTTTAGCATTTCTTCTTCTAGTATGTAAGTCTGTAGTTAGTGTTAGTTATAGTTTTCATTCTCATCTCATCTTTCACTCTCATCTAAACCATTAGGGGCCGATAACCTAGATGTTAGGCTCCTTAAAACAACAATCATCAACATCATGAGGTTGGCGTCAGGAAGGGCATCCAGCCGTGAAAACCATCCACCACATAGATTTTCATCGCATCTAATCTCATCTCCGACCCCGTTAAAAACGGGAATAAAAAGTGACAGTCAGTCTGAAATGCTACAAATGCTGAAAAATCCTAGAAAGGCTGGAGGCTTCCCGCTTCGCTCGAAGCGAAAGACTCTTGACATGTTAGAAAATAAACTGCATAATACTTATCTTGCTTTATAATACTTTACCTTGTTTTAAATTACTCGTGAACGGCAAGTGCAAACCAAGGGCAAAGCAAGGTCAAGCGCGCGGGGACGTGCCCCTTCCATCCAGTCTAAAAACACTTATAGTGGGCGAAGTATTGAAGATAGAGATATGCTCTCGCGGACTTTTTTGTAGAACTTTTCATGCTGACCAATTCTTACGCTCATAGTATATTGATATTTTTAACGGTTTGCCCAGCGTAAGCTTAAGAAGCGCACGGACGCCAAGTTTGTTTTCGACTTTTTCACTGAAATCGTTACTGCTTGGCTTCCTTTGATCATACATAAATTATTTTCTACAGAATCTTTCCTCGAGATATCCTTTACAAAATGGTGAAAACCGCATCAAAATCCATCCAGTGGTTCTCGAGATTACCCGTGACATCCAAGAATCGGGGATTTTAGTCTTATACTAACGAAGTAGAGATTGTCGGGGAACACATGCACCAAGCGGTACTATGACGTCACACACCTCAGTGCATCTGGGTACATTTCGTCCCGTCACCGTAACGTAACGCCAGACCCCAGCGTAACGACGAAGTCGACACGATCATTTAAAATGATAAAACGGGGCAGACACACACACTGTGATGTACTAAGTGTGTGTACTTGTAATCAACGTAGGATTTGGGTCAGGAAGCGGCCGTGGCCTTAAAGTTAGATGATATCCCAGCACTTTCCTAGAGTAGAAGTGGGAAACCATGGGAAACCACTTCCAGGATGGCTGAGGTAGGAATCGGCCCCGCCTCTTATCAGTTTTCCCTTACGAGGCTGAGCGTACAGCCCTCAGATCAGAATTAAATTTCTCTGGCTGAGCCAGGAATTGAACCCTGGGTTCCGCGGGGAAATGATGATGATGATGATGATAATTGTTGTTTTAAAGGGCCTAACATCTAGGTTATCGGCCCCTAATGGTCTGTCAGATAGTGAAGATGACAATGAAATGGAAACCAGAACGAAAATTAGGCTGGACTGAAAACAGATTGAAATGACGCACAAAATGTAGTTTAGGAGTAAAATACTTACAAAATGCAATCGAAATTGAAAATACATACATAATGCAATTGAAATTCAAAATACTTACAAAATGCAGTTGAAATTGGAAATATTTACAAAATGTAATTTAGATTCGAAATACTCACAAAATGTAATTTAGATACACGGGGAGCCAATTCACAAAAACAGTGAGGAAATCTTAAAGAGAAAAGGAAGTGTAATGAAAAGAGAAAGGAGGCTGATCCCCAGAAGAATGAGGGATCACGAAAGATGAGACAAGGGCCAATGAAGGCGGGGAAGGAAGAGACTCCCTAGGCCTGGGATACTCTAATACCGTCGGGGTTGGAAGAGAACAAGAGTTGACCGAGAGAGGTCGACAGGAAAGATGAAGGAGAGGAGCCTGGCACAAGTAAGTGGAAGCAATGATGTACTCAGCTGGGGGGGCCGTGGTCGCCAACCAACGTCCCACTAGATGTGAGCCCCTGGGGGAGCCGATATTTTAGAAGTTGTCTTACTGTTCTTATTTCCTTCTAATAACACCAACCTCAGTGTTTCGCCCCTTAAAACAACAACAACAACAATCAATCCATCTCCTAACAGTCGTGGTAAGCGATCTAAGACGTACGGCTACTATGCTCGGGAATACAAAAGCTATTCACAGTTCTCAAATTAGCTTCTACAGGACGAGTATTAGTGAATATATCTCTCCAAGATAAACAATGAAGTCTGTTTGAGGATCGACTTGAGGAATATTTAACTTAGCGTTACTAAGTTAAGTTTGTTTATCTTCTTCCTCCAACCACTAGCTAATTAGAAATACTCTTCAAGTCCCTTTCCGTGGAGATCAATGTCACTCGCGCGGCCAAATTACAGTACCATTCCCTTCCCCGCTCTACTTTCTTCTTCGAGGTAATTTTGTTTCATGTCTTACTAACTTGCTTAGCCATTGTTGACTGGCTCACAGAGTAGAAGAAGGCAGATGTTATATCATTTCAAATGATCTTGTCGGCTTCATCGTTATGGTTGGGTCTACCGTTATGCGTTACGGTTACGGCGTGTATGACGTCATCATGTTGTTCAGTGCATATGCACCGAGTCTGAGTTTACTCCTGGGGTTATGTGAACGGAGACGGCGAGTGCGTGACGTCATGCATCAGAGTGCACGGGAAGCCTAAGTTAATGGGTAATGGAGTCTGTTGAAAGAGTCCTGGGGCTTCGAGCGAAGCCTGAAAACCTCCTGAGCCTTTCTAACATGTGTAGCTTTTGTAGCATGCATCATTTGAAATGATATAAAGTCTAGTCTCTCAGACTGACTGTACTTTTTAACAACAACCACTAGGACATAATCCCTGTTGTGAACGAAGTCAGCAGCTACGGTGGCGTAGTTGGTAGCATGCTGAACTGCTGTTCCCAAGATAGCGGATCCAAACCCGGCCGAAGTCGTCGAAATTTTTAAGAGCGTTATAACTCGGGGGGGGGGGGGGGGGGAGTAAAGCCGGCGGTCCAATGTCATAGATTTATGGCATGTAAAAGATCGTTCCAGTCGTCTCCGTAGCGTAGCGGTCAGCGTGGTTAACTACCGCCCCGGAGGTCCTGGGTTCGAATCCCGGCTCTGCCACGAAATTTGGAAAGTGGTATGAAGACTGGAACGGGGTCTACTCAGCCTCAGTTGGTCCAAATGAGTAGAGGGGGTTCGATTCCCACCTCAGCCATCCTCGAATTGGTTTTCCGTGGTTTCCCACTTCACCTTCGGGCAAATGCCGGGATGTTACCTCCTGTAAGGCCACGGCCGCCTCCTTCCCTCTTCCTTGCCTATCCATCCTAACCTTCCATTCCCTTCCCTCACGAGGCCCCTGTTCGCTTTGCAGGTGAGGCTGCCTGGGCGAGGTGCTAATCCCACCTGACCAGTTGTATCCACTCCGATTAAATGTTCCCAGCACTAGGACACTGCCTGAAAGATGGCGGTAGGGGTGCGTTCCCTCGGTGAGTCCGTGGGAGCCACCACACTGGAGGGTAAACTCGATAAAGGAAAAAAAAAGATCCTTCCACAGACTAAACATGTGAAAAGCTAAATTCCGAGGTTAGATTTCATTGAAACGTTCTATACGTTTTAACGTTCACGACTAGGTATCAGTCACATCTGGTGGCGAAAGTTGGAACTACTTGAAATTGAACGGAACTTGTAGCTCACCCCATGGGTGTCCGCTTGAAGCAGCTACAGCGTCTGGCGAGCCGAACATGTCCTCGGACACTCCCGGCACTAAAAGCCATACGATAAATCTATACTAATACGAATACCTTAATAAAGCTCAAGAGTTTGTTTGTTTGTTTGTTTAAACGCGCTAATCTCTGGAACTACCAGTCGGATTCGATGTTTTTTTTTGTATATGATAGCCTGATTCAAGAGGAATAGTTTAGGCTATGTAGCATTAGGCTACACCTCTCAGGTAACCTTATAGATTGATTTTTGTTCAGTAAGTCGGAAGAACAAGCGCTCCAGAACGGCTTCAATAATACCTAAGTCTATTGTTGCCATGTAATGCGGGCTGCATCACGTCGCCCCTACCAGTGTACTGCTGCATAATTGCGAGCTGCTTATAAATTGCAGTCACGGGGAGTAATTAGTGCAAAAAGATTTCTTAGGCCCCTTAAAACAGTTAACATCATGACAATAGTATGGCTCTGTATAAGGGCGATGGTGCTTTCCGATCCTTATCCTTGAGCGCTCCAGTTCTATAGTAGTATTCATTCATTATCATCCATAAAACAAATACATCCACCGGGCATTACTGCTAGTAAATAAATAAATAAATAATAACCGAAGAATGTAAACACAAGCCATTTCTCTAGGTTTATGCCGTGTCTTTTGTGAGGTTTCACCTAGGAACTCCAAGCTAGCCTCATCAGCGGGCTCTCGGGGTCTGTCCTCCCAGGGTCTCACATCTATTGCGACGTGGTTTGGCGACCACGGGACCCCAGCTGAGTCCAGCATTGCTTCCACTTACTTGTGCCAGGCTCCTCTCCGTTTTCTTTCATGTCGACCTCTTTTGGCCAACTCTTCTTCTCTTCCGATCCCGACGGTATTAGGATATCCCAGGCCTAGGGAGTCTCTTCCTTTCCGCCTTCATTGGCCCTTCTCTCTCATCTTTCCTGATCCCTCATTCTTCTTTTTCTTTACATTATGGTTCCTTTTCTCTTTAAGATTCCCGCCCTGTTTTTCTGGATTGGCTCCCCGTGTCTCTAAATTACATTTTGTGAGTTTTTTTAATCTTAACCTCATTTTGTAAGTATTTTCAATCACAATTGCATTTTGTAACTTCTACAGTATTTTGAAACGCGGGCTTCCACATATTGTAAGTATTTTGAATCTACCATACATTTTGTAAGTATTTTGAATTCCAATTGCTCTTTGTGAATATTTTGAATCTGAACCGGCCTTGTTCAATCAAACTTGCATTGTGTATTTCCAATTTCAATTGTATTTTGTAAGTATTTTGAATTTCAATTACCTTTTGTAAGTATTTCCACTCTACATTTTGAGAGTCATTTCAATCTGAGTTCCATTTGATTGTCGTTTTTGCTATCACCCAGACAATTAGGGGACGATAACCTAGATGTTAGGCCCCTTAAAACAACAATTATCGTCATCATTAAATTCGTGTCCGTGCCCGGGCCCCCCACAGAAGTAGCGAACTGCGCTTTACCTCCCTTCTTATGGAGCGCATCTGTGATTCTTTACGGCGAGAGCTAAAAGCTCAAGCGCTGTGTTCTGTGCCTGCAACAGAGTAGCCCGAGGCTTCGCACTGTATAACTCAAGGCCAGACCTTTCCAGTACTACCACCTGTAAACTCCAGCGCGGGATTATTGAAACACAAAGAAATCATTGCGGTTATTCATTGACATCCCTTGCTCTGCTTACTCTTCATACTCAAAAATAATGAGAATATTATGACGTTGATGATAATTGTTGTTCTACGGGGCCTAACATCTCGGTTATCGGCCCCTATAATGGAAATAGTGCACAGTTCTGTCAATCAGTTGCGTAGAACTGAAAATACTCGAGAGACAAGCACTGAAAATGTGGCTTTTATTTCATAGAAATGAATCAATTATTTTTAGCCTACTTTTCTCATTTAGCAAAAATGAGGAAAAAGTAGACTTAGGAGATCGATCCGGGAAAATGTCTGTCTGTCTGTCTGGCTGGCTGGCTGTGCATGTGTGTGTGTCCTCCCGTATCAACTCCGAAACGACTGCAGCTATGGAAACCAAATTTGGTGTGAGTAAAGATCTCCGCCGGAATATCTCAAGGCCATACTTGAAAATTATGTCAGTGCTACCAACTGCTGAAAAATCGCAATTGAAATTTGAGCTCATTGTTGGATATCCTGGAAGGGATTTGGAACACATATAGATAATAATATTTCAATTTTATTTCCAGGAGGCCATTCATGACAGTGTTACCAACATGGCTCTAAGCCAGCTGATAACTCTATTTTTAAATGCATGTAACTTCTACGCTATCAATGGGATTTAAACCAAATTTCGTATGTAGTATGTGCACAATAACTAATATGACTGGCCGTATTCTCAAGAGCAACCAGGGCTGCCAACTGATAATAAATGCTCTCTCTATTATTGTATTCTAATACCAATATATCAGAAAGTATGCAAACCAAGAGCCAGAAACTTTGCACTCGTATAGTACATGACCTTCTACATTAATTTGGAGTACCTAGTATACGTCAGTACTGCCAACATGATTCTAAGCTTGTTGATAAGTATAAATTTTTAAATGCATGTAACTACTATACTGTATTAACAAATGGATTTCAAACAAATTTCGTATGTGACTTTTGTACCATAACTCATATAAATATGCGTATTCTTAAGAGCCAGCAGGGCGACCTACTGAAAATAAATGCTCTCTCTCTATCTTTTTACCCTAATATCTATAAATCAAAAAATATGAAAGCCAACAGCTCTAAACTTTGCATACGTATAGTACCTAACATTCTAAATTAATATGGGGTAATTAATGTACGTCAGTGCTGCCAACATTATTTAATTCTTCTGATAACATTTTAGATAAATTCTAAGAAGAGTAGGCATTTTTGGTTCGTCACGGAACTTCTTGTTTAATTTATATCTCAGGTTGTTGTTGTTGTTGTTGTTTGAGTCTTCAGACTTTTGACTGGTTTGATGCAGCTGTCCATGCCTCCCTGTCTTGAGCTAATCGTTTCATCTCTACATAGCTACCACACCATACATCCGAGGCAATCTGTTTAACATATTCTAACCTTGGTCTACCCCTACAGTTCTTGTTCTTGACCCTTCCTTCCATAACTAAGCTTTCTATTCCTGGGTGTCTTAGTATGTGTCCTACCAACCTATCTCTTCCCTTCATTAGCAGTCGCCAGAAACATCTCTCCTCTCCCACTCGTCTTAATACCTCTTCGTTTGTAACCCTATCTACCCATCTGCTCTTCATCATTCTCCTGTAACACCACATTTCAAATGCTTCAATTCTCCTCTTTTCTGCTGCACCAATAGTCCAAGTTTCACTTCCATAGAGCGCCAAGCTCCAAACAAAGGTTTTCAAAAATGACTTCCTAATACCTAAATCTATATTCGATGTCAACAGATTCCTTTTTTGTAGAAAGGCTTTCCTTGCCTGAGCCAACCTACTTTTTATATCCTCTTTGCTTCGTCCATCACTGGTTATTTTGCTTCCTAAGTAACAGAAGTCTCCTTCTTCCATCAGCTTTTCACCTGCCAATTTGATGTCCATAGAGGTTTCTGATTTATTTCGGCTGCATTCCAGTATTTTTGTTTTACATTTATTAATTTTCATCATGAATTCTTTCTTCAACTGTATGCCTCTCACCAAGGCGGTCCGGGTTCGATTCCCGGGCAATGCATGTGAGATTTTCGAAGTGAAATGCCATGTCCTGTGGTTCGGATTCCACGTAAAAAGGAGGTCCCGTGGCTCATGATCTCAAGATTAACGGTCACGTTAAACTACAAACTTCCTTTTTCTTTCTTCAAGACAGAGTCCATACCATTCAAAAACTCATTCAAATCTTCGGGCGTTTCGGCCAAGATGACGATGTCATCAGCAAATCTCAAAGTTGAAATTATTTCTCCTTGAATCTTCACTCCAACTTTAAATTTTTCTCCAGTTTCCTTCATTGCTTGTTCAACGAAAAGATTGAAAAGTATGGGTGATAAGTTGCAGCCTTGCCTTACACCTTTCTGAATACCAGCTTCTCTCTCATGTCCTTCAGCTCGAATGACTGCTGTCTGGTTTCTGTATAGATTGTAGATCACCCTCCTATCCCAGTACTTTATTCCGATAGATTCCAAAATGTCTCAGGTTGATGTATTAAACTGCATTGAATTATTCAACATAGAATATACTACATCCTTGATCCTTGATCATTTGTCCGCCTCCGTGGTTAAATGGTTAGTGCGCTAGGCTTTGTCCCAAAGTGCCCCGGGTTCGATTCCCGGCAGGGCCATCAGGGATTTTAACCACCTATCATTAATTCCCGTGGCTCCGGGACTGGGTGTATGTGCCGTCTTCATCATCACCTCATCCTCGTTACGACGTGCAGGTCGCCCACGGGGGTCAACTAGAAAGACCTGCACTCGGTCTCTCCGGAGGCCACAGGATCATTAATTCATCCTTGATTTTATAAAATGCTGTGGTTATTATGTCTACAAAGTGTACCAAAATATGTTAATTTTTGCATTGGATTAAATAGGATATTCGTTCGCTGCAAGGAACTGCAAATTCATCTAATTTAGACGAAAAAGCTTAGGCCTACTATACAGTGCCATCGAAAATAACGCCTAGATTTTAAATAATTGTTATTTATTTATCGTATGACGAATATATGTACGAACAAGATGTTCAATAAAGAACATGTAGCCTACCTTGTCCTAAATGCATGGGTATTGTGATAACTCTTTGTCCTTTTCAAGGAGTATAATTGAATGTTGGTTGTAGTAGGTTGTTGAAATACAACGTGTTATACGGATATTAAACATGAATATGAGGTGCCCTTTGCTAGAGCTACCTCTGTAAATAATTCATCCAATTCGGTTTCACCGTGTTTGAATTGATATGGGGAATCGCTTTGCACACATACATGGCCCCTATCGGCAAACTATTGGGCTGATGACCTTGTAGTTCAGTCAAAAGATGCTTCCCACAAAAAGGTGTGTTGTTGCAAAATTTGGCAGAGATGAAAATATGATTAGGTTGGTCGTAATTTGATTTAAGCTTTTAACATTTGGGTGGCCGCCATTCCGTTCCGTCAAGATGGCGGCGATATAAAACATAACACTGAGGTGCCCTTTGCTAGTGTTACCTCTGTATCAAATTTCGTTCAATTCGGTTTCACCGTGTTGGAAAAGATAGGGGGAATCGATTTGCACACATACAAGGCCGCCATCCGCCACTCATTAGGCTGATGACCGTGTAGCTTGGTCAAAAGATTCTTCATACATAAAGGTATAATGTTGTAACATTTGGTTGAGATCAAATGATTAGGTTGGTTGTAATTTGATTTAAGCTTTTAACATTTGGGTGGCCGCCATTACGTTTCCGTCAAGATGGCGGCGATATAAAATATGACACTGTGGTGCCCTTTGTTAGTTCTACCTTTCTACCAAGTTTCGTTCAAATCGGTTTCACCGTTTTCGAATTGATAGGGGGGGGGGGGGGACAGACATTCAGAGTACACACACTCACAGACACACACACACAGACACACAATTTTTCGCCCTGTGTTGATCTCATAGGTCTACTTTAATTTTTTGCAAAAATCGAAAGTAGGCTAAAAATGTGCACACGCAAGCTCATAAAATCTCATAGTTTTAGGTAAAGAACTCTGACCCATTCAACTGCTTCAACTGATGCTTGATGAACATCCATCAAGGTTCCATGGAAAGCTCGGAGCGACAATGTGATGGAGGCACCACAGTGACAATCTGCAGAGTTAGACCAGCCCCATTTATGCTGTGAACACGCACATCTGCCTTGTGCTGTGCGTATCCGATTTAAGATCCTCCATTGGCGTCTGGGAAGATGGAAGATCAAATCCATGTAACCGTTTAAAAGGTAAGTTTCAAAGTAAGCTCAGTTTGTTGCACTGCAGACGTCTCATCAGTAGGCCACGTGCGTTGAATCATATCTGGAGTAACAGTAGCGATGGAGGCAGCAACTCGCTCCCGAATATTTTCTGCGTAAACAACGATTTTTATACAACCCCAGAAAAGAAAATTCAAAGGGGTTAGGTCTGAACTTCTGGGAGGCCAGGAAATGGGGATTCCTCTGCCAATCCAACCGTTTGGAAAGCGCGCGTCGAGTGTATCGTGTATCGCAAGAAGGTAGTGAGGAAGAGCCCAATTTTGCTTAAAAATGATACGCTGTCCAGTCTGTTGTTCGATATCTTCTTTTTGAGGGAAGACAAACTGTTCAAACATGTTGAGGTAAATTTACCATGGCGAAATGTAAATATTATTACCGGTATCTTCTTATTATTATTATTCTACGCGATCAGGCCCAGTGGACCGCGCGCTGCTACAAGTTTCCTTCTCCATCGTCTCCTATCCATAGCTGCCAACCGCCAACTGTCTACACGTATCGCTGCCTGTTGCAGATCTTCATGGAGTCCATCACTCCACCGCTTCCTTGGTCTCCCTGGTGGTCTTCTTCCTGTAGGGATGAAATCCAGTAGCTTCCGTGGCCTTCGGTGGTCTTCCATCCGGGCGACATATCCAGCCCACTGCAGTCTTCTGGTTTTGATGGTTCCAGCTATGTTGGCATCATGGTACAGGTCTTCTACTTCATGATTGTGTCTAATCCTCCATTCACCCGTGTGTAACCGGGTGAGTTAGCCGAGGTCGTTACGGCATGACTAATGGAAGTCGCTCACATCCGGGAGGCGAGGAGGTTCGAATCCCCCCGCCGGCAACATTGAAGATGGTCTTCTGTGGTTTCCCATCTTCCTTCCTGGCAAATGCCGGGGTTGGTCCCTAACTATAGGCCACAGCCGCTACCTTCCAACTCCTCGACCTTCCCGTCCAACTTGCCTCCCCAACGGTACTTGTAGCTCACCCATTGGGTAACCGTCTCGAAGCAGCTACAAAACTGGCGAGCCGAACATGTCCTCGGACACTCCCGGCACTAAAAGCCATACGCTAAAAAAATAACCCGTGTGTACATCCCTCACCGATCCGAAGATCTTTCGAAGAACTTTTCTCTCAAAAACTAATACGGTAGTTTATGAAAGTCCTGTTTTCGGATACTCCATATAGTACAACGGGTTGGATCAGAGTTTTATACAGACGAATTTTGAACTGTCTGGAGAGACATCTGGACCGAAGAAACTGTGTTAAGCTGTAGCGAGTTCGGTTTCCTGCTTGGATCCTGGCGTTGATTTCTGCCTCACATGATGAGTTCTCCGTGAAAAGCGATCCTAGGTACTTAAATTCATGGACCCTCTTGTAGGACTGGCCCCTTACCCGGAGTGACTGTAGTTGCCCAAAAATGTGGCCTTGCCCGCGAGTCATACCGGTTTATGTCAGAAAACTGTACTACGTTATAAGGAGGCTCATTATAGTACAAGTTTTCATTATGAAACAGTTTCTCCCACCAATCAGAGCTCAAGAAACAGTTGTGTGACCAATTATTTAAGAATAGCATCGCATCTGCACTGAATTCCACGGCTTCCTATTTTAAATTTTCACTGTGTGGCTAGTGTCATAGTGGCGTAATCGAGGAGGCCGTGGTCAAATACAAGGTATTAACTTGTAATTGTTTTCTCAGCGAAAATAAAGGTCCAATAACTTGGTCATAAAGTATCCCGCATCACACATTGACTTTCGGAGAATCACGAACATACTCGTGGATTTCGTTAGGCAACTAGTCCGCTCATACCAAAGTCACTCCAATGCATTAAGCAAAACTTGCGCTAACCAGTTACCACCAGTGTTGCCAAATCTTGAAATGGGAAAGAACTAAGCCCTATGCTTCAAAACACCAGAAAACAGCAGCTGGACTCTATGATTCAAAACACTAGAAAAACACCTATTTTGTGTTATTTCACCAAAATAACAAAATGATCCAACACAGTACATGTGCGCTATCTGTTGGTGCTACTCCAGGATGAACAATGTTTCAAAGCTTTGGGATTCATTATTGGGTAGAGATCAAATGCTGAGCCCACACAATTCCCAAGAAGAAGAAGAAGAAGTCAACCGACAGAATCTCGACAGATATTTATGAATATTTATGTTCGAACATAAAATAGTTATAATAATTAACGTTGAACATAAACAGTCGTATGCAACTCGCCTATAATGGTAATTAAGACACTCGTATGGAAATTATAAATCTCGCATACGCTCGTTTTATAAACATACTCGTGTCTTAATTATTGCCATTAAAGGCTCGTTGCATAATGTACTATTGATCTAGGCATTATTTTTCGATGACCCTGCATTTCTAGAGATAGACTCTAGTGTGTGGGGGAGGCCTTGGAACTATCAAAGCGTTAACACAACTCTCCCAGGGGCTCACATCTAGTGCGACGTGGGTTGGCGACCACGGGGCCCCAGCTGAGTCCGGCATTGCTTCCACTTACTTGTGCCGAGCTCCTCTCTTTCTTCTTTCCTGTCGACCTCACTTGGTCAACTATTGTTCTCTTCCGACCCCGACGGTATTAGGGTATCCGAGGCCTAGAGAGTCTCTTCCTTTCCCGCCTTAATTGGCCCTTGTCTCATCTTTTCTGATTCCCTCCTTCTGCGAGGGGTCAGCCTTCTTTTTCTTTCCATGTTATTTCCTGCCTTCTGCTCAAGGCCCTCAAGGAGGCAGGGTGTATGTAGCCCCACCACTTTTGGTGCCCCGTAGATATTGCTACCCCCTCAGGAGCTCACGGCTGGTAGGTTCGGGAGTGTGCGACCCCGAGGGATTCCTGAGCTGGGTCCGTTTTCCCCTTTTGTCCCTTACCTTTGGGGCGGACCCTCTCCTCTTTCACTTTCCTATCTGCCTTTCATGACTCTCCTTTCTTCCAAGTCCTTCAATCCGCATTCTTCGTGGGTTGAGGGCATTTCTTTTCCTCCTGTCCTTTATTTGCCTTATTCTCCTTTTGTTTTCCATTTCTTCTTCTAGTATATAGCCTAAGTCAGTAGTAAGTTTAAGTTATAGTTTACATTTCGTTATCATCTTCACGATCACCCAAACCATTATGGGTCGATAACCTAGATGTTAGGCCCCTTAAAACAACAATTATCATCATCATCATCATCGTCGTTAACACGCCGCTCGGTCTGAGGTTGGATCAAGGTGAGTTGGGTTCGATTTCCAGCTGAGCTATCCTGGAAGTTGTTTCCCGTGGTTCTCTCACGTCTGCAGAAACGTGTAGTAATGGACAGAATACCAGAGTGGTCGGCAGATTACTGGCCTGTAGCGTGGTGGTATTACAGGAATCAAATTACACAGCGCTTTTGAGCCCAGGGGTATTACATGTAATGATATTACCAGGTACAAAGACGTACATTATGCTGTTAAAGGTGTCCTTTGTTCTGTAATTAAGAAGGAATAGGATCTAATTTGGCCGAAGCTTAGAAGAAAGGGAAGATTAGTATCTACTGGTGGGTCAGTTAGACCATGGGGTGATCTGCAAGTTCCGTTCAATTTCGAGTAGTTCCAACTTTCACTACTAGATGTCACTGACACCTAGTAGTGAACGTTGGAACTTTGATAGAGCGTTTCAACGAATTCTAACCTAGAAATGTAGCTGCACACAAGTTTAGTTAGTGGAAGGATATTTTACATGCCATAAATCTATTTATTATTATTATTATTATTATTATTATTATTATTATTTTTCGTATGCCCTCGGGTGCCGGGTGCAAGCTTTGTAATTTGACACCCAGAGGGTAGCTTGCATGTCGAATTTCGTTGTTCCTTGAATCACTATGAAAGTCAAGGAGGTTAGATGTCTAAGCTCCTTGAACACTATAGCGCTTTCTAGTAGAGAAATGAGGAACTTTGTGTTGGCGGAAACTCCCAAGATTAATTTTGCCATTATGAACACGGCCTACTGAATTCAAATGGGTTCTTTGACATGCCAACATCGTATGACATGCGTGTCGTATTTTTGCCGCCTTTCAAAAAATCACTTACCACGGCCAGGAGCGAACCTGCAATCTTGGGGTTAGTAGACCGACACGCTATCCACTCACCCACCGTGGCAAGCTATGACATGGGATCGCTGGCTTTACTTCCCCTAAGAAGGAAGGCAAACTAAAGGATTTGAACACGCGATCTTGGGCAGAGCAGTTCAGCATGCTGTCAACTACGCCACCGAAGCGAGATTAATTATCAGGTAAAACTAAAATCCTTTTTCATTCCATCCCGTTCCGTTTACGTCCCTTTCCACCCCATTTCTTCAAAGTACGAGTATTTTGAAAGACATCAGAACCTTGGCTTCTGCTGTATTTCCTACTAATTATTTAGATTTAGAAGGACGAACATGTATGGTCTCCTTTGTACAAGATCAGCTATCCGTGGTAATTTCATTACATAGATCAATATCCCAAGCGAATCCTCTCCTGTCTTTTATGAGTTCCAATAATCCCCTCTCTCACCTGCCGACATTCCAGGTCTTGAATGTCCGTCCATTCATCTTGTGAGTGAAGCGCACTGTCGGGAGGAATTCCAATTTTAAAGTAGGAGAGTTAGTACGAGGGCTGTTGGTTTTCTTTTTTCAAGTTCCGATGGACTGTATAAAAATAACAGATTGACATACCAAACTGATTTTACTACTAAATGTTTGCTTGTTTTATTCTTATGTCTCAACATAATCGCCAAAACGATTGAAACATTTGTAGTATCGTTACACCAGCTTTCCAATGCCTTCGGCAAAATATTCTGCCGCCACTGAGGTGGGTATGTCTGGACAGTCTCCTGAAGTGTTTCCTTTTTGGCGAGGCATTGCCGCCCAACCATACCTTCAAAGGTGAAAACCATTCACGACCGCACTGTGCCAACGTTACGATATACTTTTTCAAGGAATTCAAGTGTGACGTTTTGGACCATCTGCCGTTTAGTACAAACCAGTACTGAATGATTTTCACCTTTTTCGAGAATTGAAGGTTTGGTTTGGCGGCAACGCCTCGCCAAAAAGGAAACACTTCAGGAGACTGTCTAGACGTACCCTCCTCAGTGGCGGCAGAATATTTTACCGAGGGCATTGGAAAGCTGGTGTCGATACGACAAAGGATTCAATCGTTTTGGCGATTATGTTGAGACATAAGAATAAAACAGGCAAACATTTAGTACTAAAATCAGTTTGGTATGTCAATCTGTTATTATTATACAGTCCGCTTGCTGAGCCCAAGGTTGCAGGTTCGAAACCTGGCGCAGTCAGCTGGCATTTGAGGGTGCGCAAATGCGAGGGAGCCGTGTCAGTACATTTACTGGCACGTTAAAGATCCCCTTCGGGGCAAAATTCCGGCACCCCGGCGTCTCTAAAAGCCAGTGTAGTTAAAAGGGACGTAAAACCAATAACATTATTATTATTATTATTACAGTCCATCGGAACTTGAAAAAAGAAAACAGACAGCCCTCGTATTAACTCTCCTACTCAAATGATCTTGTCGACTTCATCGTTATGCTTTAGTCTACCGTTATGCGTTACGGTTACGGCGTGTATGACGTCATCATGTTGTTCAATGCATATGCACCAAGTCTGAGTTTACTCCTGGGGTCTGGCGTTATGCGATACGGAGATGACGAGTGCGTGACGTCATGCAGCAGAGTGCACCTCCCGCTCTCCGTTCCCCGCGCGGGAAGCCTAAGGGAATGGGTAATGGAGTCTGTTGAAAGAGCCCTCCTGAGCCTTTCTAACTTGTGTAGCATTTGTAGCATGCGTCATTTGAAATGATATAAAGTCTAGTCCCTCAATCTTTTTTACCGAGGGCATTAGAAAGCTGCTGTAACGATACGACAAATGTTTCAATCGTTTTGGTGATTATGTTGAGACATAACAATAAAACAAGCAAACATTTAGTAATAAAATCAGTTTGGTATGTCAATCTGTTATATTTATACAGTCTATCGGAGCTTGAAAAACCAACAGCTGTCGTATATCATGTCCACATGGGATTATTATTATTAGTATTACGATCCTCTTCCCCCCCCCCCCTCCCGCCCGCCCCACTTGTGCTTGCGAGCGATAAAAAGAACCTCCCTTATCTCAACGCAACAGCTTTGTGTTGTTACACACACAGTCAGTCATGAGCAGGTGAGATTACGTGCAGATAAAAAAAAAAAAAAAAATACACTGTTCTGTTACATTAACACTGCAACACTCGCTTGGGTGACAACAGTTAACCACAGTTAATGGTATATTGCCTTTCACGGCCAGTGAATTAAGGCTAAATGTCCCGTTTTTAGTTTGTAATTCTGACACCATGTAGCAGCACAAAAGTGAGATAATTTCTTTTTCCAGTTTTCTCTTGAACGGAAGCTCGTATTTGCGATCTGAAAGCCGTCGGATTTTTTATGAGCGTTAAAAATCCCTCAGTATGCCTTCCTTCGGAGGGGAAGTAAAGCCGGCGGTCCCATGTCATAGATTTATGGTATGTTATAGAACCTTTCACTAATTACACCTGCGTGAAACTAAATTGTATAGGTTAAGAATGTAAACAACGCTCTTAGGTTCCTACGTTCGTTGCCGAGAGCCGACTGTGGTGGCGTCTAGTAGCTAAGTTCTGAACTAGGCCTAGTCGTCGTAGACGGTAGCGTTTGGCAGCCAAAGTAGGAACTATTTGAAAAATTCAAAGTTGCATTCGTTCCTCGAATTAAAAAACAGATACACTCACTAATACAGCCATCACAATTAACACCGGTTATCAGACAGATTCTACACACACCCAAAGTACACGGGGCTACATGACCGCGTTGTCGCAGCCCCTAAGCTGAGGAACCAACCAACCAGAGTGCAATTGAGTTGATATTAATTCGATGCATTTTCCAAAATGTGAAAAACCAAAAAGTTACTAACAGTTTTTTATATTTCTGCTTAAAATATGAACAAAAAAAACAGGTAATACGAAAACGGAGATTTATTTCCTGATTCAAACGCATTTTTCAGAATTGAAACCGGGTGAATGGAATCAACAGCATTAGTTTGGGAATTGTTTTGAAAAGGGTGGTAGGGGTAGCGACGCGGCTTCACGAGATATCTTGCGCAAGGAAAATGATGAACACGACGACGGGGTGGAGGGAGAAGGGGACGATTTGACGACAGGAAGGAGTTGTCTTCCCCTTGTCACAAATATTATAGTTCGGCGAGTTACAAGTACAAGTGCCTAGACGTGGAACAATATCTGAGAAATATAATTATACTGTAGTTTCACAATATGTAACGTTGACACAATGTGTTTGTACAGATACCTTGCTTACTTCCTCAAACATTGTTGTAGTTTCTGTTCTTGTTGATAAACATACAATTTTGGGGCTTGGGACATCTTGGCCATCAGCCCCTTTGGCTGACTTGCGTGGCTTATCGGTAATGTTCTCGCTGGCTGTGGCCAAGATTGCAGGATCAAATCCCGGTGCAGCCAGTTAGCATTTGAGGGTGCGGGAATGCGAGGGAGCCGTGTCAGTAGATTTACTGGCACGTTAAAGACCCCCTTCGGGGCAAAATTCCGGCACCCCGACGTCTCTAAAAGCCGCAGTAGTTAAAAGGGACGTAAAACCAATAACGTTATTATTATTATTATCATCATCAGTCCCATGTAGTTGATTATGTGTGTAACTGTAGTAGAGTCAGGGATGGAGCAGGTGCCCTGGGACTTCAAGTACGGTACTATCTGGCATTTACCTGGAGGGAGTGTGGAAAAACCGGGGAAAACACACCCGGGGTAGAAGCTGACAGCGCTGGATTCCCATTTAGGTAACTGTTTTTGAGTTGTTTGAGGAAAAACTCCCGAACATAAAGCATATTGTTCCGACATTAGTAATACTTTGCAGGGCACAATTCTTACCGCACAGAGCAGCGACTGGTTTCACTCGATGCAAAATTGAATACTGTATAGAAATATATGACAGGTTTGTAGTTACCACGTTCTTGATATTTTCGAGAGAAGAAAGATGGACAAGATGTGTTCATGTTCAGGTTTATTGGGAATATTTATTCTAAAAACCATCCGATGCGGACGTCCAACTCTAGGTATCGTCTTCTAGATATAACAAACAAGACCACAAACCGTGAAAAATTCAAATCAATAGAGCCAGCTATTATCGATTTATAAGAGGCCAAATGTGCACGCACATACATACCGTACATATATTTTGGTGATTCGTATGGGTCTTTGGTTCTTTTGACTCTAATTCCCCTTTTTCTTTTCATGAGATCTGAAATGACTCCGTGACACCAATCACTATAACTTACTTCAATTTTCATGGTAGTATTAATGAAAGTTCATTTATGTAAGACATTTTATTACAATAAACAAATTATGAAAATGCATACCAAGAGCAAAATTATTATGTACATATATAGAATTAAAGTTCCTAAGAAATTCTCATCTACCTATTGTTAGCACAGTCACTAGTAATGCATACTAGAAACAAACAGAAATCTTATACCTAATTATTTCCTGTTCATGAAATCAATGCTTCAATTTTTTCCATATCAAGGATAACGTTTCATGATTTACACACACTCAGTATTTTACTTCACCTCAGGCTCTCTTATATCCATTGATCCGCTCATCCTGGGATCTCAGGAAACAAGAATTTCTCGTAGCAGAATTTTAGTTGCATAAGCATTTCTTGTCTCCTGAACTTTTCGTCTCTTCATTGTTTCTATGTGAATGTCCTTAGGCGTCCATACTACAAAATAACATATTTCCCTCTGTGTTATTTCCAACTGGTCCTGGATCTGGAAATTTAAAAATCATGCGAGTGTTTGAGAGTTATCATTCTGTTATCTTCTGAAAGGCACTGTTCGTGATATTCTCTAGGCTTTCTTTTTCGCTTACTTTCTGCCAAACAAAATCCCTTTAGCTTTTTGCACGCTTCCAGTATGGTCATATTCCGTGCAGAATAAGAGCACTTGACTTCGACTAAAGCGTCGTCTCCTATTAATCCGTCTGGAGAGGCACCTAAGAACCCATAAGTTTTATGTACACACATCAAAAAAAGTTTTGCATCACCTCGGTTCCCAGATCTCCGGCATATAGACGTTGACTGTGTATATTGTATCAAAGATACAGTCCCTTTGACTGTTCATAGATGTCACTAAAACTGCTCAAAGATGTAAACAACCATGCATGAGCAGGGCCTATTAGACGGAGGGGGTACGACAGCCGATCAGTTCCAGTCATTCCACCAGGACGAAGGTACGCTGCTCATGTTGTCTGTAGTTCTACCATGCCTAGAAGGTCAATACCGCAGTTCGATCGCGTCCGCATTGTTACTTTGTGTCAAGAAGGGCTCTCAACAAGGGAAGTTTCCAGGCGTCTCAGAGTGAACCAAAGCGATGTTGTTCGGACATGGAGGAGGTACAGAGATACAGGAACTGTCGATGACAGGCCTCGCTCAGGCCGCCCAAGGGCTACTACTGTAGTGGATGACCGCTACTTACGGATTGCCGCTCGGAGGAACCCTGACAGCAATGCCACCATGTTGAATAATGCGTTTCGTTCAGCCACAGGACGTCGTGTTTCAACTCAAACTGTGCGCAATAGGCTGCATGATGCGCAACTTCACTCCCGACGTCCATGGCGAGGTCCAGCTTTGCAACCCCGACACCATGCAGCGCGGTACAGATGGGCCCAACAACATGCTGAATGGACCCCACAGAATTGGCATCACGTTCTCTTCACCGATGAGTGTCGCATATGCCTTCAACCAGACAATCGTCGGAGACGTGTTTGGAGGCACCCTGGTCAGGCTGAACGTCTTAGACACACTGTCCAGCGAGTGCAGCAAGGTGGTGGTTCCCTGATGTTTTGGGGTGGCATTATGTGGGGCCGACGTACGCCACTGGTGGTCATGGAAGGCTCCGAAACGGCTTTACGATACCTGAATGACATCCTCCGACCCATAGTGCACCCATATCGGCAGAATATTGGAGAGGCATTTGTCTTCATGGACGATAATTCTCGACCTCATCGTGCACATCTTGTGAATGCGTTCCTTCAAGATAACGACATCGCTCGACTACAGTGGCCAGCATGTTCGCCAGACATGAACCCTATCGAACATGCCTGGGATATGTTGAAAAGGGCTGTTTATGGACGTCTTGACCCACCAACCACTCTGAGAGATTTACGCCGAATTGTCGTTGAGGAGTGGGACAATTTGGACCAACAGTGTCTTGATGAACTTGTGGATAGTATGCCACGACGAATACAGGCATGCATCAATGCAAGAGGACGTGCTACTGGGTATTAGAGGTAGTGGTGTGTACTGCAATCTGGACCACAAATGCTGAAAGTATGATGGTACAACATGCAATGTGTGGGTCTCATGAGCAATAAAACGAGCTGAAATGTTGTTTGTGTTGATCTCTATTCCCTTTGTATTTAAAGGTTCCGGAACTCTTGGAACCGAGGTGATGCAAAACTTTTTTTGATGTGTGTATGAGAAGATCACATTCTTCGACTTTTCTAACTGATTTCTGCTCTAAATTTCGTTTTGCAATTTGCTCATTATCACAGTCATACTGCATTGCTTTTGAGTGAAATTCGCCGTACAGAATGTGTTTTGCTACTGGAGCCCATTTCGAAGTAGGTTTCCTCTTGCAGACATATCCAAAATTGGATGCCAGTCTGTCCTTTCTGGCTGTGAGTCACTTTGGCTCCTTGTTTAATTTTACAATTTTTGTATATCGCCTTCACTAATCGTTAGTTGCTTGATCTTCTCATCACTAAACTCTCTCAACAGTACGTCATCAAAATCCAACTGCATTGATCGGTTTCCATAATCTCGTGAGACAGTACCGGTACGTTTCATTTCATTAGACTGTGGTCGAGACATTCTTTTCCCTTCTTGCGACGCAAATAAACTTTTTCTCAGCTTCTCTTCTTCTCTCTCTGCTGAGTGCAGGTTTCTTCACTATTGTGGCATTTTTTTTCTTTCAAAACTGATGTCATTGTAGTGCCAGGATGGCCCAAATTGAAAGTCCAGCCCGGCAGCTTTGGTTCTATGAGTGAATGTACCTCATTTCCCTCGATTGATCTGCTTACCTCCCGTGAATTTTGCAACAAGGAACATATCATTGTCGGCAGCATTGCTGATGGTGTTTGATACTAACCGGGAACGTTTTTGCAATTAGGGACTGCAAGCAAGAACGCACCTTGTCACACAAGCATTAGTTTGGTCTGCAGTTAGCTGTTGGTCTTCACCTTGCCCACTGGTAGTGCAAAAGTACTGTTTGCAGGCTTTATGAATCCCAATCCAATCCAGTATTTCCGGAAACCAATTTTCCATTTTCACATTCGCTGCTCTTTACCTTTCCACACAACGCATTGTTTTCATTTGAAGTCGAACTTGCTTCTCTGAAAAAGTTGACACTGAATAGTTTGTGATCTTGTATTCCTCCACTTATGTATTAGAACTTAAAGACAAACTTCATCCGTGGCGCGACTGCCCATGAAGGACCTAGGCCTACCAAGCAACCGATGCGCTGTTCAGCCATGTAGCCTGCAGATTGCGGGGTGACTTTTAGCCATCCAGCTTGTACAGGTAAAATATAAGTGAAACCATAACTGCTCAGTGCATTACAGATTCTCTAATGCAGCGTAAATAAATATCTAATTTCAAAAACTAGGAAAATAAAATTACGGGTGTTTAGATGTTGTTTTTTTGTTTGTTTTTTCTTTTAGGGCCCATCTTCCTTTTCTTAGTACTTAGTCGCAATCTCCCCTGGGATTTAGTGGAACGCCCTTGATTCGTTTTTGGTGGTGGCTCCATTTTCAATAAAAACTAATATGACTCCACGTGATGACCGTAATGCTCTCCACCAGTCGTACCCATAATATGTACATGTATCTATTCTACCAGAAATACTGTCCAAAAAATGAAGTGCCGAAAATAGAACACCTAACGGGCAATACAATATAATACTGTTGCAGGTAAAATAAATTAAACAAAAAGTAATTAAAGAGATCGATGAACTAAAAACAAGAAGTCGTAACTAGGAACTGGTAAAATATCAAAGGATCACTCAGAAATATTCAGACCTTGACAATAATTCAGAACTAACCACCACAGTCAATCGCAACATTGGACTAGATGCTCGGGAATTCCATACCGTCTGGCAAGGTTGTCGCTCTCTCGAATCACTCGAGCGCTCCCCGCCCCTCCCCTTAAAATTTGGCAAGGGTTTGAATCAAAACGGAAACGAGTAAAGAAACAAGTGTTCCTTGGTTCAATACCTTTAGGCGTTTATTTTTAATTTGAGGACTCTCAGGCGTTTTTTGATCTTTTGACAAATCTTCACACCGGAAGAAGTGATAAGGGCTTAAGTGAAACTCTGCATTGACTCACACTAGCGCTGGTAGTGCTAGAAAAACAAACTGCTAATCTAATCGACCAGACAGGGTTGCGGTTCATTGACTCTCACTAGCGCTCGTAGTGGTAGGAAAGGCAAACTGCTAATCTAATCGACCAGACAGTGTCGCGGTTCATTGACTCACACTAGTGCTTGTAGTGGTAGGAAAGGCAAACTGCTAATCTAATCGACCAGATATGGATGAGATTCATTGACTCACACTAGCGCTGATAGTGGTAGAAAAAGCAAACTGCTAATCTAATCAACCGGATGGGGTTGAAATTCATTGACTCACACTAGCGCTCGTAGTGGTAGAAAAAGCAAACTACTAATCTAATCGACCATATAGGGCTAAGGTGCATTGACTCACACTAGCGCTGCTAGTGGAAGAAAAAGCAAACTTCTAATCTAATCGACCAGAAAGGGTTGAGGTTTATTGACTCATACTAGCGCTCGTAATGGTAGGAAAACCAAACTGCTAATCTAATCAACTGGATATGGTAGAGTTTTTTTTGACTCAGACTAGCGTTCGTAGTGGTAGAAAAGGCAAACTGCTAATCTAATCGACTGGATATGGTTGAGATTCATTGACTCACACTAGCGCTCGTAGTGGTAGAAATGGAAAACTGCTAATCTAATCGACCAGATATGGATGAGATTCATTGACTCACACTAGCGCTCTTGGTGGTAATAATCCAAACTACTAATCTAATCGACCGGATATGGATGAGATTCATTGACTCACACTAGCGCTCGTAGTGGTAAAAAATCAAACTGCTAATCTAATCGACCGGATATGGATGAGATTCATTGACTCACACTAGCGCTCGTAGTGGTAAAAATCCAAACTGCTAATCTAATCGACTGGATATGGTGGAGGTACATTGACTCACACTAGTGCTCGTAGTGGCAGAAATGGAAAACCGCTAATCTAATCTACCGGATATGGTTGAGATTCATTGACTCACACTAGCGTTCGTAGTGGTTAAAAACCAAACTGCTAATCTAATCGACCGGATATGGTTGAGGTTCATATACTCACACTAGCGTTCGTAGTGGTTAAGAACCAAGCTGCTAATCTAATCGACCGGATATGGTTGAGGTTCATTTACTCACACTAGTGCTCGTAGTGGTTAAAAACCAAGCTGCTAATCTAATCGACCGGATATGGTTGAGGTTCATTTATTCACACTAGTGCTCGTAGTGGTAAAAATCCAAACTGCTAATCTGATCGACCGGATATGGTTGAGGTTCATTTACTCACACTAGTGCTCGTAGTGGTTAAAAACCAAGCTGCTAATCTAATCGACCGGATATGGTTCAGGTTCATTTACTCACACTAGTGCTCGTAGTGGTAAAAATCCAAACTGCTAATCTGATCGACCGGATATGGTTGAGATTCATTTACTCACACTAGTGCTCGTAGTGGTTAAAAACCAAGCTGCTAATCTAATCGACCGGATATGGTTGAGGTTCATTTACTCACACTAGCGCTCGTAGTGGTAAAAATGCAAACTGCTAATCTGATCGACCAGATTTGGTTGAGATTCATTGACTCACACTAGCGCTCGTAGTGGTAAAAATGCAAACTGCTAATCTGATCGACCAGATATGGTTGAGATTCATTGACTCACACTAGCGCTCGTAGTGGTAAAAATGCAAACAGCTAATCTGATCGACCAGATATGGTTGAGATTCATTGACTCACACTAGCGCTCGTAGTGGTAAAAATCCAAACTACTAATCTAATCGACCAGATATGGTTGAGTTTCCAGTGAACAATCCTCAGTCTACCGCGTGTCATCGTGTCGGCACTTCGTAAGAAACGTTTAGTGTGTCCTTTATGTTTGGAAAAGTGGAGAATACAAGAAAATGTATTACAAATGCACCAACAATAAGATTGAGTGATGAACGGGGTTCAAGTCTATGACATTGTAAGATATTTTCGACATTGAGTTGCCTGCCTGAAGGGCAAATATTGTGTTGGTCGACTAAAAGCAAAAACATTAATTGTTAAAAAGGCTTCAAAACTATGATTATGATAATAATTGATGTTTTAGGGGCCTAACATCTAGGTCATAATAATAATAATAATAATAATAATAATATCGCTTGGCCGCGGGTGCCGGGTGAAAGCTTTGTTAATTGACGCCCAGAGGGCAGCTTGCAAGTCGAATTTAATCGCTCCTTGAAGCGCTATAAAATTCAAGAAGGTTAGATAGCGCTTTCTAGTAGAGAAATTAGGACCTTTGTGTTGGCAGAAAATCCCGAGAATAATTTTGCCATTATGAACATGGCCTACTGAATTCAAACGGGTTCTTTAACATGCCAACAACGTATGACATGCGTGTCGTGATTTTTGTTGCCTTGAAAAAGTCACTTACCACGGCCAGGAGCGAACCTGCAGGCTTGGGGTTGGTAGTCTGACACGATAACCACTCACCCACCGTGGCAAACTAACATCTAGGTTATCGACCCCTAATAAATGGTCTGGGTGTTAGCGGAAATGACAATGAAAAGGAAACAGCAACGAAAACCGAGGTAGATTGAACAGACGCACAAGATGTAGTGTGCCCGTCAGAGGAGCTGCCAGGATAGCCAACAACCGCAATGACTTCCCTAACATCTCATCCGTCGGACCTAACTGCCGTGAGGATCAGGTGAACTTCCAAATAGGCCAAAGCGGCACGAGAAACTGTAGTCCACGGGGATCGTGGTACATGGTGACGAAGGTCATAGACTGCCCAAGGAAAGGTTCACCATAAAAGCTAGACTGAGAAAAGAAACATCCAGACTTATGTAAAACACCGTGAAAATTTATTGTAAATTTTACAAACCCCTATCCTAGTTCGGAGGGTTTTCTATCGGCTAATTCGCAAGCTAATAAATAATCAAAAATAAAGAGCAGGTCCCTACCTGAGAAGTTACAGTAAACCCTCGCGAAAGATCTGTCTCACAATAATAAAGCAACAACAGCAACACTAGGAAAATGGTACGACGCAAATCCCTAGGTCAAGTTACAAGATCAAGCTAATATCGGAATTTACATTTAACATTAATTCATCTAAGTCCTATCAATTAATAACAAAATTTACGGCGGTGACGTCCATGATATCAAACAATTACATTCAAAGCTAAGTGACCAGCCATAAAAAAAAACATCTAAGTCATTCTTAGGAGCTAGGTGCTAATCAGCACACACAAGGGTAACATAGAGGATTCATACACTTTTACATCATCAAATAAATAAGAGACCACAGTTTTATTCAAATGCCTGCCTACGCCTTGGTTTACTGTTTGTAAGCCATAGTCATCTAATGTGTGTAATTACGGTGACGACTGCGTAGTAAAGACTACGTCTAACATCGTATGGCCTGCGCTCCACTAGCTACGAACTCAAGGTTCGAGCAAGCTTCAGTCGCAACAAAAAAAGTGTCAGCTGTCCTCAAGTCATTTCCTCCAGGAAATACCTTCATAAACACGGCTATGTCGGCAGGTTCCAAATGCAAATGAACAAGGTTAAGCAGAAAGGATTCGTTAGTTAGCTTTTGTTTATCAAAATTATGCGTTTTATTATTAAGATGTCGGTTTAGGTTATCGTTGGTTTATGGCGAATAATACTGACAAGCCTGGGCACGGAGCGTCTCCCCTCAGATCATCTCTGCCAAAAAGCCTCGACTCAAAAGTCGGAATACAATCAACGAGCAATAACAACTCGGACACACAATAACACAAGTTGCCAGCGGCGCACAGCTCGCGTTCAATAACTCTGGGACGGGTCTGGACACAAGCAGTTACCCTCCCTAAACATCTGGTCCACGGGAACAGTCCCGGACATGGTACACAAAAATACCTTCATACATGAAAAACCTCCCTAGCGGGGCTAGCCTACAACGTACTATAGAAACCTGACATAACTGTACTCGTCAAAACAACGGTACATGCAACAGCGTTTAACTAACAAATGACAATCTACAGAACATATGATCAGATACAAGAATGGACACTGGGTTCCATGAGCTATAATTGCAATGAAAGGGAAAGTGAATGCTAAAAGCATTCTGTCCTATGTTAATATCAGTCCGTCTCACTCAGAAGCATGCGCTCTAACACGGGCGCTGGGTAGAATTCACAAAACCTGTTCGTGTCGCCGCAGGCTACAAGATTCCTGCGCTGTATGACACAACACACTAACTAGGCCGGCAATTTAAGCAAGATAATAACTGTAAAACTGGCCTCATAATAGTACCTTTACCATAGGTTATAAACCTCGAAGAATATGTGCATAAAAAGCACGCTATCAATCTGAATACAATCATATAACTCTGTCTTTCACAACAAAGACGTTTAAAAGGTAGCAATGTCACTCATTGCTGGAGCTCTCTGCTCTCAAAGATAAAATACTCTTCATCAGTTGCTTGTATCAAATATCAAATAAATACGTGTCATCACACTTGACACAACAAAATAATAATTGCGGCGCAAATACCACTCTGCTGGATCTGCTTAATGATACGTTGGGAACTGGGTTCGATGCTAGGCAACGACAAAACGTCCCTTTTACTCATAAGGTCTACACATGACCTGGATGGCTTCTGAGCTCATTTCAAATGAAATATAATGCAGTTACAAAACTGGTATTTACAGTCGATTACCCGAATGATACGACTACTCTAACGAAGTCAGGGGTGTAACATAGACTGGCTGCAAAAAGTGCAGTTAAAGAAATATAACTATGGCATCAGATTGCCGTAACTAGAGTCTGCAAAGACTTGAAAAATCACCCCAGATAGGGTTAAACAAAGTAGCCTCAAAATGACTACAGTCACGTTTAGCAATAGACAGAAATTGGCGTCCTACGACGTCCATCAAGCTGCGCCAGGGTTGACCAAAATGTCAGACCCAAGGGTGACTCACAATCACTGTAGATAAATGACATCTAATTAGACTAATTACATTCCCTACCTATGAAATGGCTGTAACTAAGTTCGGTTGGTTCACAAACTACACTAATCTAACTATACCACCAGAAACTAGAACAAGGAAGGGTGTACAAAATTCACGATATGAAGGAGCCCACACTTAGCTCTCTGTCTAACGACAAGGGTTGAACAAAAGCACCTCTGGCTTTCAAGATTGGCATCGTCCCCATCAGAACTTCCATCTGGGCTCTCCCAAAGACCAGGGTTCGGTCTGTCCCTGTAGTTGACCTCGTGAATGGACTGGACATGCCTAGGAAAGGCATCCTCGGTTCCTTCCTTCTCGATCGATGTTCTAGAAGTTCCATAATCAAGCTGGTCCCATCCGAGACATCTCCCTCATACCATAATGGTATTAGCCCATGGTCTCGGTCTCGAACATGGTGTTGAAAAAGTTGACCACGTGGGCGGTAGAATAAGACTTGTAGTAGTTCATTATTATCACTTGAAAATTACTGTATTCCTCGTAGATATCACAGGCTTTAAATATAACTGGTAACACAGCCTCTACACTTTGCAGATGTAAATGATAAATGGCCATGCACTGTTCTGCGGTTCCACACGTGTACAGACGCTACTTTTTCTATCACGTGGCATCCGTGAAATGGGCGTCGTTTTATTATAAATAAATTCACCGTAGCAATTAATATATAATGTACTTTTATTATAACACGTGTTCAAAGTAATAATATAACATTTACCTGTATATTTCGCACCAGGCTCTCGGCCCTCCACAAACACGTGGGTGTAAAAATGTGGTGCTACAGTAATGTCGTAAATTTCACAATACTTGCCAAATAATTCACTTTGCTGTACGTGTTGATCACTGCACATCAACAACAGCGATTCGTAGTTCTTTAGTGCTCGATGGCACCCGATAATGATTTCCACGCTGAAAAGCGGACTGTTTGTCACGTCTAATGCGACGGATATAATTACACGCCTACACAGGGCGGATTCTCAAGACGTAGTGCCAGGAACTGCGTTCCTCGTGGAAGCAAGTCGTCAAACTAAGTCGTTGAGCGACTTCTTACATTCCTATTTGCGTATCTGCAATGATATTACCTTACCTTAAAGTGAAAAAAACATTCTCCAAAATGTTTCAATAATACTGAATGACGAAATGGAATATTCTGGGTCTCGTGGAAAGATAAAATTGATTAATAAGACCTCAGATAAATAATTAGCAGACTTCACCAAAGTCAAAAGTGCGATTCTTCGCTGCTTCAAAGAGAATTGTATAAGCTCTCACCTTCTCGTAGCTTTCTGGGTGTGTTCAAAGGTACTACATCCCATCATAAATGTGCTGTCGTGAAAAATATCACATGAACCTTAGCTCAGTGGGTTCAGTAGGTTAGGTTCAAAATACTGACAAAATGCAATTGAAATTGAAAATACTTACAAAATATAAATTAGATTAAAAATTAAAACTCAGTAACTTTTCTAGGTTTGAGGCGTGTCTTGTGTGGGGTTTCCCCTTGGACGCCAAGCTGGCTCATCAGCGGGCTCTAGGTGTCCCCACCCAGGCCCCCACCACTTGGTGTCCTAGGCGAAACCCCACACCAGACTCGCCTCAAACCTAGAAAAATAGCTGAGTTATAATTAGACTGGTCATGAAAGCCAATATACCATCTTTTTAGATTCAAAATACTCACAATATGTCGGCACGCAATTCAAAATTCTGTACTTACAAAGTGCACTTTTGATTGAAAATACTTACAAAATGCAATGTAGGTTGAAAATGCTCACAAAAGGGAATTTGGATGGAAAAAGACTTAAAAAATGTAATTTAGATACACGGGGAGCCAATTCACAAAACAGTGCGGGAATCTTAAAGAGAAAAAGAAATATAATGAAAAGAAAGAGTAGGCTGATCCCACGGAGAATGAGGGATCTGAAAAGATGAGAGAAGGGCCAATTAAATCTAGAATACTAATATAGGGCCGTTTTCACCAACGTCAAT